>CM053036.1:136456003-137056003 GCA_028564925.1 Lithobates sylvaticus | reverse complement strand
TTACCTTGTTCTCACAAAATAGACTTAATAGAAGCCTAATAATGCATTAAATTAATTTTTATTTTCGTCCAGATCAAACATCATTTGTTTTCATTCTAATTATGTTTTCCCAGCAGTCGACATTAACTGAGCAAGTCTTATTTTTTATTTGGTTTTCTATTTTAAGGCAATGAAATTGTTTGGAACACAATGTATGTTTTATTGTAGTTATATTTGCACAATAGCATTGTTTATTGTAGAATCCAACACTCTTTTCACCGCATGCATAGACTTTTATACATTCTTATCTGTTCACTGTTTTCATTTGTGACCAGTAAACCGCATTTATATATAATATATTGACATTATCATTATGTGCATTTATTTGTGTATGAGGTTTATATTAACAAATTCAACAGACTTCCATTGACAGTATCCAAGGCATAATAGTTTGTTAAAAAAAACAGTATTAGCCCAAAACAATTATTCTGCAGAATTCATATTTTTACCAAACATCTTCGTGTTTTCATTGTTTGCGTTTTTGTTATTTTGTCCAATTGTTATCAGCACTAGCAAGTGTTATTTATAACACTTGGGAATTTTTGGTAATTGTATTTTTGGATGCATAAACAGTTCTTAATAAGAATATGTTTGCAAAGATTGTAAGTCAGATTAGTTAGAGACTGTTAAAGTAGACGTTTCAGTGTAGCAGGTAGCATTCAATATTCATTGTTTATCTCTACTGCTAGCTGAGTTAAATAAAGCAGAAACACTTAGGTACCAGTAAGTTTACTGCATAATTGGTACTTTAGTTCAGTTGAAATTTGTGAGTTGATAATGCATTTTCCCTTATATCTTCATAAATCTTTAGGATGAAAACACTTATTTAGAAGACTCATAGTTCCTCAGTGTTCCTGCTTAGATCACATGAGCTAAATTATCACTTCTATGCTGATGACACTCAGATATACATCTACACAAAACCGTATTCTACTTTGGCTGCTTCTCTCCTATCTAACTGTATTCGTGATATAAAAACTTGGATGGCCCACAATTTCCTTCAATTAAACTGTGACAAGACTGAAGTCATGTTTATCGGCACCCCACTATCAATTATGTAAGGCCAGTCTTAATAGCTTATCTATAGATGGTACTGTACGTGAGCTTCAGTCTAAATTGAAAAACCTAGGGGTGATATTTGATGGTAGTTTATTCTTTGGCCCACATGTACAAAATGTAATCCAAACATATTTTTTCCACTTGAGAAACATTGCTCTGCTGCGGCCTATGCTATCATACACTGTAGCTGAAAAGCGGATCCATACATTTGTTTTCCTGACTTTACTACCGCATTGCTCTGCTTGCTGGTGTACCTAAATCCACTATTAATCTACTTCAATATGTTCAAGATTCTGCAGCCACAATCCTGACTAGATCTGGTACAAGTGATCATATTACCTCTATCCTGGAGTACTAGCACTGGCTACTGGTCAGGTTTCACATTAGACTTTAAGATCCTCTTACTCACCTATAAGGCTCTTCAAGGCTTGGCACCCTATTCTCTCTCTGAACTTTTATCAACTTACTCCCCTCCTCCTAACCTCTGCTCCTCAAATTCTAGTCTTCTTTGTGTTTCCCCCTCTCATCTACACTCAATGGTGGACAGAGCCTTCTCCTGCTATGTTCCAAATCTCTGAAATTCACTTCCAAAGAACATCAGAGTCATCCTCTCTAAACTCATTCAAATCGAAGCTAAAAACTTTCTTTAGGCAAGCTTTCACTTAATGATCCATTTTTTACTTTATCATTTGTATTTCTTGTGTTTTCCTTGTAAAGCGCTTTGAGAAGCTCCTTTTAAAGGTGCTATATAAAATAAAGTTTAATATTATTATTTTTATCATTATAATAGCTGACACAAGCAGTAAGTGACCCATACATATCCTAAGCTAACAATTAGAATTTACCAAGCACTGGAACTTTGTATAAAGTTTTTATTGGGCTGCCAAACACAAACAGATCACTCACTGAGATAAATATCTCACTAAAATATCTACATGTCTATGTTTAAGCTGCATGGCTTTGGGTAGCCTGCTGTGACTTTTATCTGTAAGCCAGATTAGATGACATAAAATAAAGCTGAACTTAGGACTTTTTTTAACTACATTTCTCAATAGCTACAATGGATATAAATCCATTTTGTGTGCACCACATGCCTTTCTAATCCCTGATATTACCTTGTAAAAGTAGCAGTGACATTATCATTGTGGTGCATAAAGGCTATACAGAAAGCAGAGCTGGGGGTGAGTCCCAGCAGGTCCCATACGGGACCAGTTATCCTACACAAGGAGAGAGAGCAGCAGTAATTAGTCTTTATCATAGGAAACTCAGAGGTAATATACAGGAGTTAGTTTATGTTGGATTCCTGCACAAATCTGGAAGAAATACACAAACAACACCAAGATTCAAATTAGAATAAACGTTGCTTTTGAATTTAGACAGCATTGTTTAGCCTGGATTTCAGCTTCAAAGCAGAGTTCCACCGAAAAGTGGAACTTCCGCTTTAAGCACTCCTTGCCCCCTTACAGGCCACATTTGGCATTTTTTTTTTGGGGGGGGGGGGAGTGGGTACCTGGTTTTGACAGGTACTAACTGTCCCACTTCCTCCTTCCATCTTCTGGCCACCTAGGCGACTCCTCCTTTCCCCCTAGGTGGCCCCTCCCACTTTGAAATCCTCTGGGACACGTCACAGGTCCCAGAAGATTGCCTGGTCACTAGGAGAGTGCAGCGCGCCCGGCTGTGAAGCCGCAAGCTGAGTGAGGCTTCGGGCGGCCGCATCACTGAACCGTGGGACAGGTGAGTGTCTGTTTTTTTAAAAATTAGCAGCTATACTTTTTTTAGCTGCTGACTTTTAATTATCTGAAAAAACTGGAACTCCGCTTTAAAGCCACATAACAATAACACAATTGTTTAAAAATCTTTCTAGGTGATAATGACCCTAATATTTGCAAGCTGGCTGAAGCTGATAACACTATTTAAAAATTTGTGTTGTGTCTGGTAAGCATAAAGCTGGTCATACACTGTTTAAATTTCAGAAAGTTGCTCAGTGGGTGGCCCTGTCAGTCATTTCCCACCGGCATCCTCGATTTAAAAATTAAAGGAGCCAGGCGGAGGATTGTCAGTCTTTCAACATGGTTGAATACAGCTATTCAGGTATTTTCACAGCCAACGGAGCCTATCTGTTAAATACAGCACTAGCAATAACAGATTGGCTGCCTTTACTGTATAGCATGGATGAAGAAATCTGTTGGGTTTATTTTTTTTTTCGCTCATCAGGCTGCACAAAAAATATCAGTGTATTACCAGCTTTACTATATCCCATCTGATTTGCCACAAGGAAATCCCCTGGGTACTCATGTGAGTGGCAGCACTTCTTACTTAGTCAAGACTCACGGATGAAGGAAATAGGCAAAATCGTATAAGATTCGTTTTTTTTGCAGATTGTCCACCGCTCATCATATATGAGGTCTTACATTTTTTTGTCCAACACTGCTCTAGATATGCCTTTGAATTGAAGCATCTAAAAAAGCCTTATTTCAGCCGTTATTTATTTATTTGCTTCAGATTAAATAAGGAACAATGAACATTCCTGTTGGGGTTTTATTTCTATTTGTGTCATTGGGAAGATTTCTCCTCATTTCATGTCTTGGTGATGCCTGTACAAGAAATGGGAGCTTTGGTTGTCGTGATACTAGAAGGCACAGACAACAGAAATAAACATTTTTAAAGTCCTAACCCTTCCCTACTCTTTTGAAAATGTGTTTTGCCTGTGGTCCAATTAGAGAGTTTTCCTATCAGACAGGAAGTGAGAAAGAGAATCTTTCCAAAAGGGACATGGACAGTAATAAAGCCATGATAGAGGCTCTAACCTGTCTCAACTCTTCCAAAACATAGTACGTTTCAGCTGGTAGTCAGTTTTCAAGCCTCCTCTAATGAAAACCTCACTGTTAAAGACTACATGTAGATTCTGATATTGAGCACGATCCAGAATTTCTCTAATCTAATTAGGTTTAATGTGACATTTTGAGTACACAGTGACACTAATTTATAAAATCAAGAGCAAAAGGAAATTGGGATAATAGCCAAGACAGCTAAAGGATGTTCATTTTCTAATTTGTACAGAAACAGTTACAGCTGAAATTTAAGAGGCTGCTACTAGCTTAATTTTCTTCACTTTTTCATTTGTAAGAAAGCCCAGAGTGTTGTTAAAAAAAAAAGGCAAGTGTAAACTAATCAGCAAATAAACTACTTCTTCTGGTTTTCAGCCTGAAAGTTCACCTTTTAGGTAAAGCAGGTAGCGCCAAGGGCTTGTTGACATGCTTGATTTGCCTTTATAGTATCTAGGTGTTCTGAAAACAAATATTAACCATCGGTCATGTGGTCTATTCCTGGCCCACTTCCTCCCCCACATTTAATTATTTTTTCCTAAGAGGTAGCTTGCAGCATTTGGTAGCAAATAGGAAAGTGCAGGGTGCTAAGGGAGTCTGGCCAGGGATCAACTGCAGAAGCTGTGATCTATATTTGCAAAAAAATACCTGGGCTTTTAAGATACTCAGATGTTAAGGGTGCAAGCAGGCACTTGACCGTAATGCTATATGAGATTGAGGCCACCTTATGCCGCGTACACACGAAGGGACTATCCCGCGGGATTATCCCCTGGCCTCAAGTCCAGGGGATAATCCCCTCGTGTGTGGGCCTCCAACGGACTTTTTTTCAAAAAGTCCGGCGGACTAAAGTTTTGTTTTAAAATTATCCGCTGGACTTGGCAGTCCAGCGGACAATCCCGCCGTTAGTAGGCTAGTCTGCCGGACTTTTGAAATGAACGAACTTGCCGCTCATCGGAAAGTCAGTTCATTTAGCACGTGACTTCAGGTACGTAGCTAGCGTAGGCAGTAAATGCCGGCGCGCTAGCTCCGTCACCTGGCATGGATTTAAAGGAAATCCCCACGCTGAAAAACAGCGTGGGGGTCCCCCCCAAATCCATCTCAGACCCTTATCCGAGCACGCAGCCCGGCAGGCCAGGAAAGGGGTGGGGGCGAGCGAGCGCCCCCCCCCCCCTCCTGAGCCGTACCAGGCTGCGTGCCCTCAACGTGCGGCCCCCCCCCCCCCCCCAAAGCACCTTGTCCCCATGTTGATGAGGACAAGGGCCTCTTCCCGACAACCCTGGCCGTTGGTTGTCGGGGTCTGCGGGCGGGGGCTTATCGGAATCTGGGAGCCCCCTTTTATAAGGGGGCCCGCAGATCCAGGCCCCCCACCCTATGTGAATGAGTATGGGGTACGATGTACCCCTACCCATTCACCTAAGGTGTAAAATGTAAAGTAAAAAAAACACACTTTTGAAAAAATATTTTATTGCACTGCTCCGGGGGTCTTCTTCCATCTTGGGGGTCTTCTCGCCGGACTCCTCCGCCATTTACGTAGCTCTTTTACCGAGCGGAGAAGTCCGGCTACCTTCTTCGTCGTCGCCGCCATCGTCTGGGGGTCTCGATCCGTCTTCGGGGGTCTTCCGGGGTCTCTTCTGTTCTTGCCGCTGTCGTCGCTTTCTGCGCTGCCTTCTTCTTCCGGCTTCTTCTTCTAATTCTTCCGATGTTGACACGTCGCTCCCTCTGGCCGGAATGCCAGAGCCGCGCTGTGCTGGGACTTATATAGGGACAAGGGGACAGGGTCACATGCTCATGTCACATGGTGACCCCGACCCCTTGTGATGTCAGTCCCGGAGGATGCTGGGACTGTGACATCACAGGGGGCGGGGTCACCATGTGACATGAGCATGTGACCCTGTCCCCTTGTCCCTATATAAGTCCCAGCACAGCGCGGCTCTGGCATTCCGGCCAGAGGGAGCGACGTGTCAACATCGGAAGAATTAGAAGAAGAAGAAGCCGGAAGAAGAAGGCGGCGCAGAAAGCGACGACAGCGGCAAGAACAGAAGAGACCCCGGAAGACCCCCGAAGACGGATCGAGACCCCCAGACGACGGCGGCGATGACGAAGAAGGTAGCCGGACTTCTCCGCTCGGTAAAAGAGCTACGTAAATGGCGGAGGAGTCCGGCGAGAAGACCCCCAAGACGGAAGAAGACCCCCGGAGCAGTGCAATAAAATATTTTTTCAAAAGGGTGTTTTTTTTTACTTTACATTTTACACCTTAGGTGAATGGGTAGGGGTACATCGTACCCCATACTCATTCACATAGGGTGGGGGGCCGGGATCTGGGGGCCCCCTTATAAAAGGGGGCTCCCAGATTCCGATAAGCCCCCGCCCGCAGACCCCAACAACCAACGGCCAGGGTTGTCGGGAAGAGGCCCTTGTCCTCATCAACATGGGGACAAGGTGCTTTGGGGTGGGGGGGCCGCACGGCCCCCCTTTCCCCAGGGCACCCCCCATGTTGAGGGCACGCGGCCTGGTACGGCTCAGGAGGGGGGGCGCTCGCTCGTCCCCACCCCTTTCCTGGCCTGCCGGGCTGCGTGCTCGGATAAGGGTCTGAGATGGATTTGGGGGGGACCCCCACGCCGTTTTTCGGCGTGGGGATTCCCTTTAAATCCATGCCAGGTGACGGAGCTAGCGCGCCGGCATTTACTGCCTACGCTAGCTACGTACCTGAAGTTACGTTCGAAATGAACGGACTGCTCCGTGTGTGGGCAAGTCCGTTCATTTTCAAAAGTCCCGCGGCCTTTGTCCAGCGAATTGTCCGCCGGAGAAGTCCGGGCGTGTGTGGGCAAGTCCACACGCTCGGAAAGTCTGGTGAAGCCAGCTGGAAAGTCCGGCGGATTGTCCGCTGGACTAGGTCCGCCGGGAAAAGTCCCTTCGTGTGTACGCGGCATTAGAAGGTAAAACGACAAGTTTGTGTTAACCTGATTTTGCATCTTGACTGGCTTTAAGATTCTTTTTTTTTCTCTATACATAATATACAGTTTATGGAATAGCCTCTCTTTTTTTTTCATGAATGGCTCCTAACATTTGTGACTTGCAATATTAGAGAAACACTACCTCTTTAAACTAAAAACACTCAAGCTGATATGTCTTTACTGAACCTACTAGGGTTGATTTTACTAAAAGCAAAAAGTGTTTTCACTTTTCAAGGCACACTTCCCCTAGCTTGGTGAATGTGGCAAAGCTCTGCTGAGTTCCATTATCCAATCATATGCAAGCAAAAATGTTTTATTTTTATTTTCCTTGTATGTAAAATGGAGGCCACATGCTAATATTTTCTACCACAACAAAACTTTATTGATTCTGTGATCACATGCCTCATGCTTCAGTTCTTCCTTTTTGTCACATTTCACTTGGGAATTAGCATTATCTTAAGCCAGCTATAGATGGGTCCAATCTCAGCCGGTTCAGCAGGGCATGTATGGACAGCCTGTTATATTTTTTTGCATGTGATTACTGCTGGCAGTTATAGCTGCTAGCAGTAATCATTGTGTTCTGCCGGTCGGGATGGCTCCCGACCGCCAGAACACAATAGCACTGCATGAGGAATCCTCCTATCAACACAGTCACAAGCTATTTTCCCATGGGTGCAGGAAAGGGAATCGTATAATCTGTGGCTTACCTTGAAGCTATTATTATTCCTCTCAGTCCAGAGTGATACACGTCAGAAGGAGAAACCCAGTAAAGCAAAGAGTGATCCTAGGATTATTAAAATTTTATTGCAGAGAGGAGATTGGTGTGTGGCCTCAATTTTTTTCAGCATAAGGACTATGGAACAGCCATAGACAAGCTGAGAGCACAGACTGCACCCTCAATTAGGATAGAGGTATAAGGGATAACCTGGAGTAGAGCACTTAACCTTAATTCTACTTGTGGAAGCTATGTTGAGTTTGGCTTCTGAGTATAGATCCTGCATGAAAATAGTATTGCTCTATTGCAAAAAAAAAATTGTAAAATCCATTTCGGGTAAAGTGTTGAGCCAAACAGGAGACAGAAGTGAAGTCACTAGGATAGCCGGGTTCGGTAGCAGGCAGGCAGCAGGGTACCAAGACATCAGGCAGGAGCAAGGTCAATTGGAAGCCGGGATCAGGAACCAGTACTCAGGAGTGTAGGAGAGTCCAGAAGCAGGGTCAAGGAAAGCCAAGGTTCAGCAACGGGTAACAGGCAAGGTAACAGCAGGATTCAAGTAACAGGAAACCGCTAAAGATCAGTCAGCATCTGTCAGAGGTCAGTGCTACCCTTAAATAGGCCATCTGGTGCTAAAGGGAAGTGTGGACACGCTCCCACGGGGCGCACATTTCTTTGCACATTGGCGACCTGCTAAGTTCCTTATGCGTGCATGCGTGCCCGATGCACAACGCTAGTTCTCTTACAGATGCCCAGCCATTACTGGATTCAGATGTTGGTTCTGAGGTTGAGGATGACAGGAACATTAACCTAAAGAGAGGGGAGAACACTGGTAGAAAAATTGTCATTCATGTTCTTCTGGCCGTAGCGTATTTCCAGTAGAGAGCAGCCACCCTATTCCATCACATTCTGCAGCTGTTATCTCCCGGCCCACTCCCCAAAGCTCAGCTATCTGGGCCTTTTTCAGCACATCTGCAGCAGTTTGCACTGTTACTATCTGCAAACTGTGTCTCAGGCACATCAAACGTGGCACTAACACCAACTATTTGGGTACCACATCCTTAACAAGGCATTTAATATCCAACCACTCTGCCCGTTGGCAAGAGCACCTAAAAGCCACACAAAAGGGGCACAAATCTGTCCCTCCTCCTCTTCCTCCTTACCCACTTCAGTCTGCACCTGCTATAGAGAGTCATTACCTCTCAGCCCCCCCCCCCCCACAAACTGACTGGGTTGATGGTATATAGAGTTAGTTAGTACAGCATTGCAGTATCACATCAAACCCTTTACCCTTCTGGCCTGTTGTGTCATCTAAGGCAGCCATCTGCGGCTAATGAATTGCTGGCTCCCGTAACACAGAGAACAGTCATTCATTGATAAGTCATTGATAAAAAACAAAAAAAAAAAAGCATGGGGGTCCCCCCAAATTCAATTACCAGGCCCTTCAGGTCTGCTATGGATATTAAGGGGAACCCCAGCCCAAAAAAAATGGCGTGGGATCCCCTTCAAAATCCATACCAGACCCTTATCCGAGCACGCAACCTGGCAGGCCGCAGGAAAAGAGGGGGGACGAGAGCGGCCCCCCCTCCCTCCTGAACCGTACCAGGCCACATGCCCTCAACATTGGGAGGGTGCTTTAGGGTCCCCCCAAAGCACCTTGTCCCCATGTTGATGAGGACAAGGGCCTCTTCCCCTCAACCCTGGCCATTGGTTGTGGGGGTTTGTGGGCGGGGGGCTTATCGGAATCTGGAAGCCCCCTTTAACCACTTCAATACAGGGCTTTTAAACACCCTTCCTTACCAGAGCACTTTTTGTGATTCGGCACTGCGTCGCTTTAACTGACAATTGCGCGGTCGTGCGACGTTACACCCAAACAAAATTGACGTCCTTTTTTTCCCACAAATAGAGCTTTCTTTTGGTGGTATTTGATCGCCCCTGCGGTTTTTATTTTTTGCGCTATAAACAAAAGAAGAGCGACGATTTTGAAAAAAAACACAATATTTTTTTTACTTTTTGCTATAATAAATATCCCATTTTTTTTAAAAAAAACTATTTTTTTCCTCAGTTTAGGCCGATACGTATTCTTCTACATATTTTTGGTAAAAAAAATCGCAATAAGCGTATATTGATCGGTTTGCGCAAAAGTTATAGCGTCTACAAAATAGGGGATAGATTTATTGAATTTTTTTTTTTTTTTTTTTACTAGTAATGGCGGGGATCTGCGATTTTTTTTTCGTGACTGCGACATTGCGGCGGACACTTCGGACACTTTTGACACATTTTTGGAACCATTCACATTTACACAGCGATCGTTGCTATAAAATTGCAATGATTACTGTGTAAATGTGACTGTCAGGGAAGGGGTTAATACTAGAGGGCGCTGGAGGGGTTAATGTGTGTCCCTAATAGGAGTGATTCTAACTGTAGGGGGAGGGGACTTAAGGGGAGGAGACCGATCATGTGATCCTCCGTACTGGGATCACATGATCGGTCTCCTCCCCGCTGACAGGACGTGGAGCTGTGTGTTTACACACACAGCTCCACGGTCCCGCCCGGTCCCGTTGTTTTAACGGGCAATCGCGGGTGCCCGGCGGACATCGCGGCCGCCGGGCACTCGCACCGGGTCCCGAGCGATGCCGCGGGCGCGCGCGCCGCCGGCGGCACGCGCGCGCCCCCCCAGGCGGCCGGGAATCCGAGGACGTCATATGACGCCCACCCAGGATGGTAGATCCACCTTGTGGGCGTCATATGACTATGGCCGGGTATTGAAGCGGTTAACAAGGGGACCCCCAGATACCGACCCCCCCCCCCTGTGTGAAATGGTAAGGGGTACAAAAGTACCCCTACAATTTCACCAAAAAAGTGACAAAAATGGTAAAAATGACAGGAGACGGTCTTTGACAATTCCTTTATTAAAATCTTCTTCTGGTCTTCTTCCTTCTTCCTTTCTTCATCCTTCGGTTTCTTCATCTTCTCCTTCCGGCATCTTCTTCCATCTTCTTCTTCCATCTTCTTCTTCCTCCGATCCACTTCTTCTTGCTCTGGTCTTCTCGCCCGGCATCGGCGTCTCTTCTTCTGTGTCGGGCCGCTCCGCGCAATGGGAGGCTCCCGCTGTGTAAGGCTTTGCTGCGTCTGACAGGTCTTTTATAACGGAGGGCCCCCTGGTGACCCCGCCCCCTCTGATGCACGGGGACGTCATGGGGACTTCCCTATGGCTTTCCCCATGACGTCAGAAGGGGCGGGGTCACCAGGTGGCCCCGCCCTCCGTTATAAAAGACCTGTCAGACGCAGCGAAGCCTCACACAGCGGGAGCCTCTCATTGCCCAAGAAGAGATGCCAACGCCATGGAAGAAGATGCCGGACGAGAAGACCAGAGCAAGAAGAAGCGGATCAGAGGAAGAAGAAGATGGAAGAAGATGCCGGAAGGAGAAGATGAAGAAAAACCGAAGGATGAAGAAAGGAAGAAGGAAGAAGACCAGAAGAAAGAAGATGAAAGAAGATTTTAATAAAGGAATTGTCAAAGACCGTCTCCTGTCATTTTTACCATTTTTGTCACTTTTTTAGTGAAATGGTAGGGGTACGAGTACCCCCCTTACCATTTCACACAGGGGGGGGCCGGGATCTGGGGGTCCCCTTGTTAAAGGCGGCTTCCAGATTCCGATAAGCCCCCCGCCCACAGACCCCCACAACCAATGGCCAGGGTTGTGGGGACGAGGCCCTTGTCCTCATCAACATGGGGACAAGGTGCTTTGGGGGGGACCCCAAAGCACCCTCCCAATGTTGAGGGCATGTGGCCTGGTACGGTTCAGGAGGGAGGGGGGCCGCTGTCGTCCCCCCTCTTTTCCTGCGGCCTGCCAGGTTGCGTGCTCGGATAAGGGTCTTGTATGGATTTTGAGGGGGACCCACGCCATTTCTTTTTTGGCCGGGGTTCCCCTTAAAATCCATCCCAGACCTCAAGGGTCTGGTATGGATTTTGAGGGGGACCCCACGCCATTTTTTTTTTTTTGGCCGGGGTTCCCCTTAATATCCATAGCAGACCTGAAGGGCCTGGTAATTGAATTTGGGGGGACCCCCACGCTTTTTTTTTAAATTTTTTTAAATTTTTTTTATCAATGACTTTCAATGAATGACTGTTCTCTGTGTTACGGGAGCCGACAATTCATTAGCCGCGAGTGATTTTAAATAGCTTTTTTTCCTGCAAAAATGACACTTTGTGCAGGGGCAGTTCTAAGCATGGGAAACATGCGCCCCTTCACAGGCATACTATAGACACCCCCCAGGTACGAAATTTAAAGGAATATTACACTTTTATTGTTTCACTTTAAGCATTATTAAAATCACTGCTCCTGAAAAAAACGGCCGTTTTAAAAAAAAAAAAATTGCATTGATACATGTCCCCTGGGGCAGGACCTAGGTCCCCAAACACTTTTTATGACAATAACATGCATATTAGCCTTTAAAATGAGCACTTTTGATTTTGAACGTTCGCGTCCATTGTAATTAATAGGGTTCTTAAGTTCGCACGAACTTTAGTTCCGTTCGTGGGTTCTTGTGCGAACCGAACCCGGGGGTGTTTGGCTCACCCCTAGCCCAGAGGTGGTTCACACCACGCCAGCTGGAGTCAGGAATGGTGGTGTGCAATAATGGCTCAAACCTCCTGTCCATCCTTAGACAGGGAAAGTTGACATATGTGCCATGTCCTCAATTTGGTGGTGCAGTGTTTCCTAAATATGTACCCAGATTTGCAAGATGTGCTAAAGCTGGCCAGAATAGTCTGTAGCCATTTCAGGTGGTCATACACAGCCAGTGCTCAGTTGGCTGAAATTCAGCGAGAATTCCACCTGCCCATAAATCGCCTGATTTGTGACATGTCCACCAGGTGGAACTCAATTTTGGCAATGCTGCAGCGGCTATACATGCAGCAGAGGGCCGTCAACGAGTACGGCACAATGACAGGTTCAGGCCGCCTCGGCTTTTTTCCCCATGCCAATGGCTGATCATTAAGGATGCATGCACTGTATTGTCACCATTTGAGGAGGCCACAAGGATGGTGAGCCGTGACAGTACATGCATCAGTGACACAATCCCTGTTGTGTTCCTGCTGCAGCAGACTCTGCGTGACATTATGGACAGGGCACTGGAGGCAGAGCAGCAGGAGGAAGGGGAGGACTTTTTCCTCACAAGGCCCACTTTATCCAGACACCATCATTCCTATGTCACAGAACACACAGAAGGAGAGAGGGGAGGAGGATGAGGAGGAGGATTCTGGCACTTTCGTAGGCTTTGAAGAGGAGGAAGACATGGGTCAATCTGTAAGCGATGGCTTTCCAACCCCAGGACCCTTGGGAGTAGTAAGTGGCTGGGAAGAGGAAGTTCCAGATGCTGTGATCCTGAGTGACCCCAAGGAGTGGAGTCTGCTTCTCAAGCCTCGGCAAATTTGAGGCTCATGGGCAGCCTCATGCTTCAATGCCTGTGAAAGGACCCAAGAATACGTGGCATAAAGGAGAAGGATGATTACTGGTTGGCAACCCTCCTTGACCACCGTTATAAGGGGAAAGTCGCAGAACTCATCCCGTCCCCACAGAGAGTGCAGAAGATAAAATCTCTTGAGGACACATTAAAGAGGATTTTATTGAATGTTTTTCCTGACTCCAGTAGGTTACAGTGTCATGGAAAACTGAGTTTTAAGTCTTCTGTTGGTCAAGAGAGAAGCGTTGGAAAAGGCATCCGCCTAAGTGAGGCAATTCAAAATTTCTTTAGTCCTCGCCGCCCAGGGCTGTTAGCTATCACATCCCATTGGCAGCGTCTGCATCACATGGTTGACGATTACCTCGGGGGCCAAAACAGAGATGGAGAGCTTTCCAGCTGACGATCCACAAACTTACTGTGTCATGAGAATAGACCACTGGCCAGAATTTGCCTAGTATGCTATTGAGTTGTTGGGCTGCCCTGCATTCAGCGTGCTTTCAGAACGGGCATTCAGTACTGCAAGAGGTTTCGTTACTGATCATAGAACGCATCTGTCCACAAACTCCGTGGACCATTTGACTTTTATAAAAATGAATCAGTCCTGGATAACCAGCTATGCCGATGTCACTGATTTAAGTCTTTTTGGGATGTAAAATCTCTGCAGGACTTCAAGGCTGCCTAGCTTTGAGGGTGTTCAATCATTTCATCTGGAAGAATGTTTTTGGTATAGGTTACATGGGCACAATTAACACCCAAAGAACAAATTTTCAGCACCTGTTTGACAGGTGCATATCATTGCAATTTTTTTTGCCTTCATCACGAGCACCTCTATAGGGTAATGGTAGGAAGGCGCCCCCAACACACAAAGAGTAATTTTTCTGCACCTGTTTGACAGGTGCATATCATTGCAATTTTTTACAGCAAGGCCAATTCTTGCTTTCAGCAAGAGTACCTCTATAAGGTTACGGTGGGAAGGCTCCTTAAGCCTAGTTACTATACTATATATAAAAAGATTATTTTGGTTGGTGAAAACTTTTTATTCAGCTGAAAATTTATCTTTTTTACTGTATTGATTTGTCTTGATTTCCTAGCAGTACACTGGAACATCTGTTATATAATCATGTTCTGCATAATATGAATCAGTTCCTATGTGAAACTACCCATTTAAAACACATGGCTTTCCATCCTTGTAAAATAAATGAGCCATTTTAAAAGCTTGAAAACTCGCACCAGCCTAAACCATTTGCTCTGGATTTATAATGCTGTAGACAAAAATTAATTCAAGTTTTTCTTTTGGCTGCTGTAAAATAAACAAACCATTTTAGTTTCTATGTATTTTATGACTCCTAATAGCTAACATCATAAAACTGCAAAAGCTTAACCCTTTGACATATCCTAAGGGCTAATCTACATGGGTAATTTTAATATTTGACATTTTAATCATGAAGCAATGCAGTGGCTAGTTAGAGGAGTGGTTTGCATCTGGTCCTATGACATCAGTTGTATGGAGGTGGTATAAATGTAAATCCTGAAGTCTATGTATCCCCATCATTGGCATATCCCCTGGTTACCTAACCTGAGTAGCCATATCGTCTGTTCTGCCCTACGTACCCATGTCAACCCAGTACACACATCTGCCTTTCCAGAATGCATGCCACCTCCAAGCTCACTTCCCATTTCCACGGCATCAATAAAATCTACACTATGAGTCTTTCAATTCATTCTCCTATATACATGTCACAGATGAGATCTGCACACCAACATACAAAGCTTATTCCCAAACATCCATGTCACCAGTGAGACCTGCATTCTAGGGCACAGTCTACCTCAATATAATTTAAGTCATTAATGAGATCTGCAATTCAATGCACACTCTCAAAAATGCAGCTTTTAACAAAGATTGTGGAAATCCACAATTGGAAGGATGCCAGCTTTTTTAATCAATGCACAAAGTATTATAGCAACAATGCTTGGACTCCTGGGACTAAAACAGGGACAAGAAATTCTATGATATCTTTGATTCATTGATCTACAAAAGATTGTGTTAGAAGGACCCTGACTTGAAACATATATTTAAAGGCAAATTGTAGTTTTGCTCCTGTTCTTGCTGGACAGCAATGGCTTTTTTTATAGCACACCTCTCATGCAGGTTAAACTGATTCAATCACTTTTTGATTGTAGAACTTAGACTTTTTTTTTTTTTTTTTTAAAGCATCAAACGCTCAGTTCTTAGGCTGAATTTGCTCGGCTGGCCAGTCCTAGACAAATTAGTTATTTGAAAGCTGTAAAACTTGTTCTTTACCAGACTCATAGGCATACACAACCTTCCCTCAGAGGGCCTCAAAGAGCTCTTTGATAACGCCACACAAGCCAAAAGCACATTGAACACCAAACCGTAAATATTTGAGGTCTAAGTAAATCCAGTGATACATGGCTCAAATTTTAGCAGGAATAGGCTGAAGTTCAAGCCATGGGTTGTCCTGATGGCATCACCAAGCTTAACAAATGTTGGTAGGAGGCAATACAGCACCACCTCACTGCCAGTCACATTTTTTCTGATGAACGATTCCAAGTTGGATCAGTATTCAGAAACCAAAGCAAGTGTGAACGGGCACTATTCTGTCACTGCACATGTAGCGTTGGTGACTTGGGATAAAGGAGGACAATTTTAATAAATACTTTTTAAGCTTTACAAAGTAAATTGGTGGCGCTCAAGTCAATAATGCAGATAATATTGACAAAAGAGCTACAATGGCTCAAAATTGATATGCTTCCATAAACATTTAAAACAAAGTAAAGTTGAATAAAGCACCTCAGACAGATGACGTACACCTATATGTTCTCAAATAGTTGAGCTCTGATATTGCAAAGTAGGGATGAGCCGAACACCCCGGGTTCGGTTCGCACCAGAACCTTCGAACCGACCGAAAGTTCGCGCGAATTTTCGAACCCTATACGTTATAATGGACGCGAACGTTCGAAATCAAAAGTGCGAATTACAACGGCCAATATGCATGTTAATGTCATAAAACAGGTTTGGGGACCCGGGTCCTGCCCCAGGGGACATATATCAATGCAAAAAGAACTTTTAAAAACTAACGTTTTTTCGGGAGCAGTCATTTTAATGATGCATAAAGTGAAAAAAAAAAAGTGAAATTTTCCTTTAAATATGGTACCTGGGGGTGTCTAAAGTATGCCTGTGAAGTGGCATGTGTTTCCCGTGTTTAGAACTGTCCTTGCACAAAATGACATTTGTAAAGGAAAAAAAGAAGCCATTTAAAACCACTTGCGGCTTTAGGTTTGTTCTTAAGTAGAATCTGAACAGGTACATTATGAAGTGTAGCTCCATCCCAAAAAAATCTATTTTTAAGCTTTTTGGAGAACATAGGGAGGGGTTATCACCCCTGTAACATTTGCTGTCTTTGCACATCTGTTCAGAACATGTCACCTCACTTTCCGTCCCAATGACAAATGTTTTTGGAAAAAGTGGGGTTTTAATTGAAACAAGGATTGGTGATAAAGTATCAGTAGAGAGGAGATACCTTTTTCCCAAATTAAATCTAACAGGATAGAATTTCCCTTCCTAGGGGTAGATTTCCTCTCACTTCCTGTTTTCTCTTTCCATTTGCAAGTAGGAGTCGTTTGTAAGTTGGATGTTTGAAAGTAGGGGCCTGGCGTATATACTCTGCAGAAATTTGCCCTATTAGATGTTGGTGTAGCCACAAGACTGGTGGGCACAGGAATGGGCCCTGCTGTGAGTTAATAGATCAAGATTTGTAATTGCATGCACCTGTTGAACAGGGCAGAAAAATTGGGGGTGGTGGTGGTGGACGGTGTTGCCACAAGACTGTAAGCTCTCACAGTTACTCTTGGTGGGCGCAGGAATGGGCCCTGCTGTGAGTTATTAGATCAAGATTTGTAATTGCAAGCACCTGATGAACAGGGCAGAAAAATTGGGCCTTTGGCGGTGGTGGTGGACGGTGTTGCCACAAGACTGTAGGCCCTCATAGTTACTCTTGGTGGGCGCAGGAATGGGCCCTGCTGTGAACTATTAGATCAAGATTTGTAATTACCCGCCCCTGTTAAACAGGGGCTGAAAAATTGTGCCTTAGGCACTGGTGCTGGTGCCACAACACTGCAACCCCTCACAGATTACTGTACTTGGAGCACAGTGTTGCGAAGCATTTTTTTATAAAAATTGTATGTACACGCCCCTGTTAAACAGGGGCTGAAAAATTGTGCCTTAGGCACTGGTGCTGGTGCCACAACACTGCAACCCCTCACAGATACTGTACTTGGAGCACATTGTTGCGAAGCATTTTTTTATAAAAATTGTATGTACACGCCCCTGTTAAACAGGGGCTGAAAAATTGTGCCTTAGGCACTGGTGCTGGTGCCACAACACTGCAACCCCTCACAGATACTGTACTTGGAGCACAGCAGTCACACGTGTTGCGAAGCATTTTTTTAAAAAATTGTAAGTACACGCCCCTGTTAAACAGGGGCTGAAAAATTGTGCCTTAGGCACTGGTGCTGGTGCCACAACACTGCAACCCCTCACAGATACTGTACTTGGAGCACATTGTTGCGAAGCATTTTTTTATATAAAAATTGTATGTACACGCCCCTGTTAAACAGGGGCTGAAAAATTGTGCCTTAGGCACTGGTGCTGGTGCCACAACACTGCAACCCCTCACAGATACTGTACTTGGAGCACAGCAGTCACACGTGTTGCGAAGCATTTTTTTAAAAAATTGTAAGTACACGCCCCTGTTAAACAGGGGCTGAAAAATTGTGCCTTAGGCACTGGTGCTGGTGCCACAACACTGCAACCCCTCACAGATACTGTACTTGGAGCACAGTGTTGCGAAGCATTTTTTTATAAAAATTGTATGTACACGCCCCTGTTAAACAGGGGCTGAAAAATTGTGCCTTAGGCACTGGTGTGGTGGCATGGATCATTGAGGAGGAGGAAGAGGATAGTCAGTGAACATAAGAGGACAGTCACTCAGCATCAGCATAGGCAGTCTTGAAGGGATGTGATGTGACATTAAAAATTATTCGGTTATATCCGCCTCAGGTGCCTGGTAGCTGGTGGTGATCCAAGACTGATTCATTTTGATGAAGGTCAGTCGATCAACCGAGGCGGTGGACAGGCGCACCCTATGATCAGTCACAAATCCTCCAGCAGCACTGAATGTGCGTTCGGACAGAACGCTGGAGGCAGGACAGGCCAGTAGCTCAATTGCATACTGTGCAAGCTCTGGCCAGTGATCCATCCTCAGGACCCAGTAAGCCAGAGGATTTTCGGTGGGAAAGGTGTCCAAGTCTGACCTTGCCCCAAGGTATTCCTGCACCATGTATATCAGACGCTGGCGATGGTTGCTGGAACCGATCATACCTTGGGGCTGCGGACTAAAAAATTGTCTGAACGCATCGGTCAGACGTCCACCTTCCCCACCGCTCCTTCTGCTACTGACCGAAGCCTCAGCAACTCGTCGCCCAGGACCAGGAGTTTGTAGCCTCCCAGTTTCTGGGAACGCGTTGCACAGACCTTTCTGCAAGGCCTCCCTGAGATGTCTCATCCTCTGCTCCCTCTGCGACGGCAAGATAAGGTCCGCAACCTTACCCTTGTACCGCGGATCAAGGAGAGTGGCCAGCCAGTAATGGTCCCTCTCCTTGATCCGAAGAACACGAGGATCCTTCCGCAGGCTTTGCAGGATCAGGGAGGCCATGCAGCGTAGGTTAGCTGAGGCATTCGGTCCGGAGTCTTCTGGGTCACTGAGGATGACATGATCGCCAGCCACCTCCTCCCAGCCACGTACAAGTCCACTGGTTTGTTGGGACTGTACATCATCCCTAAAAGACTGCTGCTGCTGATGCTGAGTGCCAGGCTCCACCTCCATGCTCACACAATCCTCCTCCTCCTCCTCCTCCTCATCCTCTTCCTGTGTGATGGGTGGGACAGAAGGAACACTGTCCGGATAAAGGGGGCCTTGAGAGGCAAGGAAGTCCTCCTCTTCCTGCCTCTGTTCTGCCTCAAGTGCCCTGTCCATTATCCCACGCAGCGTATGCTCCAACAGGTGGACAAGAGGGACAGTGTCACTGATGCATGCACTGTCACTGCTCACCATCCTCGTGGCCTCCTCAAATGGTGAGAGGACAGTGCATGCATCCCTGATCATGCTCCACTGACGTGGGGAAAAAAAACCAAGCTCCCCTGACCCTGTCCTGGTGCCGTAGTCGCAAAGGTACTCATTGATGGCCTCTGCTGCGTGTGCAGTCGCTGCAGCATGGCCAACGTTGAGTTCCACCTGGTGGGCATGTCACATATTAGGCGGTTCTTGGGTAGGTTCAGCTCCTTTTGCAGCTCAGTCAGCCGAGCACTGGCATTATAAGATCGGCGGAAATGCACACAGACTTTCCTGGCCTGCCTCAGGACATCCTGTAAGCCTGGGAACCTGCCCAAGAACCGCTGCACCACCAGGTTGAGGACGTGAGCCATGCAGGGCACATGGGTGAGCTGCCCCTGTCGCAGGGCGGAGAGGAGGTTGGTGCCATTGTCAGAAACGACCATTCCTGGCTTAAGCTGACGTGGCGTCAACCACCTCTCGGCCTGCCCCTGCAGAGCTGCCAGAACCTCTGGCCCAGTGTGGCTCCTGTCCCCCAAACACACCAGCGCAAGCACGGCATGGCATTTTTTTGCCTGCGTACTTGCGTAGCCCCTTGTACGCCTACGGAGCACCGCTGGTTCCAAGGACAGAGCACTGGAGGAAGAAGAAGAGGAGGGGGTGGAGGAGAGAGGTGTGTCACAACCAGTAGCAGTAGTAGCGTTTTGGAGGCGTGGTGGCGGAACAACCTCCAACACTACTGCACCTTGTCCTGCATCCCTCCCAGCTGCCAATAGAGTGACCCAATGGGCCGTGAAAGAAAGGTACCGTCCCTGTCCATGCCTGCTGGACCATGAGTCAGCGGTAATATGCACCTTACCGCTGACCGCCCTGTCCAGCGAGGCATGGACATTGCCCTCCACATGCCGGTAGAGAGACGGAATCGCCTTCCGTGAGAAAAAGTGGCGTTTGGGAACCTGCCACTGAGGAAACCGCACATTGAACAAACTCACGGAAGGGGGCCGAGTCTACCAACTGAAAAGGCAGCAGTTAAAGTGCTAGCAATTTAGCCAGGCTAGCATTCAACCGCTGGGCATGTGGATGGCTGGGAGTGTACTTCTTTCTACGGTCCAGCAGCTGGGGCAGGGAAATTTGCCTGCTGCAATCGGACGTCGGTGTACTGCAAGTACTTGGTTGTGACACACCTAATTCTACACCTTCAGTCCTCTCAGAGCAGCTTTCAGAGAGGACTGAAGGTGTAGTGGGGATGGAGATCCCAGCTGAGGAGGAGCAAGGAGAGGTTGTTCTTTGGTGTGGGTCTTATGGCAGGTCACCAAGCTTGTTTTGGCCACAAATGTTGGTAGGAGGCAATACAGCACCACCTCACTGCCATGGCATTTTTTTTGCCTGCGTACTTGCGTAGGCCCTTGTACGCCTCCGGAGCACCGCTGGTTCCAAGGAAGTGAAGAGGAGGGGGTGGAGGAGAGGAGGTGTGTCCAACAGTAGCAGTAGTAGCGTTTTGGAGGCGTGGTGGCGGAACAACCTCACATTTTTTCTGATGAACGATTCCAAGTTGGATCACTATTCAGAAACCAAAGCAAGTGTGAACGGGCACTATTCTGTCACTGCACATGTAGCGTTGGTGACTTGGGATAAAGGAGGACAATTTTAATAAATACTTTTTAAGCTTTACAAAGTAAATTGGTGGCGCTCAAGTCAATAATGCAGATAATATTGACAAAAGAGCTACAATGGCTCAAAATTGATATGCTTCCATAAACATTTAAAACAAAGTAAAGTTGAATAAAGCACCTCAGACAGATGACGTACACCTATATGTTCTCAAATAGTTGAGCTCTGATATTGCAAAGCAATTATTTCTAGTTTTTCACTGTTTTGGCTCAAAGTCGATATGATGCTTATATTTAAAAAAAAGGACCAAAGTTTTTACAAACGAACTACAAGCTGGTCAGTTTAACTTCTATAGTCAGGAACATACTAGAGTTTGATAAAAAAAAAAAAAAAAAAACGAATTTTGGTAGAAAACTATTTTACAACCAATAGTCAGCATAGATTGACAAAACAGGAAGCAAGCTAAGGCTTAGATAAAGGAGTGGCTGTTGATATAGTATACTTGGACTTTGTAAAAGTTCACCCCACACAGCTAGTGGGTAAGTTACAGTGCATACGCTTGGAATATTCCATTTATAAACGGATAGAAAACTGCATAAAAGACTGTATTCAAAGAGAAGTGATTAATGATTCATACTCTAAAGTTATTAGCATTGTACCCCAAGGTTTAGTGCTGAAACCCTTACTTTTAAACCTGTTTATAAATGAAATAGAGTTTGGGATTAAAAGTACCATTTCTGTGTTTGAATAATACATCAAGCTATGTAATGGAATAATGTCCTTACAAGAGGTTTCCAATTTACAAGCTGACCTCAATACACTGTGTGGTTGGGCAACTATGTGGCAAATGGGGTTTAACCGCTTGCCAACCGCCTCATGCAGATATACTGCGGCAGAAGGGCTCACACAGGCAAATTAACGTACTTGTACGTTGCCCTTTAAGAGGCCGCCTGCGGGCTTGTGCGCGCGTGGCAAGCTCCGTGAGTCGGGTTGCGGGTCCTGCGGACTCAATGTCCACGGGGATACCCGCTATCATCTCATAGAGAGGAAGAACGGGGGGTGCTAATGTAAACAAGCATCTCCCCGTTCTGCCTCGTGACAGTGTCACTGATCTCTGCTCCCTGTGATCGGGAGCAGAGATCAGTGATGTGCCACACGTAGCCATGCCCCCACAGTTAGAATCACTCTTTAGGACATACTTAACCCCTACACTGCCCCCTAGTGGTTAACCCCTTCACTGCCAGTGTCATTTACACAGGAATCAGTACATTTGTATAGCACTGACTGCTGTATAAATGACAATGGTCCCAAAAATGTGCCAAAAATGTCCGATGTGTCCGCCATAATGTTGCAGTCATGATAACAATCGCTGATCGCGGCCATTACTAGTAAAAAAAACAATTCTTAAAAAAAAGCCATAAAACTATCCCCTATTTGTAAACGCTATAACTTTTATGAATCTGGGTGTTCTGGTAGATCTAAGACCTAATAATAGCATGCAATACCAAACTGTAGCATCTAAAGCAAGAAAAATACCTTCTTGTGTTAAGAGTTATAGACTCAAGAGAGAAGCATTAGTAAGACCTCATCTAAAATATGTAGTTCAGTTTTGTGCAGCAGTTCACAAAAATAATATTGGGGAACTGGAGAAAGTGCAGATGACAAATACCCTATTCACATATAGTGAAGTGACCTGTAATGAACTCAGTTCACTGCTAGACAAACAACTACTTGGGGGGCACACCCTAAAAAATGCATCAAAGATGGTGCAGCCATAAGACCATACAAACAAAACAAAATATTACAGCGCACGCATACACAAATTACATTTAAAGCGGAGCGCTCCGTCCTGGGGAAAAAACATTTTTTTTTATTTTTTATTTTTTAAAGTCAGCAGCTACAAATACTGCAGCTGCTGACTTTTAAAAATCGGACACTTACCTGTCCCAGGGTCCAGCGATGCGGGGGAACGAGGCCCCCCCTCGTTCCCCGAGCCGCTCGCGGCGCCGGCATTCCTAATGTGGGAACCCGGCTGTGGCTTCACAGCTGGGCACCCACTGCGCATGTGCGAGCGGCACCGTGCGCCGTGATTTGACGCTCAGTCATCTGGGACACGTGACAGGTCCCAGATGACTGTGCAGCGCTGAGGGGGAAGTGACGTTTAGCCCGGGCACTGAACGTGGCAGACTACGAGGGACCCCCTAGCAACAGGCATTTAGAGGTGAGTAAAACAAATAATAATTTCCAATTATTTTTTTTTTTTTTTTTTTTTATGATTTTTAAGCCCCTTTTTTTTTTTGGACCGCAACCCCACTTTAACTCCTGCAAGGCTACTTAAAACACCTGAACATTTTCAAAAAATAGCGTAGGACCTACTGACAATGGGGTACTTTGATGCAGTAAGTGGGCTTAAGCACCTTATAGCCATATGGTGTGACTAAATCCCCATATTTTTTGAAAATGTTCAGTTGTTTTAAATAGCCTTGAAGGATTTAAATGTCATTTTTGTATGTGTGCTGTAATATTTTTTTCAGGTCACTCCTAGGACACACAGAAAACTATTGTTGAGACAAAAATAAAGGAACTGTGTGATGAGCACTGCCCCTTACTACCAGCTAACTGCAGGTGGAATGGGGAGCTGCCCACACACTAAACTGCTATGGTTTTGTGTGCAGGCAGTGTAAACAGGACTTATAGGATTTATTTTGCCTTCCTCAGGATCAATTCTGGGTATAGTGTTCTGTAAAGGGAGGTTTTCTATTTATTGAATTTTTTTATTGGTTGAACTAGATGGACTTGTCTTTTTTTTAAACCTATGTACTGTAACATGCACAGTTGCTCAAAAAGACATTTGTTGTAGGGATCAGGGCCACAAGTGGGTGATTCCTGCATATTTATAGGTGGGGTACAGGTAGGGTCAACCCATTAAGTGGGCATTCCCACACAGAAAGCCGGTGGGTGAAATGTGAGCAGGATTAACAGTGTCCTGGGGACCATAGTATTTGTAAGTACTGTATGTATATGGAAACTGGAGATCAATGTCTGTAGAATAATAAGTTCGATTAATCTAGTGCATTTTCCTGCTAAAGTCTGTAATCATTCCAAGACATGTCATGTAAAGGAAAACAATGAGACATCAAATGTTCATATCAGAGTAGATTTTTCTGGAATCTGGAGGAAAGCGTTAAAGGTAAAGGCTCTTGGTTCCTTTAACTGATTTGATACATATTTTCTATTCCAATCTGGGATTTAATTTATTGTTTCAGGTCAGATATATGCCACTCTATTTTTACACTGATTTCTTTCCTATTGTGCCATTATTGTGTTCCACAGAATTCATGTCAACGTTTGTTAAATCATTAGAAAGACTAAGAATTTTCCTACAATTGAATTAAAATGTGTCCTTTCTGATTCGTTATGTTTTTTTTCCCCGCATCTTATCCTCTGTACAACAGGTGGTTGCCTTAGATCCAGACCTTGCTGAGAATGGTACTGTAGTATACACCATCAACCCTCCCAATAAGTTCTATGTCTTGAATAGTACCACAGGGAAGATCCGAACAACAGGTGTGGTACTAGACAGGGAGAACCCAAATGCACAAGAAGCTGAACTGATGAGAAAGATTGTTATCTCAGTAACTGACCGTAAGTACTCTAATTACAATATCACTTCTACACAAAAAAATTCTTTTTACTTTACAGTATAAATATTGTAAATACAATGATGTGTGCATTATCAGTAGCAATTCACTCAATAGTATTTTGAATGAAAAATAAAATAATGATCAGAATCAGCAAATTAGTTTGAACTGAAGCAATAGGACATCTGGCAAATTGCCATATTCTTGCGTAGGGATTGCATTGGGCAATACTGTCCAAAACGGCCCAGAGCTTCTGGTGTAATCGAGCCCTAAATGTTTCTGAACTTGGGTACTTACTGCTGAGAAAAATGCACAAAGTGAATTGTCCCTAATTTACCACAATGGTCAATCTGTGCTTTAGTAATTACTTATTCAAAAAAATATATTAATAGTAGATTCTGATGCCATTTGTTGTCTTGAAAGTGGTGTATAACTGTTCCACAACAAATGTATGGTCTTAGCCTTGTAATGGATGAAAGGAACAGTAAAATGTTCAGTTATTGCTTTGCCTGTACTTAGCAGAAATCTCTGCTTGAAGTACAGTACTCCTTTGAGTAAAGTGATTGGGAACAAAAGAACAGGTGCTCTCTATTTCAGATGAGAGTTCCTACGCTTTGGGCATAAGTATTTGCTTTGTTATCTCTGGGTAAAAGAAAAACTATATTGTATTTTGAGGCATTGTTCTAATGACCAGAAAACATTTTTGTTGTGGCTTTTATAGTTTTACATAATTCATGTCTTGTTTTTAAAGAATCTCAAATTCAGATTATAGATACTACCTCTGTTGGCAGTAGGTCTGTATGTCAAGCAATAAAGCCTGCAAACCAGCTAATGGCTGCTAGATTAATTTAAGATTGATTATCTACATAGACAGTAGGTAGAACATTTCCAGTTCATGTTTCCTTTCAAGGCCACCTTATTAATCCTGTGTATAATTTTGCTTATAACAGAAGTATGATCATATTAGATGCCATAAAAGTAGGTTACATTGCCCGTGTCCTGTTTAGGGTCTGCTTTGACCTTGCCCTAGCTTCTAGATGAGCATGATGCATTACTTCCTTTATCAGTTTTTAGGCCTTCTTTAGATGCCTTATTACGGGGAAAGCTGTTTTATACCCAATTAATAGTAACTGGTAAATCTATTAAGGGAAATCTAGAAGTATATTTATATTACGTATAATTTCTCTTTTTAGGATTATTCTCTTACAGCCACCAGATAAGAACTGCACTTATTACAAATTACATGTTGGTATACTGTACATGCAGGCCTTTTTTTCTCAGAGAATAGGTGCAGGAACTCCCCACCTTTTGAGTCAACCCTGGTCTCTGGTCCCCTACCCACCTCCAAGCACTGTACCTTGGTCCCACCCCCTACCCATCTCTCAGTACCATCCATTGGCTCCACCCCTATCCACCTACCAGTACCACCCCTTTTAGAGAATACAGAACCAAGTAATTTGTATGGCCTGTGGTAATAACAATAAAATCAGTAAAATAGATCCCCCTGCAGCCAGCAATAGGAGATCCACCAGACAAAAATAGACCCCCCAGCAACAATGGATGCACCCCAACAGCAGCAACAGATCTCCCAGCAACCAGCAGTAATAGACCCTCTAGCAGCCAGCAGCAATAGACCCCTCCCTCAATCGTAGATCCCTCACAGCAACAACTGAGCCCCCAGCAACATAAGACCCCCCAAGCAACAATGGACTCTGACTCCCATGCAAAAATAGATTGACAATAGATCCCCCAGCAGCCATCATCAACAGACCCTCCAGCACATCCCAGCACCCCTTGCCATTACAAAGTCCAGGACTTTGTTCCTCTGCATTCCCACTGAAAAAAAAGCCCTGTGTACATGTGTATTTATACTTGGATGGTATGGTAAGGCAAGACCTATTCTAAAAAAAAGTTGATTAAAAAAAGGTAGATAAGTATTAAGTAAGTTCACTGACTCACTAGATAGTTAGTGCGGATCTCGTAACCAATAACTCCACATAACAAAAATCATCGGGGGTTAAAAAGGAACCCACTTAAATGAAATAGTTACCAAGCAGTTTAACTTGTAAATTAAATATGAATAAATCATTTTTCCAAGTAATTAACACACAAAAAGATATTTAAACACCATCACCCTTCACCAGTTAAAAATGACAACGTTGTCATAAATATCAAATACAATGTCCAGACAATAGTTGCACACTCACACCTGTAGTTCACACATCAAAAGTCTGCCATAAGATGGAGCTAAGAAGGGTCAACTACCTCAGGCCTTCCTATATTAGCCATTAAATTAAGTTTACAATCTTAAGTAATATAAGGTGGCAGACACGGGGAGATCAACGGGTACAGCAATACATACCAACTATTCCCAAACCTTCATCTCTATAGCCTCCTAAAATAACAATACCAGCAAATAAATCATAAACAAAAGCGGATATGTGTTAAATGATAAATCTACATAAGGTCTTCAAAAATGCACATACATCTCAAACCAAAACCAATTTGCATTCCATGTAATACTTGTATATGTATATGAAGATCAGTCTCTAGTTTCAGCAATAGCATATCAGCAAGTAGCAACCAGCAGTAGGAAGTCTCATAGTAAAAAAACGGTTAGTTGCTATAGCTAGCAGATATAGAGTGCAAAGCAGCCTCTAGAGCAAGTAGAGAAATTGCTATTGCAGAAATATAGAAGCCAAAGTGGTCACCCAAGCTCACACTTTTTATTAGTAAGTTAGGGACCAAGCTGGATAGGGCAAAGCCATATAGAAAGAAAGAAGCTGTCACTGCTGTTCACAAAGTCCAGGATTGGCACATTATAAAGTAATTATACACCTCATCGCTTCACCACCTCACAGGAGTCACTGGCATGGTATTACCACTTTATTACCACTCTCCCTGGTGCACACCTGCAGGTTCCATTGAGACTGCTATCACATTGTGAAAAGTTGGCCAAATAGCAAATAAGCTGTCATGGCAAGAAAATGGCAGTACCTGCAGTGAGCGGTGGCGGGATTGGCAGCTGGTTCCAAACGTGAGGATGTAATTGCATTAATGCGTTTTGCCCACCAATCAATTCGGGCCCCATCAGGACAAGGAAGGGCCCACCCTTAGAGACTTAGATAACGTCTCATCTTACGTTAAAGACTTTTACCAGTAGATGGCTCCCTCCCTATTCAAGTTGATTAACATCAATCGGCATTGGATTTATTCAATGGTCATTAAATACCTAGATAAATTACAAGTTATGCAAACTTTTAATAACAGTAAAAATAACCATATTTTAATAACCATAACTATCTTAATGGGTGACCTATGTCATCCAATAGATAAGCGTTTTAGACAATGACAAGACAATCCCCTACATTTTTAAAGGAAAAAGCAATAGGAAAGGGGGAAAAAGGGAAAGAAGCATATTGCTTCCATCACAAGCAGTTAGGGGTCCAAAAATATCTGTAAATTCTGTTAGTTTCAAACCTTGTGGGGCCAAGATGCCTAACTTAAAGATCCACGTCTTTTCCTTATATAGGAGTACTGTATTAAAGTCTCCCTTAATACATTTAGGGCATAGATTCCTTTAATCCATAGTCCCCTTGGTGACCAACATGTTTTTCCATGAAGTCCTGTGCTAGAGGATTAATCATCATTATTTTTATTGCTCCTGATGTGCTCACCAATACAAACCCTCACCTGTCGCTTTGTTTGGCCCACATAAAATGTCTTGCAGGGGCATTCCAGTATATATATCAAACGACTAGTAGAGTAATGAATGCTACATTTTATATGTTCACGATCCATCTGCATTGGTGAACACATCAGTTTTCTCAACGTAGGAGCAAATCTGGCAATGTCTTCATGGAAATGTACCATTGATTTTAGTTTCTCCAGTTCTCAGTAGACTTTTTCTGAAATTCTGAATGTCCCAGAAAGTAATTTAGATTGTTTTGCCTGGGGGTCTACCATCTATCTGGGGAGTGTTAATGTGCCAATGTCTGCCAAGTACCTTTTTCACCTTATTCCATTGTCCTCCGTACTGGGCAATAAATCTCACTGGATCAGAGGGGGTCCTCTCTTTCCGGACATATTTTTTAACTAACAATTCATTCCTATCTGTACTAAGGGCCCGTTTTCTTGCTCTTCTAGACATATAGTCTCTACTTAATGTCCCTGTTGATATGCAGTGACAATATTTTAAAGGGGTGCTGCTATGGTAGAATCCCCCAAACTAATTACTGGCAATTGGTCCAAACTGGCTTTTATTATTGCCAGTAATGTTTGACACAAAATAGAATCTGTGGGCTCCTTCTCTTGCATTGCTTCTCTAGTTATGCTTCTTGCCAGTAGATTATTTGACTGTTAAGCAGAATGCAAACCCCAAGTTAGGCAAGTTCGTGTGAAAAAGGCCTACATTAAGTATACAGTACTGTCATATACTGGAAGGTAAAGTAAAATACATTTAATGTAAACAAATATCTAATGGTTGACTACATCTAGTAGTGTTTTAAATTATTAAATGATTGTATTTTTGTCTTAAAATTTTATAGGAGGAACACCACCTCTCCGAGCCACAAGCAGTGCAACAGTTTTTGTAAATTTGCTGGATCTAAATGATAATGATCCAACATTTCAAAATCAGCCATTCATTGCTGAGGTGCTGGAAGGCACATCTGTTGGTGCTTCTGTATTCCAGGTAATGCCTGTGTGTTTTAGCATAATACATTTGAAAGTAATGTAATTGAGCAATTTTGCATCCAAAATAAATTACTGGGAGTATTCATAGGTTTCTGTAACAGCTACAACAATCCTGCTTCATCATGCTGGTAGAAAGCTACATTGTGTCAAAAAGCACCCCTGCTTCAGTCACAAGCAGTTGTTTTTGAGCACACAGTAGGGTCACAGAACAGGGATGCAGAGTATTCACTCATGTGCCATTTCCACAGGTCATACTGACATACTATGTCACCTTATTCTAAATTATCACCTTTCCTAGCAAGAAAGTAAACACTGTTCCAATTCAGTCCACACCAGTCTGCCACTCACATTTATTGGGTGCTGCCTTGTAACTGTGCAGTTTAGAAATATAAAGAATTCCCCCAATTGAAGACAATCCCAAGAAGGCCATTGGTAGATCACTTTTCCAGGCCCGTAAATGTATCCTTCATCATTGGAAGGCAAGTGATCCTCCTGAGCTGCGGGAATGGATAGCTCAGATGGGTACTACACTGCGCCTGGAAAGGTACATTTACCAACACAGAGGTTGCCTTGAAAAATGTAATCTACTGTGGGACCCATGGCTAAATACTCCGGGGCTATCCCCCCCGGAACTGGTTAGGGATAGACTACTAATCTAAGAAATGTATTAGTGGGCCGAAGCTGTCGGCATTGAAGGTATAATAACAGAGAAATGGAGGGGAACGTCTGAGTGCTAATAACGTAAATATAACTGGCATACGATGGCTTGCAGCAGGTACTTGATTCCCCTATATGTATGTTCTAATGATTCATTGGAATGATAAGTTTGTTCTTTTCTTGTATTTTGTAAGAACATGTATTTCACTTGGTTTATGTCAATAAAATCCTTTTTTGAGAAAAAAGAAATATAAAAAATTCCAGACAGCCACACTCCAGTAGGAATCTTTATTATGCAAAAAGTCAGCAATCATCCTTTAATCTGCTAATTCTATTCAGCTGTGTAATATCATGATCCTCTTGCTGAACTGACAGAAAAGAGTGCATGTGTTATGAGTGCTAGTTCAGCGTCAAACACGTCAACAGCCTTTTCCCCCCACTTCCTCTGTGACTGATGTTTTTTTAAGGACTTTGTGCATAATAAAGGTGGCTACTGGAGAGCGGTTGTCTGGAGTTGCTATTTTTCTATATCTCACCTTTCCTAATTGGCCTTAAACACAATACTGATAACGCAGCTACTGTATCTTAAAAATTAACTTTGCCTTTTTACCTGTAGGTGGTAGCTATAGATCTTGATGAAGGTCTGAATGGGAAAGTAACATATGAGATGCGTGTTGGAATGCCACGTATGGACTTTGTCATAAATAACACAACTGGACTGGTTACCTCTACAGTCGTACTAGATCGAGAAAGAATCAGCGAGTATTACCTGAGAGTAGTGGCCAGTGATGCTGGATCACCATCCAAGAGCTCTACCAGCACTCTTACAGTTCGTGGTAATTCCCAGTTAACTTTTTCATGGTTTCCATATGTAATTCTTCCCATAAAATCAAGAAAAAATGTACCACACAATGCACTTCATTTTTGTATCCCCTGTATCTATGTTCTACTTTAATGCAATTCTGTTACACAGGTTGCTGGATTTAAACAATATTAATAATCTTATTATACAATAATTATATATTGGCAGTGCCATTCTAATGCATGTATGTGGTACCAGGAAATGTGCAAATGCCTCTGTTGATCCTACTTACTATAAAGTGCATGGTTGGTGTGATTTTTGTACACAAATCAGTTTTTTCTATCTCACTGATTATTTGTTGCCTTGCTATTTTTCAATACCCCTTTCCTTTCTTGTCCTATGTGTATAAAGTTGGTTTGAGACGTGTTAACTCCACTTTGTTAATAATAGAGTATAATCATTTATTTCTGTTTGTTCTCTCTTTAGTGCTGGATATCAATGATGAGAGTCCAACTTTTTATCCAACTCTGTACAACCTCTCATTGGCTGAGAATGTACCGCGGGATTACATTGTGGCACGCCTGAACTGTTCAGATGCTGATTCTGGACTCAATGCAGAGCTGAGCTATTTCATAACCGGTACTGTAAACTAAAAAAGATTTAATATTCATTAGATTTGGACAGGTGAAGAGAGTTAAGATGGTGTCTCAGAAGATTGAGAAAGGGCTGTGGAAATGAAATGTGCTGTTTTCTCCCAAAAGGGCCAAAAGCCTTGTGTGCTGTATCAACATCCCTAAACAGTGATCACTGGTGTCTTTGAGTTTCCTTGCTTCTGGTTTTCACAAAAATAGTGAAGAGACAGGAAAATTAAAGAACCTCTATACCTACAGTGTTTGTATACACAATCAACAGGTGTACAGATGTCTCAGGACAGCTTCCTTGGTAACAAATATGCATGTGTTGTATGAGCAGGGCTATATTTATGTTTCTTCTCCCCAAGGCCAGCTACATTGTGCCTTCCCTCAAAAAAGAAATCACTGACACAACCAGAAATGTATCCACAGAGATACAAATTGTACCATAATGACAAGCAGAAACATGTCAGCAGATATGCAGTCAGTGCCCTCCTGACACAAGCAGAAACATGTCCACAGCAACACAATCAGCCTAGTACCAACACAACTAGAAACAGTGTCACAATCTGGACCATAGTGACACACTCAAAACCATGTCCTCAGAGATACAATAAGTACATTACTGACATAACCAGAAGTCTATCCACACACATCCAAAATCAGTACAATACTGACCACAAGAAATATGTCATTTTGTTGTGAAGTAAGTTGGTTTCCATGTACTCCACATGCATTGAAATAGTCTGTAGTTGGCAAGGTTACATTAAAATGGTTCTGTAACTTTGAAAAATCTACTGAGACAGGTGGAAATTTATCGGCTGAACAGTAAATGCATCCCATCAGTAGAAGTCGCTGTTCAGCATCACCACTGTATTCAGGCAGCTGTGGGTGCCATGGCTGCTAAATACAATAGCCAGCAGAGGGAATTCCTTTGTCCATTGTATATAGCATGGATAGGAGAATTAATTGATTTTCAACCCGCGAGCTGAACAAGAGAAAATCAAACCGAGTACGACTATCTTAAGAGAACGATAATTTGATTAGCAGAGACATTGATTGACATCCTTGGTAGAGGCAAATATGGATCTTCACCAGCACACCTTGCTATAGTGATAAGCATGTCATTTATTCACATAAAGCAACAGGTATCATGGGCAGAGACAGATAAGGTAGGTAGGAAGTAGTAGGCAATCAAAGGGCCTGTCAGACTCAGAAAGGAAGAGTTTACACAGTTTTACTTTTACAAAATATAGAAAATATGCAGGTTTGGTAGGCAGTTTCTGACTTATGCAAGCCATACATGGATTGAATGCCAAACTAATTTTCTTTTGAAAATCGGAAATTTCAGGCGTGATGGTGCCACCATTGATTTTGAATATCATCCAACCAAGCCTTCAATTTCACCTCATGTTGCTAAAGAAAATAATTTTCGCAGCCAGGAATATTCTTTTCTCTCAAGCTCACAGCTCATGTGCATTTCTTAATTATCTCACGATTCTCCCATCATCGATTAGAAATTTGTTTGTTTTTCACCAAATTTCCAACATGCCGATCACTCAAATTCGATGGCTGCACAAAAATTGTCCATTGCTGCTGCCCAAATGGTGCGAAATTCGAATGAAAATTCTTTAGTTATGATTTTTGAAAGAAAATTCTTTCAAAATTCGACCCATGTATGGCTGGCTTTATAGCCCCGTACATACGATCAGAAAATCGTAGGAAAAGTACCACTTTCAAATCGATTGTATGATAATCTGATTGGGAAAGAAAAAAGTGCAGCACTCAAACTATATCAAATAATACATATTACAGTGATACAAAATCCATGAAGATATATCTGAGAAGATGGTGAAAAAAATATATATACAATGGAAAAATAATATATATATATATATATATACTGAAAAAATCAACAAACATAAAGTTCAAATAATATATATATGCTGAAAAAATCAACAAACATAAAGTTCATAAATTCCAAATTCATGCGTGAATGAAGTATCCATATAAATATCAAAAAAATGAATAAAATAAATATATGATAAGATGTGACTTGATAATAATCGTGCAAATTTGACCACGTAGAAACCCATCACCTCTATTCACCCAAACAACATGAAGGCTTACCAGATCCCTGGTGACCCCCTTGTTAAGGGGGGTCAAACAATGCAGATTGGATCACGGATCCCGCTGAGGATGTACAGGTGCCAAGGATTACCGCAAGCTTCCAGGTGTCACAGGTGTCTCCTATTCCTTGGATACTCACTGACAGCAGATCTCCAAAATATATCCCCAAAAAGAAAGAAAATGATCCAAATAGTGTGATATAGTTTAAAAATTGGGTAATTTATTAAAGCTTGTGAATCAAGCAGGTAAAATAAGGCTCCACCGAGCCATAGACGATGAACAAACAATGTTAAATCAACAAACTGCTAGCAGAAAAAAAACTCCTCTGTGAGAGTTTTGAAAAGCGATCGCACATGCGCAAGAGGTGTGGGCGTAGCTGCCCACCGATCATTTCGTCAAAGGTCTGACATCAACAGTAAAGCATTTTCTTTCTTTTTGGGGATATATTTTGGAGATCTGCTGTCAGTGAGTTTCCGAGGAATAGGAGACACCTGGAAGCTTGCGGTAATCCTTGGCAACTGGACATCCTCAGCGGGATCCGTGATCCAATCGACATTGTTTGACCCCCCTTAACAAGGGGGTCACCAGGGATCAGGAAAGCCTTCATCTTGTTTGGGTGAATAGAGGTGACGGCTTTCTACGTGGTCAAATTTGCATGATTATTATCATCAAGTCACATCTTATCATATATTTATTTTATTCATTTTTTTGATATTTATATGGACACTTCATTCACGCATGAATTTGGAATTCATGAACTTTGTTGATTTTTTCAGCATACAGTATATATATTATTTGAACTTTATGTTTGTTGATTTTTTCAGTGTGTGTATATACAGTAAATCCCCGCTATATCGCGGTTCAGTTTTTGCGGTCCCGGTATATCGCGCTATTATAATTAGGACCCGTTATTCCGATATCGCGGTAATATTTCGCCATTTCGCGGTTATGTAGCGGCGAATCATATCGAGGCAGCGGTGGAACGCACCGAGCGTGTTGACGTTAGAGGGGGCGGTAACTGTGCTTGTACTGTACTTGTGCCAACCACAAACAAGGATACTGTACAGTAGCTGAAATCATGCCACCCAAACGCCGATCATCTAAGGCTGTGTCTTCTGGTGAGCCACAAAAGAAGAGGAAGTTCCTAACAATAATGGAGAAGGTGAAACTTCTTGACATGGTAAAGGAAGGACAGAGTTATGCTGCTGTAGCCCGCCATTATGGTATGAATGAGTCAACGATTCGCTACATCAAGAAGGATGAGAAGAATATCAGGGCAACTGCTGCAGTGTCCATCAACCAAGCTGCAAAAAGAGTGGTTTCTTCCCGCAATAAAAACATTGTTAGGATGGAAACTGCCTTGGCCATTTGGATCCAAGATTGCAGAAAAAAAAGCATCACATTGGATGGTAACACCATCAGGACCCAGGCAAAGAAGCTGTATGACACTTTTGCCAATCAAGGAGGCTCTGAAGGAGGCTCTGCTGCAGCTGAACAGTCAGACAGCGACAATCCTGATCAGCCTTCTAGTACATCAGGAGGTTTTTCTGCCAGCAAGGGATGGTTTGACCGCTTCCAGAAACGCTATCAGTTGAAGAGCGTTTCATTGCAAGGTGAAGCTGCATCTGCCGACAAAGAAGCTGCTGCAAGGTACACCAATGAGACCTTCAAGAGTATCATTGAGGAGGGTGGGTACCAACCAGTGCAAGTCTTTAATATGGATGAGACCGGCTTGTTCTGGAAAAGAATGCCCAAACGGACCTACATCATGAAGGAGGAAGCCCGAGCACCTGGATTCAAGGCTTATAAGGACAGAGTAACCTTGGTTATGTGTGGAAATGCTGCTGGGTTTATGATCAAGCCAGCCCTGATCTACAAGGCCAAGAATCCCAGAGCACTGAAGAATAAAAACAAGAACCAGCTACCAGTCCATTGGATGCATAACAGTAAGGCTTGGATGACTAAAGTCCTCACAACTGAGTGGTTCCATAATTGTTTCATCCCAGCCGTCAAGGTCTACCTTGCCCAACTTGGCATTGCTTTTAAGGTGCTTCTGCTGATGGATAATGCAGGAGGCCACGCCATGGATCTATCATACGAAGGAGTGCAAGTTGAGTTCCTTCCACCCAACACCACGTCTTTAATTCAGCCCATGGACCAGGGGGTGATACGAGCATTCAAGGCGCTGTACACTCGCAACTCCTTGAATCATCTTGTCGAATCCATGAACAATGATGAAAATTTCAATTTGAAGGACTACTGGCGTAATTACACCATTGCAACCTGTCTGGAGAACATACAAAAGGCCCTCAAGGAGATGAAGAAGGAGACTGTGCATGCCTGTTGGAAGAAGCTTTGGCCAGACATTATTCACAATTATGAAGGGTTCTCTCCTGACGAAGTTCATCATTCAGCTGTGGACAAGGCAATTAGGCTGGCCAGGTTGCTAGGAGGTGAAGGTTTTCAGGATATGACCCAGGACGACGTCAATGACCTAATTGAAACCCATTCAGCTCCACTAACCGATGAGGATCTGACAGAACTCACCAAGTCAGCGAGTGAGGAGGAAGTGGAGGAACAGGAGGAGGAGGAAGAAGATGAAGGCTTGTCAATTGAGCGCCTTGGCAGGGTCGTGCGTACAGCCAATGACCTGAAACAGATGTTAGCTGAGTGGGATCCTGACATGGTTCGTTCACTGCAGTTCCAAAACAGCATTGATGGAGCCATCCAGGTGTACAAGAACCTCCTCGCCCAAAAGAAGAAACATGCCCAGCAACTGTCTATAACTATGTTCTTCCCAAAACAGAAGAAGGCCGCATCCACCCCAAGTACCTCCACGGCCACCTCTGATGTAGAATTGGAGGTTCTGGAGCAGCAAGAAGACAACCCACCTACACCTGAAGAAGCTCCTGCTGAACCTGCACCTTCAGAAGAACAGTAGCTGCTCTTATTTGATTATTTGCTGCTTACAGTATACAGTACTGTAGTCATCTTCTTTTCTGCTGAGTACAGTACTGTACATACAATACTGTACTCTATATTTTACTTTACAGTATACACTACTGTACTGTTAACACTATTTTTGTGTGATCTCTCTCTCTCTATATCTTTTATGTGTTCATATTGCTTAAAAGTGTGTTTAAAGACCTTTAAATGCTATTAAAAAGTTAACAAAACATGCCTAGGGTGTATTTAAATAGGGTCTTTCTATTTCGCGGTTTTTCACTTTTCGCGGGTGGGTCCGGAACGTAACCCCGCGATGGAGGGGGGTTTACTGTATATATATATATATATATATATATATATATATATATATATAATATTATTTTTCCATTGTATATATATTTTTTTCACCATCTTTTCAGATATATCTTCGGATTTTGTATCACTGTAATATGTATTATTTGATATAGTTTGAGCGCTGCACTTTTTTCTTTCCCTATAGTTTTTGTGCCCAGTATCCAGGTTATGGTGTTCAGCTGCTTGTGTCATCTAGAGTTTTACTAAGCGCGGATTTACCCCCCTTTTTTTATGATAATCTGATTGTTGGTTCACAGCTTTTGATAGCCAATCACGACAGTTCTTTCGATATTATCTGATGCGGTAAGCGCAAAAAAATTTCTCGTACGATACCAATTTTTGTTTAATTAGTACAGTTGTCATTTGAAAATACAATACAAATACATTAAAACACATTACATCACTTCCGAATTTTTATTCTGTCGTCCTAGAATTTTTATCGCTTTAGTAAACGCTTCATTTTTGATATGCGACTACCAAGCAAAGAAAATTGGAAGCTCGTTCGTCCAAAAATCTTATTGTGTACCAGGCAGTAGGCTACTTTCACACTAGGTGTTTAACAGGGGCGGCTCAACCATTAAGGATGCATGTGCGCCGCTCCCCCTATCCATGCGTCCGGCCCCTTGTCTGAGGCTCTAATAGGCTTCAAAATAGGGTGGGCTCAGGACACAGAGCACTGTGAACCAAGACCATCCACTTGTGTGACAATAGCGAATGAATATTCACTATTTTCACACTGAATCTTCTCCCCACCAGTCAGGAAGAGTTTCCTGATTGGCCGAAAGGAGAAGTGCTCCGATTGGCCACCGAGGAAGAGGGATAAGCCAGAAGCCACAGAGCAGGGGAAGTTGCCTGTGATGCCCGTCGCCTCCGATTCCTGCCATAGATGGGCTAAGTGTTTCGAAACCGACCAACAGGATCGGGGATGGCTGTGGGTGCACTGTTTGCCGCCCCCCAAAAATATTACCACCAGCCACCACTGGTGTTTAGCCTGTGTGCATTCAACCCAAGTGGTACAGGTGAGGCTTCCAGCCCTGTTCCCTGCAGCCATTCAAAGTCGGTGGCAGGTTGAAATACACTGCTGCTGTATGGCACTGAACAATGTACAACGTGATACTTGCATATCGGGCCTAATGTGTACAGGTGCATATTCCCAGAATGCAGAATAAATGTTTTCTTGTCATGCAATCAGTCCTGTCCAACTGCAATATATTTCAGCCTGCCATAGACTTTGACAGGCTGCAGGTAGCGGTGCTGGATGTTGTACCTGTGCTTCCCCAGTGCGCCAAAATGTAGAGACTGGCCACACATGGGGCTAAATGCCTAGTGTACAAGTAGCCTGAAAGCAGAGGCATCGTTGGGGGATGGCTATTGAGGCTATAGCCCCAAATCTCTTGCTCCAGGGGTCCCTGCCTTACCAGCGGACCGTGGCCTCTCTGCAGCCTGGCTTTGCATGGGTTGCATGAGAGAGCCAAGTAAGCCGATGAGAGAAGCGAGCAGGCGGACGAACAGAGATTACATCATCTCTCTCCGCCCGCCCCCCGCATCACCGCTCTCCTGCCCTTACTTGGAACCGACGTGTCCTATCTGGTCTATCCATTAACGGAGCTTTCCTTACATAAACGGTTTCTCGGAAACTCCTGTGTCCTGTGACGGCTGCTTGTGATCCTCCCCTGATGGTTTCTTCAGTCCATTCTTCCATGGATAAGCGAGATATGGTGGCTCCTGACGTTGACCTGGAGACTGCTAACACGTATCTCGCACACACTCAGGTTCCCCTGGCATCCCTGGTGTGTACAGTGTGGCTCTCTGTCTCAGTGGCCAGGAGTCCTGCTGAGCCATCCATCTGGGGATCCTAAGTTCTGCACACACATAAGAGCAACCTAAATATGATATTGTGAAAGTAAAAAATGTAGCGCTAAGCATGGGAAAGATACACTAAAAAGTGCCCAAGAATCAATGACTCAAATCACAAAGGTAAATGACAGAGTGACTGCCTGTGTAAAATGAACCACATCAAAACACAAGTGCATATAAACAGTGAACTATTATCACATATGATTATTGCCTGTGTGAAAATAAATAAATAAAAAGTCCACAGTGCATGAACACACTTCAAATGATAAAAAATGTCCCAATAAAGTAAACAGGTGTGGATTTCAAACGAAAGTAGACACAAAAATGACTTGAACTGGATCCTCTTTCAAAGTATTCAGATCGATATAAAGAAACAGATGTATGCTTACCAAAGCGAGTGGACTCCCTGTCAGCGACAGGAAAGTCAAACAAGCCTGTAGTATCCAGACACCGATAGGTGGAACATCTCTGGCACGAACCGATGTAATCCGTGGACTTCTCACTGGGAGATGATGGAACCAGACCTCTGAGGACCCAAAAGTGGAAACTGGTACACAGCTTCAAGCACAGGACCACGAACTCCAATCGGTCAGACCGGACGGCAAGCGGGGTATGAAAACTGATAGCCGAAGACCACTAGGGATGAGGTCAAGGCTCTCGAATGATGTTTTTCAAAGGCATGCGGAGAGAGGAAAAAAAGGAGGGGGACTCCAATAGTGCAGATCAGCATGGAAGGTTTTATTGAAAGAAAACCACCAATACAAAAAGTAAAAATATAAAAGTGATCACGATTAAAGGTTAAAAGCAGTGTGGGAATAGGTAGAACCTCGCCCTACGCGTTTCGTCTTAGACAGACTTCAACTGGGGCATCGCTTTGGTAAGCATACATCTGTTTCTTTATATCGATCTGAATACTTTGAAAGAGGATCCAGTTCAAGTAATTTTTGTGTCTACTTTCGTTTGAAATCCACACCTGTTTACTTTATTGGGACATTTTTTATCATTTGAAGTGTGTTCATGCACTGTGGACTTTTTATTTATTTATTTTCACACAGGCAATAATCATATGCGATAATAGTTTACTGTTTATATGCACTTGTGTTTTGATGTGGTTCATTTTACACAGGCAGTCACTCTGTCATTTACCTTTGTGATTTGAGTCATTGATTCTTGGGCACTTTTTAGTGTATCTTTCCCATGCTTAGCGCTACATTTTTTACTTTCACCATTGATAGAATTTTCGTCACATTTGTATGTAGCTGCTTGGGGTCATACCAGTTTTTTCAGTTATTCACTAAAGTTTAGCGCGATATTGTTCTCCCTAATCACATAAATATGATATTGGACTAGCTATCATTGTTTTTAATAAAGTGAATGCTCTTCTTCTTTTTTATTTATTTGAACTTTGGCTACCTTGCTCTTTCTGCTTGCAGTTCCTGTAAAAGCTCAGTATATGATGTGGACTCTCTGGGACACACTGGGTTCACTGCTTACAATAAATAAAATATATTTTTTAAATATTTTTTATTTATTTAAAACATTTTCTCCTTTTTTGTTTGTGAAAGTTTTTTGCTGGCTGAGAAGTAACTTTAACTGCAGTTTTGTTAGCAGTGGGCCTGCCATGATCTCCAAATTGTAACCTTATCATTGCCGGTGTCAGCAGCGGCTGCCACCATGGCTCTGCCTCTACCCATCGCCCAGCTGTGAGTCATTTAATATTACAATGTAACAATAGAAATAATGCACTTCAATCACCCTGACACCATAACAACCATGGTGCCGTGATAATTGAAGGGCGTCGCCCTGCCCGGCCTGCAAAAAGGTTGGTGACCGCTGTTTTGGGCTCTAGCCCCAGATCTTTTGCAGACCTAGCAACGCCCCTGCCTGAAAGTACAAATAAAAAAAAATGACAGACTGATCCAGACTGAAAGTCCATGTATAAGGGCTCCAAAGGCTCCCGTTGAACAGTCTAAATAGGTCCCGAATACCAGGGGCGTCGTTAGGGGGTGGCTAGACGTGGCTGAAGCCCCAAATGTGTCCCCGCAAAGCCCCGAGTCTCTGGAATGCTGCATTCCATTGTTAGCCCCGAGTGCCGTCGGCTAATTTCAGCTGCACTCGCTAACAGATCGGTTCCCAGCAGCCGAAATTAGCCGAGTGCCATAGCGGCCGAAAGTGGCCGAGTGCCACTGGTCCCGCCTTCTGGAGTGGGACGTGTGACGTCCATCTTAGCCTGCAGGCTCCAGAAGGCGGGAACGCTACATCCCCGCTGTGACCGCACACCACGGCTGAGGTAGGTCAGACACAGTCAGCTTTGCTATCTGATCAGCTAAGAATAACTCTATGGGGAGCCATGAAAATGAAAAAAGTTTTATTATAGGGAGTTTTTGTATTTGATTTGGGGACCTGACATGCTCCACTTTTATTGGTGTGTTGTGTGATCTGCTTGGAGTAGATGGGCAGACGTCAGTGCCAGTTTATAAGATGGGAGCAGCACGAGTTGGCATTGCTGACATCAGGTGCTGCCATGAAAGTTATCAGCAGAGCAGGTACAAAACACTGACAGCATGACAGTTTTAACCGCTTCCCGACCGGCCACTGCATATATACGTCAGCAGAATGGCACGGGCAGGCAGAATCACGTACCTGTACGTGATCGTGCCTGCCCGCTAGCGGCGCGCTCGCGACCCGGTCGGGAGCTCCGTGACCCCGGCCGCGGGGGACCAGCGGACCCGATCGCCGCTGGTATCCCGCGATCGGGTTACGGAGCGGAAGAACGGGGAGAGGTCTATGTAAACAAACCTCTCCCCGCGCTTCCTACACTGACTGTCAGTGATCGGCGGTTCCCTGTCATCGGGAACGCCGATCAATGACGTCAGACGTACAGCCACGCCCCCCTACAGTAAACACAACACATCACGTCACACTGACTCCTCCCCGCCCCCTTGTGGTTAACCCCCTAACTACAACTGTCATTTACATAGGAATCAGTGCTATTTAAATAGCACTGATTTCTGTATAAATGACAAATGTCCCAAAAATGTGTCAAAAATGTCCGATGTGTCCGCCAAAATGTCGCAGTCACAATAAAAATCGCTGATCGCCGCCATTACTAATAAAAAAAAAAATATTAATAAAAATGCTATAAAACTATCCCCTATTTTGTAAACGCTATAACTTTTGCGCAAACTAATCAATAATCGCTAATTGCGATTTTTTTTACCAAAAATATGTAGAAGAATACGTATCGGCCTAAACTGAGGAAAAAAAATGTTTTTTTATATATTTTTTGGGGATATTTATTATAGCAAAAAGTAAAAAATATTGCATTTTTTTCAAAATTGTCGCTCTATTTTTGTTTATAGCGCAAAAAAATAAAAACCGCAGGGGCGATCAAATACCACCAAAAGAAAGCTCTATTTGTGGGAAAAAAAGGACGCCGATTTTGTTTTGGAGCCACGTCGCATGACCGCGCAATTGTTAGTTAAAGCGACGCAGTGCCGAATTGCAAAAAGGGGCCTGGTCCTTTGGCTGCCAATTGGTCCGGGGCTGAAGTGGTTAAAGAAGTATAGACTGACAACACTAGTCTGCATTGCACTGTATAAACTATAACCTGGCACAGAGATATGTATTGATCTCTCATTTTGCTGATCCGTAAATAATGAGACTAGTGTATGTATGTCATTGACATTGTCAGTGGGTCAGGCAGGTCAGTATGTGTAGGTCAGTGGTCAGTGTGTGTAGGTCAGTGGTCAGTGTATGTAGGTCAGTGGTCAGTGTGTGTAGGTCAGTGGTCAGTGTATGTAGGTCAGTGTGTGTAGGTCAGGCACTCAGGCAGGTCAGTGGTCAGTGTATGTAGGTCAGGCAGGTCAATGTATGTAGGTCAGTGTATGTAGGTCAGGCAGGTCAATGTATGTAGGTCAGTGGTCAGTGTGTGTAGGTCAGGCAGGTCAGTGTATGTAGGTCAGGCAGGTCAGTGTATGTAGGTCAGGCAGGCCAGTGTATGTAGGTCAGGCAGGCCAGTGGTCATTGTATGTAGGTGAGTGTATGTAAGCCACACATCCCCACCACCCAGGCCAAAAAAAAAAATGCTGCAAAAAGCCCCCCCCCCCCCTCGTTCTTCAACCTCGGGCTGAAGCCCCTGGTCTTTTTGCCACCTAGCAACGCCCCTGCCGAATACCATTCCTAAATTGTGTGAAAAAAATGGATAAACAAAAAACTTTCTTTAACACCTTAACTGATCCTAATCACCCTCCTTCGTTTGTGCCTCATAATCTCCCCCAGCACTGCAGCTCACAATAGGAGGATCTCCGCAACAGAGGCAGTGCTGTCAATCCAGAAATCGGTGATCTCCAGGACTAGGTGTGGCCAGGTGTTGATTGACAAGCCTGTGAATCAGCAGTTACAATGCTAAAATGACCCCGTTCCCAGCCATAATTATTCATCCAGTGTAGTGCCAGCAGGCAAAACCTACATAAGAGTGACAAATCTGCTGTTAATTCAGGAGCAGTGCAGAATAATTTCTAAAAAAGATGAATTAGGTAGACTTCACTGGCAGGATGAACATATATTGTGGGACTTTACAGGGGGACTAAAACTCAAAGTGCAGATGCTGCAGCATGTTGTTTTTGTGGTAGACCATAGTTTCTTTAAAGACTACAGTAATGCCCCGTACACACGATCAGAAAAACATACGGAAAATGCCGCTTTCAAAACGATCGTACGATAATCGGATCGTTAGTACAGAGCTTTCGAGAGCCGATCATGGCAGTTCATCCGATATTATTCTATTGGACGTGCACAAATTTTTTTTTCGTACGATGCCAGATAGTACGATTTTTGTTAATCAGTACAGCTATCATTCAAAAATGCAATACAAATTCAAATTCAATACAAATTCATTACATATCACATGACATCGCTTCCAATTTTTTTTTCTGTCGTACAGGAATTTTCGTGACTTTAATAAACTCATCATTTCGATTCGATCTGAGATTAGCATGCAAAAAAAAATGGACGATTATTCGTCCGATAATCTCATCATGTGTACGGTGCTTAAGTTTACCTTTATTTCTAAAGTACAGCTTTACCAATATATAAAGTAGATTTTTTTTTGCCATCTGTGTTCCATTATAGAGATTTCCCTTCACTTCCTGTCCCACAACCAAACAGGAAGTGAGAGGAAATCTCTGCATATTAAGGGAATACCTTGGGGATCCCCAGGTCACCAGGACCTCCCTCTATTACTTTTCTGGGGACAACCCAAAATTTGGGATTTTTTTTTACTTTTACTTTCAATGATGATGGTGAACAGGACAAATAGAGCTAGTGAATCTCCCACCACAGGGACATAGACAGCAATAAAAACTGACAAGTGTTCTAATCCCTCTCCACTCCACTATACAAAACAAAAAAAAAAAGCCTTTTGCCTTTAGTTATACTTTAATTATTATTTCTCTCCTCTCCTCACCATTGTCGGTGAGGAGAAGAAAGCAGATCGCTGCAGCCGGCTGGTGATCAGTGAGTATGTGCTGTTTTTTTACAGCTTTTTACTCACTGATCACCAACCTAGTGTACACACGTCACCACACAGTGTAAACACACTTGTCCCCAAAACACATGTCCCTAAAACACATGTCTCCAAATAATAAAATCACATGTCCCAATGATTACCTGCGCACATCTGTACATGATCATTTGCGAACATAAGTCCGTGATCACACAAACCAATTATTATACACTTAACATTTTTTTTTTTACCAAAAACATGTTGAAGAATACATTTGGCTTAAATTTATGACAAAATTCGATTTTATTGGATTTCTTTTAAAATAGAAAGACGAAAATATATTTTTCTTTCTAAATTCCCACTCTTTTTTTCGCTTATATCGCAAAAAAATTAAAACGGAGTCGTGAATAAATACCATCAAAAGAAAGCTCTATTTGTGCAAACAAAATTATTAACATTTCATTTGAGTACAGTGTAGCATGACCACACAATTGTCATTGAAATGGCGAGAGCACTGAAAAATGGTCTGGGAAGGATGGAGGTGAAATTGCCCAGTATTGATGTGGTTAAGGTATTTTATAGGAACTGTATGTACATAGAATTTTAAAGGAATAGGATAAAACAATTGAGACTTGAGTCTAAAAGCATGTATGCACTTTTTGTTTTTTGACCAGTTAAATGTGTTTTCTGTAAAAAAAAGTCAAGCTTGAAGTCTAGGCATGGTCTTTACTATTACTTTTTGCTGTGCATTTTAGTAACAAAGCGTCTCCACTCTCAGCATAGCAGAACTGCCTGCCACTTGTGGCTTAATGAGAAATTTTAGGGCTTATCGTTCTCCGACCCATACAGATCATTTGTTCTCAGCTCCTAGAAAGGCAATTTTGAGACTGTTGGAGCAAATAAATTTGATCTGTCTATATATTATTATGAATTATCACTGTGCCTCACTCTGGGCATTTATGTCCCAAGTCCATGCTGACTGTATTGGTAAAGTTCCCATAAGATCTTACTTTTTCCATACCAAATAAGCATGTACAGAAAGGAGGAGAGATAAGGATTCAACAGCGGTGGTTCATGACCACAAGCACACCAACCTCAATAATATTAACAAGACATGTGCACACTGAAATATTTTGTTTCAGAATTTTGTTTTGTCCGAAAAATACATTTATTTAGTTACTCCCGAAATTCATTTTTATTTATTTTGTTTCGTTAAAAAATGCATTCGTTCGAAAATCCGAAATAATTAAGGTCGAATCTGTCATTGAAGGCTTATGGTGTCTGTCGAATGTTCTAAGCAGATTCGATGGAGCAGCTAAACTGTACGATGCCGCAATCGTACATTTCCGGTCGAATGATCTGCCTACAAGCTATAGTAGAATTCTAATGTTGTATGACACTAGAATTCTTCTATAGCCTATGGCAGAGCATTTGACCATAAATGTCCGCTCGCGCCGACTGCTTCGGTGAATCTTTATGTCGAATCTTGTCTCTCTATGTTGAATAATCTTGGACTAATAGAGTTAGGTTAGGCACAATCGACCTTTTTTGCTATTATCTTTATAATGTCAAATCTTTTCTCTCCACGTCAAATCTTTTCTCTCCACGTCAAATCTTTTCTCTCCACGTCGAATCTTTTCTCTCTGTAGATGATGTAGAATAATCTTGAACTAATGGAGCTAAGGTTAGGCACATTCGACCACAGGTTCGATGGACACAGATCACTATTGTCAGCATCATGTCGAATCTCCTATCTATATCGAACTGTTGTCACAACGAAAACGAGAATAAAGCATTTGTTTATGTTGGATCTCGGACGAAAACGAATGCACATGTCTAATATTAACACACCTGTCTCACTTTCCTTTTACATAGTAGTTTGAGTTATGTATCAGTGATGTTCTGTTTTAAGATTGCAGTGATATCAATAAAAAGGCAAACAGCTAAGCAACCCAGGAATAAACAGAGAGGAAAAGGAACAAATTGGGCATTTTCTTAGTAAAGAGCGTACAGCATATAACATCTCATATTAGTTGCCCCTTTCCAACAGACTACGATGCCATTATTGCTTCTTATCACTTTATTTATGTCAAGGATTTTCAGGCAGCTATTGTGCCAGACTAAAATACTGATTGCTCCTTTATTGTGGAATTGTATAAACCAGTGGTAGTAGTGTTCCCTCTAGAGGCTGTAAAAAGAATAGTTTGGAATCCAGAAATAGTGGCCTTTCGCCACGTTCACACAGGTTATAGATCACTATCCTTGCGTCCTTTTGCCATGTCCTGCTGTTTTAAGCCCTTTTTCTAATTTGGATGCAAACATCAGAGCATGAATTTAAATAGTCCATTGAGCTTGCACTTAAGCATTACTTTAAAAAATAATTAGTGAACAGAACATCAGATTAATAGAAGAAAAAATAAATTCAAAGGATAAACATACTTTACTAGGTAAAGACATCTATGCTAGGGCATGAATGAATGAGTAATTTATTAGATCATTTCCTATAAGTATCATACTATATGTATACTATAAGCTGTCAGTTGCATTTTTATTTGGAAAAACATTTGCATTTATAAACTATACAGCGGACAATATCAGATCCTACTATGGTAAGGTAATGATATTCAGAATTAAAAAATTATACAGCTTAAGTGTGATACCAGCAATTTGACAGCTCATGCACATTGTAACTGCAAACTCTACTTTAAATGTGCAATATAACTAATTTCTGAAGATATGTCTGATTCTGTGAAAGGTGAGAGAAACATACAAACCTAGGGTGAGATGTTTCTTTCCTATAAAAGCCTGTACAATATTGTGAGCTGTTGACAAGGCTGTCATTTAAGAGTGTGTCACACATTTTCCCACTCTTTGTGAGATAATCCTCCTGAAATAAAAAAGTTGCAGCTATGGCAATCTTGTATTTTTAATAAACCACAAAGACAAATGTAGTTCTCTTTTGCGGATGGGCGGGTTATAAGTAATGGCTCTCACCAAACAGGATGTTGCGTTAAATCTGTAGGTTAATAAGAGAACCAGAACCATCACTAATGCCGTGTACACACGAGCGGAATTTACGTTAGAAAAATCTTGGATTTTTTTTCCGATGGAATTCCACTCAAGCTCGTCTTGCATACACACGGTCACACAAAAGTTCTCTGAACTTTCGACAGTCAAGAACGTGGTGACGTACAACACTACGACGAGCCGAGAAAATTAAGTTCAATGCTTCCGAGCATGCATCAAATTGTTTCCGAGCATGCGTGATTTTTTGCGCGTCCGAATTGCATACAGAAGCATTTTTGGATAGGAACTTTTCCTGACCGAAAAATAGAGAACATGCGCTCAATCTTTTGCTGGCTGGAATTCTGCCAGCAAAAGACTGACGGAGCATACACACGGTCGCATTTTCCGACAAAAAGCTCTCATCTGAGTTTTGCTGGCAGCATTTCCGATCGTGTGAACGTGGCATTAGTGGAAGAGTGGGTTTGATTTTAAAGCTGGCAGTGCCTCCACCCAGGGCAGGGCCTCTGTGAACAGAGAGGATTTTCTTACTGGGTAATTTAATCAAAGTAATTGGAAGCAGAGAAAAGACTGAACCCAGCATAACCATATATGCTTAACCATAAGCATATAGATGCACACCATTATGGAAATAATACAAGCTCTATATGAGAAAAGATTAATATTATTACATACATCCAATGTACAAACAGGTATTATCAGCAAAGGGCACAAAAGGGGTCCTGGTGGAATTGTGCATATATACCCAAGTATCTATAGTTATTAATAAAGATACCGCCAGATGAATATTGCCCAAAAATTGCGTTTAAATGTACGCTGCGCAAATACTGCATGACAGAATAGTGCAACAATCACAATTTTATTCTCTAGGCTCTCTGCTAAAAAAAAAAGCCAGAAAACTGACCATGCTGGGATGGATGTGTCCCAGTTTGGTTAGTGTGAAATAGGCAAGCATAGGGACTGACAGGATCACCAGGTATTTCACACAAAGGAAACAATAGAAGTAGAACAGGATACTTTTTAACAAAAAGTAATGGTACAACAGACCCTTATCAAGAATATGAAATGTTGGGGTAACATATTATTTAAAATGATTGAAGGCTATTTATTTTCCTAAAAGAAAAAAGTAGTTTATACTTACCCACTCTATTGCACAGAGCCGCCCCTTACCTGCTCTTCTGAGGTCTCCCAGCCAGTGCTCTCTGCTCATCCTCCTGCCTTCTATGGAGGAACATTTGCTGGCGTGCTCCCGAGCCAGGCTGGGTGTGTCTATAGACACACACACACACACACACACACACACACACAGTGGGCACCGCACTGCCCCCCCTCCTCTTTCCCCACTTACAGGATTTGAGTGACAACAGTTGGAGCCAATGGCTCCTGCTGCTCTGAATCTGTTCTGTGAGGAGAGGAACAGAGGCCAGCGTTTTTCAAGAGCACACCACCCGCCCAGCGCAGTGCCACCGCTTCTAGTGTGAACAAGCTGTTACTGAAACAATGAAAAGGCAGGCTAAATATGAACCTTCTTCATCCTATTCTATCTATAAATATTTACTGCACCTTGACTACAGAATCTCCAACTGCACAAAAACTTTAAGGCAGGGGTCCCGAACAGCTGTTGCGAAACTACAAGTCCTATGAAGCATTGCAAGGCTCACAGTTACAAGCATGACTCCCACAGGAAGAGGCATGGTGGGAATTGTAGTTTTGCAACAGCTGGAGGGCCGCCAGTTTGAAACCCCTGGTTTAAGGGCTCATTCATACCACAATGCATGTAATAATAACATTCAGGATCCACCCAGATGCCTGGACAGGCAGCTAGCTTAGCCTTTCAGTGTGCTGCTGAGAGCCTGAGCCAGCCACTCCTGCCCCTGCACAGCCCAGTGCTCCAGTAAGCACTGGAGGGACAGAGAAGAGAGCCACTGACTGACAGTCACCGCTCTCTGTTCACTGAATGCCAAGAACTGAGCGATCAGTGGTCTTTGATTGCTCAATTCTCAATCTTAGAAGCGGCGGGGGACAGATGCAGCATTGGACTGATACTGCATCCACTTAGGTGAGTTTAGATATCATTTTTTTTTTATTATTCTCAAACCTCTCTATTAAATAAGAGGAGAGGTTGATCCCCCAAAGCTGCTAGGCTAAAATATCTTCTGAAAGAAGATTCTTTTATTTCATATATTCACTAGTAATTGACTTGCCAACACACCTCTACTTTTTGCCCAATTGAGTTTGATTGAATATGCCTATTGAAATGCTTTTAAGGTGAATGACACATAATTATCAGTATGCAGAAACACTACTTCAATTAAACTATTATTTCAACTACAATACACACATTTTCTCATTGACATGCCCCTAATCACTTCAATTGTTATAGGAAAAAGGTTCAGTTTAATCAGATACATATGTTAATATGTATTTAGCTAATCCTAAATCTGATTGTAACCATGTACGTATTCATAATGCAGTTTGTGCTTATTTTAAATCCATAGCTTGCTGTCTTTTGCATTCTTGCTGTATTTGTGTCTTGCTGTGTTCTATGTTATTGCCAGCTCACACCAACTACTAGTAGAGATTTGTTTGTCTGCATGATGCGCAGAATATCCAAGCACAGGGTTCCTGCATTACTTTGATGTTGTTGAATTTAATTGGTACTATCACAGTTTTATTTAATATACTAGTGTGATAAACAGTAATGTTTAATAATTGACAGCAATTGATGATCAGCTTTAAAGTCTGTGCTCAGTCAATATTTTTTTTTGGTTTAGGATAGAGTGGGGAGGGATTAGAACCCCTGCCATGTTTTTACTGCTATCCAAAGCTTTGTCAGAGATGTATTCCCTGTCCTGCTGACAATATTTTACCAGACAAGAAGTGAGGAACCCCACAACAGCAACAAGGACAGAAATACAAATTCCTTTCTTTAGTTGAATATGATAAAGTCATAACCACCAGTCTACTTTTTATTTGGGTATGTGGTGCTGTTTCCTAGTAAAACTGCTGTCAGCAAAACAGGAAATGAGATGAAATTTCTCTAAAGAAGCTACAGATGGCAATAAATACCACACCAGGGGTTTAGTCCTTCCCAACTCTATCCAAAACTAGAAAAAAAGTTTTGGGTGTTGAAACACATTTTTAAAGTGGAACTTGAACCAAAACTTTTGTTTCATTTTGAATTGGGTGGAAATAGATTTGAATAGGGTGTGGATTTATTTGAATTGGGTAGAAAATGGTTAGACTTTATTGCAGAGATTTTAACGAAAATTTCTTGCCTCAATTATCAAGTGTCACCAGTACAGGAAATATGTGCAAATCTTTCAGTGCATATTATAAAACCTGACATTGAGTCCAACCATTGAAGTTTCCCGCTTAAAGTAGAACTATAGGCAAATGTATTATTATTTTTTTTTTTTTTTTATTTTTTCATTTTGGATTTTTTTCCTATAGCCAAACAGGAAGTGGAAGGAAATCTCTGCAAATTAAGGGGGTCTTTTGGGGACCCCCCAGGTCACCAGAACTTGTGTCCCAGTTAGAAAATGTCTCCTCTATGACAATTCTGGGGACAACCCAACATTTTGGATTTTCTTTTACTTTCAATGATAATGGTAAACAGGACAAATAGAGAAGGTGAATATCCTTAAAGGGGGTACAGACAGGAAAAAAAGTTTTGCTTTTAGTTATACTTTAGATATGTGAAATCTTCCCAAATTTGACAAAGAACCAACAAAAGTCTGATAGAGGTTCCAACCTTCAACCATTCTGTCCTAAATTTAAAGTGGGCCATATACGTCTTATCTTTTTTTGATCAGCCAGGGGGCTGATCTGGAAAAAAAAAATAAGCTGTGAATTCCTCCATTCACACAAGTCCCTCTGCACTGTCAGTATACACTGACCAGCGGCTGTAGCCAACCATGTTAAAACGGAAAATTGTATCAAATACTTACTGTAATTTTCCTTTCCTGACAACAAACCATGCCAGCATACTAGTGATGAAGCATTGCCTCTTGACCACTCCCTCAGGACCAGTGAATAGCATATAAAAAGGCATACATTAGCCGCCCCCCCCCGATCTTTGTAACAAGTCACATATCAAAACGTACAAGGGTGGGCCCGTATGCTGCCATGGTTCGGCTTCAGGGAAGGAAAATGACGGTAAGCATTTGATAGAATTTTCTGTTTTCCAGACACCAACATGTCAGCATTCTAGTGATAAATAGATAGCTGCCAGGGTTGGTTCTGCTTGTCAAATCAATTTTTTAATTAGGATGGAACAGAAGACTGCATAGTGCTTCCTCCAAAGTCCACTATTGACAAGGGACCCGGTCTACCCCGTAATGCTTGAAAAATGATGCTGGGACGACCATGATACCTCTCTACAGATGGATTCCATAGATGCTCTCGAAGGGGCTGCTCGTGAGGCTTCAACCACTCTGGCAGAGTGCGCAGCCACCGCTGACAGAGGCTCACGACCCCTCTCTCGATGTGCACAATCAAGCCTGCTAGAGTCCAGGCAGTAGCTTCTTTTTCTAGATGATTTCCAGTTCGAACTATGAAATACTTATTAGATAATCTGAAAGGAGCAATTGTGGACAGATACTGCTTTCAGTTCAGAAAACGTCCCATTCGTGTGATTTTCCTGTGTGATCTTCTGGAAAGTTAGGTAATGCTCAGATGTCTGTTAAATGGAGGGCCATCACTACCTTTCGTACAAGATGACCTACAGGACGTGAATCTACTCTTTCTGGAAAGAAAACAATATGTTTTTCTGGAGCTCCAAGAGCTTGCATCTTGGACATCCTTCTGCCTGAAGATACTGCGATAGATACTGCTTTGTAGGTAATGTCCCAAACCGGATGCTGCTCTGTTGGAGCAAACGATTGAACTGATAGGTCTCACTTGGGAAAGACTCTCCTTTTTGGTGGTTGAATCCTCATGACTGCCTTCAAAAATGATGCAACTAAAGGATCTTTGGCCCCTTTAAAGTTGTTATTGCCAATACAACCGACACTTGTTTGGGTTAGGGCCCATTTCTAATCTAGCCTAGAGGCAGTCCAGAACAGCTGTCACCAGAGGCACCATAGGATCAAAGTCTCGCCCTGCCAAGAAAAGAGCAAATTTGTTCCCGATTTTGGCACAGATGTTGTTAGTAGAGTGTCTTCTAGCACGCAGCAAAGACTACTCTGGAGCAAATCTGGAGCAACCTAGGTTCTTCGACCTCACCTTTCAGCCGCCATGCTTAGAGCCCAAGTCTGCGTATGTGCAGTAGGGATGAGTTTCGAGTCTGACTCGAACATCGGGTGTTTACCGAACAGCAAATTTTATGGGGCGTTTGCAGCAAATTCGAGCGCCCCATAATGCACTGCAAGACCGCAGTGCAGTGCTGTATGATGAGTGGCCAAAGCATACACCTTATCTGCATGCTTTGGCCAATCACAGCACACTTCCCGGCGAGAGCCATAATTGGCCAAAGGCAGGATGCCTTTGGCTAATCATGGCTTAGGTGGACTAAGTCCACGCCCCACACTATATAAAGCTGCTTACACAGTGCCTGTATAGTGTGTTATAGTGGACGGAGATGGAGAGATTGAGCTAGAGCAGGCAGGTTAGTTAGTGGCAGTGTATTTGAGATGGATGGTGGTGGATTACACTGTGTATATATAGGCTACACTGAATGCAGAGTATATATATATATATATATATATATATATATATATATATATATGCACACACACACACACACACACACACACATACACACATACACACACTAGTCTGACTGATATATATATATTATAATATATGTATGCAGTCTACTAGTGTATGTGTGTGTATGTGTATATATATATGTATATATTTTTTTTGCAGACTCCTCCAGGCAGCCTAATCAGACACAAATCTGTTGGGCATAGGTACTGCACCACAGGCCCTGCAAGACTTTTGCAGGATTCAGATGTGCATACGCTTGAAAAATGCATTTGTCCACTCAGCCATAGCCAGGGCTGCTTCTACTGGGGCTTCTGGGAAGAGGAGGTAGGACGTCTTCCTTGGAATTTTTCCCTTGAGTGGGAGCGGCATCTAGGGCTCCGCTCCACTGAAGAATGTCCGTCCTCCCTGGCTTTTGATCTTTTAGAGCGTGAGCATGCAGGGCTGAAACAAATCAAAGCAATCTGCATAAGTAGGCACTCTTTTTTCTGAAAATGTACCTACCCAACACTTTTGGCCACGAATGTATGAAGACTGCCGCTCCTTCTGAAAACAAGTTGCTTGGCTGTCATGCTGAGCTTGCTCAAAGCTGAACTTAGAAAAAAAGAAAGATCCCTCCCAAAGACTTACGGTGATCTAATAGATAGGAATACTTATTGCAAGGTCATGTGGCAGCCACACTATAGTCTTCTTCTCTCCTGCCCTGGAATGTAGACAGACTCTCAACAATATTATTATTATTATTACTATATTCAGGATTTATATAGCGCCAACAGTTTGCACACATGAGGGCAGACAGTACAGTTACAATACAATTCAATACAGGAGGATCAGAGAGCCCTGCTCGTTAGAGCTTCCAATCTAGGAATGGTGGAAAAGTGGTACCCACTGGTACTGTATGACATTCACGAAAAGGGAGGTGACTCAACCAGAGAAGAAGAGCGGCTTCACATCATGGATACTACATGAACTGGTAGGGGAAAATCTGTGGGACCATGGAGTAAAGTAAATAATTCTGACTATTAGAGCTTCCCTAGACTGCATTATATTCTGCATATATTGGTAGGAGGTACCCACATTTCTTTATTTAAGCTGACTGGAGTAAAGCTTTTGATATATTTAGAGTTCTTGACCTGTAACACGTACAGTATGCAAAAATGGAGTTCTGAATTTACTCGCACTTCATTGGCTGCATGCATGTTCCAGTTCAGTGACTCTGAAAATATTGAAGTTGGAGGATCAAGAATGACTGCGAAGCAATTAGCATTTTTAGAGGAAAGTCAGCAATGGCAGCCTCCTATTTATCTTGTCACAGGTTTTTTCTAAACACCATAAATCCCTAGGACGTGTATGAAGTCTATTAACACTTTGCTGTCAATCTGGCACTATGGCTTAAGTTTTTTGTCACGCTACTGTATGAGTGACTTTGAGAGAAGCTGCTACCTTATAACGTATGAAAAGGATGTCAAATTTGAACAATTTTTTCCTCCTTAGGCAAATAAAACTTTAAATATATGTGTGATTTACTGTATATACATTTGTATGAATAAATTATTTGTTTCCTTCTAGGTGGGAACCAAGATGGGAAGTTTATGGTTGGTTATCGTGATGGTGTCCTGAGAACAGTTGTGGGGCTTGATAGGGAGACTATGGCTTCCTACAGCCTAGTGATGGAAGCTATAGGTAAGACAGTTCAAATAAACGTCACATAGATTCTCTTTTGTATGCTTTAGTTAAAGGTCCACTTTAACTAAAATACATGTAAAAATTGTTTTAAAGAAAATATGCAAGTCAGTGGAAAAAGAGTAAATCTTTTGACCATTAGCAGTAAGTCAAGGTACATGTCTCACTCACTCTTTAGCAGCCATGACATTTTTAAGGCAATTTCCATGCCGATATTACTGTAAAGTTGTTTGTTTAATTTACATTCATGAGTTTGATTTGATTCATGTGTTTCACAGACAATGGGCCAGCGGGAAATAGGAAAACAGGAACAGCCACTGTCCTGGTGACAGTATTGGACATTAATGATAACAAACCAATCTTCTTGAAGAGCAGCTATGAGGCAACTGTTCCTGAAAATATTCCAGAATCCAGCAGCATTGTGAAGGTAGGTGTGTAATTACAGCAATTGGTTCCTTTGAAGGGCCTTAAATGGAATATGTGGTGGTCATATATGTATAGTACCAAGTGTAGCCACCACACTCATTTTTTGGATTATATTCCCAGGTGCGTTTCACCAAGGTATTCTTCACACAACTCAAAAGTAGTTTAGAGGCACTCGCATGTCTTGAGGAAGATAAATAGGGATCCATTGAAACACTGACACAGTAATTGTTTCAGTTTTGTACTATCTCTATTCCAAGATATGTGAGTGCCTCTGAGCTACTTTGAAGTTATATTATTATTATTATACACAATTTATATAGCGCCAACAGTTTACGCAGCACTTTACAATGTAGAGGGGAGACAGCACAATTACAGTACAGTTCAATACAGAAGGGACAGGAGGGTCCTGCTTGTAGAGCTTACATTCTAAAGCAGGGGTCTCCAAACTGTGGCCCGGGGGCCAGATGCGGCCCTTTGCTTGCTTCTATGCGGCCCTTGGGGGAATATTTCATCCAGTGATACTAACCATGGGACATAATCAATCCCCCCCACTCACACCAATGAAGGGACACAATTTCTACCAATTATAACAAAGATGGGGCACTATTCTCCCCCCCCCCTAAATGATACCAATGATGGGGCACAATTCCCCCAATGACACCAATGATGGGGCATAATTTCTCCCAATGACACCAACAATGGGGAACAATTTCTTCCAATGACACCAATAATGGGGTCCAATGACACCAATGATAAGGGACAATTCCTCAAAGTGATTCCAACACTGGGGCACAATTTCTCTCAATGACACCAACAATGGGGAACAATTTCTTCCAATGACACCAATAATGGGGTCCAATCACACCAATGATAAGGGACAATTCCTCCAAGTGATTCCAACAATGGGGCACAATTTCTCCCAATGACACCAATGATGGGGCACAATTACTCCCACTGAGACAAACAATGGGGCATTATTTTTCTCTCAATGATGTCAGGACCATTTCTACTCCCAATGGCCACAGTCCGGCCCCCCTAAAACCTGAAGGACAGTAAACCGGCCCTTTGTTTAGAAAGTTTGGAGACCCCTGTTCTAAAGGGAGGGGGTACAAAAGGTAATAGATGTGGGGAATGATTTGATGGCGGTGACTCAGGGACAGTTGTTAGGTGGGTGTGGGATAGGCTTCCCTGAATAAGTGATTTTTCAGGGATCTCCTAAAGGTGGAGAGGTTAGGGGCTGATCGGATATACTGGGGCAGGGAGTTCCAAAGGATGGGAGAAGCTCTGGAGAAGTCCTGAAAGCGAGCATGGGAGGAGGTAACAAGGGAGCTAGAGAGCAGGAAGTCCTGGGCGGAGCGGAGGGGACGATTAGGGTGATATCTGCAGATGAGGTTGGTGATGTGGCTGGGGGTGATGTTGTGGGTGGCCTTGTATGTTGTGGATAGCATTTTGAATTTTATATGGTGGGGTAGGGGGAGCCAGTGAAGGGATTGGCAGAGAGGGGCAGCAGTCACGGATCGGTTAGGGAAGTGTATTAGTCTAGTAGTAGCATTCATAATAGACTGAAGGGGGGTCACCTTGTGTAAGGGTAGGCCATTAAGGAGAGAGTTGCAGTAGTCAAGGCGGGAAATAATCAAGGAGTGAATAAGTTGCTTTGTGGTGCCATTAGTCCGGAAGGGTCGAATTCTTATATAAAGTTATATAAACCACACCTGACATATTTTCCTTAATGATGAACCAGTAGTTTAAAAATCTGTTGAAACATTTATCAAAAATGAGGGCTTTGCCATTTAGTATAGCGAGCCAATAGTTTTTTGCTACTATTTCTGACGTTCACAGTAATATCACAGTAATATAGTAGGTATAATATAGTAGGTAATATAACAATAGCAGCCACAAATGTTTGTACTCCAAGTTTTCACTCCTGTACTGTATCATTTGTGAGCCCTCTTACCAGCAGGTTTGTGTTCTATGTGTAACACAACAGCTCTATTAAAATCTTAATTTTTATTTTTCTGTTTTAGAGATTGGCAAAGGTTCAATAATACACATATTTTGTTTACTCAAAGTTGTAAATTTTTGTGGCAATTACCATCTACAATTTAGGGGTACTTACAATTTTTGTCTGTAAATTTGCAGCAATTATGTTCTTTACAAAATGTCAATTGAGGTCAGGTGTAACATACAATGAGGATCTATCCTAAAATCATAATGTATATCTTTCTAAAATTGTTTAAGTGTAAGGAAATATACATGCGTTTTTCCAAATATATTATACTCCAAAATCAGGGCGCATTAGAACTAATATAACAAAGGATCTAATATCTGCCACTACAAACCATTTTGTGCACCCTGTAGAGACTGTTCTGAATTTTAGAATTATATTTTATCATATGGTTTTATAGAGATGTGAGACCATGTGGTGTTTTTATAACTGAACAAATTCACAGAGAAGTTAAGGCCTTATATAATTTCCAGTTTTTCAAATAAATGTGTCTATTTATTCTCTAGAATTTCTTTCAAATTTTTATTAAAAAAATGTTTTCTACCAATTTTGTAATTGTAGTTATCTATGAATTGTCCACATATACAAACAATGCTGACTAGTTTGCCCAAGTTTTCCAGGTCATTTTTTTGCAATACTAGTGCCCCAAACCTTTTACAGAAGATCTGATTTCTATAGCTTAAAGAGGAGTTCAGTCACCCCTAACAATTAAAAGTAAGCAGCTACGAATACTGTAGCTGTGGATATTTAATAAAAGGATATTCACCTGTCCAGGGATCCAGTGCTGTCCTCGCCTGAGCCTATTTTTTAATTGCCTTCGGGTCCAGGTGCAGGCATCCTAACTTAGGGAAACTGTCAGAGAAGCCTTGCGGCTTCATAGTTAGTGGGTCCTGAGGAAGGTGGCAGCTGTCAGGAGGACTTGTAAGACCCCTTTCACACTGCTAGCACAGCCATGCTAGCGTTAAAGCGCCGGTAGTTTTAGCGTCGCTTTACCGTAGATTTAGCTGCGCTTTTTGGCCACTAGCAGCCGAGGATTAGGGTTAAAAGTGCCCGCAAAGTGCTGCTGCCGAAGTACTTTGATTTCAATGGCAGGGGCAGTGAAGGAGCGGTGAATACACTGCTCCTTCACCGCCCCAAAGAAGCTGCTCGGTCCTGCAAGCGCACCGCCCCAGTGTGAAAGCACTCAGGCTTTCACACTGGGGAGGTGTTTTTCAGGCGCTTTACAGGTGCTCTTTTTAGCTACAAACAGGGGCGTACCTAGAGCATTTGGCACCAGGGGCGGATCCTATATCTGCCCCCCCAACTTTAAGATGTAAAAACACTGTGCTCCCTGCATACCTCTGCACCCCCCAATATCTCTTTGTCACTACTGTGTACCCCCTCTCCACAACTGCACCTCTGGACCCCTTTACATTACACAGTCCCTCACAGCTCTGGACCCTTTTACACTACACAGCCCCCCCACAGGTCTGGATTCCTGCACATTACACAGCGACCCTACCCTAGCTTTCGACTCCTGCACATTACACAGACCCCCACAGCTCTAGACCCCTGCACATTACACAGCCCCCCATCTCAGCTCTGGACCCCTGCACATTACACAGCCCCCACCTCAGCTCTGGACCCCTGCACATTACACAGCCACCCCAGCTCTGGACCCTGCACATTACACAGCCCCCCTAGCCCAGCTTTGGACCCCTAAACATTACACAGCCCCCCTCCCACCCCAGCTCTGGACCCTGCACATTACACAGCTTGGGACCCTGCACATTACACAGCCCCCCCCCCACCCCAGCTCTGGACCCTGCACATTACACAGCCCCACCACCCCAGCTCGGGATCCCTGCACATTGCCCCTTCCTACCTTACTAGGGCATGCATGCAGAGCTGGAGTCACAGCAGCACAGAACAGAGGGCCGGATTCATTTTTCATATTAACAATGCTTATGCTGGTTATGATTGGTTGCTATCCGCTCACTGTCTTTCTCCCCTGCTGTGCGGCACAGAATGAATCCAGCGGCCGGCCCTGGGTGTCAGTCACCCAGGTACGGTCCGCACACAGGCAACTGCTCAAAAGCGCCTGAAAAACTCCTCAGTGTGAAAGGGGTCTAAAGACCCCAAACTGATCTCCGTGACTTTGTAGTGTTCTGATATTGTAGTTGATATTGTAGTTGCGCATTAGCGCAAGGTAACCAGATGCCAAAGGAACCTGCCTCATGATCCCCAGCTGTGAGGCCTTAGACTGCCAAGGAACTTGCCCTATGGTTCCCAGCTGTGAGGAAATAGACCATTCTTTAATCATGTTTACCTAATAATAAGATTGTCCTCTAACTGCAATGTGCTAATTGTTTTTGATGTATCCCATACCCTAACCCCTCTCACTTTTCAAGTTCTTCAAGCAATAAATCATAAAAAGACATCACTAGACAGTTTCATTGGTGCCGGAGTATGTGAACTGTTGCTTGGGTATCTGTCGGCCTCTTTACTGTTGGGGAAGAACTAGCTAATAACAGCACCTCCTACGGAGGTAGAGTCACATATATGAAATGTATCAATCGTGCTGTTCTGACTGCCTTTTTCATGTCTTGAGGCCCAAACATGCCAGGACAGTACAAATACCACAAAAAATACCCCTTTTAGGAAAGTAGACTCTCCAAGGTATTTAGTAAGATGCATGGTGAGTTTTCTTTTAAACAATTTAAGTAACGTTGCAACTTTTTTGGTTGTAAATCAAATTTATTTTTTTCCTCGCATAGTTGTCATTTTAACAAGTTATTTCACACACACAGCATAGGCATACTTACAATTAGACCCCAAGACAAATTTTTCTACTCTTCTTGAGTATGGGGATACCACATGTATGATACTTTTTGCAGCTCAGGAGCACCTTAAGGCTTTCAAGGGGCATAAAATATGCTTCTAAGTTAATGATTACCTATTATATTTTTGGAAGCCTGGAGAGCTAGGACAGTAAAAACACCCACAAAATTGCCACATTTTGGAAAATAGACACCCTAAGGTATTTTTTTAGGAGGCATATGTCTTTTGAAGATTTAATTTTCTTTTTCAACAAAATTATAGAAAATACAGAAAGAAAATAAAAATTTAATTTTTTATACAAAGTTGTCAGTAAGGTACATTTCACACACAGCATAGGCAGAACTACACTGCAAAATACATTATGCTACTCCTCCCCAGTATACAAAGGGATACATACTTGAGACTTTTTCAGAGCTTAGCTGCATAGAGTGGCTCAAAAAAGAGATCTGGTATTAAAAGGACTGAGGAAGCAGCTGTAAGTCCAGTGGCCGGACAGTACATGGCCAAATTGATAGTAAACCCTTGCATAAGCCCACTAGAATGACTAGCCTCAGGTAATAAAAAATGATGAAGCAAATCCTCCCACATAGCCTGTACCTCTTTATCTACAGCCCCTACACATGAATGTATCTCGGGAAAGGACCGTTTTTGTTACCTAGAGCAATGTTTCTCATCTTTACAGAACCATGCCCCATATGTGTATTTGTTGCCTGTACCCCCTTATCTCTGTATATGGTCTCCAAACAATGCCTTCTATTTTTATTAAAAGTAAAAAACTTTTTTTAATTGCCTTCTATTTATATATATATATATATATATATATATATATATATACACACATACAGTATATCTGTGGCCTAGAGCAGTTATTCAGATTCTGCCTTTAATTCTTACTCACTGCACGTGGGGAATGACATTTTTTGCAAAAATTGTTATTCCATTACACACTGTACACTTCTGATTGAAATGTATCTGAATGCAGAATCAGTGTCCCAAAAATGGAGTATGAAGTGGTGTCTGTGTGTTGACAGCTGTAGTTACTAAAGTGATCAGTAATGACTGGCATATCTCCTGATGTTCTGGTTGCTACAGCTAGTGTACTGTGTTTTGAAGCTAGCATAGTATAAAGTAGGCCATACATGGGTGGAATTCCGAAATAATTTTCTTTTGAAAATCGTAACTAAAAATTTTCATTTGAATTTTGCACCATTAGTGGGCCGCAGCAACGGCCGATTTTCGTGCAGCCATCAAATTTGAGTGATCGGCCATGTTAGAATTTTTTTTTTAAAATAAACAAATTTCTAACCAATGATGGGAGAATCCTGCATTAAATATAATCGAAAAAAAATGTGTTTTGACCTGGAAAGAAAAGGAGATCCTCAGCCACAAAATTTATTTTCGGTAGCAAATTGAAGGCTTGGTTGGTGGAATTTCCTAATCAATTGTGGCATCGTCGGATTACAAACGCACAAAATGTCAGATTTTCAAAAGAAAGTTCATTCGGAATTCGACCCATGTCAATTTAGTCTCCATTATTAGCCTGCATGACCCATGCCTGCATTAGCCCTCATATGATGAGTTAAGTCTGCATTCTGGTGTCTGCAAGTGTGAAATATTATGTAAAACAAAATCCAGGAATGTTCAGCCATCAGTAAATTTATCAGCTGCGGTAAGGCTACATTTTATATATGCAGGTAATTAAAGAGCTGTTACAGATGGTGACCCTTTGCTATTGTAATTATTAGTTTGCAGTGCAAGTATATGACCATGGTAATTATCCACTTAGAAGTGACCTAACAGCTCTCATTCATTACATCTTTAACTAAAGCGGTTTCTTGCAAATTCATACTAAAGGTTTTATCTTGTAGACATGTGCAATTCGTTTAGTTTTTTTTCGTTATTCGTTTTCGTACGAATGAACGAACGATTCGCTAAAAATTTTAACGAACGAAAATAACGAAAATCCGAAAAAAAAACTATTAGAAACAATGAATGTACGAATGAAGAAAATCCGAAAAACGAAAACAGGAACAACGAAAATGAAAATGAACGAAAAAATTTGTACAATCGTAACTTTTTTTTTTGTTGAATGGTAATTTTCCGTGTCCCTTACAATGGTGCTGCTTAACGTACTTCGAATAGATTGAACGAAAAACTTCGTACATTCGTAACTTTTTTTTCGATTCGTAATTTTCAGTGTCTCCTAAAATGTAATAATAGCATACACATTACCTAAAATTATGAATTATGCTCCGATTACGAATCTACGAATGTACGAATAAATACGAATGCGTACGAATTTCGAATAAACAAATAAACGAAAATTAAACTAACGGAAAAACGAATCAACGAAAAAATAACTCTTACGAAAATACGAATCGTTACGAAAATGAACACCGACGACTTACGAAGGTCCGTCGTCACCCGATCTCCCGATAGGGAACAACGGAAACAAAAAAAACGAAACGAAAATAAACAAATTTTTTGTTGTGCACATGTCTATTATCTTGTATCTAAAAAAAACTCATTACTACTGCAAACCTACAAAATAAAAAGACAAGCTTTAATTATAGCTTTATGTACAGCTGCCTTGTTTCCTTTGTGCAATATATGTTTTCTGTGCAGTTCTCTGGAGTGTTCTAACTCTTCACATTTCCATAGTACACCTTTAAGGCAGAGTTAGATTATGAATCAATGCATCTCTAGGCACTGGGGCAGAAACATATCTTGACAGCTAATGCTGTCAGGCAAATCTTTATCTTTAGTTGATTAAAAACAAAAATACCAAACCTTAATAGTCTGTCATTTCTCCTTTTTCTATTTAAAACAAAAGTCTGTGTTCACATGGATACACTTTTCCTGAATATGCACTAGGAGTAATACACACTTCTAGCATGGAGTTTGTGCATACAGCAGGGTTGTGATGGTGAGGTACATTTTGAGGTTAGTTTTTAAAGCATTATAGTTTCACTGTGGGCACCAGAATGATTATAAAGCACAGCATTGTGCTTTACAAACTTACTTCGGAACTCTGAAGTAAAGGCCAACTCCCTGGGAAAAAGGGGGACAGGTCACATAGCAGAGCTTTCCCTCTATCCGGAAGCTTTCTCTGCAGAGAATGTATCACAGGACATTAGAGGCTCCACATAGCACTCTACATTTTATGAATGAAAACTAAAATACTTCTGCAGTGTGGAGCAATCACTGTGACTTCTTGCAAAGTGCAGAGAAGGGTAGATGTCATAAACTGACCATACACTGCTTAAATTTTGGCTGATTCCTGCTGGCTCGACCAAAGTATGAGCAGTGTGTGACCCCTAAAGTTAAAGTAGAAGTCCATGCTAACAATCAAATCCCTGCATCTACAGAAATCCAGGATCTAACACTAAACTATCTATCCCTGTAAAAAAGAAATGGGTATACATACCTTTTCTGAAGCCGCTCTGACCTGATCCCACGCTGAGCTATCCGCTGTGGCTTTGCTGTGGAGGCGGGTGCAGAGGACACAAAAAAGGTATGTATACTGATTGTTTCTTTACAGGGTTAGATGGGTTAGTGTTAGATCGTGGATGACTGTAGATGCAGGGATTTTAGTTTTAGCATGGACTTACACTTTAAGTAGTGGGTGTGGCGCTGCTCTGTGGGATAATGTGCAATTATATAGAAATAAAAATAAACTCAATATATTCCTGTGTATTTGAAATTCACACTATATAAGTGTCAGGTGTTCTCATTACTTTGGATTAGTTACCCCAATTACATCTACCGCCACTATATAAGTGTCAGGTGTTCTAAAGCATACGCCAGTGTTAGAAACACATATTTTATTGGTATATATGCAACCGCTAAATATTACTAATAAAACAATACATATGATATAAGTGCCATTAACCATGTGCAAAAATAATGTGCAAAAATACTCCAAACCTGCATCTGACAAATAAAAAAAGTTTTTTTAATAATATAGAGACACTTGTGTGGTTTATGCATTTTTTTTATAAATCTTTTATACATGTTGTATGTATTTAGCACTTTTTTCATCTAATATTATTATTATTGATATTTTATTTTAATTAAAAAAACACAGAGTTTTTTGTTTTTTTTTGACAATTTTAATGCTCTTTAAAAGTGCTTCAAAACATGAAGTTAGCAGCTGATTGTTTCTTTACAGGGTTAGATAGGTAAGTGTTAGATTGTGGATGTCTGTAGATGACGTCATTCTGGCAAAACGCGTAGGGGGAGCTACCAGTGTCATTGCGTCACTTCCGGTTAGTGTCCATGGAATGTATCATGGCCGGTACTTCCTTGATTTTTATGCTGTCCAAACACTTTTTACATGTGCAATAAACCAATTGTGGATCTGAGGTGTGCTGTGAATGCCGTGTACCCTGTAGAGGGGAAAGCTCTCTGGTGAGTACAGTAAAAAAGGGGGCACACAAGTTGGAGCACCAGCACATAAATTTAGTATACACAGCTATTGAAGCACTTTTAAAGAGCACCTGTCACTTTATGAGTTACTGATGGACTTATTATTTTTCCCAATGTTGACGATTTATAGTATATATTTTTTCTGCACGTTTATGAACTTATATCATATGAATTGAATGAAGCACTTTTAAAGAGCACTAGTCACTTTATTTTAATTGTTTTTAATCAAACATCGATGGCTTTTTTATTTGTAAATTTTGGGGATATTTTTACACATTTATGAATGTATATCATGTATATTGTTTTTTGTAATATTTAGCAGTTGCATATATACCAATAAAAATTGTGTTTCTAACACTGAGATATGATTTACAACACCTAACCCTTATACAGTGTGAATTTCAAATGCACAGGAATATATTGAGTTTATTTTTATTTCTATATATTTGCACATTATCCCACAGAGCAGCGCCACACTACATAACTTTATCAAACTGAAACGCTACCCTTGTAGTTGTTTTTAGTGGAGGCGGCAGCTTTCTACATATTGTGATAACATTAAGACCCCTTTCACACTGTGGCGCTTTTCGGGTGTTTTAGCGCTAAAAATATTGCCTGTATAGAGCTTCTGATACCCGACCTACATGACAGCCATTGGCCACGGATGGTGGTTAAATACATAGAGGATCTTTATATAGGACCAGCACTAAAGTCTTTTAGAGCACTTCAAATTGAATACCACTTAGAAACCAAGGACCAATTCACACATATGCAGGTTTCCCACCTACTGACATCTAGTATACAACTCAACACGGAAGTCCCCTGGAAAATATATCTTTACTTGACTAACCCCAGGACCTCCATTAAAGGAATCTCTGTATTCTATGGCTACCTTCACTTAAAAGCAGTATGCACCAAGTCCCCTTCTATGAGAACCTGGGAAATAGACCTTAACTCTACATATACTACTGAACAATGGCAAATAGTTATAACATCCATCTACAAAGCATCTAAAAGTGTGAACTTATGGGAACTCTACCAAAAAATATTTCTCAGGTGGTACATGACCCCCACACGCCTAGCGGGATTTAACCCAGACACACCTCCGCTATGCTGGAGGAATTGCGGTCATAGGGGCTCTATTTTACACATCTTGTGGGCCTGTAATAAAATTAAACAGTACTGGCATAAAATTTTCCACATCATTCAAAATATCTCCAAAAGTCGAGTCCCTGCTACTCCTGACATGGCCTTACTTTCATTGGGCATAGAGACAATACCTCACCATACGAGACACATAACAACCCAGATTCTCACGAGTGCTAGATTAGAACTCACGAGAAGATGGCTAAAACCTGAAATCCCCTCTATTTCAGAGGTAATAAAAACTACAAACTTACACATATCATACGAACTGATGTTCGCAGCCTCTCAAGGGAATTATGCAGCCAAATGTCAGATTTGGAAACCTTGGGTCGAGTGGTATTGCAGTTGGGATACCACTCGACAACCTTCTTGATTACTGTAAACAAAATTAAATAGCCAATGGGGCCCTTTCCAATCAGGGGGGACCGCGTACCATGTGCATTCCACCCACTCTCTCCCACACCTACTCCCACTTTACTCCTCTCCCTACTTTTCTTTCTTCCTTACTCCTCTCTCTTTTATTTCAACATGAACAATTAGGCTTCGTATAACCAAACGAACGTTCATACTCACATTTCTTGTATAAGACTTAGCAGCCTATAAGCATGGGTTCACAGGACACACAGACCTAATGACTGACGACTTGAGACCACTATAAATGAACCATAGGATGGAATATATATAGGCCAACCCATTGGGGGGGACCGCCCTCTGGACGCAGTGTGATCCCTAGCGGGGCGTCCGGGGGGTGGGACACCCACCTAAGTACTACACAATCGCATAGACCCTATCCTGCAGCACCAGAGGTAGAATTACCTCCTATATAAATCGAATAGTTTAAGAATGCTGGTGAACAACACAATAGCGGTCAACAAATTTATAGAGAAGTACACCTATGACTGGATTATATTGATGTTGAAATTCTGTTTTGTTTTGTTCATAAGGATAAGAAACACGTATTGCGCTGCGCGCATTGTTATTGTAACTGTTTACACTTGTTCTCAAATAAAAAACTATTGAAACTAAAATAGTGCCTGTAAAGCGCCTCTCAAGCCACCCCAGTGTGAAAGCCTGAGTGCTTTCACATTGGGGCGGTGCGCTTGCAGGACGGGAAAAAAGGTCCTGCAAGCTGCATCTTTGGGGCAGTGCGGGAGCGGTGTATACACCACTCCTCCACCACCCCTGCCCATTGAAATTAATAGGCAACGCTGCCAAAGTGCCTGCAACGCGCTCCGGCAGCGCCGAAACATGGGCGCTATTAACCCTTTCTTCGGCAGCTAGCGGTGGTTAAAAGCACACCAGGTTAGCAGCTGAAAAGCGCCACTATAACAGCGGTAAAGCGCCACTAAAACTAGCGGCTATTTAACGCTAACGCCCGCACCACCCCAGTGTGAAAGGGGTTTAAAATAGTTATTGTGTGGAACCAGCATTAATAATCTTAGTCAGTGTGTGGCCCTGCCAGCACTCCTCCATTCAACAAAAGACAATTGTGGAAAGAGTCTGTCTGGAGATCTAATAAGATGCAGGCACTGTTTGGGTATTCTAACAGCTGGCGCTGTCAGGATACAATGGTCCAACAAGGGAAAAATGTCCATCCGCGCTGTTATTGTGTATGGAGGCATGGATTAGATTTCTTTAGCTCAGCTAGTAGAATTGCATTTGAAAACTTTAATTTTGATTATATAATCATTAGTGGAGGTAAAATAATGTTTGCTTTCGACTACAGTGATAAAAAAAAATGCAATAGAGAAGGATGGAAACATTTTCTTGAACACATTTTCTAACAATGTTTTTTTTTTTTTTTTGTAAATTACATTCATTCTAAATTTGCTAAAAGCTAATGACATTTTGATATGCTTTCAAAATACCTTTGTTAAATCAAATTTATTGATGAGAATATTTGGAAAAAATGTTTGTATGAACATTCATTTGACATTCTATAAGTGTATGGTTAGTTTGAATCCTAGTACACACTCCCGATCGGTGTTCTCAGACAATGGCCGAGAGTGCTGACCAGAGTGTTTTGGCAGGGGGCCGTCGTCCTGTCAGAACACAATAGCACAGGGGAGATCCCTGTACTAACCTTGGATAGTTAGTACAGCGGCTCCTCCTGAGCTGTCAGTTATTTTTCGTTCAGCCCTACCGAGTTGAACGCAAAAAAAAACTACTAGTGTGTACTAGGCTTTAGAAAGCATACATGCTGCACCTTGAACATAAAATCTAATTGAAGACATGTTGAGAGGGGACCTTTCACCACACCAGTTTTGCTGTGGACAAGACAGTAGGAACCTTTCCTCAGTCACATGCATCATAAAAGGAGCATTCCCTTTTCTTGGACAGATACAAAATGTTTTCTGAATCACACACTACCAAGCTGCTGTGAGAAGTATATCTAAAGACAATTTTTTCATTTTTATAAAGTAGTGAATGGTAAATATTGCTTCCCTTACTGTCCTGTAGACATAGCAGCAAAAGTCTATAAACCGAATGAAATCTCCTGTTAGATTGTTGTCTCCGAAATAAATGTCCCCGTCAGAAGAAATTCCTTGATTTTCTGCTATGGCAAAAACTCAAAATGTAAAACTTTCCATTATTTGTAATGGTTATGGGACAAATAGAATGAACAGGGACACAGCAATAAAAAACATGACAGAGGTTCCAACCCCTCACAGTTTTGTCCAAAAAAAAGGCCAGATTAGGTAGTGGATAGAACCTCTATCAGGCTTTTATTGATGTTTGTCTTTATTCAATTTGTCTCCAGGAAAAATGTAATTGCAACTTCCAAATGTTACAGTTGCCACTGAAACGAGAGATGTGAGGACATTTTTGAGTGGGAACACTTGGTCTGGTGACAACTAAGAGGAGAGTTCCCTTTACTTTTAAAGAAGGTTCCAAGTTGCAATTACTTGCAAACCTAAATATAGACTACAATCACCTCAGATATACTTTAAATCTTTATCATGTTAGGAGACATTTTCCTAAGCCTGTAACTACATTTGCAGAATAAATAACAAATTATAAAACGATTCTAAAGCTTTCACATACTACCCCCCATCTTGGCCTGGGGCACATATCTAGCTAGGGAGCCCTGCTGTTATGTCATTAAAAAGAACTGTGATCTTCTTTATTGACCGCACCAATTGGCAGTGCTAGTCAGGATACACTGGGAAAATGTTTCGACCTCAACAACCTGTAAGCACTACATAAGCAGAAAGCTAGGATTAATTAGTGAAATATGTCTCATTGTATTAGGTAGTAAATGCCAAAAATCCTTTGCTCTGTTTTAGTTCAAACAAATAAAAGTGCATTGTTAAAATGGCAAGTCACATTTTGGTGGACTCCATGAAAGACCAATCTTGGTTGGCTTGTGCTCGTCTTGGGTTAGTCCTTTGGCACTGAGATATGGGCCGACTGCGTCTGAAGCTGTTGATTGATTGCCTGAGTGAGCCAAGCCTCTTCCACAGTCTGAGCTGTGGCTCATTGGCATCTTCCACATGATAAGGCATGAATTCCCGTGGTCCATATAGCGACTGGTCTAGGGCTGCTGGCTTACAGAGTGTCACAAATATGAGGCAGGTTGCCAGCAACAGGAAAATGCATGCAAGTGATATTATAATAGGCAAGGGATCTGTAAAATCCAAAGGGATGCTGGTGGTATTTGTGGAAACACTCTCTGTGGTGGCGTTAAACTGTTGAAAGAAGGTAGTGCCCCCTAGTGTTTCATTGTTGAATGTCTCTTCAGTTCCAGCAGTCATCTTTCCTGTTAAAAAAGGAAGTAATATAATATTACAGCTCCAACATGTTCCTTCTTCATGTTTATTCTCTATATTAAGACATTCTATAACATATAATATACCATTTTCTAATACCCCCAGCAATGCATTCCCAGTGCTTAAGTGCTGATAATAAAGTTACAGAAACTGCAGTGAGTGTTAATCCTTTTCTAACCAAAGTGGATTACTACTATCACCAAATACACAGTATAAAGATATGGCACATTTTTTCTGGATGTTTTCCAAATGGGACTTGGTACAACAAATGGGTGCTTGCAGCAAAAGGGCTACTTGATGATATACAGTATGAATATACTGCATATGTGTGTACAGTATATATAATACTGTATGTTATGGCATTCTAACGGCCTTTGTTTTTTGTAATAACCGCTTTTGCAGGAGAAACATTATTTCAGGTCAGTGGCTTGAGTCCAGAGATGAACACCAGACAAGTCAGTGGAAGAAAACGTAGCTAGCTAAACAAACCCCCATGCACTAAAAACCTTCACCTAAAACGTATTAGTAAAAATACTATAAAGCCATGTCTTTAAATCAGGTCATAAAATCAGGTCAAATAGTCCGGCTGTCCTAATTTCAAAATTTCCAGCATAGGAGGAGCAATCTCTGAGCTGGTATGTCACTTAGTCACATGACACTGTGAAGAGATTTGCTCTGAAGAACACTCCACAGGCATGAGACCGGTAGGCACTATGCCAACCAACCTGCTGATGGCACAGTCTATATACTTATAGGCTGAAGGATCTAGTCCTTTAAAGGTACAGATCTGTAGGAACCTCAAAATTGAGTAAGGAACACAGGGCAACATTATTGTGACAGTCACCAGCTCTCTGCTCAAGGAGCTCTGAGAACCGAGCCAGCGAAGGTTAGCCACCTAGGCAAGTATCATTCTTGAAGGAAAACAAATCCTGAACTTTTCTTTTAATGAACACATATTGAATACACATCATTTTAAGCAGAGATCCTATTTAAAGGGTAACTCCACTTTCATGGGGAAAAAAATTGCAAATTAAGAAAAAATAATATAGCATGTTATTAAAATTAACTTTCCTTTTCAATCGTCAGCCACTGTCATTTCCTGAGAATGCATTGCAATATGGCTAACTGGAGTGTTTACTGACCACTCCCCAGAAACATAATTTCCTGCTTGTGTGATTGGCTCACCAATTTTCCCAGTCTGCCTAAGATACAAGTCAGATTTCAGGCATCCCCTGCAACAAAAAATTAAATTTTTGGATAGATCCTTTCAATAGGAGCACTTCTAAAGGGATGCAGGCCCAGCAGATTTCATCAGTAGTGCCCTACAGCTACACACCTGACAGTTAATTATGAAACCACTCCCATTAGACCCACTCAGTACAGAGTCAAAGACAAACACACAGGGATTTCTTCAGAATAACAAAAGGTAGGAATCTGCAACAAAGGTTGTTATAATCCTTGCAATGTACATCGATCACCCAGAGGGGAATTTTTATTCTTAACAAAAGTGGAGTTACGCTTTTAAGCTTCAAATGACTTTTAAAGTTCCATTAAGGCTTTTAACTGCAATTTACAGAATGTTATCAGCACTTAGATAATCACACTGAAAGCCAGAGATCACTAAAATGCATATTGTTAAGTGGTTTGAATCTCAGCCGGTTCAGCAGGGACCAGCCAAGATTTGAACCATGTATGGGCAGGCTGATTGCACCCAAGTTGCTAGACCAACTGATCGTCTGACATCGCGTATAAAGAAATGCACAGGGCGGAGCAAGGTGCTGACGTCATCGCATTCACGGGAGTGTGGGTGGTTTCCTCTATTCGCCGGCGTGGAGTGTGTTGTATTGCGCAATACTTATTTTTTGATGTATGTACATTTTGAATCTATAATAAACAATGTAAGAAGGTTTTACACTATTGGAGTGTCTGCTTCCATACTTTTATGTGAGCGCTTGTAGAATGATGACAGGCGGAGGACCATCATAAAGATTTTTGCCTCCTTTGGAGAGTACCTATAACTAGAGTTGAGCGGACACCTGGATGTTCGGGTTCGGCAGGTTCGGCCGAACTTCAGAAAAAAGTTCGGGTTCGGGACCGAACTTGACCCGAACTTGACCCCGAACCCCATTGAAGTCAATGGAGACCCGAACGGCTATAATAAAGTGTCGGCTCCCGTCCCTCTTAATACAGAGAACAGTCATTGAAGTCATTTATTTTTAAAAAGTTAGTCATAAAAAGTGTTTGGGGACCTGGGTCCTTCCCCAGGGGACATGTATCAATGCAAAAAAAAAACTTTTAAAAACGGACGTTTTTTCAGGAGCAGTGATTTTAATAATGATTAAAGTGAAACAATAAATGTGTAATATTCCTTTAAATTTCGTACCTGGGGGGTGTCTATAGTATGCCTGTAAAGGGGCGCATGTTTCCAGTGCTTAGAACTGTCTCTGCAAAAAGTGTAATTTTTGCAGAAAAGAAAGCTATTTAAAATCACTCGCGGCTAATGTTAATTGTCGGCTCCCGTAATACAGAAAACAGTCATTCATTGAAAGCCATTCATAAAAAAAAAGTCATTGATAAAAAATAAAAAAAACAAAAAATAAAAAGCGTAGGGGTCCCCCCCAAATTCACTAACCAGGCCCTTCAGGTCTGGGATGGATATTAAGGGGGACCCCAGCCAAAAAAAATAATGGCGTAGGGTCCACCTCAAAATCCATACCAGACCCTTGAGGTCTGGGATGGATTTTAAGGGGAAACCCAGCAAAAAAAATGGCGTGAGGTCCCCCTCAAAATCCATACTAGACCCTTATCCGAGCACGCAACCTGGCAGGCCGCAGGAAAAGAACATCCCGCCTGAACCGTACCAGGCCACATGCCCTCAACATTGGGAGGATGCTTTGGGGGTCTAAGACTTTAACAAGGGGACCCCCAGATCCCCCTGTGTTAACGTCATGGGGACTTCCCTACGGCTTTCCCCGTGACGTGGGGAAAGCCATAGGGAAGTTCCCATGACGTCCCCATGCATCAGAGGGGGGGGGGTTACCAGGTGGCCCCCCCTCCGTTATAAAAGAACTGTCAGCCCAAGCGAAGCCTCACACACCGGGAGCCTCCCATTGCGAGGAGTGGCCCAAGAAGAGACCAACGCCCTGGAAGAAGATACCGGAGAGAAGCCTCACACAGCGGGAGCCTCCCATTGCGCGGAGCGGCCCAGAAGAGACACCGATGCTGGACGAGAAGGCCAAGAAGAAGCGGATCGGAGGAAGAAGATGGAAGAAGAAGATGCCGGAAGGAGAAGATGAAGAAAGGAAGACCAGAAGAAAGAAGAAAGAAGATTTTAATAAAGGAATTGTCAAAGACCGTCTCATGTCATTTTTACCATTTTTGACACTTTTTTGGTGAAATGGTAGTACCCCCTTACCATTTCACACAGGGTGGGGGCCGGGATCTGGGGGTCCCCTTGTTAAAGGGGGCTTCCAGATTCCGATAAGCCCCCCGCCCGCAGACCCCCACAACCACTGGGCACGGTTGTGGGGATGAGGCCCTTGTCCTCATCAACATGGGGACAAGGTGCTTTGGGGGTCTTAGACCCCCAAAGCATCCTCCCAATGTTGAGGGCATGTGGCCTGGTACGGTTCAGGCGGGAGGGGGGGCGCTCTCGTCCCCCCCTCTTTTCCTGTGGCCTGCCAGGTTGCGTGCTCGGATAAGGGTCTGGTATGGATTTTAAGGGGGACCCCACGCCATTTTTTTTGGCTGGGTTTCCCTTAAAATCCATCCCAGACCTCAAGGGTCTGGTAGGGATTTTGAGGGGGACCCTACGCCATTTTTTTTTTTTTGGCTGGGGTCCCCCTTAATATCCATCCCAGACCTGAAGGGCCTGGTTATTTTTTTTTTTTTTTTTTTTTTATCAATGACTTTTTTTTGTGAATGACTTTCAATGAATGACTGTTCTCTGTATTACGGGAGCCGACAATACACATTAGCCGTGAGTGATTTTAAATAGCTTTCATTTCTGCAAAAATGACACTTTTGCAGAGACAGTTCTAAGCACTGGAAACATGCGCCCCTTTACATGCATACTATAGACACCCCCCAGGTACGAAATTTAAAGGAATATTACACATTTATTGTTTCAATTTAATCATTATTAAAATCACTGCTCCCGAAAAAACGTCCGTTTTTAAAAGTTTTTTTTGCATTGATACATGTCCCCTGGGGCAGGACCCGGGTCCCCAAACACTTTTTATGACTAACTTTTTAAAAATAAATGACTTCAATGACTGTTCTCTGTATTAAAAGCACTCGCGGCTATATGAATATCAATTCATATAGCCGCGAGTGCTTTTAAAAGACATTTTAAAAAGCAACATTAAATCCCCGAACACTGGACCCGAACCCGAACATACAGTCAATTGTTCGGGTCCGGGACCCGAACACCCTAAAGTCCGGTACGGACCCGAACTTTACAGTTCGGGTTCGCTCAACCCTACCTATAACCATATGGTGATCTTCAATCAAGATGTTATCTATGTGCCCTTTATGACCTGTTTTTAAGTAGAAGGTAACTCTCAGCTGGTAAGTTTGCATTTCTACCATTGAGGTGGTGGTTTTGTGCACCAACAATTTTGGTGATGGACACTCACTTTGATACTATGATTTTAATATTAGCATTTAAGAAGACTTATTTTCACATGGATTTTTTACATTTTAAGTTATTGTCTTAACTTTGTTGTTTTTATGTATGTTGTACACATTTGTATTTGCATTGTTATATTATGCACGTTTGTTTATTGTTATTTGAATACACTTGGAATGTGATAATGTTTCTTAGCGCAGCTTGATATATTGAAACTTTAGATTTACTGTGACAAATATTTCATAGTAGAGCTGCTGCTTCTTGTAATTTACATTACACATTAGGGATGCACGGATACCACTTTTTTGACACCGAGTACGAGTACCGATACTTGACATCATGTACTCGCCGATACCAATTACTGATACCTGATTTTGGTCATGTGACCATTTTTTAAAAGAATTATGAAAAATTACACTTTTTCGCCATAATATGAGAAATTAAAACGCAGTCAAAAGACATTATGAAAGAAAACATGTTTATTTGCTAGTCACAAAGCTGTTAAAGTGTAAATTTCACAGAACATGTTATATAAATAAACAATAATGTCAAAATGTCATCAATGACATGTACATTGCAAGTTCACAATTTAGGTATGAGGAGAAGCAAGAACAGTACAGTACAGTGGCAAGGAAGGCCTCATGCACAGCTCAAAGCAGCTGCTTCTCCTGGTGTTTTAGCTCTTTAAGCTTTTTTTTTCTCTACCTGTTACCTCTTCCCCTCCATGTTAGCATATGTGTTCATTCATGGCCATTGGCCAAGGAACACTACGCGGTTTCAGAAGTTTAGTGGCAGGGAATCTTACAGGCAGCAGGGTGAAAAAAAATCAAAAGAAATTGGAAATGGAAATCTTTGGATTTTTTTCCTGCCTGTAAACTTTGCTGCCACTAAACTCCTGAAACTAGTGTGCAATGGGCTGACATGGAGGGGAGGCATTAACAGGCAGGAAAAAAGCTCAAACTCCTTGAGGAGCAGATGCTTTTAGCTGCATTGTACAGGCATTATGCCTTGAAAATGAAAAGCTGAAATGTCACACAGAACATGAAATATCATCATTGTTGATGACGCCACGTATAAAACAAACATCACAAGTTTACATCATGATGTTGTCGTCATATCAACCAACCCAAGTGCAATACAGTTAAATAATGTTAGGCCTGAGGAGGAGCAACTGAACAGTACCTCAAAACTAACATTATTTTGGAAACATTTTTTAAATTAAAAAAAAAAAAGTGCTAGCTTCTAGTTCAACTTCTTCTGAAACTCCTGAAAAATAATTTTTCACAGAAAAAAATTAGGTTCATTCCAGGATGGCAAGGCCAAGGACTTAGCAGCAGTAAGGCCACATGCACAATAAAGCTCAAAGTAGCTGCTTCTACAGGTGTTTGTGCTTCCTGTTTTTGATTCTTTCGCTTGCCTGTAGTGTAAACTATATGCCGCTCCATATTAGGCTATGTGTGGCAAGTTTTTTTTTAAGAAACAGAATAATCGCTGCATGTTCAGTTAGAAGTCGGTTTCTGGTGTCAGTCAGAATGTGTGGCGCAGAATGTGTAATCTCTCACTTTCCACACTACTGCAAGGAGCTGAAAGATATTTTTGTGCCATTTAGGCTAGAGTGGGAAATCGCAGTTTATTGACTGCCCAATACTCAAGAGGTTTTTCCGAACAAGACACAATGACCTCTCCAAGATATGCTTCTAGTTGTATGGTAGCAGCTGTGGGAGCACTGTTCTCAAATGTAGATGAATAAGCAATTTCTTGGAAAACACTGTCCACAGTCACACTGGTAGCTGGCTGTTGCTCAGTGCGAGGCGTTTTGGTAGCTGGTTTCTCAAGCACCTCAGGCACGAACATCTCTTTGGCCTGCCTGCCAGCATCTGCATTTAAGAACCGATCTTTGGGGAAGACAGGGTATTGGTCGTTTAATCCAGTTGTACGAGGGGAATCGGATGAAGTTATTTGAAGAACTAAGACGAGAATTTGATATAAGAAATAGTACGTTCTATAAGTATTTACAGATTAGGCATGGAGTGCAGGCTCAATTTGGGTCTCTAACCATTGAATGGGTGAGGCCTGATTTCTAAGCTGTATGCCGATCTGGGTGACAGAACCATGAGCAGGAAGGGACCTGACAGGAGTAGATTGGGGTAGGAGCAAGACCTAGGGCCGATAACCCCAGAACGATGGTCAAAAATCTTAGAACAGGGATGCTTGGTTTCAATATCCCCTTCACAAAGGATCTCCCATCTATTTCTTATCCATAGAGCTATTATACACCCCAAAAAATGTTCACATTTTTTAGGAAGCCTAAAGATGAATGTCCTAGATGTAAAGCCCCAGGGGATTTGATCCATATGGTGTGGAAATGCCCCAAACTATACAGGTATTGGATTGAAATTGTTGAAAGGATAAACAGAGTTTTCAGGACCACACTGGAACCAGAGGCTGGGACTTGCTTACTGGGAAGTTTTGAGGGGGGTGTAGTCTCCCCGCTTGTGAAGATAGCCGTTCTCAGATGTTTGAATCAAGCACGGCGCCTAATAGCGCAAAACTGGCAGACTAAAACTCCTCCCTCATCAGGGGTATGGGCCGAATATATTAACTCTAAGATATGGTGTGAGAGGGCGATGTTTGTCAGGCAGAACAATTTAAAGAAGTTTATAGGGCTATGGAGCCCCTGGCTGAGCGAGATGGAATGCTCTTGGTGGAGGGGTGACTGTGGGGTAGAAGGGGCTTCCCCTCTGACCCCGCCTCACCTGTAGACTCCCCCGGTGGGAGTCCCCTCTTCAACTACCCAGCGGAACGCAGGCTGGTCTACGATCCCGATGCTCATCCACTTACTGTCTCTGACTGTCTGGGTACCAGTGGTGTGCGTTTGGGGGGAGGGATGGGGGATAGGGGGGAGGGAGCAAGATACGGAAAACAACAATTTTCCCCTTTCATTTCTTGGAAATGATATCAGACATTGTATATTTTCCTTCTTTTTTTTTTTTTTATTTACTATATGTTGTAAATTTTGTAATGCAAAAAATTAAATAAAGACTATGAAGTTAAAAAAAAAGAACCGATCTTTATACCTAGAAGAAGAAAAATACAAGACATTAGACAACGTCATGCAAGCAAAGCAATAACTGTGGAAGCTTGCTGTGGGGACACTGCTAGAAGGAAAGGTGACCGTGGGGACACAGCAAAAACAGTTGTCTGGCCTGCTCTGTGCAAAACCATTACACATAGGCAGAGCAGGTAAGTGTGTTTGTCAAATTGTCAATCATTATCGATTTTATTTTGTGTTTTACTTTATGAAGGAGAGATTACAAATGCAAGCAAGTGATAACACTGTAAAATATCACCTTCATCCAAAAAAAAAAAATCATAGCAGATTCAATATTCAAATAAAAACAAGTCAAAATAGCAGCCAGCAATAACTAATTGATTACTTTGGATCGAGTAAGGTAGCTATGCAGTAAAGTGGATTTTGCTCCATGTCAGAGAACCGTTTCTGCAAAGCACCAAGCAATATGTTCTTCATCGTTTTCACACCATGGTCCTCATCCACTTTTTTTAGATAATAATCGCTGTAGTACAGTCACTGCAGGAATTGCATCCGAGGCAAAAGAATCTGAACAATTCACATGCTGAGTCAACTCTTCAAAGGGAGCCAAGATGTTGATCATCTTCTTCATGAGATGCCACTGATTTGCAGTGATCGTTGCAGGCAGCTCATGTTCTGACAAACCCGTTTTTGCTCTATCAGAGACTGCAGCATGTAAAAAGCGCTGTTCCAGCGAACCTGAACATCTTGTTGAAGTCTTTTAATGGGTTGACCATCTGAATATCTTGCAGCCGAGAATATGCCAGGTTTGAATGTTTAAAGTGCCCAACTATTTTGCGCCCACCTCCCACAGCCTCCGTAATGCTGCGCTGTGATAAAAGCCCCTCTGAGACAGCCAGCTGCAGTGTATGTGCCACACATGAAAGACTCTGAAGACCAGCATCTTCTACACCACCTTTTTTCATATTTCTGCCATTATCACGGACTACCACATGGACAGAACTTTTGGGAATCGCCCAAGTGTCAAGCATTTGTTCTAGTATGCGTCTTATAGCTTGGCCTGTGTGAGCGCCTTGAAATTTCTTTGCGTGCAGCATGACTTGGTGCAGAGTGAAATTGGCATCAATCCACTGTGCAGTTAAGCGAATTACAGACACGGGACTCACACTACTGCTCCAAATGTCCGTGGTTAAACTGATAGCCTTCATGTCCTTCTGTAGCATGTTGGTAATGTGTTTTTTCACTGTGTTGTGTAATTGTGGCAACAGGACATCTGTGACATGACCGCTGCTGGGAATTTCATACTTTGGCTCCAAAAGATTCATAAGTCGCCGAAAACCCACATTGTCAACTATTGATAGTGGCTGATCATCAAGAATGATGAATTGGGTAACTACTTCAGAATTTTTTTTAGCCCCTGGGTTATCCATGGAAAATTTTTCACGTCTGGCAAGGGTTTGCTGCAGTGTCAGCTGCTGAGTGCAAGAGCTAGTGACAAATTCGCCATGCTCAGTCTTGTGTTTCATTTTGAGGTGTTTTATGAGATTACTGGTATTATAAGAACTAACTTTTGAACCTCCTCTGGATATTTTGGCAGAACAGTCTGCAATGCGTTTGTTGGTTTTATCAATTTTAAAGAACTTCCAGACAGCTGACATTTTGCTGGCAGTGGCATCCGTTTGCATTGCACTTAAAGCCAGAAATAAGTAAGTCTCTCCACCTTAAGGGGGGGAAAAAAATTTTTTTGAGCCCAAATGATTTGTTTTCTGATTTTTTTCACACATGATGACACCTACTATTTTTTTGAATAATGAAGCTGCCCTCACCAGTGCTTGTTGTTTGTTCCTGCTGCATCCAGCATCTTGGTATGGCCAAGTAAACCAGTGGCAGTGAGGATGATGAAATCCATCTGTCGGGTTTGGGTACAACGGTCGCGGTCAGTATCGTTAAAAAAAAAAGACACATGCAGGAAAATGTTGGGCAAGAGACAATGATGATTTATGTAACAGCAGCAGTCATTTTCCGCCATGGTGGACATGTTAGGCAACAGAGACAATGTGGGACACTAAGTTATGTAACACACACACAAACACAGGCCGGCCGCCATGCTGGACAGTTGACATTATGTTAGGTAAGAGAGAGAGACAATATGGGACAAACTAATGCCGCGTACACACGAGGGACTATCCCGCGGGATTATCCGCTGGACCGAAGTCGAGCGGATAATCCCCTCGTGTGTGGGCGCCAGCGGACTTTTTTTGCCCAAAGTACGGCGGACTAAAGTTTTAAGTTTTGTTTTAGAATTATCCGCTGGACTTGGCAGTCAGGCGGACAATCCGGCCGTGTGTAGTATGGTCCGGCGGACCAAAAAGGACGCATGCTCAGTAGCAAGTATTTTTCTAGTATTTTTCGAGTCCCGTCGTACGTGCTGTACGTCATCGCGTGAACCGTCAGACTTTTAGCGTGATCGTGTGTGGTCAAGTCCGTTCGCTTTTTAGTCCAGCGGACCCAGCTGGAAAGTCCAGCGGATTGTCCGCTGGACTTAGGTCCGCCGGCAAAAGTCTGCACGTGTGTACGCGGCATAAGTGTAACACAGGCCGGCCATTATGTTAGGCAAGAAAGAGAGAGACAATGTGGGACAAAAACTAAAGTATAACACAGGCTGGCCGCCATGTTAGGCAAGAGAGAGAGAGAGAGAGAGAGACACACAATGTGGGACAAAACTAAAGTATAACACAGGCCGGCTGCCATGTTAGGCAAGTGATGTAAGCTAGTAGTACTGTACAGCAATCAACGGCCGCGGGACACATAAGTAAGCAAGCAACAGTTAAATAGAGAAGAGCACTCACCGGCCACCATGAGGGGACATGGTGTAAGGAGGACGCTCGCCATGTGGGGCAGCCATGTAGCAGACGCAGCAGCAGCAAAACACATGTCATGAGGGAAACAGCACTCACCGCCGTGTGGAGAGGCTGCAACTTTATCCGGTTCCCGAGCTCCGCCCAAGCTGACATCACTTCCGGTTTCTGGTATCGGTGGATTTTCACGAGTACCGATAACCCCCGAAAAAGTCAAGTATCGGTACCGATATCGGTATCGGTATTGGTGCATCCCTATTACATACCTATCTAATTGATATATTAGTTCAGCTCTACTGGGTCGAACACAAATAAAACTACTAATGTGTACAAGGCTTTAGAAAGCATTCATACTGTATCCTGAATCTAAAATCTAATTAAAGACATGTTGAGAGGGGAACTTTCACCACACCAGTTTTGCCGTGGACAAGACAGTAGGAACCTTTCCTCTGTCGCATGCACTGGATGCATAGAGCAACGGCTCAGGAGCGGGCACACAGTGGTGCCCCCAGGGCAAGCAGCTTTCTCTGGGGGGGCACAGCTCGAAGGGGAGGAGCACTGGTGGGTCACCCCAAAAGAAGAAAAAACACTGCACAGAGCTGGTAAGTATAACATGTTTGTTGTTTAAAAAACTAAAAAACAAAGCTTTAATATCACTTTAACAACTAGGACTATAACACGACCCTAACACAAACCTCAACTTTATTAATATAAAAGTAAGCTATATGGTCTATGTCTCATACAAGGTTAAAGCTGAACTCCAGGTATGGTCCTCTTTTCATAGTTACATTGAATGACACCACAACACACAAATACACATATTGTGCATTACCCCATGTTGTTTTAATGCATGTTACCACAACACACAACAGTGCAAAGGTGTGGAAATAGGTATAGGTATTTTGTTCCCAATGCTGTGCTGTGTTGGTGGAATGCATTTATTGTTGGCTAAAGTGCTTTGCAGTTTAATGCACTGCTGAAATTGCTGCATGAATCCTTTGAAATAAATGGGCTGTCCTAACGCAATGCGCCTAAATATGTGGCATAATCTGCTTTAAGGCAGCGCAACCGTGCGAGCGGAGCTAAATGTAAAAAGGTAAGGCAGATTGATCAGTAGCAATGAATTTTACAAATGGAAAAGAAAATTATCTTACGATTTTCAGCAATATTGTAAAGTGGCATTAATGCTTTAATGTTTTTTCTTTTCTTTATGTCTTCTTTGTGTTACTTGGGACTTGCAGATTAAAAGTCATTGATTGTGTCAGTTGTTCATTCAGCAGTCATTCATCATGCAAGCAGCTTAAATGTGGCAAAACTTACCAGCATCCGTTAGTAGCAACCGACTTGTATGGATGTGTCAAGTGTTTTATTCTGCCAATTGATTTAGAGGAAAGGAAGCTGGCAGCATTCAGTGTAAAGACATGTCAGTTTCATATGAATGGAGCTAGGAGCTCTCTAAATCATAGGCCCCGTGTTCTATGGCAGCTCAAGTATCAGGATGTGTATATATATCCGTAAGTGCAGATCATCTCAGCAGGGAGTCTTCAGCAGGGAGCGTCAGAGGATTTGCATACATTATGGAGATATACCAAAGATACAGTATACCCAAGAGTGAAAGTGAGGAGTTCCTTTAAATAATAGAAGTGTGAGAAATTTGGACCTGAGATATCTGCTCTATGTTTTTTTTTATAGTGTCAAGCTATAAAACAATAAATATATATATATATATATATATATATATATATATATATATATATACATACACAATATCTCACAAAAGTGAGTACACCCCTCACATTTTTGTAAATATTTTATTATATCTTTTTCATGTGACAACACTGAAGAAATGTCACTTAGCTACAATGTAAATTAGTGAGTGTACAGCTTGTATAACAGTGTACATTTTCTGTACCCTCAAAATAACTCAACACACAGCCATTAATGTCTAAACCGCTGGCAACAAAAGTGAGGACACCCCTAAGTGAAAATGTCCAAATTGGGCCCAAAGTGTCAATATTTTGTGTGGCCACCATTTTTTTCCAGCACTGCCTTAAATCTCTTGGGCATGGAGTTCACCAGAGCTTCACAGGTTGCCATTGGAGTCCTCTTCCACTCCTCCATGATGACATCACAGAGCTGGTAGATGTTAGAGACCTTGTGCTTCTCCACCTTCCATTTGAGGATGCCCCACAGATGCTCAATAGGGTTTAGGTCTGGAGACAGGCTTGGCCAGTCCATCACCTTTACCCTCAGCTTCTTTAGCAAGACAGTGGTCATCTTGGATGTGTTTTTGGGGTCGTTATCATGTTGGAATACTGCCCTGCGGCCCGGTCCTGACGGGAGGGGATCATGCTCTGCTTCAGTATGTCACAGTACATGTTGGCTTTCATGGTTCCCTCAATGAACTGTAGCTCCCCAGTGCCGGCAGCACTTATGCAGCCCTAGACCATGACAATCCCACCACCATGCTTGACTGTAGGCAAGACACACTTGTCTTTGAACTCCTCACCTGGTTGCCACCACACATGCTTGACACCATCTGAACCAAATAAGTTTATCTTGGTCTCATCAGACCACAGGACATGGTTCCAGTAATCCATGTCCTTAGTCTGCTTGTCTTCAGCAAACTGTTTGCAGGCTTTCTTGTGCACCATCTTTATAAGAGGCTTCCTTCTGGGACGACAGCCATATGCCAATTTGAAGCAGTGTGCGGGAAAAAAAATTCACTTTAATGAATCTTTTATTTTTTATAAGTTTAAATTAATTTTAATGCAAAAAACACAATATATAACACAATTTTTTTTTGGTAAAAGATGATGTTACACAGAGTAAATAGATATCTACCTAACATGTCATGCTTTAACATTGTGCATGCCTGCGGAATGGCGACAAACTACGATATGTGAAAAAACACCATAGGCAACTTTTTTTTTTTACAAGTTACCAGTTTAGAGTTACAGAGGAGGCCTAGTGCTGGAATTATTGCTCTCGGTCTAGCAATTACAGCGATAACTCACATGTGTGGTACAAACACCATTTACATGTGTGACCTGAACATACCTTTGCCTCTGAATGCGAGCATGGGGGATGGGGGTGCTTTAACTTTTTATTTTATTAAAGTTTTTTATTTGTGCACTGTACCTTTAAATAAAATGGAATCACTTTTATTGCTATCACAAGAAATGTAAACATGCCCTGTGATAACAATAAAGCATGACAATTTGGTCTCTCCTCACCTCTATGGCTAGCTGCGTGAATCGCCGGATCGTTTCCCCGGCTCACTGGTGATAATAGTAAGCCCGAGAACCACTGAACAATCCTTCCCACTGCTTCTAAAAGAGATCCTGTGGCTAATCAGACACTCAGATTACTTTTACTGAAAAGAAAATCGCCGGCTGAAAATCTTGACAGCTGCATCCATATTCCCGGTAAACCACTTCAAACCTGTAACGTAAATGTCCGTCAGGGGGTCACTGGCCATACACTAGAAGAATGTTACTAGGTAGTTTTTGTTCAACAATCATTGGTTTGATTTTCTGGATCCTTAATGTGAACTAAATATACAGAGAGCATTCTGTATATATACATGGCCCGGTACTGAATATACACGAGCGGGGACATTCCGAGACTCGCTGCTGGCCCAGGGTTATTGCCTACTAATACTACTGGACTGCAATGAGTAGTGCTCTGCTCTGTATGCTCTGCGTGTTCAGCACTCTGCATGCTCTACGATGTGTGCTCTGCTCTGTGCGCTCTGCATGTTCTGCGCTGTGTGTTCTGCGCTCTGCGATGTGTTCTGCTCTGCATGCTCTGCGATGTGTTCTGCTCTGCATGCTCTGCGCTGTGTGTTCAGCGCTCTGCAATGTGTGCTCTACTCTGTGTGCTCTGCGCTGTGTTCTGCAATGTGTGTTCAGCGCTCTGCGATGTGTGTTATGCGCTGTGTGCTCTGCATGTTCTACGCTGTGTGCTCTGCATGTTCTATGCTGTGTGCTCTGCTCTTGGTGCTCTGCGATGTGTGCTCTGCGTGTTCTGCGCTGTGTGCTCTGCATGTTCTGCGCTGTATGCTCTGCATGTTCTGCGCTGTGTGCTCTGCGATGTATGTTCAGCGCTCTGCGATGTGTGCTCTACTCTGCGTGTTCTGTGCTGTGTGCTCTGCATGTTCTGCACTGTGTGCTCTGCTCTTGGTGCTCTGCGATGTGTGTTCAGTGCTCTACAGGCTATGCTCGCTCTGCATTACAGAATTTTTTTTTTACTCAGAAGCATGCACAAAACGGCCTCTAGTGCGCAGTGTGGCCTCGGGAAAAATATGTCCCATAATACGCATTGTGTCAGATTCCCACCCGATGCATGCGCAGTGCGACCCAAAAAATCCAACATCTAGTACGCATCCGTCGGATTTCCACCCGACGCATGCGCAGTGGGACCCCAAGAAATCTGCCATCTACTGCGCATGCGTCGGATTCCCGTCTGACGCATGCAAAGCAAGATCTGGCAAAATCCGGCATCTACCGCGCATGCGTCGGATTCCCGTCCGACGCATGCACAGTGCGATCTTGCAAAACCCGACCTATACTGTGCATGCGCCGGATGCCCGGCCGACGCATGCACAGTGCGACCCCAAGAAATCTGACATCTACTGTGCATGCGTATGATTCCCATCCGATGCATGGGCAGTGCGTTCTGCAAAAACCAACCTCTACTGCGCATGCATCGGATTGCCATCTGTGTGTAGTGTGACCCCCAGAAATCCGACATCTGCTGTGCCTGCGTCGTATTCCCGTCCGACACATGCGCAGTGCGACCGTACTAAATCCGACATCTACTGCGCATCGTCTGATTCCTGCCCGACGCATGCGCAGTTCGACCCCACGGAATCAGGCCTCTATTGCGCATGCGCCGGATTCCCCCGAGAAATTTGGCCTCTACTGACATGTGTCTGATTCCCGTCCGACGCATGCGCAGTGCGGGCGGCAAAATCCGGATTCCTGTTTGAGGCTTGTCTCTGTGCTGTTTGGCATATTGTAAGGCCTTTGTGGCATTTGCGTAGTAATGGCTTTCTTCTGGCGACTCGACCATGCAGCCCATCTTTCTTCAAGTGCCTCCTTATTGTGCATCTTGAAACAGCCACACCACATGTTTACAGAGAGTCCTGTATTTCACCTGAAGTTATTTGTGGGTTTTTCTTTGCATCCTGAACAATTTTCCTGGCAGTTGTGGCTGATATTTTAGTTGGTCTACCTGACCGTAGTTTGGTTTCAACAGAACCCCTCATTTTCTACTTCCTGATTAGAGTTTGAACACTGCTGATTGGCATTCTCAATTCCTTGGATATGTTTTTATATCCCTTTCCTGTTTAACCCCTTCCTGCCGAGAGTACACAGATGTGCGTACTCGGCTTTCGGGGGTTATACTGGGATGATGCCCGCAACTGCAGGCATCATCCTAGTACCGTTGTTTAGAGCGGGCGATCGGCTTTCCGGGGATAACAACCGATGCAGCTCGGGACGGCACTTTATATGCGGGCGCTACTCACGTATGCGTTCACTTCTTATTTATTTTTCTTGATTTTATTTTTTTTACACTGTTTTTTAAAAAAAAAATTGGCTCACTTTTATTTTGATTTTTTTAAACATCCCTTGTAATAGAAAAAAAGCATGACAGGTCCTCTTAAATATGAGATCTGGGGTCAAAAAGTCCTCAGATCTCATATTTGGACTTAAATGCAAAAAATAATAAAAAATGACATTTGAAAAATGTGCCTTTAAGACGTATGGGCGAAAGTGACGTTTTTACATTGCTTCCGCCCTGCTATGGTATAGAGACAGGTGGGGGCCATCTTAGCCTCACTCGTCTCTATACCCAGCCACGGATAGGACCCAATCGCCTCCGCCGCTGCCGACGGCTCCGGGAGAGCGGCGGGAGGGGGGGCACCTCTCCCGCCACCGATAACGGTGATCTTGCAGCGAATCCGCCGCGATGACCAATATTATCGGAATTACGACCGGCGCCGTTACCGAGATATCACTCTTCAAAAAAGGGACGTACATCGACATGCGCTGGTCGTAAAGTGGTTAAAACCCTGCTGCACAAATACCGTGTGACATAAAATATTGCAACCTTCGCCATTTTATTCTCTAGATTCTCTGGGGTCTGTCAGGAGTCCAGAAACTCATTGGCCTTTTATACACACACACTAATTACAAGCAAACAGATCACAGGCTAGGGTGGCTACATTTAATAGAAATTCAAACCCCTTTGTATCAACTTGTGTGCATGTTATCAGGCCAAAATCACCAGGGTATGTAAACTTTTGATCGGGGCCATTTGGGTAGTTTCTGTTGTCATTATGATTTAAAAAGAGTAAACACGGTTGATTGATAATAAATTGCTTCAGCCAAACGCTAACCATGTGTAAAAGAAATGCTTCTGTGTTATCATTCATAGTCTCTCTCTCTGAAAAATGGGCAAGAAATCATAAATTCTGTAAACTTATGAGCGCAACTGTATTTAGTATCAATATTTGTGAAAAATATGTGAAAAAGTTCAAATTTCTTGCATTTACGGAACCCTTCAACCCTTTAGTGGCTCCTTACCTTGATCGTCACTGTTATATTGGTGATCAGGGAATTGCTCCCTTATATTGGAGGTCAGTTTAGTGTCCCTTTACACTGGTGGTCAGCGGTTAAGGGATTCTTACACAGGGGTTTCAATGGAAAAGGGCCCCTTTCAATGGTTTTCATTGTCCTCTTACATTGGTGGTCAGTGGAGATGTGCCCCCTTAAGTCAATGGTCAAAATTAAAATGCCCCCTCACATTTAGCAAAGGTCAGTGGTAAAGTGCCCCTTAATGGTTTTCTTTTCAAACATTGCATTTGCTATTTGAATGCAAATAAATGCTTGTCTGCGGTTCCAACACATCTCACTAGAACATGCTAATAAATTCAATGCAGCTTCAGAACTGCCATGTGTACTGCTCAGTTAAAGTGTATCCAAACCCAAAAAACTAAAATGTAATATATTGCAGTTTACCAAACCTTACATGGGATGGCTGTGTCAGTTTTCTTTTTTGAGGCATTTCTCTTTTATTTTCACATTGTGATCTGGTCAATAACACACTTCCTGTCTTAGGGTGTCTCCACTCTGTGGAGCCAACCTTGAACAGTAGCATTTAAGCTTAAATATGGGTAGAGGGTAGTGTTATGCCGTGTACACACGATCGAAATTTCAGTCAGCAAAAGACAGATGAGAGCTTTTCATCGGAAAATGCGACCGTGTGTAGGCCAGCAAAAATTTGAGAGCATGTTCTCAATTTTTCAGACGGAAGAGGTCTCTATCGGAAATTCTGATCGTCTGTAGCAATTCCGATGTGCAAAATTCCAACGCATGCTCGGAAACAATTTGACGCATGCTTGGAAGTATTAAGCTTAATTTTTTCTCGGCTCGTCGTAGTGTTGTACGTCACCGCGTTCTTGACAATTTGAGCGGAATTCCGTCGGGAAAACCATCAGAGCTTTTTCCGATGAGAATTCAGATCGTGTGTGCGCGGCATAAGATGCACCAGCAGATTGACTGTAGATGAACTTGCCTATCAAAATAAAGCAGAACTGCGGCTAACATGTTTTAAGCAGTTGCAGCAACAGTCATTTTTTTTTTCCTTTTGGGATAAAGGTTTTACATATATGAATACTCATCAAGCTAACAATTGTAATCGCCAAGTTTACACTTTCAGAGTTACAGTATTTATCGGCATATAACACGTCAGCGTATAACACGCACCCCAAGTTTTTTTTAAGGAATTTTAAGGAAAAAAACTTTTAGGAGGGAAGTTTAAAGTGGATGTAAACCCCAAAATTTTTTTTTTTGAATTACACAGGCTAGTGCATGAGATATGTAAATCACCTGTCACTCACAGCAAGGGGCGTTTTTGACAAAGTTTTCAGCACTTTGTCAAGATATTTCTAACTGAACAATAAAAGAGGATTTCTCAGGGCTTGAGTAAATCTGTGTGGCAAGACTGGGCTCAAATGAAAGGAAATCTTTTTTTCTACATTATGACATCCACTTTAAGGAAAAAAAAACTTACATTTAAATGCACATCAATGCAGCCTTATCAGTGTCTATCTGCAGCCTTGTCCATCATTGCACCCTTGTCAATCATTGCACCCTTGTCAGTGTCTTTTGCAGCCTTGTCCATCATTTGCAGCCTTGTCAGTTTCATTTTCAGCTTTGCCTTTTAAAAATGGCGCCGCCGAGATACAGAGCTGGATGTCCTGTGTATCTCGGCGGCGCTCGGTAGCTTTCGGCGGATTTCGACGCCTTCGGCCGTTCTCATCGGCTTTTGGACACTTTCGCACGTTCTAGGTGGCTTTCGGCCGTTCTCGGCTGCTTATGGACGCTTTCGGCCGTTCTTGGCGGCTTTCGCTCGCCTTTGGCCGTTCTCGTCATTTTCGCCCACCTTCGGCCGAAAGCCGCCAAGAACGGCCAACGGCAGCTGAAAGCCACAGAGAATGTCCGAAACCTGACGAGAAGGGCCGAAGGCTGAAAGAATCGACAAGGATCGGCGTATAACACGCACCCACGATTTCCCCCCGATTTTAAGGGAGAAAAGGTGCGTGTTATACGCCGATAAATACGGTAAATGGTTTATCTTAAAACTTTAACTGAAAATGTTGAAAAGCTTAGTCTATCTAGTTCTTTGTGAAGGGACTCTGCTTTGGTTGCTCTAAAGAAAGAAGCCTACCTTTAACTTTTTCTACTGCAAACCCAAGTCCAAAGTCAAAGTGCTTGTGTTTTCAGAAAGGAGTTTACTGTCCTCAACCCGTACATACAGTATTTTTTTTATTTTTTTAAATATCCCACTCAATTCCCTCAACCTTATCTCAGTTACTCCAAAAATAAAAATAAACAAATAATGGATTACCCCTAGATGTTTTTTGAGACAAAAAGTGACTGGCTGCAGGACAATCTCTTGGTTGGTTCATTGTTTCATCTTTGTTCTTTTATATTCTTCCAAAATGTTGATCCTGTTTTCCCCTCTGTAGTTTCACTTTGAAATACAGCTAGGGTCCCCCAACAGCTAGGAGTTTATTAGAAATAAACACATGCAAATGTCCAATAAAATTATACTTAAACAAACAAGTATGCAGAGACTTTGCAGCTCTTATCTTCCGCGCTCCATTTAGAAGAGATATTTCTAAATATTAATAACTTACATTACTTTACAGCACTTTGAGTCTCTGGGAATTTTGTTGTGTGAATCATCCACTATGTATGGAAGAAATATTTTATTATTCAGCAGTTCATTGTTTATACATTCAGCGGAATGCAGTGTTCTCTTATATAACAGAAAGCCAGTGCCAACATTGCATAAAGCAATAAATTGCTCCAAAAACAATTGTAATTAAAGGAGAACTCCAGTCAGGAATAAAGAGTCATTAAAAATAAATAAATAAAAGCCTAAACAGTCTCGGGTGTTCTTCTCTTTCAGTTTTTTTTATTCTTTTGTCATCTAAGGGTACCTTAATTAAGGGGCCCATTCACAGAATTGTGCTGCAGTAACTCACAGTAGAGCACATTACTTGCATTGAGGCGCTGCAGTGGTGGTCATTGTAAATGAAACCCCAACGCACCCTCCCGACGTGCCTACATTACAGCTCACTGCACCTGACCAAACATGCTAAACCTCTGATGTACTGTCTCCTAGAGTGTTAGCAGCCCATTCACATAAATGAGCTGCACAAAATATCACAAGTTAACATACATGCATTAAACACACCACACCAACATGCTGTGAATGAACCCTTCATATGTCTCTTTATATTGCTTTTTCCTATTTAAAACAGATTGCTGATGCGCATATGGATGGTAACGTTTTCCGATGTCTTATGGTGCATTGTTTGTGTTGGTTAACTGGTGTCATGACTGCAACATAGTAACAATATCTACAGAAATTTCGGATTCCTCTTGTACCAAATTGTAATGTAACTGTAATGTCTGCCTTCATTTTGTTAAGCTCTGAGCAAACTGTTGGCGCTATATAAATCCTGTATAATAATAATAATTTGATGATTCTGATTCATCAAGCTGATATTTAGCACACCTTAGGAAATACGAATGACTTGTGGGTCCTAACTCTTTTAGTAGCAATATTACCTAAATTCCTATTAGAAATCACACTAATTAAAGCAGAGCTCCACCCACATTTTCTACTCAGCATCCCTCACTAATCTGTGCACTAGAAACGAATTGGCATTTTTTTTATTTTCTTTTTCTGCATCACTTACTGTATAATTCCTGTGTTCAATTTTCATGTCCTCCTTCTCGGCCGCGACCCCACGCGCCATTTCCATTTTGCAATGCCTCCTGGGAGATGTGTGTCATCAATCCCAGGAGACAATAGGTAACCTAACCTGCAAACTATTACACTGCTTGTGCTGCACTGAGCATGTGCGAGATATGCAGGCGCACGCTGGGTAACCACTTGAATACAGGAAGAGATAGGAAGAGATACAGTCTGGCTTCAGACAGGAGATGGTCGCAGTCTGCTGGAAGTTTATAAAGTAAGAAAACAATGCTGCTAAAATACAAAACGGACCTTAGTTTACAGAATAACTTTACTAGAATACATTAAAGGGGTTGTAAAGGTTCGTGTTTTTTTTTTTACCTTAATGCATCCTATGCATTAAGGTGAAAAAACACCTGCCAGTCACCAGCCCCCTAGCCGCCCATTTTACTTACCTGAACCCCTTCATTCAGTTGGCGGGAACGCACTGTCTCTCTCTCCATGGGCTCCCAGCTCTTGAGCCAATGGCTCCCACTGCTGTAAATCAAATACAGCCGGGGGGGGGGGGGGGGGGGGGCAGGGCCGAGTCCTGCATTCGGCCTTTATGGACGCCGAATGCTGGACTCGGGAGCAGGTTCGTTGCCACTCTGTGCAAAACAAGCTGCACAGTGGAGGTATGATATGTTTGTTATTTTAAAAAAAAGAATAATTACCCTTACAATCACTTTAACCACTTTCAGACCAGACCAATTTGCAGCCAAAGGACCAGGCCCCTTTTTGCGATTCTGCACTGACAATTGAAACAATCAAAATTGACGTCCTTTTTTTCCCACAAATAGAGCTTTCTTTTGGTGGTATTTGATCGCCCCTGCGGTTTTTATTTTTTGCGCTATAAACAAAAAAGAGCGACAATTTTGAAAAAAAAAAGCATTCTTTTTTATTTTTTGCTATAAATTCCCCCAAAAATATATAAATTTTTTTTTTCCTCAGTTTAGGCCGATACGTATTCTTCTACATATTTTTGGTAAAAGAAATCGCAATAAGCGATTATTGATTGGTTTGCGCAGAAGTTATAGCGTTTACAAGATAGGGGGATAGTTTTATAGCATTTTTATTAATAATTTTTTTTTTATTAGTAATGGCGGCGATCAGCGATTTTTTTTTTATTGTGACTGCGACATTATCGCGGACACATCGGACATTTTTGACACATTTTTGGGACCATTGTCATTTATACAGCAATCAATGCTATTTAAATGCATTGATTCCTGTATAAATGACACTGGCAGTGAAGGGGTTAACCAGGGGGTGGCAGTGTAGGGGTTAAGTATGCCTAGGGGTGTGTTTCTTACTGTGGGGGGGCGTGGCTGGCAGCTAGTGAATGCTGATCTCTGCTCCAATCACAGGGAGCAGAGATCGGCGTCACTAGTTGCTAGGCAGAACGGGGAGATGCTGTTTGTTTCGGCATCTCCCCGTTCAGCCTTCCCGTGAGACGATCGCGGGTGTCCCCGCGGCGATCGAGTCCGCAGGACCCGCGACCGGCCTCACGGGGGTCCCGACCGGCGCAGGAGCTTGCCGCTCCCGGCGCGCTCCCGATGGCACGAACGGCATTAAGGAGGGACTTATATATACGCCCTCCTGCCTGTCCGTGCCATTCTGCCGACGTATATCGTCGTGCACTGGTCGGGAACTGGTTAAGCTTGTGTATTATAGGGGTATTTTTTATCTAAAAAGTATAATTACGGCCAAAACACCACTTTAATAAATAAGGAAAATGGCAACCTTATCTAGGGACCCAATCATTTTCTGTTTCAGGAGATGTGTCTTCCACTAAAAGCTAAGCAGAAGTCATGCAATAAACTCAATATTTAATATACTAGCACTTTTAAACAGTCGCAGGCGTGGTTCAGCCCCTTGGACCAGTTTGTGTAGTGTGAGTGCTCCAAACCACACCCAGGACTGGTTAATTGAACTGTGCCCAGGACCACTTGGAACAGATGGTACTGGGTGCAGTTCACTTCCAATTCAGTAAGGTTTGCTGCAGTGTTGGTTAAACCATACCAGAACACAGTTCTCTGCATAGAAAACTGTATAGTGACTGTGAAACAGGGATTACTGGTCTGGTTAGCAGGGGAGTGTGCCCGGGAACAGGGTGCCATTCAGACTACCAATTGGTCAGCACCAGGGCTTGTTCCTGCATATGGAGCTTGGGGTTTGTTTTGTGTGTCCAGACTTTCCCAGAAACTCTGTTGTTGCTGCAACGCTTTTTAAATCTGTCCTCCAAGCCCAAGTCCAGAACCCACTTCCCTCACAAACCTTGGACTTCAAAATCACCCCTGCCTTCGGAAAGTCCTTTTTGCAATGAGGGGATTCCCCCACTTCTCAAAATGGAGGGATATTTGATAACCATTGGGATTGCTTGGACCAAAAGCATCTCAGATACATAAGTATAGGAAATGTAATGCTCAGAGGCTACTAGATGGAATTTCAATATCTGCCTCCACCCCGCTTCAAGTTGTTAAACTTACCAATGTCCCAGTAATGGCTGACAAGAACAGTTTTGAGGTTTATACTCAAATCTGTATGCCAGACTTCATTACCAATAGCTTACAACTATGTCTGTATGTCTTTTATAGTTAATTAAAAATTCTTTTTTTTTTTCCATCTTATTTTTATAAAAAAAATCAAAAAAATATATTTATTTTCACATACTTTGTTTTTTTTCCTTTCACATTTTTTTCACACCATACATTATTTAATTTTTTTTCACTTTCACCACATAGTGGGGGTTATTTATGAAAGGCAAATCTACTTTGCACTACAAGTGCACTTGGAAGTGCAGTCGCTGTAGATCTGAGGGGGACATGCAAAGGAAAAAAAAAAAAAAACGCATTTTAGCTTGCACATGATTGGATGATAAAATCAGCAGAGCTTCCCCTCATTTCATATCTTCCCCTTAGATCTACAGCGACTGCACTTCCAAGTGCACTTTCAGTGCAATTTCAAGTGCACTTTGGACTTGTAGTTTGCACTTATAGTGCAAAGTGGATTTGCCTTTCGTAAATAACCCCCAGTGTCTTTCATTGTTTCAGTAATTGTTTTTTCTTTTTTTTGCTCTCACTACACTACATTTTTTAATTGATCACGATTCAATTCTCATTTTCAATCTACGCAAAAAACTTTCACTTTCTTCACTTTTCAGTCCTCGTTTCAATATTTCACTTGGCACTACATTTCAGCATTGTTTCTCGCATCCCTTAACATTCATTTTTCTTTACTTTCCCCTCAGCTACTGTCAGTTTTTAGGCCCATACACACGATCTGACTTTTTGACAACCAACATGCAAATTAGCTGTTTTGGACCAACATCCGACAGTGTGTACGCTCCATTGGACCAACTTTTTCCAGGTGTCATCAGACTTTTGTTGGCTGTGCGAACGGACCAACTTTCTGCCAACAAAAGTCCGATGGACCAAAGTCCGACCGTGTGTACACAAAACCAACGGACTTTTGTACAAACCAATGCAGACCAATGCAAAAGATCAGACAATACAGAAGTTGACCAAAGGTGGCGGTAAAGAGCAGAAAACTCAATTTATTTGGTGAAAGTTGGCTGAAAAAGTCCTGCCGTGTGTATGCAATACCAACTTGGGGGCAACGCTCTTTGGACAAAAATCCACGGGAAAGTTGGTCCGCGGCCCGATCGTGTGTATGAGGCTTTTGTCTTTGAGTCCAGGTGACAGATGCACAAAACTGGGGTTAGGAGCGCATCGCTAAGGTTGTGGTCCCTTCGGCTGATTGCTGCGGATGGAGCTCTGGGTGGTTCAGGAAAGCAGCTCCACCTGAACCACCGACACAGACCAAACAGGAAGCTAGAGCCCCAGGGTGCGGAATCTAAGAGCCAGAAGGTTTTCACCAGAGCCTCTAGTGGTGAGGATGGATTTGGCAGCAGCTTACTCCAGGTCGGGGTCTCCCAGCTCCGGCTCATGGACTGGCTCTGGTGGACAGAGCAGAAGCAGCAGTACACGGTTAAACACAGGATAGTCTTTAGAACAAGCCATGGTCGGGGCAACTAGCGGACAGGGATTGTCAGGAAGGCACGCCAAGATCAGGGTCACTAGCAGACAGCAATGGTCAGAACATGCCAAGATCGGTACACGGAAATCAGAGATAAACATATATATTAGGATTCCACACCAGAAGCCTAAACAAAAACTTTGCTCAGCAAAGCTGGCTTGCAGTGCACAGGGTTAAATGGTGTTTCCTGTTGAGAGGCTGGGGTGGAGCCATGCTAAGAGCTCATACTTAAACGCTCAGGTGTGAGGGCACGCTCGCTAGAGCTCAGACACAGACCTGAGAGGTAAGCAGATAGAGCATAAGGCTGCATTCACACCTGAGCGTAGCGGAACGAGCGTTTTTACCAGCGGTTTTACCGACGTTTTGTCGCGCGAATACCGTCGTTTTTTGCACATTTGCATACGGCGTAACAGGCGTTTTTCAACTTCGGCGTTTTTCTTGATAGCCAATAGGAAAAATGATCATCACTGTCATCATTTGTTGCTATGTTCTATGGGGATACAAACGCCCAAATCTGCCCGAGCTTCAGGCGTTCGGCTTCAGGCGACATGGAGTGGAGATGTGAACCATCTCCATAGAGAATAATGTATTTTATCCCCTCGAACGTTTTGTAGCTTCAGGCGTAGGGCGGCTTAGGGTGACAAAACGCTCAGGTGTGAATGCAGCCTAAAACATTACTGCAGATTCATGACAACTGGATTGGGTTAAGGGGTGATCTCTCTAAGCAAATATGTATGCAGTTCCCAAACAAAAGTGGGTCAAATGCCCCATACTGGATCTGATCTGAAGGCATTATTGTCTTTATCTGTGTGCAAAAATTCCATGTGGAATGTACCAGATGAGTCATTTCTTTCCATCAATTTCTGGACATCAAGGATGCCTACCTGCATGCCCCTGCATTTTCCTGGCACATCAGCACTCCCTGCAACTTGTGGTGGGTTCACAACACTTCCCTGTTTTTACTACCTCTTGAGAAAGTCCCCTGTGATAAAACACAAGCGGATGTGGAATTATACATTTTACCCAGAAGTTGTTTATTTTGCATTAACACAGTTGGCCAGAGGTGTAAAACTATGAGTGGCAAATTTTTATTTTTCCATAAAAGCGGATTTATTGACATAATACACTATGGAGAATGTGCCTCTGTGAGCTGTATGGTGGATACCTGTGAATTATTTTGAGGGAATAAAAATTTGCTAGGATTCCCACATGCGCTCTTTCTCCCCTGTCTTGTAGATCTTGTACTGTCCACTCTTAAGCCTCGCACACACGGTATGATTGTTGGCCAACCGAGCGCCTGATTTTTGTCAAAAGGGCGTGTGCCAGGATCTTGTCTTGCATACTAACGTTACACAATTTCAGTGACCTACTACGAGGAATTTCAGCTCTTGAGCGCCACCCTTTGGGCCCCTTCTGTTAATTTTGTGTTTGGTGAGCATTGATTCTGAGCATGCGTGTTTGTACTTTGACCTTTTGTGTGATGGATTTGTGTAGTGACAATACGAAAACCAGACGTTGTCCGCCAAACATTTACTAGCCTGCCATCCAACATTCGTTGGCCGAAAATTGGACAACAATTGTCAAAAGGAGCGTACTAACCAGTGGAGGTGCGTCCATAAGGGCGCACAGGCACTGCCCCCTCTCTCCAGCCACCCCCTCTATCACCAATAGATAGATTCATGCATTGCATGCTGCCACTCTCTAGCAACCAATCACCAGCTTGTTATTATGAACTCTGGCAACTCCACCCAGCACTATGCTGTCTCCTGATCTCTCTTCTGCTGTGTGTGTGGGGGGGGGGATTGTGATTGGAAAGGAACAGAGGACACTTTGCTTTGGGAGATGGGGAGGCAGAGGACACTTTGTGGGGGCAGAGGACACTGCTACAAGGGGGTAGATGGGGGTAGAGGGGGCTCTCAGAGTCCATATACGGATCGCATGGGCTTTCACCTTCAGAGGGGCGGCTTGCGGCAGTTATAATAATTGCAGGCGGTGTCGGGGAGGCACTTAACAATGTGGACTGCTTTTTATTTTGTGTTGATGTGTTTTAATAAAGACGGTTTTGTGCGATGATATCCCTCTCTGCTTTATACACATGTTGAGCTCCAACTGGTCTGTGTAAAAAGAAATAGCAGATAGAAATAGAGATACCTAGCCATGCCCAGAGAAGCTGTGGAAAGTTTTCTTTTGATCCCTTTTGGCATAAGCCATAAGAGGTCATCTATGTCTGAGTCTGGACCCATTGAGGTTGGGGCATTGCACACATAGTGAATTGAAGTGGAATAGCACTGCACTGTCACTTTAAGAGCACTGGCATCGATCATTAGAGGATGTAATTAATCTGTACACCAATTTTTTTGTTGAAAACTTTGCACTTGCTTATCACAATGGACTTTCTTGTTTAATGAATATTATTTTCATGGATTCATGGATTGCACTTTAATTCAGGCACTGGCACTTTTTGGCACATTTTACCTGAATGAAATTTGTATCAAATAATTTATTTAATACCTTCATTACTTATTTAGGCTCTTTTGTTTTTGGATCTATCCAGCACATGTAGATGTAAAAAAGAGTAGTGCACTTTATACCATTCGTCTCTTGGGGGGGTAGAGGACACTACAGTGGTGAAGGGGGGGGGGTGATGTGAAGGGGCAGATGACACTATTTTGGTGGGGTACACTACGGGAGGGGGGAGTGATGTGAAGGGATGGGACAGAGGACACTGCTATCTCCCAAAATAAAGTCACATTTGCATTCGTAAACTTGATTCTTATTGAATATGTACAGCAATCCCATTATCCTCCATAACACTTGGGCATGTAAGTCATGAATATAATTATAGATAAAAACTCTTGGATGGATTCTTCTTATACTGAAAGATGCAACAAGCAAATGATTTGTTAATAATATAAAATGTTAGTGTCTGTACACTAAATGTTTTACTACACTACATTATCATTGCTTCACAGTTCCAGTGATATGAAGTGTGAATTGTGCTATACTTTATGTCACGGCAAGCGGCTGACATCTGTCATTTTACATTCTTTGTAATAGCTCTCTCAGAGCGGCTGGTTGCCTAACAGGAGAACCTGCCTTATGCGGACACAAATCAAAACATTGATTTCTCCATGAATAAACAGAACAATGTGTTTTCAGGAAGCAAAATGTAGAAAATCAATAGAAGGTTGGGGTAGGACAAGAATGACAAACCGAAACCTATTTCTATCCTGGCAATGCTCATCACTAAAGCATTTTACATTTGATCTACAACTTTTATTTCCCTTTGGCCAAGCTGTGAAGAGTTTTGTACTATCATATAATACATTCCACAAGTGAAGGAACATCATGTATTATATGCCATTAGCAATACACATGCTTCTGTTTCATAGTCCTTTAGCATTCTAGTCTTGTTTTCTCTCAGAAATAGTTGCATGTTGCTGGTGGCTCCAAATGGTACCCTCAGTTCTCAATCAGAAGTACGTTATTGGTGTACTCCAATACATTCCAAGTTAGGACATGAGATTTAGGCGACCTACCTTTTCTGCTGAGGGCTTTAAGTATATCTACAGCATTTTCTGATATTTGCTCACTTATGCAAGGTTTGCTTCCAGCTTTAAAGTGATATGCATGCAATAGATATGCGTTACTGCTCCTTCTCTCAGTGAAAAGCCTATAAGCTGGCTATGCTAAAGCAACACACTCCTCATGTGGCTGATATTTTTTTTAACAGGTGTTAATACAGAGAAAGTGTAATTGCCCTGGGCCACTGAAAGCTCCCTCTAGTAGAAAATTGATGTTGCGATATGGACTGTCAGCAGAAAGTACCGTTCTGGAGATCTCGGGGAGTGAACATACTGAGAGGGAGATCAGAACAGAAGGTGGCTGAGAGCTTTAGTGCCAAGACACCAGTCCTTCCTGGTGGAGACTGAAGCCTCAGCGGAGATAAATCAAGTCAGGGCACTGATAGAATGGCAGGAAGAGGTGCCAGTGTGTTTTCAGGAGCAAGAGGTCCGCTTAACGGAGAAAGTCACTGCAAGTGTATTCCTCCCTTTAAAAGTGAGAGAGGAGGGACTGAGAAGCCACCTCCAACAAGAGCTCCCGAGGAAAGTCGTGTGTCTATGGAGACAAACTCCCAAGGGGCCAGTGCCCCTCCACTCTCTTTCTACATTGTTATGAGTCACCTGGTCATTTGCCTGGTGAAGAATGGTCCTGGAAATGCTAATCAGAGTTATTGAAGACTTTGATTTTTCTCGGGGCAGCTGCCAATGCCTGTGGGAGTTGACGAGTTTGAAACACGGATGAGTCAAGCTTTACAGGCTATGGAAGAGTGGAGTGTTTCAGATGCTGTGAAATGACAAGGACTTAGTGAGAGCCTTCAATGCCTAGCGGCCGACGTGATCCGTAACCTAAGGATGGGCAAAAGGACTTGTGCTGCCTTGGACTACATTGAGGCTTTTTGTGCTGTTTTTGAAACAGTTGAAACAATCACTAACTTGATGTACAAGTTCAACCACACACATCAACAGAGGGGAGAATTTGTCCAAAATACATCTCCCGGGCAGACCGGATGCTACATCAAATCATCCTCAAGAAAGGCCTTGACCCTAAGGACGCTGATCAGGCCCCCCTGGATCGGGTGCTGCATAGGGCCTAGCCCAAGCATCCTATTGTGTTTAAGCTGTTACTGAAGAGAACCCAGGTGGTACCAACCTATCCTGAATTGATAAGGGAGGTTTGAGAGGAAGAGGCTCTGTTGGAAGAAAAGAGTCAATGACCAAGAGATGTGAATCCTGTTATTGGGAACAAAGAGAAAGTGGTGGTCCATGCATAAATAGAGTTTTCCAATGATGACAGTTTAACTGAATCTGAACTGGAGGGATCGACTCCCCCTGACATCCATAAACCAGTTGCAGAACTAGATGGCCCAAGTAGCTCAGGCTCAGATTCAAATGTACCATGCACTGATGCGAGTGATGGAGACCCAAGCAAAAGTTCAGGAGCAAGGGACTCATATAAGCGAACCAATACTGTACTCGGAGCGAGAAAGGAGATGTTATGGATGTGGAGAGGCTGGACATTTTCGAGCCAAGTGTCCCAAGGCAGGTGTCAGCCCTAAAATCCTCAATGAAGTCCTGAGAGCGTTACAGAAACTACTTTTTCCCAAGCCGGCGAGAAACTTCAGGGGACCTCATTGAGGGAGCTAGTTGGGAGTCCCAAGGGAAGACTGTGCTCCAATGATAAGAAAGGAGACTGGAAGAAAATCAAGAGAGGAGGATTCAAGCCATCAGTTCACGACCCAAAATTAATACCCCTGGACAATGGGAGAAGGGGACAGGAAATCAATGCATACCTTGCTAAACAAGCAGTAAAATCACAAACATCACCTCCCAAGAGGCCTGTTGGAGCTCATACCTTAGAGTCACCTGGGGGAAACCTACACAAGAACTTAGCGGGACCTTCCCCTATAGTATCAATCCAGCTGGTGGGCATCTATACGCAAGCACTGTTGGATACTGGAGCTCAAGTAACATTGCTGTATCGAGACTTCTATCATAAGTACTTGAAACATATCCCCTGTGCAAACTTGATGAGCTAGAAATTTGGGGAATTGGAACTCAGAAGTGCCCTTTACGATGGTTACATACCTATCGAGATAACCTTTGACTCTGCTCTAGCCGGAAGGCCAGAGATTTTCGACACGTTAGAAATTGTATGTTCTCGACTGCCTGGAGCCAGCCGACATTCCCTACTGATAGGCACTAATACCAATCTGGTAAGAAGGCCATTCACTCCCTTGGCCGTAATGGGTGCCCCATTTGGAAAAATCCATCCTCTGTTGAGGCAAGCATTTCAGAGGGTATTGCAAGAAAAGAAGGCACCTGCCAAAGGAGTGGGAAGGTTGTGGCGACTAGACACTCAAAAGAGGGTGCTACAGCCTGGGGAAAGAGCCTGCTTCAAAGCCACCGTCCATAAGTGGTGGTAGAAGCTGATCCCACAGAGGAAAAAGTCTGGATAGAGCTAGTTCCAGAGATTAGGCAACCATGCAACTACTATACAACCATGTACCCTAAGACTACACATCCCAGGGATCTTTGCGGTGACATGAAGGTTGTTGGGAGTAACCATAAAAGGAGCGAGAAGCCCACTCAAAACTCTCTTCCTCCTGGGCCTGACGTGAGACGGACCTCCTGTGTAAAAGGCAGAGAGAGGTCACGGCCTACCATGCAGAGCCTTACTTCCACCCCAAGGTCTATGGGGCCTAGCTCTGTTCGCTGTCAGACATCCTGTTGATAACATCGCTTTGATCGCCTTACCCGTTTCACTTCGGAAGACCGAGACAGCAGATCTGCTGCCCCGAGTGCCGCTACACATGTTCCTGTACAGAAGACCTCGGATCAACTTGGTCGTTGGTGAGAGAGCAAATTGCTCGACCTTTTATTTATTCATTGCCACTATTACAGAACACTGTGCACAGACATCTTGACCCCAAGAACAGTTTACTGAATTGCTTGAACACTGTGCTCAGACACCTTAGATCTTCACCACTAGTAGCCTATTGGTTTATCTACAACAACAGATTACAGTTTACGAGTTCCAACTAGCTAGCAAAGAACATCAGATCTGCAAAGTGGATCTCTTTTACCATTACTCATAGGAAAGCCTATATATTACCTTCAGTAGACCTGCTCTTTCATAAGGATAGCATAGGCTGGCTAGATTACATCCTTCTCAAAGTAGCCACATAAGTAGTTAACTGAAACATCCGCTAGGAGGTGACTTTGGATTTAAATATAGTGTACATATACTGTATGTATATAATATTGTTCTTTGCTGAACCATTGTTTGTGTCCTTGGGAGGAATTTGTTTGCTGAGTTGGCGCTGTTATCCCGGCTCAGCAGATTTATTACCTCTTTCTGTGAAATACTTCCTCTATTTGGTTCAAGTACAATATTTTAGAACCTAATGTTACTGAGTTGTTTGATTCTTGCGCACACTGTTAAAAGTATGTCTGAACATAGAGTGTCAGGTGGGTTGGAAGGTTCACTTGGTCATGACCGTGCAGATGAGCAGGTAATTCTCAGCATTCCCCAGTGCTACATTGACAAATCAACATATTCAATACAGTAACAACTGTAGAAGACCAAGCATGTGAAAATGTGAAAGTCATAAAAAAAATGACTTTAAAGCCTGTCAGTTGCCCTAAATGAGAGGGTCCTACATGAAGGGCTTTCCCATTACACGCTGGAGGGAGTTGCTATATGTATGTGTCAACAGGTGTTAGGCACTAGAACTCAATGAATTTCAGCACTTGGCAGTCTCACAGACACTAGGTAGGATAGGTGGCACAATCTCCTGTCCAATGATGCTGGTATAGTCCCAGGCATATCATCATAACGAGAAGAGGTGCCATGCAGCCTACACAGGAGTAAGAAACCACCGAACACAAATGCTACTGCATGGTACTACTCCAACTGGCAGAAATGCTGGGGGGGTTTTTTAATTAATTTTAACATACACTATATTACCAAAAGTATTGTGACACCTACCTTTACACGCACATGAACTTTAATGGCATCCCAGTCTTAGTCCGTAGGGTTCAATATTGAGTTGGTCCACCCTTTGCAGCTATAACAGCTTCAAGTGGAAGTGTGTCTATGGGAATGTTTGACCATTTTTTAAACAGCGCATTTATGAGGTCAGGCACTGATGTTAATGAGAAGGCCTGTATGCAGTCTCAGCTCTAATTCATCCGAAAAGGTGTTCTATCGGGTTGAGGTCAGGACTCTGTGCAGACCAGTAAAGTTCCTCCACCCCAAACTCACTCATCCATGTCTTTATGGGCCTTGCTTTGTGCACTGGTCCAAATTATTTGGTGGAGGGGGGGATTATGGTGTGGGGTTGGGCTTGGCCCCTTACTTCCAGTGAAGGGAAGTCTTAAGGCATCAGCATACCAAGACATTTTAGACAATTTCATGCTCCCAAATTTGTGGGAACAGTAAGGGGATGACCCCCTTCCTTTTCCAATAGGACTGTGCACCAGTGCACAAACAAGGTCCAAAAATACATGAATGAGTGAGTATGGGCTGGAGGAAGTTGACTGGCCTGCACAGAGTCCTGACATCAACCCGATAGAACACCTTTGGGATGAATTAGAGTGGAGGCTGCAAGACCAGACAGCGATATACTCAAAAGCCTGCTAAACTGAAAACTAAGCTGATCCAATTGCAAATACTGTGCTCAAATATTGTATTAACCATGTTATAGCCGAAAGACGGCTACAGCGAGGCTATGTTGTTCTGGGAGGGCATCCATAAATGTCCTCCCAAAACCATGCTCCCCACGTGCCCCCTGGGGCGAGCATCTATTGCGCTCTGTAATCGCGGTAATGGGCTAATCACAGTGGCCCTTTGCCATGTGATCATGTAAAAGATGGGGGTAACCAGTGCGCACAACCTCACTACAAACTATTGATGGGAAGCTGCCAACATAAAGGTGATCTCACACAGTAAAGTAAAATTGTTTAAAATGGTATGTGGCGCTACCCTCCCAGGAAAACAACCCGAGAAAATGATCTAATATGCTATAAGAAATGAGGTAACCTATGATCAGGGAAACCTTCAAATAAATACACTAAGGTAATAGCAACAATGCAAATAAAACTATAATACAAAAAATACATAAAATGATTCTTATGTGAAATGATCCATGCATGTGCAATGTTCGCAAAAATAATCCCTCCAATATGTGCAATAATCTCTCCAATAACATGCAATAATCAACAAGAATTCCTCCAATACATACCCTAAAATGCAAAGTTCTTCTAATTGGTATTGTGCAATATTGAATCTTATTTAAAAAATATATTAAATATATATAGTGCAAAAAAATGCAAATAAATCTTACAACCATGTGCAAAATGTGCAAAAGAGCATTAACATGTAGTGCAATCCGTGCCTTAATAGATCACTGAAAAAATTCTAAAAATCCAATATGATAAAACATATGGATAAAAAAATATATATAGATTGAAAAATAAAAATCCACAAATAAAAAGAATAAAAATAATAAATAAACAATAGTCCAAGTGACTCCAAATAAATAATTCCACTAGTGATTTTCTTAATAGTTCATCCAGAAATATCTGTAGATACAGATTTTGTGCAGTTGGTGTTCAAGCAGTGCTGATCCATGCATCCAATGTGATCCGTGTCATTCGGGGTGCCCCCCCCCCCCCCCCCACTACCTCAATTAGCGGCCCCTACAGGCCTAGTATCGCCGTGTGTGTATAGCCAGTATTCCCAAACCTGTATTCCCAAACCATATACAGTATTCTCCTGTATATGGCTCTCCAATGTACAGCAATGCTCCGGTCTCACAAACAGCAGTTTTCAATATAAGGTGAAGGGAAGAAGGGATAAGGGGCTCCAATGTGTAGTAAATCACATGTAAATTTTATTAACATAAATATCCACTTACATTTAAGTTTTCAGATACAAATGATGAGGATTAGAATAGCTTCCGGTCTCGGCCGCGACCGGAAGTAAAAAAAACAGGGACCGGAAGCTATTCTAATCCTCATCATTTGTATCTGAAAACTTAAATGTAAGTGGATATTTATGTTAATACAATTTACATCATGTGCAGCCCCATCATTATGTTAATAAAATTTACACCATGTGCAGCCCCATCATTGCCAATTAGTGCCTATCAGTGAAGCCTTAACAGTACAGCCTCATCCGCGCACATCAGTGAAGGAGAAAAATTACTTATTTGCAAAATATAACAAACGTAAAAAAGTTTTTTGTTTTTTTTAAATGTTTGGCCTTTTTTCATTCTTTAGCAAAAAATAAAAAAAAACTGTGGTGATTAAAAACCACCAAAAGAAATCTGCATTTATGTGAAAAAAAAATAAAAAAATGTCATATGGGTACAATGTTGCATGACCGCGCAATTGGTATTCAAAGTGCAAACAGCACTGAAATCTGAAAATTGGCTTGGGCAGGAAGGGGGTGAATGTGCCCAGTATTAAAGTGCTTAATATAAACCTCAATATGGTACTATACTGTGATGATAGAGGGCTAATCCCAGAAGATTTCCCACAAACTAAAGCCTCGTACACACGATGCAAAAAGTGTTTATACAGAGTCCTTATGCCGCATACACACGAAGGGACATTCCCGCGGGATTGTCCGCTGGACTCGAGTCCGCCGGACAGTCCGATCATGTGTGGGCCTTCGACTGACTTTTTTTCCCAAAAGTCAGATGGACTAGGTTTTAAGTTTTGTTTTAAAATTATCCGCTGGACTTGGCAGTCCGGCGGACAATACGGCCGTCTATAGTATGGTCCGGTCGGACCAAAAAGGACGCATGCTCAGTAGCAAGTATTTTTCAAGTATTTTTCTTTTTCTAGTCCCGTTGTACATGCTGTACATCATCGCGTGAACCGCCGGACTTTTAGCGTGATCGTGTGTGGTCAAGTCCGTTCGCTTTCAAGTCTGCCGAAGCCCAGCTGGAAAGTCCGGTGGTTTGTCCGCTGGACTAGGTCCGGCGGACAAAGTCCCTTCGTGTGTACGCGGCATTAGTCATACTAAAAGGAGTAGAGCAGATATCTCCCATTTCACTAAAGGAACTTACACAATTTGATAAGTGCCCTCCCTGCAGATCCCCACATACCTTTTGGGGGACCAGATGTAAGGACAAGGGCTTAAATACCAATACCCAATACCAATACCCGCCCCCACCGCAGGGTACTCCCCCAATATGGAAGGCATGAGGTTTAGGGTAAAATGAATACCATAGGGTCCTTCTCTACTACCTGGGGGTCTATTTACTGTATAACGCTGGAATTTTTGCGCAATTTCTTATTGTGTTTTGTTAAACCATTAAATAGAATATTGGCATTTAAATTGATAAAGCAAACCTACAAGTACTATGATCTGAGGTGATTAGCTCAGTGGTAGGTGTGTTTTTAGAGCGCACTCCAGACCGAACTGTGAAAAGTCAAAGCAAAGTCATTTACATCAGGTTTTTCCACACAAGGGTTTTAATTTCAAACAACAAAATAGCTAACAGAAAACGCCAAGCCATGTGGCTCCACCTTCAACAGCACTACCGCTCTTGTCACTGGTCTCTCAGACCTTCTCACCAGCTTTCCTGGATCACTCAGCCTTGATTACAGTACCGTGCTGCCCAGGCCCACTTCTTGCCTCTAGATAGGGGTTCTCCTGACACCCCAGGCTCTCTCATTCCTCCAAAACATTAGGATTCCCTCCGTTCCCTGGACTCGTGTTGTCCTAGCTCTCTCACATTCTTCCCAACTCGTTTAACCTCCCCAACTCTCTCAGTTCAATGGACATCAAATCCTTCGAACATGGAATGCAGTCTCTCGAGTAAAGCACCTCTGTCTCCAGACAGGATCACACACCTGTCTACCAACTGGAGCACACCTCCCTCCTGGCTGAATCTCCTGAGCTATTCCCAAGCCTTCATTTTAAGGGCTGTGTGGACCTTGACACACACCCTGTTGGTCTTCAACAAAGCCTGAAAACTAGATTGGAATGCTGTTCCCTTCGAAAGCATCTACAAATCTACAAATTCCGGAGCCCAATCCAGGCATACCAAAATTTGGAGAAAGCGGTAAAAACAGACTTCTCCACTTATAATCAATACTTCAGTCCAGAGTCGGGCACTCTGCATACATGCAAAACCTGTGTCCATTTAACAACAATTTACACAGTAGCAGGGCCTTACACTGTCACAATAACTATTTACCGTAAGTAGCTGAGAATTTACGATAACTATTGGGTAAAATTTATCAAAAGCAACGAGTCCTTCCCAACATTTAAATTGTTGGTTTACACTATATTTTTATTTAGGGCGGTTAAAATGCTTTGCAAATTATTTAGTGAACTATATGTGCACAAAACATTAATTATTGCTACACATTATACACAAAAAATATGTTGCTGGATTGTTTTTTTACAGTGTTGAAATGTTAAATACTGAGTAAACTGTACTGAACAAATTAGTGAATTGTTGAATGCCATAAAATGTGAATATTTCCATTAGAAAATAAACAATGAATTATTTAGTAGTATGACCTTTCATAAATTGGCTTTGTTTATGTTCTACAGTTGCAAAAGTAAATACACCTACTCCAATGGTATTAAAAAAAAAGCTGCTAACTAAAGGAATACTACCAATATATTAGATTATTGTAATTTATAAGTGTATAATTAACAGTTTTGTTAGTTATCTATTGGGCAGATACAGATATTTGAGTACTATATTAGTATAAAATGCTATGTTCAGGCTCTCCATTCCCTAAAATGTACAATTTAAGTCTCTGCAGCCGGACCTTTACTGCTATATGCGAATTCCCACTGTTTCAAAAAAGTAATTAACACTACTGCTTTCAAAGTGGTATTCTAAGTCGATTAATAAAGTTCCCTCTTCATTTCAGCTTGCCCTGTGTAGTGTCTGCTGTGTTCTGCAGCAGCATAGATTCAACTAGAAAAGCAACACAATGAGGTGTGACTAAGTCCACGCCCCACACTATATAAGGCTGCTTACATGGCGGCCGTGTGTAGTGTCATTGGTGTGGACAGAGAGATAGCTTGAGTAGTGTATTTGATACATATAGCAGCACCATGGCCAAGATCATACAGCGTTTTAACAGGACAGGTTCCACTCAGAACAGGCCTTGCCATGGTTGACCAAAGAAGTTGAGTGCACGTGCTCAGCTTCATATCCAGAGTTTGTCTTTGGGAAATAGACGTATGAGTGCTACCAGCATTGCTGCAGAGGTTGAAGGGGTGGGGGGCCAGCCTATTAGGGCCCAGACCAGGGCCCAGACCAGGTCTGCATGGCTGTCATCCCAGAAGGAATCCTCTTCCAAAGATGATGCACAAGAAAGCCCGCAAACAGTTTGCTGAAGACAAGCAGACTAAGGACATGGATTACTGAAACCATGTCCTGTGGGCTGATGTGACCAAAATAAACTAATTTGGCTCAGATGGTGTCAAGCTTGTGTGGTGGCAACCAGGTGATAAGTACAAAGACAAGTGTGTCTTGCCTACAGTCAAGCATGGTGGTGGGAGTGTCATGGTCTGGGGCTGCATGAGTGCTGCTGGCATCGGGGGAGCCACAGTTCATTGAGGGAACCATGAATGCCAATATGTACTGTGACATACTGCCCTGCGGCCCAGTCTCCCTTTGGAGACTGGGCCGCAGGGCAGTATTCCATCATAACGACCCCAAACACACCTCCAGGATGACCAATGCCTTGCTAAAGAAGCTGAGGGTAAAGGTGATGGACTGGCCAAGCATGTCTCCAGACCTAAACCCTATTGAGCATCTGTGGGGCATCCTCAAACAGAAGGTGGAGGCGCGCAAGGTCTCTAACATCCACCAGCTCTGTTATGTCGTCATGGAGGAGTGGAAGAGGACTCCAGTGGAAACCTGTGAAGCTCTGGTGAACTCCATGCCCAAGAGGGTTAAGGCAGTGCTGGAAAATAATGGTGGCCACACAAAAGTATTGACACTTTGGGCTCAATTTGGACATTTTCACTTAGGGGTGTACTCACTTTTGTTGCCAGCGGTTTAGACATTAAAAGCTGTGTGTTGAGTTATTTTGAGGGGACAGAAAATTACAAGCACTTCTTTACATTGTAGCAAAGTGTAATTTCTTCAGTGTTGTCACATGAAAAGATATAATAAAATATTTACAAAAATGTGAGGGGTGTACTCACTTTTGTGAGATACTGTATATATACATATATACTCTGCATCCAGTGTAGCCTATATCTACAGTGCATTCTGTGGTGTACTGTTTCTAACACAGTGCAGGCAGTGTACACTGTTTCTAATACAGTGTGTACCGTTTCTACTACACCTCTGGTGGTGTACACAATACAGTGCAGACATAGTACAATTTCTAATAGTGTGTACAGTTTCTAATACACTTCAGGCGGTGTACACAGTATCTAATACAGTGTAGTGTGGTGTTGCAAAACAAAAAATGCATCATATCCGGAAGGCCACCAAGGAGAGGCAGACGCTCACAGGCCACTAAAAGAGGGCAAGCAGCCTCTGTGTCAACAGTCAACAGTGGTGGTCATGGACATGGTGCATCCTTTGCAGGTGGCCGTGGGGCCAGCTTGTCCTTTTTTTCTGCTTCTGGCTGTGTTATTGAGCCACAACATGCAGAAGAGTTGGTGGAGTGGATAACAAAGCCGTCCTCATCCTCTGTCACCCAGGCTCAGAGTAGTTTACTTTCCAACGCAGCTGCCAAAGCGGCCAATTCCACCAGCTCCTTGTCTACAGTCACTCCTTCTGTAACCCCACCATCATGCACGGAGGAGTCCCCAGAATTATTCAAACACAGTGTCGGGTACATGCTGCTGGAGGATGTTCAGCGTTTTGAAGGCTCCGATGTTGGTTCCCAGGCTGAGGAAGGGAGTAACAAGAGCCTAGAGAGAGGGTGTGCCACAGAAGGACAAGAAACTGGCAGTCATGTTCCCCCAGCTGCAGCATACTGCCAAGTTTGCTCCAGTGACGAGGAGGGAGGGGTTGATGAGGTCACTGGCTGTACTAGGGTGCCTGAGAGAAGGAGGCCCAACTCCAATGAGGCAGGATGTCCTCTAGGGGGCAGCTTAAGGGCAGCCACCCTATTGCATCACAACGCAGAGCTCCGCAGGTGCAGGACGCTACTGACTCCCCGCTAACTTTTAAAAGTTCCTTGGTGTGGGCCTTTTTCAACACGTGTACAGCAGATCGCACTGTTGCTGTTTGCAACCTGTGTCTAAAGCGGATTAAGCATGGCCAAAACAGCAGTCACTTGGGCACCACATGCTTGACCAGACCTATGACAACCTGCCATGCAGTCCGTTTGCAACAGCACTTGAAAGACCCACATCAAAGAAAAAGGTAGACTTCTCCTTGCTCCTCATCTGGGATCTACAACCCTACTATACCTCCAGTCCTATCAAAAACCTGTGTGAGAGGAATGAAGGTATAGCAGTAGGTGTCCCAAGTACTTGCAGCCAATCTGCTAGCAGTACACCAAAATATTGATTTTAGGAGGAAAATTTCCCTGCCCCAGTTGCTGAACTGTAGAAAGAAATTCGGTCCCAGCCATCCACATGCTCAGCGTCTAAATGCTAGCTTGGCCAATTTGCTAGCACTGAAACTGCTGCCTTTTCAGCTGGTAGACCCTGCTCCCTTTGTGAATTTGTGGAATGTGCTGTACCTCAGTGTCAGGTTCCAAAAATCCATTTCTTTTCACGGAAGACCATTCCGGCTCCCTACCGGCATATGGAAGGCAAAGTTTTGGCCTCTTTTTTAAATGTAAAGTACTAATGCGCTGCTAAAACGTGTAAACAAAGTATATGATAAAGTGCTGAAGTGCAAAAAATAAATATAAAGTAGCTGACTTCTGTAGTGTTGCCAGCACCAAAATATGAAGTGATAAGTGATAGCGCAGCGCTAAATATCTCTTCAAAAATTAAGGGTAATAAAGTGCTGGTATTATTATGTAGGCTTCTCATTCTATGCCCATTTGTCACTGCCTCTGACCTGCGACTTTGTCCTGCATTTTAGCCGACACACCAGTTACCACCAGACCACTATGATTACTGTAGAGATTTCTTGATCTGCCTCTTCTGGCAGTTAAATACATAGTGGTTCCTTCAGGGCTGAAGAGGGCCTGTCCCTTGTTGCAGAAGCAGGTTGACTGCTGTTGGTGTTGAGGGCTGGAGAGATTTACACTCATTATGCCCATAATGTGCACTCTTTTAGAATAATGCATATACCTACCTGCCCTCACCTTAGTTAAAGTTGCTGGTCTCTAGGAAGGCTGATTGCTACTGGTCCACCGATGAGCTGAAAGCCTGGAGCCATGCCTGGGAGTATTTGGCATCAGTAGTAACCACTACAAACCACATATCTCTCTGTGGGGGTACCACAACTAACACTATGCAATTCACATATTGCAATAGACAATTGTTTTAAATGAGCTGGTCGTGGTACTCTGTGTCTGTGGAGAAATAGCCTGGAGATTGTTGTGACCATCCGTTTAAGATCTACCAAAGGAGGAGGAAAAGGACATCTTTTGATCTGTTGATGCACAACTAGACCCATTTGGGCTCTTCCCTTGAGGTGAGAGGCTAGAACTTACAGGGTGTGGACTGGAGAAAGGATTCCTATAAGTTATTATCTGCATTAGAACTATCTCTTTCCCTTGACATATTTATCCGTATAGAGACTATTTGCTTAGCAATTGAAGATCCATCTGTGAACTTTACTATTTTGATGTCATTATCATTGCATTATTTTGCACATTTGATTTTTCGAGTTACATCAGCCATCTTGGTGAATTATTGTATTTGATGTTACCAGTATTGCACCAGTTTGCACGTCAATGAATATATATTGTTATTAGCACTTTATCACTAGCACTTAACATTTGTTAAGATTGTTTCAGAGGTACTCCGGAATAGTACCAGCACTTTATTACCCTTAATTTTTAAAGAGATATTTAGCGCTGCTTCAGGGTTGCAGGGCAGGGTTCAGTGTTGTTGGAGCTTGTTCCGCCACCATGTCTCCAAAATGCTAGTGGTGATTCTGCCACAGCTCTCTCCTCTACCCCCTTCTCTTCTTCTTCCTCTATGGCCTCTTCTGCTGATGTGTCCTCTGAACCAGTGATGCTCAGTAAGTGTTCAAGGGGCTACGCAAGCAGTCAGGCTAAAAGATGCCATGCAGAGATTGAGTTGGTCTGCCTAGGTGACCAGAGCCACACCGGGGCAGAGATTCTGTCAGCTCTGCAGGGGCAGGCTCAGAGGTTTTGAACGCCATGCCAGATTCAGCCAGGACACCATAGGATGCATTAAGGTGAAAAAAATATGAGGGTTTACAACCCCTTTAAACCTCTTCTCCAGTTACAAAGAGTGCTCTTTTTTAGAAGAGTGTGCAGTTTTGGTTGTTATAAGAATAACAATTGTTTTCTATGTGCCCCACTCAGACTGCAATGCAGCCCAGAGCTGCGCTGCACCATGCTACAATAAAATGCAGACATATTGTGTACAGTACAATAAAAAATAAAAAAAAAGCGGAGTGTGATGCACTGAATCACGCACCAGATGCCCGGACAGCTGCTGGAGAGGTAAAGCGGTCTGGCTGCTGTCCGTTCTTGTGTCAATTTGCCCCAATCAGCATGCATATTGTACTGTTTGCTTTTGGCTACTGTTATCTGCTTATGTAGGAATGGTAGAATCTTAGCCAGAATACAGTAGTTCATACAAATAAGTATCATGTCATGTTGGCATCAGCAGGGAGTGATCACTACCTGGCCAGCATAAACTATGAAGTATTTTGATAGCTAGCTCCTCTTTAAAGTCTACGTAGACTTAGCTTCAAACTGAGCGTAAACACAGCATCACAGACAAGGCTGGAGCCTTTTATCTTCATGAGGGATTGATGGGCAGTGCATTCATTTATAAATCTCTTTGTAGATTTGCTATTGGGACAGCTTATTTCTTTCTACCAAATACTTATAATGCCATAGTTATGGACGGTCCCTGTTTTCCAGTCATAACAGAAATCCCTGGAAGCCTCTGTTTTTTTTTTTTTTGTGTTTTACCTACTTTACAGTAAAATCCATAATTTTCTACAAGATTTCTTATTATGCATACAGGTGTTGTTGTAATTTAGTGATTCTGGGCACAGTTGTCTGCCTAGACTCACCAGCGTGTGCTCTGCAGATTTGCGTTATTTATAATGAGAATCTGCAGCGAGTGGACAGGCTGAATGCAAAAGAGCATTTAAATGTTCAAGGCCTCCCTTTCAGGGTAATGGAGTGTCTGTGATTGTGAGCCGGGAATGGTGAGTGAAGTGAGTCCTCCATAGCAAGCAATGGCAAGCATGTGATCAGTGCTCCTTCTCCACATAATAATGTCTTCTCTACTGTCCTATTGGGTTCTTAAAATCAAGTGTATCTACTGGCAAAAATGAAAAAAGAGTGTTATACAGAATAACAATATGTACTGTGATTTTTTCTGACCTATTTCTACAGAAATATACAAAGTAATTGTGTCAAAAAAACATTTGTTCTGATGGAGTGACAATTGTTACAATCTGCCAATAAAATGGCAAACAGCCCTGTCACCCGTCTGGCCACAATCTGTGCCTGTGCAACAATAGTATGTTCTAAATGTAAAGTACTCTATTTAATTTTATTTTATAATATGCATATTATGCCTCTACTGCTGGCAGAACATGCAGGGATTTTGGGACCTATAGTTTTACTGCTAAATGCACATTACAATGTTCTGACACATGGCTGCCACAAAAAAAGTACACTCCCTTACTAGAGGTAATCGAAAAGTCAACAAAAGTGTTATTATACTAGAACTATAATGTTATAGAAGGTGTAGATCTACTTTTAACAACATCTATAGTCTACTTTACGTTTTTTAATTTTTAAAACGTGCCATATTGTTTTTATGACAATGCAAACCATTATAATAGGTCCAGTAATACTGTGCTTCATGTTAATGCTATTAGAGAATGTAATTTTGCAGGCTACTGATTACTGAACAGACTTCAACTCTCCTGACCCTTTGGGCAGCATGCTATTTATTAGGGTGTGTATGTAAGAACTAGTGCTTTCAGTGAAAAAACAGGGTCGGGCATGGCCATCCTCTGAATGATAAGTTATAAGTTTGTCTATTAACGGTGACAACACTCATATGCCAGTGTACCCTGCTGTTATTCTGTGGGTACAGCTTACTGTCAGGACCTGGGTCGGAACCTGCAACCCTGTCTGATCCATTAGACAATCCTACCTTGTGCCTTGACCTCTGATAAATCTTGAGCTCCTTGCTCCTCCAATGAACTCCCTATTTAAGCCAAGCCTTTACATGCTTTTGTCACTCCTACTGCCATCCATCTCTGTTACTGTTCATTACCAACTTTTGTCTTGTTCCACGGCTACGCTTCCACTTAATCCCAACCTATGACCACTTATTACTTACCTTTGGCTTGTTTACTGACTATGCTTATGCTTGATCCCTACCTGTTATACATTCTACTGGCCCCCAGCTTGCTCACCTCTGGGTGGGGCAATCCTAAGGACTGCAACCTGATACTAACACGCAGCAAAACAGTGCTTAGACTCCGCACCTCATGTGAGCCTGTGTCATCCACTATGTGCCCTGCTGCTGCAGTTATGCAACTAGTCGGTGGGAGCCTTCGTGCCTGAACATGACAATTACATAAGGTTGACAAATGCTGCCCTGAATTCATAAATGGTGGGATAACCTTATCACCCTAACAAGGACGCAATATGCTTTTGTGTTGCTTTGACTCCCATTTGTGTTGCATTTATCTGCTTTTGACTTGCCTTTGATTAGTGTGTGAGTTGCTTCAAGCTACTTTACATTGATTCTAAAATGCCTTAAGCTCATTTTCTCTCATTGACTTGTATCAGAAAGGACTACAATCATGTAAACAAAGCCTAAGAGAGCGATTGGCAGAACTTCTCCAATATGTCCTCTCTCCATCAGGGCATGTACAGTCATTTACAGGTTTCCTGTGTGTCTCTTCCCTGATTGGCTAACAGAGCTGGCAATTACACTCTGACCTAACTAAGGTTTTGGTGAGGGCTTTTTTTTTTTTTTAGTATCTCAATACTTAATAGTAGCATGCAGAAATACAGAATAAAAACCCATCTGCAATGTCCTGATGTAACTAGGTCCTATAGAATACAATGAGGGGAATTTATCAAAGTGGAGCAGCCAGAATCTGGAGCACCTGTGCATAGCAGCCAAACAGCTTTTATTTTCAAAGTTTAACTGAACAAGCTGAAGATGAAAGCTGATTGGTTGCCATGCACAACTGCTTCAGTTTTGATAAATGAACCCCAACACATACATATCTGTGCAGTTTTCATGTATTTAAAAATATAACAAAAAGCATGAGAATCTGGTGTGATAAGCAATTATAGCATTTAAAGTCTCGTAAGAAAATGCATGGAATGATCTGATTGCTTCTGTGTGCAATACTGGCAATTTCCCTTTCAGGTAATCTTAAAGGACCCTTGCTTTGAAGTCCTCAAAAGCAGGATCACACTTGATTTGTTATATACGCTTGTTCTAAGCAGTACAACGTTTACAGATGCTTTTAAAATGTTGGCTACTAGGTCTAAATAAAAGATATATTTAAAAGCAGACCTGTAGTGCCAATTTATAATCCCTCCTCCCCTCCATTGCATGTTTATATTTCCTTCAAGCTGAAGGAAATGCATAGTATGGAGGAACATTTGACTCACTCCATCAAGCAACACTGGGCCAATCAACATGTATGGAAGAGCATGTGACTCAGTCCATCTAACAGTGCTGGGCCAATCAACGAGTACAGAGGAGCATGTGACTCACTCCATCCAGCAGCACTGGGCCAATCAACACGTATGGAAGAGCATGTGACTCAGTCCATCTAACAGTGCTAGGCCAATCAACGAGTACAGAGGAGCATGTGACTCACTCCATCTAGCAGCGCTGGGCCAATCAATGGGTATAGAAGGACAGGTTACTCACTCCATCTGACAGCGCTTGACCAGTCACTGCTATCACATGGACGTCCATAACCCTTGCTGTGCTGTGACTCTGGCAACTTTTAGCCCACACAGGATTTCCCTTCACTCCTTGTGGCTGAATTGAGCAGTGAGGGAGTGAAAGAATATGTACAATATATGTTGCTGGGGAGGGCAAGGTGGACCAGACATACTTCATGAAACTTTTCATCCAGCTTCTCAATTATTGAATAAACAAAGCAATGATTTGCTTGAAGCCCAAGAGAATAAGGGTATGATTCCTATCCAACCCCCCCCCCCCCCCCATAAACATTATTTTAAAAATGATGAAGATGTAGTCACTGTGCTGTATTCGGTCTTGCATTGCCCGTATTTAGAGACTTGAAATGGGAATGGTAGCAATGACTGTGTCTCTTGCTGTGTTGGCATTTTCTTAACATACCTATAGCAGGTTGATCCCAAATTTAAACAAATTGAACCAGAATGGATCCAGCAACACCGTTGAAAAGACAAAAATTTCTTAAATGAAAAAGTTTACCTGACTATAAGATTTTCTCATCCAGTCCGCAGTCCTCTCATGCTTTTGGTTTTCTCAGCTGGTTGCCCTTTTTTGTCCAAGTTCGGTGCCCTTTGCTTTGGGGGAGGATGGAAAGATAGAGGCAGCATGAGGGAGGAGAGGGGAGTGGGTGATGCAGACAAAGGAGCGAAAGCAAGAAGTTTTGGAAAGCAAATTACTAATTCTGCTTCAGTACTGTTGCGTCTTTCAGTCAGGGATAAACAACAGACTATATTACCGTTGCCACACTTTAAACACTGTTACAATCCAGTCAATGTCTTAATGTATTCATTGTTAAATGTATTCCTCTATAAACTTTTAAGTCTGTCTCCCAAGCAACTCCTTTCCCCCTGTGGGATGTTTACATGGTACAGTCTGGTAGCAGGATTTTGTTCTCTGAATGCCAGCCTTCAGGTTGCTCTGAAGTTGAGATGGGCTTAAAAGGGGGGGGGAGGGAGGGATGTTTTGAAGGTTTGTATAAAGAATCTCTTTATATTCCTCCCTTGAAGCAGATTTCCTTCCATGAATGTTTAATTTAACATTTCCACTTTTAACGCGCTCTTCTTTGCCTTTTTCACTGTTGCTGATTAAATGCATAACATAAGCAACGAGGAAGCTATTAATAAGTAAGTTGCAAGGATGCCAGCTTAATGCATGTGCTGAAAGTGCAACAGAGCTGTTAAAGCAGGTGTTTACACCAATACGACATCACTATATGTGTTTGTAATATGCAAATAGCACAGATGATTCATACAAATTGTTAACCAAAAGATTTGCAGTCATGGGTCCAGCTGATTATCTATCAAATCATGCCCAAGCATCAGAATACACACATTTTGCATCATTTCTGCTGTCATAGGTGAAATCATCTGGGGAAATTCTTTCATTGACTAAAGAAAATCTGTCATGAGAGAAACATGAAGGCTTCTGTTGTTGACCTTACATTATACAAATGCTAATTGCATACCTCCCAACCTTCTGAGATGTGAAAGAGGGACACCCTTCTGCAGAATGTAGGCAAAGGACTCATCTCTGCTACAAACCCATTGATGTGTCCAGGAAGCATGCAAAAATGACTGGACAGGCTCACAAGTGCTTTTTCACCAATGGAGACAGACCCCTTGAGCCCATAAGGAAAGGAAGCCTTCACTGATGGGAATGTAGCGCTACCCCCAGTTAAGAGAGCCGCTGGTTTGTTTTGGGTCCCTGAGTACAGCTCCACCAACCCCCGGCAATTTGGCTCTACCCGCTCTGGCACAGTCGGTAAAGGGGTATGTATCTATGCACATATAAACATCACTTATACTCTAAGTGTAATAGGTATGAACTCACAAGCAGACTGCTGAAATAAGAATAACTGGCTTTACTTGGTCAGTAAGGAAAAGGAATAGCAACATGCATTTAAACATATGACTTACAATACTTTAGCAGGTCCCTGCAATATGCACTTAAACATGTACACATATATGTATCAACTAGCAATGGGGAAACGGAGCGCCCAGTGTGGCGACCGCATGCTATGCACCCCTGAGGTGCAATAAATCTATCTGCGCCTACCTAACGGACCAGGCCTGATCCCTAGTAATAGAGCTCAGTCCTTGTACTAGTATAGTGTTCTTCACCGGCAATGAATCTGTAGAGGTGGTGCACATGTAGCTTTAAATGGTGTCTTTGTAATCCACAGAAAGTAACATTGCTGCTCTGAGGTAAATTGCGCCTAGGCAGTTCAATAGGCATAAAACGTGTGTATCAATGCAGGATGAGCCTTCCGGCTCTCTCACCAATCCTGGGGTACCGTCCCTTCGCTCCGGTCCCTCTAATGGCGGCTCTGGTCTCTTCAGTCACAGCCCCTGCGCTCCGGTCCTCAGCTCCGACCGACCGTCTGTAGGGAAGAGTCTCCGCTCCGCTGCTGCTGACTCTGAGGTATGAGAGTCTCACTCCATCTGCTGTAAGGCCCTGGCTTCAGGCCTTCAGCTCCGGTCCGCACAGGTGTCTCCGCTGGCTGCCGTCTCCGCGTCACAAGCTCTGTCAGCAGAGGCAGGCCAGTCCTGTCAGGCCTCAGAAGAGGAAGTGTCCCAAGAGGAAGAGGCGGTCTCCGCTCTTCCTTTTTATAACCTCCCCCAGCAGCCTCTCGGGCGGAAACAAGCAGCCTGGGGGATTATGGGGGATGTAGTCTCTTCCCCTAAAAGGGGTACGACCCCGCTACAGGAACATGGCTTTATAAGTCAGTGCGGTCCTAAGCAGCAAAATTTAGTAGCTCTAAGGTGATGGGGCAGACCCTGAACCAGCTTTGGAAGAGCTGTTCGCCCACCCGCACTGTGTAAGAACAATTGTCACAGTTTTATTGGCAATTTAACCTTGCTAGCAGGTAATGCTGTCTCAATGGGCTATGTCCTCATGCGGAAGTTGGGTCAGTCTAATGCCTGTCTGGCACTCATGGTAAGGACAGGCCTTTAGACGATGTTGAGTTTCTGTTAACATGCTCACAGTATAATTTTGACTGGCACTGGTTAAGTTATTACATTTGAACTTTTAAATAAAGCTGTGGCCTTGACCTTTCCAACTTAATCTGTCTAAGTTTTTGGGTACGGTTGTTTGTTAACCACTTCAGCCCCGGACCAATTGGCAGCCAAAGGACCAGGCCCCTTTTTGCGATTCGGCACTGCGTTGCTTTAACTGACAATTGCGTGGTCGTGCGACGTGGCTCCCAAACAAAATTGGTGTCCTTTTTTTCCCACAAATAGAGCTTTCTTTTGGTGGTATTTGATCACCCCTGCGGTTTTTATTTTTTGCGCTATAAACAAAAATAGAGCGACAATTTTGAAAAAAATGCAATATTTTTTACTTTTTGCTATAATAAATATCCCCAAACAATATATAAAAAAAAACATTTTTTTTCCTCAGTTTAAGCCTATACGTATTCTTCTACATATTTTTGGTAAAAAAAATCACAATTAGCGATTATTGATTGGTTTGCGCAAAAGTTATAGCGTTTACAAAATAGGGGATAGTTTTATAGCATTTTTTATTAATATTTTTTTTTTTTACTAGTAATGGCGGCGATCAGCGATTTTTATTGTGACTGCGACATTATGGCGGACACATCGGACATTTTTGACACATTTTTGGGACCATTGTCATTTATACAGCAATCAATGCTATTTAAATGTATTGATTCCTGTATAAATGACACTTGCAGTGAAAGCGTTAACCCTAGGGGGAGGGGAGGGGTTATGGGCTGTGACGTGTGTAATTTTTTTACTATTAGGGGGCAGGGCTGACGTCTGACGTCATTGATCGGCTTTCCCGATGACAGGGAACAGCCGATCAATGACAGGCAGAGTAGGAAGCGCGGGGAGAGGTGTGTTTATACACACCTCTCCCCGTTCTTCAGCTCCGTGACCCGATCGCGGGACACCAGCGGCGATCGGGTCCGCTGGTCCCGCGGCCGTGGTCACGGAGCTCCCGACCGGGTCGCTAGTGCGCCCCTGACCCACGGCTAGGCAATTAAAGGGGACGTATATACACGTCCTTTTGCCTGCCCGTGCCCTTCTGAGGACGTATATATACAGTGGGCGGTCGGGAAGCGGTTAAAGTGGGGTTGCGACCAAAAAAAAAATGTGGCTTAAAAAACATAAAAAAAATAAAAATAAAATAATTGGAAAAAAATTTTTTTTTTTTTTACTCACCTCTAAATGCCTGTTGCTAGGGGGTCCCTCGTAGTCTGCCACCTTCATTGCCCGGGCTAAACGTCACTTCCCCTAGGCGCCGCACAGTCATCTGGGACCTGTCATGTGTCCCAGATGAGTGAGCGTCGAATCACGGCGCACGCGCAGTGGGTGCCCGGCTGTGAAGCCACAGTCGGGTTCCCACATTAAGAATGTCGGCGCCGCGAGCGGAGCGGGGAACGAGGGGGGGTCTAGTTCCCCAGCATCGCTGGACCTCGGGACAGGTAAGTGTCCGATTATTAAAAGTCAGCAGCTGCAGTATTTGTAGCTGCTGACTTTTAATTTTTTATTTTTTTTGTGGGCACTCCACTTTAATGTAGTTATGGCTTTAAGCCTATACTTAACAGTGTGTAAATAATCAATCTGCGCAATCCAATACTATATCAGTGAAATTAATTAAAAAAATTGCTAGACAACACCTATAAGTGATTCAAACCTTAGTGAACTAATATATACAACAGAATGATGTAGCGCAACTTAAAAAAAATAACCACAATATAATAAAAGTGCAAACAATGGAGCTAAAAATGTGTACACAAAAAAATGTAATAAAAATACAATACAATGTATATCCAAAAATATCAAAGAAGGAAACGATAAAAGTGCCAAAAAAATTTCTAAAAATATATGTATGTTCAAAAAAATAGTCCACCGTATATATACTAAAATATCAAAGGGAAAGAAAACGATATCCAATTTGAATCCACTCCAATCACCAGTGTGACATGTAATGCAAAGTGTGAATTATCCACCCTTGTAGATTAGCCTCTCACCTCACTGCCGTGACCCCTGCATTAGGTAAATAACAGTGCAGCGCTAAGGCTATATACAGAAACAAAAGAACAGATTGCTCATAGCATAAAATGTTAAAAAGTCCCTTTTGGTATAAAAGATGGATATAAAGTTGACAGATAAGATCTCCTCAGCGGTGATAAGGGTGTTCATAGACATTCATGTGGTATCTCCTAATCAGTGACTCCTCCACCAGCTAGCCAAACCGCTCACCTCAATCACTGGACCCCTGAGCTAACAGGTGGGTCAAACAGGCGTTCGCTACTTAAAGTGGTCACAGATGGAAGCTTGAATGTACAGATGAATAAGATACGATGTCCAACCACTTTTAACAACCGCACGTTGTCACTCTTAAATTCCAACCGGAGTACCATGAAAATAACAATGAAAAAATATATAGTGCACACTGTGTGGCTAAAATACTCTCTTTTTATTCATAAAAATTAGGTACTCACATAAAAAGCACTGTAACCCCAGTGCTAGGATGAATGGCATGTAGTATTGTTGGTATACATAGGTGGATAAGGTGGCTGCAGTGACTTCACAAAGTCCTCTCAGACACGTATCGTCCCTAAGCGGGACTTCCTCAGTGACCCCTGCATTACCAGTAGGTCTCACCACATGTTTTTCCCTCTCTGGGGATGAAGACAAACTACTGATGCTTCAAATGCCTCTTACTCGGATGGATGGATGAATTATTAGATTTCCAATCCCCACAGCGTACATGCAGGAAGAAAAAGCACACAGATCTAGTGCTCTCCGTTTAGGCTCCATGCACACTGAAGCTCATAAACTGAAGTTTTTGTGAGTTTGGGCGTTTTTTTTTTTTTTAACAGTCCATAAACTCCCCTCTGTTATCTTATGTGTCCATGCACACATGAACGTTTATTAGCAGTGGAGTTTATGGGCTGTTATCTAACCGCCCTAAAATCACGTTCAGGAGCTGTTTTTCTGACCACAAAAAATGCTTAAAAACGTTAAATGCGCATAAATGCTGATAAACGTCATTAAACGCTCAAAAACGTGGCTCACCAGCGTTTAACGTTTTTGATAAATTGGAAAAAACAAAACGCTAATGCGGAAAAACGCTAATAAACGCTATTTCAAGGACGTTAAAAAACTCACTGCAAAGCTGCTGTCATTTTTATAATGTTATTTTAACGTCCACTGTGCATGAGGCCTTAAAGCGGAAGTAAACCCATCGATTTAACAGTCTAAAAAAAAAAGGCATGCCGGGAATGCTAACTGCACATTGGCTGTGCTCTCAGCCAAACAGTCAAACCATCCAATGGCTGGTGTCATAACGGATCACATGTGCAGCACTGTGGCAGTTGAAGAATAAACAGAGGCAAAGATGGCAGCTTCCTTGGCTGAAAACAATAGGGGGGTTTACTTCCACTTTAAAACTTCACATTTATTTAGAAAAAGGTATAATATTGCAAAAATGGCACTATAGGCAGTGCTAACCATGAATCGCGTGTCTGTCATATACAATCACAGGATCCTTAAGCCCCATACACACGGTCGGACAATCCGCGGACCAGGTCCGTCGGATCATGTCCGTCGTACTTTGTCCGATGTTGGTTTTGCGTACACACGGTCGGACAAAGTTGTCGGAAAATCCGATCATTCTGAACGTGGTGACGTTTGTTGCCTACGACGGGACTACGTAGAGGCTAGTAGCCAATAGCTTTGGTCTTGTAATGTGATCTGAGCATGCGTAGCACTTTGTCCGGTCGGACAACCGTACACACGATCGGGTTTGGTGTGATCGGACCGGGTTGACGGCAAATCTTTCCAGCAGGAGATAAGACTTTGTCCGTCGGCCAAACCGACGAACACTGTCCGATGGTGCATACACACGGTCTGATTTTTCAACAACCTTGTCCGATCGGACAGAATCCATGAAAAAGTCCGACCGTGTGTATGGGGCTTTAGATGCAGAGATGAACGCGGGATGACGCCATATATGCGAAAACCTCGTCCTATACATAAATTTCATAAGACTTCCTCAGTGAGGCTATCCTACCCTACTAAGGATCCTGTGATTGTAAATGACAGACACGTGATTCATGGTTAGCACTGCCTATAGTGCCATTTTTGTAAGTGCCATACTTTATCCTTTTCTAAATACATGTGAAGTTTTTAAACGGAGGGCACTAGATCTGTGTGCTTTTTCTTTCACCATGTATGCTGTGGGGATTGGAAATCTAATAATCCATCCATCCGAGTAAGAGGCATTTAAAGCGACAGTAGTTTGTCTTTATCCCCAGAGAGGGAAAAACATGTGGTGAGACCTACTGGTAATGCAGGGGTCATGGCGTTGAGGTGAGAGGCTAATCTACAAGGGTGGAGGATTCCCACTTTGTATTACATATCACACTTGTGATTGGAGTGGATTCAATTCGGATATCGTTTTCTTTTCCTTATATTTTTGGATACACATTGGACTATTTTTTGAATAATTGTTTGCAGTTTTATGGTTTCCTTCTTTTATATTTTTGGATATACATTGGATTATAATATTTTTTATTTTTTTTGTTTTGTTTTGTTTTTTTAAATTGGGATATTTCTTATAACAAAAAGTAAAAAAATATTGTGTTTTTTTTTTTTTCAAAATGATCTGTCTTTTTGTTAAATAAAAACCGCAGAGGTAATGAAATAACACCAAAAGAAAGCTCTATTTGTGGGAAAAAAATAATCAAAATGTCATATGGGTAAAGTGTTGTATGGCCGCGCAATTGTCATTCAAATCGTGACAGCGCTGAAAGCTGAAAATTGGCCTAGGCAGGAAGGGGGTGAAAATGCCCTGTATTGAAGTGGTTAATATTGTGTATTGGCCCCTTTAACATGACAGCTTGAAGTCTTTTGTGGTATTTGTGGATGAGGCTCTTTATCTTCTCAGATGATAAAGCTGCCCATTCCTCTTGGCAAAAAGCCTCCAGTTCCTGTAAATTCTTGGGCTGTCTTGCATGAACTGCAGGTTTGAGATCTCCCCAGAGTGGCTCAATGATATTGGGGTCAGGAGACTGAGATGCTTCCTGGGGGGGGCGCTTTACCGTCATTTTGTGCTTCTGCTGTGGTGCTTTGCAGGCGCTTTGGCAGTGCTGCCCATCGATTTCAATGGGCAGGGGCGCTTAAGGAGCAGTGTATACACCGTTCCTAAAGCGCCTCAAAGAAGCTGCTTGCAGGACTTTTTTTAAAGTCCTGTCAGCGCAGCTCCCTAGTGTGAAAGTACTCAGGCTTTCACACTGGGATTGCAGATGAGACTTTTTGAAGACAGATGAGACTTTTTGAAGACACTTTACAGGCGCTATTTTTAGCGCTAAAGCGCCTGAAAAACGCATCCAGTGTGAAAGGGGTCTAAGGTCCCTTTCACACCTAAGCGTTTTTCAGGTGCTACAGCGCTAAAAATAGTGCCTGTAATGCACCTGAAAAAAGCGGGTCCTCACAAAAGGGAGGGCTTTCACACTGGAGCGGTGCGCTAGCAGGACGGTAAAAAAAGTCCTGCTAGCAGCATCTTTGAAGCGGTGAAGGAGCGGTGTATTCACCGCTCCTATACTGCTCCTACCCATTGAAATCAATGGGACACCGCGGTAATACAGTGGTAATACCGCTGGCAAAGCGCCGCTGCAGCAGTGCTTTGCGGGGGGGTTTTAACCCTTTTTCGGGCGCTAGCGGGGGTTAAAACCACCCCGCTAGCGGCCGAATACCGCAGCTAAAATGACAGTAAAGCAGCACTAAATATAGCGTAGATTTACCGCCGCCGCCCCCCACCGCCCCAGTGTGAAACCGGCCTTATTGTGTATGGGTTTGATGGAGGTGGATCCATCAGAATCTTCGAATCATAACATAACAAATGAATCTGAAATTAATTTAGTTCAAAAAGTTATATTGTGATTTGGAGATTCTTATGGATCCACCTCCATCCAACCCAGAGTGCATAAGTAATCTCCCGAAATAACGAATTAACAGGTTAAAAACCAATATAGTCTATCTTCCGAAATAACTTTCAAAATCCAAATTGATTTGGGACAACAAATATATGAAACAAATTCAAATATACAAAACAAATTCCGAAAAGCAATCCTTCTATCACAACAAATATGAGTAAATTAAATGATTAATTTAATGAATGAATCCGAAACGAAACAACACAATTTTTTCCATCATGCACATCTCTAGTACAGACTGAAATGTAAGAGGAGTTTTTGTGGGCTTGTTTCATCATACCAAATACCACTAATACACTGAATAACACACACAGCTGTCAGAAATTTCAGGTTACATGCATTCCATGCAAAGGCTTGAATGATACTGTGCTATCCCAATGCAGTTGCGTTGCCTGTACATTAGAGTGAACCTGTGGCTTTTTCATCCTAGCTGTTTTTTCACATTCTCCCGGACAGTGGCGGCCCGTCCATAGGGGGCGCCGAAAAGCAATCCTTCTATCACAACAAATATGAGTAAATTAAATGATTAATTTAATGAATGAATCCGAAACGAAACAACACAATTTTTTCCATCATGCACATCTCTAGTACAGACTGAAATGTAAGAGGAGTTTTTGTGGGCTTGTTTCATCATACCAAATACCACTAATACACTGAATAACACACACAGCTGTCAGAAATTTCAGGTTACATGCATTCCATGCAAAGGCTTGAATGATACTGTGCTATCCCAATGCAGTTGCGTTGCCTGTACATTAGAGTGAACCTGTGGCTTTTTCATCCTAGCTGTTTTTTCACATTCTCCCGGACAGTGGCGGCCCGTCCATAGGGGGCGCCCGGGCGCCGCCCCCCCCCCCTCCTTGCAGTTAAAAAAAAAAATAAAAAAAAAAAGTTCAAAAAAAAAAAAAAAAAAAATGTATTTAAACATGTCCCTTTAAGGGCGCCATGTCCCTTTAAGGGCGCACAGTGCAGTATGCACCGCTCTATCACCAATAGATAGATTCATGCATTGCATGAATCTATCTATTGGTCACCTCTGCCGCCCCCTATTCAGGTGTCCGGCCCCTGATCGGGCGCCGGGCATCTGAATTACAGTGGGGGGGGTGTTGCTGGAAGCGCCCCTATTAGAGCTGTAAGCTCTAATAGGGGACCCTATTAGAGCGGTGTGCTCTAATAGGCTTCCCTAAGTGTAAACAGCGGGCGCACGGCCGTGCGTTCGCTGATTACACAGTATTGTGTTAGAGAAGCGAATACATCGCTTCCCTAACACAGACCCGCCTCTCAGCCAATCAGGTTGCCAGGTCTGTTACCTGTCACCTGATTGGCTGAAGTCACAGGCGCTGTGATTGGACGCTAGGCGTCCAATCACCTAGCGTCCAATCACAGCAGAAGAAGACAGGAGGAGCGCGGGAGAAGACATCCGACGGAGACATCCGACGGAGACACCGCTCGTCGCCTGACGCCGTCACCAGCTGCACACCGGGACAAGGTAAGTGCAGAGGGCAGGCAGGGGGCACAGTGGCAGCACTTAAGGGGCACAGTGGCAGAACTTGGGGCACAATGGAAGCACTTAAGGGGCACAATGGCAGCACTTAAGGGGCACAATAGCAGCACTTAAGGGGCACAATGGCAGCACTTAAGGGGCACAGTGGCAGAACTTAAGGGGCACAATGGCAGCACTTAAGGGGCACAATGGCAGCACTTAAGGGGCACAATGGCAGCACTTAAGGGGCACAATGGCAGAACTTGGGGCACAATGGCAGAACTTGTGGCAGAACTTGGGGCACAATGGCAGCACTTAAGGGGCACAATGGCAGCACTTAAGGGGCACAATGGCAGCACTTAAGGGGCACAATGGCAGAACTTGGGGCACAATGGCAGAACTTGGGGCACAATGGCAGCACTTAAGGGGCACAGTGGCAGCACTTAAGGGGCACAATGGCAGCACTTAAGGGGCACAATGGCAGCACTTAAGGGGCACAATGGCAGAACTTGGGGCACAATGGCAGCACTTAAGGGGCACAGTGGCAGAACTTGGGACACAGTGGCAGAACTTGGGGCACAGTGGCAGCGTTTGATGGGCACAGTGGCAGCGTTTGATGGGCACAGTGGCAGCGTTTGATGGGCACAGTGGCAGCGTTTAATGGGCACAGTGGCAGCGTTTGATGGCACAGTGAGGCTGTTTGTTTGCGCCCCCCCAAAAATTTTGAGCACCAGCCGCCACTGCTCCCGGAGGCAGCTCTTTAATTATGCAAATTAGGCAGTCGCCTAAGGCCTCACGCTCACAGGGGCCTTGGGGCTACCTAATTTGCCTTATTAAAGAGTCCCCTTTGAGGCTGGCAGCAGGGATCCTTCTGCCATGAGCACAGTGCCCAGTCACGGCCAGTCTGTGAGCTGTACAATCCAGGGCCTGCGTTTAGGTCAATTCACTGGGGGATGGAAGCTCACTGACAGCGAGAGAGCCAGCGCTGACAGTTCCCCCCTCCCTCACAGACAGGAGAGGAGGGAGAGCTGCTTCTGCTCCTCCTCCTTCCGCCCCTCCTCCTGAGTTTTTGTGGGCGGAAAGTTTGAAGCCAGCAACCAGAAGAGGAGAAATGCAGCCTGATCCATCCATCCATCCACTCCCTTCTCTCTCCTGCCTCCCAGTGAGTATTCTGATGTAAAGGTCTCTCTCCCTCTCCCCCTCTCACCCTCCCTCACTCCCTCTACAGACCAGGATCCACCCGTTTCACTCCAGTTCTCCTTTACCCATCCCTCATCTCCTACCCACTTCACCCTTTTTACACCCTCCTCCTTCTCCCCTACCCCATTGTTCCCAGTCCCATCCCCCATACCTATCCTTATTTTTTCAGGGGCTAAGGAAGAACCCTGAGGCGGAGCATCTTATTACTGCTGCTGTCTCTGTGGGTGGGATGTGTACTGTGCCAGTCCCTGCTGACCCTCTTCTCCTATTCATCCGATGTGATTGGCACAGTACACATCCCATCCACACAGACAGCAGCAGTAATAAGATGCTCCACCTCAGAGTTCTTCCTTAACCCCTGAAAAGGGCATGAGTGGGGCCTCATGTCTAAATTTTGCCTAAGGCCTCACAAAGCCTAGAGCCGCCTCTGCATTCTCCCATTTGTTCACCAGGAATATGAGTGACATACCCCATATTTCCGGGTATGAAGGAGCATGTGACTCTTCCTCACCTGTGAGAGATATCAGTCTTGTATAAGCTCCAAGTCATGAGCTTCTTCTCCTCTCACCCACAGGGAACAGTGGGGTGAAGAGAAGGTAAGTGTAAGCTTCTGCAGGGGTCATTATTAAAGTGAAACATGTGCCCTGCATGGGGCAAAGAAGATTTTACACCTTAAAAACCGAATGCAGTTTCTACATTCTTTCATTATACTCCACTCTTGCTGCTCATAAAATGTGTATTTTAAGTATTTCACCACCAATGGCGGCTGGTGTTTTATCATTCCCCCCTCGTTCGGTCAGGACATACAACCACCCCCATCATTTGGTCGGTCAGCCCGCACTTAGCCCATCTATGGCATGGTCAGCGCTTCCCTCCGGGCGGTGGCTTCTTCTGGGTCTCCTCACAGCGACCGTGCGTCTCCTCCCTCCTCCCCCTAGGCCAATAGGATCACTTCGCTTCTCCTTTCAGCCAATCAGTAAACAGGCCAGGAGGAGAATCAGTGTGACAGTAGTGAATATTAATTTGTCATTGTCACACAACTGGGTGGGATCACCCTTTATTGAAGCCTATTAGAGCCTCTGGCTCTAATCATGTGCTTCAAAAAAAAAAAACATGCATCCAGTGCCGGAATGTAGATTAGGGGGGCCAGTCGAATGGATGGGGAGGCGGCGCCCGTGTGCCCTGCATTACGGGCCATCACTGTTTACCACCCAAATGACTAAAAGGGGTTAATTTACTAAAACTGGAAAATGAAAAATCTGGTGCAGCTGTGCATGGTAGGCAATCTTTTAACTTCAGCTTGCTTAATTAAGCGTTAACAAAAAAATAAAAAAAAAACCCTGGAAGCTGATTCTATGGTTTCTATGCAGAGCAGTTTTGCCAGTTTTTTAAAAATCAACCCCAGAGGGTCTACAAATATTTTGGGTGAATCGGGTTAGTGCAATTATTTTACATTAATATCATCTTTTAAAACATACGTAGCCTAGTGTGATTAAAATGCTTTCTGAATGTTTATCTAACAATTGTAGTTACAACATTCAGTATTTAGATATTTTAATCTGAAATTTAGAAGTAACAACCAAACCACAGTGAGATGTCATTCTGTTGTGTCTGGGTTGAGGTTGTCTCAGAAAATGTGGTTTCATATAATGCTGAAAGCTATGCTTTTATAGACGATTGTGCAATTTAGATTGTTAGAGCCAACACCAACCAGGTAAAAACAGTTTTTAGATTTAAAACTATATAAATAAAATAGCATTATGGGCAAATTAGAACATATAACATATGCATGAAGCGTTACTATAGCAAAAGAATAAGCAATGAAATCTAGCATGAAAGAAAATGTGGTGTATTTGTGGATACAGAACTTAAACCAGATGCCATATCAAAATGTAACACTAGGTGGCAGCACTGTCACACTTTTAACATATTTGTTAGTTACTATAAGAATGAGAGTTTAAAAACAACTTTCCGGCATTTAGACACAATTCTTTATACAGAGTTATCAATAAAGCTTTACTTAATTGTTAGAAAGTTATTTCTGAATCTGTAGTTCCCCTTCATTAACTTATCTGAATGTATTATTATCACTAGACAGGCATAAAGTGCTTGGCTGTGTAAAAATGCAGTTTGAGTGAGGTTCTGCATAGATTTGGTCTAATGTTAGCTTAAAGCTAAAGTTCAGTTATGGCTTTTTTTTTTTTTGTATACTTACATTGGTCCAAGCTCAAATTTACATATCTAGGGTCGTGGAGTCCCGGGCTGAAGGCAGGGTACCCCACGAGGGGTGAGTGCGACGGAAAAGTCTCGAAAGGCTTTTTGGGCTATCTTAATATAATTGTTGGAGTAACAGCGCTGTCTAAACAAGTAAAACAATTTACACATATACTATATAAGTAACTTAGTGTGAAAACATATTGTTTGTTGTTTTTTGTGAGAAAATAATAAATTCCTGCTGCAACCTTATGTGAGATACACACAAAATACAAGAAAAAGAAAAACTGGCTGCGCTGGAATAATGAGAATCAATAATCCCTCCTGTTGTGTAATCTAATAGAATATTATCTATATTAGTGTGTGATTTTAATATAAAAATCTTATAAAACTATCTAAATCTAAATTGTATGCACTCCGTGACAAGTGTGATAAATAAACTATCCAAAATACAAATAGTAATAACAGAAGTACATATTGGTGAATCCGAATTCAATATGATTGCATAGAGAACAACAGAGGTCCGAAATATGGACTGATATCAATTTATGAGAGAAAGTTCTGTTCATGCAAAGGGGTCCACCACAAGGTTTAGGGTTCTGCTAATGGTCGTTCATAGTGTTGTAACATCAGACACCCACGAAACAAGTGATTAGACAGCCAAAGTAAAGGTTCTCCACCAACAGGTAAAAAATGGCAGCTTACCAGCTGATCTGATCTCCGTTTTAAGAGAGACCAGATAGGCAAATGGCATATACCCCTGCCCGGGTCTTTAATCCAAACTCCTCTGGTCAACAGTCACCAAACTCTTCAACTATGGTAGATCTCTCCTGGGGTCACTTGGCTCTCAATCATAAAGGGTTAACATAAAAGAGAAAGGGACAACCATAGCGCAATAACGTTTTTTACCCTTTATTTGTTAAAAAGAAACCTCTACAGGTAGCACACTCACATGTAGCATAGCAATCTATAAGCGGTTGTGTTTAAAATTGTCGAGCCGGCCGGCTCTCTTACTTGCTGCCCGTTGCTTCCTGGGATAGACGGGAGAAAGGAGGTGACGTCAGCACGCCGCTCACCCCACGCCGTTTCGTCAAGTGTTTCGTCAAATGGGACGTCCTCCCGTGATGTGCTTCCCGCGTGCCCCCTGAGGCATGCATTAGCAAAGATCTGTGATCTGATCACAGTTCAGGGTAAAGGTCCAATTACAGTGGCTCTTTACCCTGTGGCCAGCTGTGTCCAATCACAGCTGATGACAGTGTGAACAGATTTTGCCGATATTGGCAATTGTCTCCTCACGCTGACAGCGCATGAGGAGAGGAGAGCCGATAACTGGCAAAGCCACATAAGGGACATCTACACTTCTTATCAGTGCAGCCTCAATAGTGCCCATGAGTGCTGCCACATCAGTGCCCATTAGTGTAGCATATCTATGCCCATTAATGCAGCCTATCAGTGTCCATCAGGGCAGCCTCATCAGCACACATCAGTAAAGATGTGAGTAAATAGCACCAAAAGAAAGCTCTATCTGTCTCAAAAAAAAATATAAAAATGTTGTTTGGTAATAGTGTTGCATGACAGCGCAATTGTCATTCAAACTGTGACAGCACTGAAATCTGAAAATTGGCCTGGGCAGGAAGTAGGTGAAAGTGCCCAGTAGGCAAGTGCTTAAATTAACTAAATTAACTAGTAATTTATTAATATTCACTTTCTTGGGGTTAAGAATGGCACCTTCAAAATCATTTTTTTTTTCCATATTTTTGCTCTTCTCATATGTCTAATGCCCCATACACATGGTCGGATATTCTGATGGAAAAAGTCAGATCGGATTATGTTGTCGGAAAATCCAATCCTGTGTGGGCTCTAGCGGGCTTTTTCCATCGGAATTTCCGCCGGAAAAGATTTGAGAGCAGGATCTCAAATTTTCCGACAACAAAATCCGATCAGACTTTTTCCGATCGTGTGTAGGGAATTCCGACGGACAAAGTGCCACGCATGCTCAGATCAAATTAGGGGACCAAAGCTATTGGCTACTAGCCTCTACCAGTAGTATGAAACGAACGTCACCACGTTTGGAATGATCGGATTTTCCGACAAATTTGTCTGACTGTGTGTATGCAACACCATTTTCTGACAAAATCCGTCGGAAAAAATTGTGTACGGGGGCTATGGATGTGGTGCCATATCTGTGAATTGTGCTCTTTGTTTTTCCAAATAACAGTGCATGGTCCAAACATGAACTCCTTCTTTTTTTTTTTTTTTGTGGTGTTCTTGCCCACCATTTTGTCTCCAGTTTACTTTTGGCCTGACACCAACCTTAGGATCCATGATATGTGTATGTTATTGCCAACCACAAGATAATGGAAGCGCACAGCTGCCCATAACTCAGACAGACTGGGACACTACAAAATACTATTAGCAAACCCTAACCCAAAACTTGGCAGAGGTGCATAAAGTATAAAGTCAAAGCTTCCCATGACTTTAAACATTGTGCACATGAAAAGCATAGTACAATGATTTTTTTTTTTTTTTTCTTATTGCCTATAACAATTATTTAACTTCCTTGATTTGTTTTCAAACCAGGACTGTAGAAATGAGAGTTGAAAGCTTTTGCTAAGTACAACAAAAAATATTTCCTCTAGCATATACAGTACTTGATTCATCAGGCCTTAATAGAATATTTATTGGCTTAACTGTTAAGATATGGCAATTTTACTTCTATTTAGTTTAAAGTCACATTCATTGTGTAATTTAAAAGTAAAAGAACATTAAATTAGTTTTTGTAGTTATTTATTTTTGCTTCCTTTCAAGGTTAAATGGTGGACATTTTCAGTTTTTTTTATCTTTTCTTTCCAGCTGGAAGCTAGCGATGCAGACGAGGGGGAGAATGGACGAGTTTGGTACCGTATTGTCAGTGGTAAGCAAACAAAAATATCTCTATCCTCCTTTTCATCTTTGTTCATTGTAGCTTTTGCACATGCAGCATCAAATATTTTTCTGTATATATGTTGTGATCATTTCCAATCATTTATTCATGTGTCATTGAATGAATTGATGTTTGTTCCCAATAAATGCATCTGGTAACATGCATCATTTTATTAACGGGTTCATTGTCAAGAAAAGAATTGCTTCTTGTTTAGTTCTAAATTTTAATCTGAAGAATTATTACTTTGGTCAGCTGTATTACAAACTGATTTATTCTAAGAATGCAACACTGTTTCAAGCATTATTTATCAGGTGCAGGTGTAGATGGCATTGACAAGATGAAGAATAAGGCTCCCATTGCTGAACACTGCATCTAAACATTTATCGTTTTTGATGATATGCTAATCTTTTTGTTTCAATACCTTAAAGAGGAGGGCCCACAAAAAAAAAAAAATTAAAAGTCAGCAGCTACAAATATTGCAGCTGCTGCCTTTTAATAATCGGACACTTACCTGTCCCAGGGTCCAGCGATGCAAGGGAACGAGGCCCCCCTCGTTCCCCGCTCCGCTCGCGGCGCCGGCACTCTTAATGTGGGCACCCGGCTGTGGCTTCACAGCCGGGCACCCACTGCGCATGTGCGAGTGGCGCCGTGCGCCGTGATTCGACGCTCACTCACCTGGGACACGTGACAGGTCCCAGATTACTGTGCGGCGCCTAGGGGAAGTGACGTCAGTTGCTGGGCACTGAAGTTGGCAGTGTGCGAGGGACCCCCTAGCAACAGGCATTTATAGGTGAGTAAAACATTTTCTTTTTCCAATTATTTTTTTTTTTTTTCATTTTTTTATGATTTTTAAGCCAATTTTTTTTTTTTTGGTGGCAACACCACTTTAAGTCACTGCTGTGAAACAAATAAGCAGATCAAAATGTATGACTTTTATCTGATTTTCTCAATATGCATATTTGTTTTTGGTCAGTGACTCTAATGCCCCGTACACACCATCAGATTTTCCAACAACAAATGTTGGATGTGAGCTTGTTGGCGGAAAGTCCGACTGTGTGTATGCTCCATCGAATATTTGTTGGTGGGCTTTCCACCAACAAATGTTGGCTTAGCAGGTTCTCAAATTTTCCACCAACAAATGTTGGCTTAGCAGGTTCTCAAATTTTCCGCCAACAAATGTTTGTTGTCGGACTTTCCGATCGTGTGTACACAAGTCGGTCGGACAAAAGTCCACGCATGCTCGGAATCAAGTACGAGCCGGAGATAAAACTAGCGCTCGTAATGGAGATATCACGTACATCTTGTACGTCACTACGTTCGTAATTGTTGGCCAACATTTGTGTGACCGTGTGTATGCAAGACAAGTTGGAGCCAACATCCTTCGCACAAAAATCCACGGTTTTGTTGTTAGAAAGTCTGATCGTGTGTATGGGGCATTAGAGTCCATCCACACTTAAAAATAGTGTGATTTCTATTGCAACTTTACTCTGCGACTTAATGTGAATTTGATGCGACCTTGGATAAGTGTGACTTTGGCTTTGACCATGTGATCGTTTTGTTTGTGCTCCACAAAGTCTTAAACATGTGCAGAACGGAAAAATGTGTTTAGTTTAATTTGGTTTATTTATTCAGCGAGTGGCCCCTCACGTTAGCTATTTAAGAGCTGTCATCGGCGGAGCAGGCAGACGGCGGGAGCCTTCGTCGGAAGGGGGTCCAAAGTTTGCTTTACAAGTCACACAAATGTGAATGGGGCCTGAAAGTATTGAAGTCAGTGAGCATAGCAGTCAGGCAGTTAGCATTTTTGGAAGTCAGCTACGGATTTGGCTCCTCTGCCATGCTGTGTACCCTTTGCTTGTTCCAGAAAGTGAGAAGAAAAACTCATGTTAAAATGTAGCCCACCACATGGCAGCATACCAATGCACATGTGTTTACCTGCGCTCATGCACACGTTGCAGTGTGATGGACCCTAAATGTGTTTGTAATAGTAATGGTCATTTGATTAGGAGGAAATACATCTAGGACTCTATAGCGAATGGGCGCTCAACCTGTGGCTCTCCAGTTGCTGCCCATGAGACATTGCAAGTTGATAGTTATAAGCATGACTCTCAAAGGCAGAGGCATGATGGGACTTGTAGTTCTGCAACAGCTGGAGGTCCACAGTTGTAAAACACCTATGCTATATACCCTTTTCTAGAATGGACATGTAGAGGGATGTTACCGCTCCAAGCATATGAAATATGAAAATCCCTTGCTCCTGGAAATGCCAAATGGAGCAAAACCACACTCTATGAACTCTATAGGAAAGCACAAAGTTGTACAATGATGACATTAAAGCCTAGAACACACAATGAGATTATCGGTTGAATGATTTTTGCATGCTAGTCTCTATATCGAAAACAAATAGGTTACTAAAGTATGAAAGTTACCGTACGACAGAATAAAAATTTGGAAGAGATTTTTTCCTCAGTTTAGGCCGATACGTATTCTTCTACATACGTAAAAAAAATCGCAATTAGCGATTATTGATTGGTTTGCGCAAAAGTTATAGCGTTTACAAAATAGGGGATAGTTTTATAGCATTTTTATTAATATTTTATTTTTTACTAGTAATGGCGGCGATCAGCGATTTTTATTGTGACTACGACATTATGGCAGACACATTGGACATTTTTGACACATTTTTGGGACCATTGTCATTTATACAGCAATCAATGCTATTTAAATGCATTGATTCCTGTATAAATGACAGTTGTAGTGAAAGAGTTAACCACTAGGGGGAGGGGAGGGGTTATGGGCTGTGACGTGTGTGTGTTTTTTTACATTAGGGGGCGGGGCTGACGTCTGACGTCATTGATCGGCTTTCCCGATGACCGGGAACAGCCAATCAATGACAGGCAGAGTAGGAAGCGCGGGGAGAGGTTTGTTTACACATACCTCTCCCCGTTCTTCAGCTCCGTGACCCGATCGCGGGACACCATCGGCGATCGGGTCCGCTGGTCCCACGACCGGGGTCACGGAGCTCCCGTCCGGTTCGCGAGCGCGCCGGGCAGGCATTTAAAGGGCCACGTACAGGTACGTGGTTTTGCCTGCCCGTGCCATTCTGCTGACGTATATATGCAGTGGGCGGTCGGGAAGCGGTTAAAGGAGGGGAGATCTTTGTAGTTTCTCAAATCTCTAGGCCCTAAGGACATGACAGATGTCACTGATGCATCTGCTCAGGGTAAAAGCCTCTAAGACTTGCTAGAAAGTGCCTCAGATATTTAATCCAGACTAATGACTGGCCAGGCATTAAACATACTTAAAGTGGTTGTAAACTTCTGACATGAAATATGAACAAAGCATATCCCTCTATAGTGTGTACTGTCTCAATTAAAAGCACTAAGTGTCATTTCTGGCTGCTGCTTTGTTCCTCTGCTAGGGATGAGCTTGATGTTCGGGTTGATCATTGGGTGTTCGCCCGTTCACTTAACAGCGAACATTATGGGGCGTTTGGGGGAAATTCAAGTGCCGCGGAACGCCCCATAATGCACTGCTAGATCGCAGTGCATTAGCGTCTGATGATTGGCCAAAGCACACAGAGACGAGAGAGCACCCCCCCATCTGAACCTTACCAGGCCACATGCCCTCAACATGGGGAGGGTGATTTGGGGTCTCCCCCAAAGCACCTTGTCCCCATGTTGATGGGGACAAGGGCCTCATCCCCACAGCTCTTGCCTGGTGGTTGTGGGGGTCTGCGGGTGGGGGCTTATCAGAATTTGGAAGCTCCCTTTAACAAGGGGGCCCCCAGATCCTGCCCCCCATGTGAATGGGTATGGGGTACATGGTATGGATTTTGGGGGGGACGCTCAAACACAATTTTTTTATTTTGGTGTTGAGTTCCCCTTAATATCTATACCAGACCCAAAGGCCTAGTAATGGATGAAATGAAATGACTTTTTATGTATATTGCCGGGTTTCGAAAAAATACATTACAGCCGTGAGCAATTTTAAGTGAAATTTTTTCCTTTAGAAATGTAATTTTGCTGCGGTGAAAAATGTGCTACTTTACAGGCAGACCAAGGGGACCACCCAGGCACGATATTTAAAGGAATATTTCATTTTTATTTATTTCACTTTAAGCATTCTTAAAATCACTGCTTCTGAAAAAAACGTCAGTTTTAAAAACTTTTTTTGCATTGATACATGTCCCCTGGGCCATTACCCGGGTCCCCAAACACTTTTTATGGCAATAACTTGCATATAAGCTTTTAAAATGAGCATTTTTGTTATTTTTCACGTTTGTGTCCCATAGACTTTAACAGTGTTTGCATGTTCGCACAAATTTTTTGTGCGTTCGCATGTTCTGGTTCATCCCCGTCCTCTGCTATCAGCAGGAATCATTCCTGGCAGTTTTTCCTGACACCAAGAGAAAAATGGTGACAAGAGAGGGACTTCCAGCAGATTGACAGCCTCAACTCTGTTCCTGTGTGCTGTGTGAAGGAGGTGTGTCTCTTCCCTCCAATCCGCTCCCAGACCTCCCCTCACTGAACTCTGCAGAGTTTAACTTCAGCTCTTCGCCCCCTTTTTTCTGAACTCTCAGATAAGCTTATAAATTCAGCATTTGGAAGAGATATAGAGAAGAGAACACTGCAGATAGAGAGGTGCAATTTATGTAGGAGGTTTTGTTTAACTTCTGTGGATTACCTGAGGCTAGTCCCTTCACTTACTATATGTAAGGGCTTACAACCACTTTAACAAATAAAGTTTTCTATAGCACACCCCGCTGTAGCAAGCTGAATACAGCATGTGACCAAGATAATACACTCCATGTTTAGAGGAAACAAGGCAGCACACAGCTAAGCTGACTAAATGACTCCTAACAGATCATAAAAATACAAGGCAATTTTGTAAAATTTCTATATCCCAGCGTGTGCATTTTTTACATTGATTCAAGCTAATTATCTCATAAAATGTATAGTTCAAAAACATAAATATCACATAGGTGTGAATGTGGTATTTCTTTTTACCATGGAATAGATATAGAACTTCTGCATCTCATAAACTGACACTTTATCTCATGAATTCATATCTTATCTCTACCAGGCATGGCTCTATTTTCAGCTTTCCTAATCAGAGACCACATACAACCTCTTTTGACAGCCATTACCAGAAAGATTAGAAGGAGAATTGTATAACTTCATGGTAACAAGCTCCATGCACACTATAAACCACAAAAAAAAAAAATGCCAGAAAAACGCTGGATCAAAAATGTTTATAATAGCATTTTTATGCCAGTTTTTAGCAGCAGTTAGGAGTTTTCAGCTTTTTTCTCTGCTGGCAAATTACTCCCAAATATCCTCAGAAATGTAGCATGGGATGTTTTCATTGATAATGTGAAGTTATCTCTTTTGTCAATTAGCCATTAGAATGTTTTGACATTCATGAAGTGTACAAAGTGGACACAGATGCCAAATGTTAAAGCACACAATGTATGCCATAAACTTATCAAGGTGACAGCACACTCGTATGCTATACACACCCCAACATTGATGCATGGTATGTTGGGTGAGTACACTTAGTTGCTTGAAATTCTGAAGGCTGTACCACTACCAGATGCTCCCTTATGTAAGCTTCACCAAGTGCTAGCCCCTTCCCCTAAAAAGTTTACTGACTAGGCCCTCGTGTGACGAAAGCGGATGTCAGACCCCTGCCCTTCTCACCAACTTATGACAAAGAAGTGGCCAATCTCATACCACGCTGTCACTTACCTAAAAAAGGCACTCTCAGCCACACCCTGCACAAAGATGTTCCCGCTCGTGGGCCTGCAATCTAGGTGCCAGCAGCTTGAGAGTGACTGTCACTGTGTTAGGTTAATTAAGCAATTAACACTTTAAACTGTCACCACCACCCTTTTTTACCGAGAAGGGAGAAACTCAAAATCCTAGCAACAACTACTATGATTTTAGAATAAACGTTTGTAACATATACTGTCACACAGGCAGTTATATTCTGAGATTTATACGACAGTAGCACTCTTCGAGAGACCTGAATTATTTTCGTTTTCATTAAAAGCTTTAGAGACAGTTTCAACAATTTTCAAAATAGGTTTTAATAATAAAAAGGTCAAAATGGTGCAAATAAAATATTTACAGAAAAGGGGTGTTACAAAGAAATAAAGAGACAATAAAACAGAGATATAGAAAGAGTTGAAAGGGAAAAATACTGGCAATGTCCTGGTTTCATCAGAGTCTAGCGAATGAGCAAATAAGTCCTGTTAGGTGTTCCTTGGATTGATGTTAACAAGAGCCGTCAACTTCAGGAGCAGCCTCCTTTTTCTCTGATAGCACGTGGGTGTTGCCAGAGACCATCTGATCAATTATGTGGCTGAGTGCCCATCGTGTTTATGACTGTATCATGGCCCTCCCTTACACACACTTTTATACTAATAATAATATTTTCCAATAAGTAGAGGTTGCATTTTGGTATATTATTGTTTAGCATTCAATTCTTTCTGTCCAGGGATATTAAACATCCAGGAGGTAGGAGACTGCTATCTCCCCTTCTGTATGCTCTAGCTTAATCATATATGACCCCAATTTGATATTCCCCATTCAAAAATATACTTAATAATGACATGTCCCTGTCTGATTTTATCAATCGTGTGTGGATCTTGTTAAATTGGAGGTCTCTGAAGGGTCGCCTTTCGGTACTAAATGCCTTTTATGATCCCAATTGGTTCTTGGTAGACATTTTATGGCACACTGTGTATTCCTAATGGATATAATGGACCTACAAATCACGAGTGACAGAACTGAAGGATTTTGTTATAGTTTTACGATAGGTCACTTCCGATAAAGTGATAAGCAGAGATAATTGCTAGCAGACACTGCCAGATCTCCAGCCTCAGTGGAGATAAGTTTCTTTTGAAGCCCAGGGCTCTTGTTTACTCAGGGCCCCCTTGAAACTTTAGCTATGTTCTGGAGGGGGGGGGGGTTGGGGGTAGAGTATCAGAGCTCCCTGATCTCTGGTTTTCAAACCGAGAAGAAAATGACAAATAAAATGTAATAGCTGAACACAAAATGTCTTCTACACACACAGCTATTCGTGAGCCCAGTACACATGATCATTACACCTCCCATTTGTATATTTTTTTTACTTTCTGCTGGCATCTTCCACTTTGCTATGACGGTAGATCCAAGGTCATTGCAATGACCAAATTAAAAATCACTTGGAATCTTTAAAGTATGAATGCATAATTGAAGATTTATTACCTTTGTAGATTTTTTTTAAAGTAGTTAGTTACTTTTGAAGGTAAAACTATGAGCTTTGTTAGCTTGACCTCCACTTCTGAACTATGTCATGTATTCTCTGTTTTTTTTGTTTTTTTTAGGAAACGACTATAATCATTTTCGAATTGATGTTAGTACAGGGCTACTTGTGCGAGGCTCCAAGGCTCTGGACAGAGAGACAAACTCTTCTCATGTGTTAGTGGTGGAGGCATATAACAGTGATCAAGGTCCTATGAGAAGTTCTGTGAGGGTAAGATAGGTGATATATATGTGCACAGGCCTGAAAATGTTGTCTTAATTCTAGGAGCTAGGTATATCACCTGCCAACCACCACCTCTTCTATTTTATTCCAATATGGGATCACTTAACAGAATCCCAGCCCTTGAGGAAATTACACGACTCTTGTCATCTAGAGATGTATCACTTTCTAAAGGACCAGAAATCTACAAAACGACCCAACATGAGAAAAATGGGAGTGGAATGGTGTTGACTTGGGGTAACAACACCAATTGCTCAGGAAAAAGTATTTTGGATGACCAATCATTTTGCCCTGGGATCAGTAGGCCCAGGAGTACCCACTGAGATGAGTACATTAGGCATGTCCTATGATTGTTTTCCAATCTGATAATAATTTCCACATGAGCTGTCCATGGGTTACCTTATCATTAATTTTGTTACTATAGTTCATTAACCTGTTGACAGTAAAATAATTTTGTCTGTTGTGTATTTACCAGGTGATTGTGTACGTTGATGATGTTAATGACGAAGCGCCAGTCTTCACACAACAGCAGTACAGCCGATTGGGCCTACGTGAAACAGTTGGGATTGGGACTTCTGTTACAGTGGTCAGAGCTACAGATAAAGACACAGGTAATGGAGAAAATACCATATAGAGTTTGAATTATCTGCTACAGTAAATGCAGATTTAAAATGTTTCCACACCATTGTTATATCATTGATACTGAGCAGTATAACAGTTAATTTTGTAAATCATAATCTTTGCTTAAATTGTTTTTTTTTTTTTATGTACAACAATTTGGTTACTTTAGAATGTTCACATTGTGTTTGATCCCATGGGTATTATCTGTATCAACTGCCTTTAGGCTTGTAACAATGGGCAAATGCAGCTTGCCTTCAGGTGCACTGCACTTGCGTTGTCAGGTTAAGATGCATCAGAGATCATTCTATGTTTAATGACAGGTGCTTATGTACTGCATTGACAACCTTCTAATATCCATTTTAACTTCTTCTAAGCTGCATCACCTGCTTCAAGCTGCTTTTGCAGTAACAATGCCAATGAAATGAAAACTAATTATGTATTGTAAACTAATGTTAAAAAAAATTATGAAATATTTACATATATATATATATATGGAGAAATAGTAAATGCTTTCTTTATACTATGTTGCAGGTGATGGTGGGCTAGTGGTCTATAAGCTGCTGGCAGGCTCAGATAGAAAGTTTGAGATTGACGGAAGCACGGGCCTTCTAACCACAATCGATTACTTGGATTATGAGACAAAAATCAGCTACACTATGAATGTGTCGGCCACAGACCAGGCTCCTCCATACAACAGGGGTTTCTGCACTGTATATATCACATTGATGAATGAACCAGATGAAGTTGTTCAGTTTTCCAACTCCACCTATGAGGCTGTGTTATTAGAAAACATTGCTACAGGCACAGAAGTACTTAGGGTACAAGCCCAGTCTATTGATAACTTGAACCAGCTGACATACCGCTTTGATCAGAACACAAATGCCCAGGCTCTCGCTCTTTTCAAGATTGATAAAATCACAGTAAGTAGACATTAGATTAATAGTTAGATATGCAATATATGTAAGGAGAATGTTTGAATCAAGGGTTTTGAAAATGGCGATTCTATGTGCGTTTACATAGGATATTTTATTATACTTTTACTTGCATTACAGATTTTTTTTTATACCATGGATACATGAACTCACAGTTCCTGATCCAAGCAGTTTTTTTTTAATAATGTGTTTTGTGCATTCCCTAACATTAGGGTTTATGTACTTTGTAATATGTCTCAAAAATGCAGTAATTACATGCAAAAAAATCTGACAGACTGGTTGTACTGAAGTCGATTGATGGATTGACTTCAGTACAACCAGCCTGCCCATAGATAGATTGAATTTTGGGCAAACCCTGCTAAAGCGGCCGAGATGTGATACATCTATGGCCAGCTTTAGTCACACACCAAGTCAGCATACATCAAAGTCTATTTACTAGAGCTGATGGAAATGTTAGCCAGACTCTGCTCCTCCAGGAAGCTGATTGGTTTATATGCAGAGCTGCACCAGATTTTGCACTCTTGTTTTATTAAATAACTCCCACTGTGATCAAGGTAAGATAATCCAATTTATTTGCAGCTATTGTGCACATGAAAAAATATATTTAAACCAAAAACTTGGTAACTTTAAGTTGCTATTTCACTGGTAAACAAACATTGGTTATAAGGTAAAACAAGTACTAAAAATTAAGTATGTATTAAATATTTTCAAATAATACAGTGATTTTTTTTCTATTTTTTTTAGAATCTGGGACAAGAGGGTCATTGTACTATAGGATTCAGAACATGGAAGAGTTTTTTTTAAGTCTTAGACAACATTTTTCAATGTTCTGAGCTCTACAATACAATATTTTATATTGGAGTAAAACCTTAAACAACTGAATACTTTTATAGTTATTTTGTCATCTTAAGGGGTCATGCCTTTCTAGGTCTCCAGAGGGTTAAAATATGAAAAAAGACTCAACTGGCAGCAAGTTGCCTAGTGAGAACAGGACCCGTTCTATTTTTGGCCCATTTTTAAATTGCTCTGTATTAGTGGTGATAAACTGAGCATCATTCTTTAGGCTCAAGTCACTAAAGTATAATTGCATGGTATCTTTTTTGCTGTGCATTATTTGCTAATTTTATTGTTTACATTTTTTTTTTTTATATTCACTAAAGGGTCAATTCAATTGTAGAAAATAAAAATGTTGAGCTAACACGTGACCATGTCAAGCATATATTGATAGGAGAAAGTAAAATAATGAAAAATAAGAAATAATAGTTCACAACAGTTCCAATGATCCAATTTCACTCATAAGTTCTATGAATCAATAGTGTGATAATGACTTCAAGAAGAAAAGTGTGCTGTGTCCAGATCTCGACCCAGTGATCACCACAAGGCTTACCAGATAATATTGACCATCCACTACAGATGGTCAATAGAAGCATATAATGTGACACTCTCCTTGAATCCTCAATGCTAGTGAACCATCACGGGCAAAATCGCTGCATACTCAATGATTGAATACTCCGCAAAGCATGTATTAGGAACAAAATAAAAAGGCGCCACATAGCATAACTCTGTATAAACTTGAAAAATGATTGAATAAAACAATGTACCACTCACATATCCTCCAAATAAAAAGTGCTTGTCATGTTAAAATTTGCGGCTGTACACAGAAAAGCTTCCCAGTTGCTTACAGTATCGAACATTGTGATGTCACAACAGGCTCCTCCCTATGCGTTTTGACATACCTGACATCATCTAGGGCAGTGGTCATCAACCCTGTCCTCAGGGCCCACTAACAGGCCAGGTTTTATGTATTACCTTGGGTAGATGCAGACTAGAATACTGCAATCACTGCGCAGGAAATTATATCACCTGTGATGTATTTCAGTTATCTTGGCCTGTTGGTGGGCCCTGAGGACAGGGTTGATGATCACTGATCTAGGGCACGCTGAAAATATTGTGAACTGACCCCTTTATGTATATACTGTAGCTGAAATATAGGCAGTTATAAAAGACACAATAGTACAACTCTGTAATCATCATACATCAATAAATAGATTGTTTAAAGTACCTGAATTTAACTTTGTTTCAGCCTCTTACAGACCCTGTACAGCGGGGCTGGCATGTGAGAGGAAGAAGCAGCACAATAGTCAATAGGTTAACTAGCTAAAAACAAGTTAATAAGTTCATGCTCTGACAAGAACAATGCTGATAGGAAGAAAAAGCTGAGCGATAGAGAGATGAGCTCATCACTGTGCTATGTCTTCTTTCACTATCCAGGTCAGGACCAGCACAACCTGGGTTCCAAGGAAGTGAGTTGTATGATGATGCCCATCAGACTTAAGACATTTAATAGCAGAGAAAGTATTGGGGGAGAAATCTCTGAACCGAGGCTGAATATTAAAGCAAAAGCTGTTATTTTATCTTTTAATGGGTTACTTTTGAATCTTGTCATTTTAATCTGAGTTCCATGTATCAGCAGAGAATTCATAGATAATTATTGTAATTTGTAAAATCTTTATTTATGGTGATCACTTTCTTTAACAATATTTGAGAGCAGTACAAGTTTAGGTCATAAATACACATTATAGCTTGCAATAATACCCAATGATACAAATGAGATTTAGGTCATCTCATATTTTTCAACCATTATTTAATTGCAGGGTACAATAACAGTGAAAGGTTTGATAGATCGAGAGAAAGGGGACTTTTACTCCCTGACAGTCGTTGCAGATGATGGTGGGCCCAAACTGGAGACTACTCTGGTAAGTTTAGTGTGCAATTCTGAAAAATTAATTGTACTGTTTAATGATGCAAAAACACTATGAAATTTAAGTGAATGTTTTTATGCAGATATACAGTATAATACTATGTTTATAGATTATTGCTACAATTTATATAATATTGATAAATGTTACCTAGAAAAAAAATTACACTTTTTTTTTATATTTCAAGATAACCCCTGAAACCTAAATCTCCTTGGAGTCACAAGTAAGGAAACAGTAGAGTGTATATTTCCAGCACTACACCAACATTGATCTATCACCAATATTATATTCCATAATTTTTATTATATACTACAGGTCTTTTGCAGCCATATCAGTTAGTATTCAAATCAAGCCATATGCAAATCACGACCAAATTGAAGAGCACAGGGTGTGTTGATTAGCTTGGTAGGGTTTTGGTTAAATCTCCAAGGTAAATACTAAGAAACGAAGCAAGCAAGAAGACTAAGCAGTGTGTCAAATATAGTCACAAGACTAGCTGAACAGAATTACAACCTAGACAAGTGAAACTGTTCACATGTGTGTTGTAGGACCTCTGGGCCTACTCTGACTTTCAGAACCCTTCAACCCTCTAGGTTTAGCTTTTATCATAAAATTAAAAAGGCATTAGAAAAAATATTACATTTGAATTCTTCTGCATTGACGCTACTCAACTTAGTGACAGTGTCAACAATCAGGTGTATGCACAGCTTTAGACAGGGCTGGCACTCCCGCTAGGCGAACTAGGCAGCCGCCTAGGGCGCACTGCTGCCTAGGGGCGCAGCCACGGTTGCTGTCTTCTACACTAGCCTGGCCGGGGAACACAGGGCTGGAGTGCTGACTGACTCTGCAGAGAAAGCGGCAGCCGTGGAGGACATCCATCATGGCTGATGCAGAGGAGGTCAGCAGCGGCGGAGGAGGCGGGCACGAGGACAGCGGAGGAGGTGGGTACCATGTCTCTGAATGTAGCTGCTAAGTCCGGTGAGTCCGCTCTTTGATCCTGTTACCCGCGCAGCCCTAGGCAAGACTATCGACACCTCGGCCGCACACCCTAGGGCGCAAAATAGTTAAGCACCGGCCCTTGTTATACACAGGTAGATAAACAGCCATATATGGTAACTGTAAGATAACTGGCATAAAATTAACTCTCTAACCAAATTCAGCTCTGAAGTACAACTTAGGCTGGCCATACATTATACAATTACCTTGTACAATTTTCCTTTAGGTTTACCAAAACTATATAATATGAGGTCAAATCTAAACGCTTTCAATTTGTAAGCAATCAGGCAGCAGCCATGCACTACATAGTTGAAGGTAAATATAAGGAAGACCCGAGGAATAAGTGGGGAAGAAGATATTTTTATGATAAGCAAGTTATATAATGTATGGTTAGCGTAAAGTTTTTGTTACCCCAATACTTCATATTCCAGATATGTGCTTGCTGTATCACGTACTTGTATAAGAAAGTATCCTGTTCTCTTTGTATGCTTCCTTTATGGAAATCCCTGGTGTTCCTGCCAATTCCTCTGCTTTCCTATTAAAATCTGACCACTCTAAGCAGGAGAGCACACCATGGTCAGTTCTATAGCTGTGCTGGGAACTCAGTGTGCTCTCCTCCAATGATCAGACTTGTCCTGACACAGAGGGAATGTAACCACTTATAAAAAAGGGGAAAAGGGTATTTATAATGCATTTTTATATCCATACACACATGCTTTGCCTTTCATTTCTATTTTAAACTGAATGGGTTGTTTTACAAGGTGATTGTTTGGGAAATGACTGGATCAGGAGGCTATGCTTCCACAGAGCACTCAGTGATATGCTAGGCCTAGGCCAGTGATGGCGAACCTTGGCATCCCAGATGTTTTGGAATTACATATCCCATGATGCTCATGCACTCTGCAGTGTAGTTGAGCATCATGGGAAATGTAGTTCCAAACCATCTGGGGTGCCAAGGTTCTCCATCACTGGCCTAGGCTGTAGCTAAGGAAAAGCAGGGGAAGGATGATAACAATTCTGAGGAATGACAGTACTCTGATTTCCTCATGAATATCCTGCAGGGGGGGTGCTATATTTTTTGCCAGCAATGTTGGGGCCCTATTATTGTCTTGGAGACTGCTAGCAGAGTGGTATTTATGGAGAACATATAGTATTCCACTGGGCGAAGTTCTTCTGTCAGAATACTAATAGTATAACTGGGCTTACTCTCAGAGTGATATGATATGACTGGGAGTACAGCCCTTTTACTGATCCTCAGATGTGACAGTAAACCTGCTGAGACTCCTGTGCTGGTGATGATGGTCGCTATGTAACTGAAGACCTACACTGGTGTGATGACCGCTGCACTTCCTTATGAAACCTCCCAACCCGCCCACCATGATTCCTTATAAGGCCTCCCGGCTCTCCTAGAGAGCGGTTGAATGCAGTTTAATCAGGCTAGAATACAATGGTAGAAGGTGCTTTCAGTCCTACAAGTCCCATAATCCTCTGCTTCTTATTTGGTGGTGAGTAGAAGTATTACAGCACTGGCATTACAGCAAAGTGAAAGTCACTGGACACAGGAGTGTCTCCTCTCCCCCATATCTGCACAGTCCAGTACTTGGTGATATGTGCTATATGCATTTTAAGGGTGTTCTTATCCATGTTTCTTGTTAAAAGCTGATCTTCCCCGTTGCACCATTGAAGTGCTCATAGATGGGATAGAAGGCAGCAGGCATTTAGCATTGTATATATAATAAATTCAAAACCATACAAGCAATTAATTTGTAATAAAATATTTTATTGGATAAATATTTTGGCCACGGCTGTTTTCATTGGTTTAATACATTTTCTAAAACCTTTACAAATAATTTTATTATCACATCACTTAAAAGTATAGATACGTAAATAAATCCAGCCACTACGGCTCAGGCTTAATAATATCCTCTCTTCTGAGTAATCAGAACAAACTTACCCCAAAGACAAAGATCTGAACTACATAAAAAAAAGCAGCGACTAGGGAGAGGGGGTGGGGAGCTGTCCTCTTCACTTTCTTCTGGCAACTGTCAACGGGCCATAACCAGTAATAACCAGTAATAACTATTTATAGGGAGATTATAGGGGGATTTTGCAGTATACATGCATTAATTGGTGGGTTAACTGATTTTTAATTGACCTATCCTATATTAAATTAAAATTTTATATAATTTTTATTGGATAACTCATGCTAGCCTATGAATTTATCCCATTTTCAAAACTATTGGGATATATTTAAGACAATTACTGCTACCTCAGATCCCATGAGGAAAGGGGAGGCTTATAAATAGTATTTTTTCCCTCCTTTTTCCTTTACATTCTGCTGGTAGCTGACCTTTTTTGTACAGATTTACTGGATAAAGGTGTGTAGAGACAATTTATGATGTACAGAGTGCATAAATCACAGCAATTTACCGGAATTTAGTTTACAAAAAGTCTTTCTAGAGAGAAAAATGAATTCTGATTGGCTATTGAGGTTAACTACAGTTTGCACATTGTTCCTTCCCTTAGCCCAGGGGTGTCCAACCAACAGTCTGCATGCAGCGTCAAAGTTTAGCATGTGGCCCAGGCCCACCTGGAAAGACGCCAGGGATGCCGTGCAAAAATGGCAGCCAACACAAACGAGCCTAGCCTATGCGCATCTGTAGAGTTGGCGGAGATGCCATGCAAAAACGACAGCCTGCATTGACAAGCCAGGCAAATGTATGCCTGGAAGGATGCAGGGGCTGCTATGTTTGCAATAGCACTGGCAGCAGGGAATGCAGGGGTGTCGGGTAAGTAAATTCTGCATGGCCAGATCTAGAGGGGTGCTTGGGTGGGCTGTGCCCCGCTCACAAACCCCCCCTCCACCTCACACAGGACATACATAGGTTACATTCACACCAGCGATTGGGGCCAGTGCGAATTGTAGCTGTTCCTCCTGCGACTCCCAGCAGATAGGTGCGGCTGCCAGCCCTGTACACTATGACGGTTCGCCAGCAGCTGCACCTATTCGCGGCTCTCTACACAGCCAGCGATTACCTGTGGTGATCACTGCTGGATGCAATTTGTCTGCCACATGTAATAGTTGGCAGTGTAGTGAGCCGCTAATAGGTGCGGCCGCCGGTGACCTGTCATTATAGTGAACGGCACCTACTGACTTAGAGCTGCAGTTCATCAGCTATCCTTATTGTTAGTGTATTTTATGTGCGGATCAAGACAATTTCTCTTCTTCCAATGTGGCCCAGGAAGCTCAAAACGTTGGACACCTGTGCCTTAACCCATTAGTCACCTATCAGGCCCAGTGACATGATATGTTCCCACAGGCAGTTTGGTTTATGACCATCAACAAGAAGAATATTAGCATTGCCTGTGGTCTACTGCCTGATATCAGTAAATACAAGTCTTGAGAAAATACCTTTGGTCCCCTCATGCCAGCCTTGTATAGTATATATCTATAACAAAAAGTTATTAAGATGTATGCTAACATTGATGTTTTCCCATGTTCCTGCACTGTGTTTTTCATCTTCCCTGTAAAATATTGGGAAAGATTGTGAGAAGGTACACACAAAAACAAAAGCTGAAAGGAACAATATCCTACTCTGAGATTTATATAATAGCGAAACAATAGAGGAATCCTCCTGCCACCTACCAAACCCCTTCTTCACTTCCTATAGGATGTAGTTATAATGAATGTTACAGATTTGCCTTCCTCTCAGTGGATTTGGCTTTCCTAAAACTTAATTAAAATTGCCCTTTTTATTATGTGTTAATCATGACAAATTTTCCTGCTTTTAACACAGCAACTGATTTTTTTTTTTAAGAAGCACAATTAGGAAATCCCAATAAACTGCACCTGGAAAGATGCTATATTTAGTAGAAAGTCACAAACAAAAAGTCACTTAGTGAATGAATGAGCTGCCACGTCCTTCATTGGTATCAGTCTGTAGTGAAGGCCTGCATTTTTATAATAAGGTATATAAGAAATGTTTTATTTTTTATTTTGTTAGGTATTTAATATCATAGAATAAATATAATTAAAAAAGTATGTAGTCACCGGCCACTTTATTAGGTACACCTTGCTAGTTCCAGGTTGGACCCCCTTTTGCCATCAGAACTGCCTTAATTCTTCATGACATAGATTCAACAAGGTGTTGGAAACATTCCTCAGAGATTTTGCTCCATATTGACATGATGGCATCACGCGGGTGCTGCAGACTTGTCGGCTGCACATCCATGATACGAATCGTCTGTTGTTCCACTACATCCCAAAAGTGCTTGGGTTGAGATCTGGTGACTGTGGAGGTCATTGGAGTACAGTGACCTCATTGTCATGTTCAAAAAAACAGATGATTTAAGCTTTGTGACTAGAGATGGGCCGAACAGCTCCCTGTTTGGTTCGCACCAGAAATCCCGAACAGAGGAAAAGTTATGACCCAAACGATGAACCCGATTAACCACTTCACCTCCGGAAGGTTTACCCTCCTTCCTGATCTGGCTGTTTTTTGCGATACGGCACTTCGTTATTTTTACTGACAATTGCGCGGTCGTACAATGATGTACCCAAATAAAATGTATGTCCTTTTTTCCGACAAATAGAGCTTTGTTTTGGTGGTATTTGATCCCCTCTGCGTTTTAAATTTTTTGCGCTATAAACAAAGAGCGACTGACAATTTTGAAAAAAATATATATATATTTTTTACTTTCTGCTATAAAACATATCCAATAAAAAAAAAAATGTCTTCATCAATCTCAGCCAATATATATGCTGCTACATATTTTAACCACTTCAATACAGGGCACTTATACACCTTCCTACCCAGGCAAATTTTTCGAGCTTTCAGCGCTGTCGCACTTTGAATGACAATTGTGCGGTCATACAACACTGTACCCTAACTACATTTTTATCATTTTGTTCCCACAAATAGAGCTTTCTTTTGGTGGTATTTGATCGCCTCTGGAATTTTTATTTTCTGCCAAACAAATAAAAAAAGACAGAAAATTTTGAATTTTTTTTTTTTTTTTTTGTTTGTTACAAAATTGTTAACTGTTGTAAATTTAGTTTGTTTTCTCCTTCACTGATGGGCACTGATGGGGCTGCAGTGACGGGCACTGATGGGCACCGATGAAGTGGCACTGATGAGGTGGCATTGATGGGCACTGATATGTGGCACTGATAGGTGGCACTGATATGCGACACAGGCACTGATAGGTGGCACAAATAGGCACTGATAGGTGGCACAAATAGGCACTGATAGGTGGCACGGATTGGTATGGATCGGCGGCATGGATGGGTATGGATAGGCGGCACGGATGGGCACTGATAGGCAGCATGGATGGGCACTGATAGGCGGCATGGATGGGCACTGATAGGCGGCATTGTAGTGTAAAGTATTGTATGGATGGATGCCAATCAGTGCCAAACAATAATGCATGCCAATCAGAGATGCCCATTGTGGGCACTGATTGGCATCCTTTGTGGGCACTGACTGGCATCCCTGGTGGTCTAGGGTGGCATACCTGGTGCTGGGCATCCCTGGTGGTCTGGTGGCGTCCCTGGTGGTCCAGTGTGGGCATCCTTGGGGGGCTGCGCTGATAATCGATCAGCACAGACCCCCCCTGTCAGAGGAGCAGTCGATCGGCTCTCCTCTACTCCCGTCTGACAGATGCGAGTGAGGAAAAGCCAATTGGCTCTTCCTATTTACACTGTGATCAGTCGTGATTGGACATGGCTGACCACGTGGTAAAGAGTCTCCGTCAGACTCTTTACCGAGATCGTAGTCGCCGTGATGCGCGCCCCCCGGGGGCTCAATATCCTGATCACGTAAGGATATTGAAACCACGTTGCCGCCGTCATTCTGCTATATGGCATATATAGAGGAAATGCAATATTGTGGCCGACAAATTGGACACCTAACTGACACTCTTGAAACTTTTTTCGGGACCATTGACACGAATAACAGTGATCAGTGCTAAAAATATGCACTGTCACTATACTAATGACGCTGGCTGGGAAGGGGTTAACATCCGGGGCAATCAAAGGGTTAACTGTGTGCCTAGCTAATGTTTCAGTGTAGTGGAGGAGGTGCTTTTACTAGTGGAAGGCATGGATCAGTGTTTCTGCTTTACACAGGCGCCGGGGGCTGAGTCCTACATTCAGCGTCAATGGACGCTGAATGCGCTTCTCCTAGGGGGTTATACTAGGGGGTTATACCAGCGCTGCCGGGGGACCCCAGAAGTCGAGGATTGGGGCCACTCTGTGCAAAACTAACTGCACAGTGTAGGTAAGTATGACATGTTTGTTATTTAAAAAAAAAATACAAAACAAAGCCTTATGCTGCGTACACACGACCGGACTTTCCGGAAAACTAGGTCCGACGGTCTTCCCGATGGACTTTCGGCAGAGTTTCGACGGACATTCTGAATGAACGGACTTGGCCACATACGAACGGACTAGGTCCGTTTGAAAGTCTGTTTGTTTTGAACGTGATGACGTAAACGGGACTAAAAAAGGAAGTTCAATAGCCAGTAGCCAATAGCTTTGCTTGCATCGTATTTGGTCTGTCGGACCAGCATACAGACAAACGGTTTTCCTGATAGGAATTGAGTCCGGCGACTATTTCTAGGTCTGTTACAAAAAATGATCAGATTAGTCCACACACGATCGGATTGTCCGACGAACTAATCCCGTCGGACCTAGTTTGCTGGAAAGTCCGGTCGTGTGTATGTGGCATTAGAATGGCTGATTGATTTCTATGCAGAACTGCACCAGATTTTGCGCTCTCCAGTTTTAGTAAATAAACCCCAACTGGTTCTTTTTAATGCCCATCTGTATTAAGTCTTATACACTTAGCTTGGCAATGGTGCGCATGACATGACGAAGAAGTGCTCTCCCCAGTCCAAAGGTTGAACTGATGGAATAACAGTAATATATCTTTCACTGCACACAAGTTTAGATTGCTGTAATTACACTTTCTTAATGATAGTAGGAATCGGATTATGAGACTAGAACTCCAGGCCTCTCCCCCTCCATTTCCTGGGAGACAGGCTTTTTAGTGCGGTCACTTTTGCAATGTTATATTTCATAATATGTTTACTTCTGTTTCTGTGTCTTAGATCTGTGAGTGTAAAAGCAAAGTAAAAATTGTATTTGAAATATGCAACCTTTTTACTAATACAGGCACTGTATTAGCAGATTACATTTTTACCAAGATATAAAAATTTAGCATTGAGTGTAATCCATAAATGTTCATACACAGTGAAAGTTTAGAAGCATAAATGTCAACAGCTCTTATATATATTCTCCTAAACAGTTGTTTATAAAACTACGGTAAATCGGGAAATGTATTAAAATAAAGATAATTGCTTTTGTTTATTTTGTATTTTGGTTTATTGCAAATCTATGTATTATTGATATGCATTTTGATGAAAGCACTTTTACTTCTTTAATGTTTAATATCTCTACAAATTACTGCATAATACAAGAGCCTGACATTGTTTTGCTCATATTATACATTTTATTGCTAAACTGTATTTTTTCTTACGTTATGTTAATAAATTTGACATCTTTAGGTCCCAGGTGGCTTTACCAAGTTTAATAGAAATGCAGTGAAATGCACATAGATAAATGAAAACACATTCTATGTTCTGTCAGTCGTACTCCAAGAGTACAATTTTGATGGACATATAAGAACAGATGGCAAAATAGAAGCAGTAATTGCAGCTCTAGACTCTAAAACCTCTCAGAGGACAGTTTGAAGTGCTGTGCCAATGTCTCTATGTAACAAGGAATGCATTTGCTGTATGTAGGAGTTGGAGAGAATTGAGGTGACAAGTAAATATTTAAGGTTCTGAACCTATGAACTTTAGCTGAGATGGAAGATATGGCGAGTAATTGTGTCTGGAAATTTCTCAGTGAAACTCAGATTGACCATGCTGGTTGCATGGTGTTTGTTTTTGCGCCATGCATTTTCTCTAGATAATCAACTTTTCTCTATCGGTGCCTTGTGGTTCACATGTCTTGTCTGGGTACTGCATGTTAAACCTGTTTAAGTGAACACTTGGAAAACACAGCTGCGTCATGTTAGGTTAAATCAGCATTTCACTTCAGCTTGCCTATGCTGGCTGTGATGTATCACCATGCTTGGTCTTGATTTATTTGACTCATGCCATGGCTTCTTTGCCGTGCCTAGTGAGAGTCGTATTGGTCCTTTATTTAGATGAACTCTTGTCTCTCCTTTCCTGATAAAATGATCATGTGACATATCCTTGTGGACCAAAGTTCCGGTGAGGCCTAGAATAAAAAGCAAGGAAGGTAATACATGGATGGCCAGCAAAGCATGACGGGTTAAAGGGGCTTGGGTCTGGAAGGGGCTACTCTTAGTTTAAAGGAAAATAAGGTGGCAGGGATATACCTAATTGGTGTCTAGGTTAGGAATGGGTGGAGATGTGGGGGGGTGGTCAGGCTGGTTGGTCTGAGGAGGTCACCTGTCAGACGTTAGCTGAGTTGGGGAATACTTCTCTCACACCCTGCAATCATGTTCGTTTTCTGGTGCTGAGGAGTTAGGCAGTGGTTGGTATTGGTTTGCCATGCAGCTAGTGGGGTACAAGGTCCTTTTAGATTAGTATGGGCACAAATTTACTTTGTGGGGACTCTTATGAGGTACAGCTCACAGTTGTTGGGATGGTGTATCTGCAATTTGTTAGTCTCCAAATGGGTGGTGTTAATTAAGTTGTACGAAGATACTTTCTCTTTTGATGCCTAATAGGACCTTGGGGCTCCATTTACACTGTGTTATTAAGTTATTTATCTGTTATTTATATAATTTAGTTATTAAAAGACTCTTGTGTCTGTGCTTTTTTGTTAATTTATTATCTATAGCAAATGTGCAAGAATGTAAAGTTTTTAAAGTGCCCCATGCATATATACCTCAATTAGTCTTGACCTTTTATTACAAGTTATACAATGCATCAGTAAATAAATATCTCAGTTCTTCTATAGCTATTCTATGTAAGTGCCGCTCAAGACTCCACCAGGTTTTCTTATGTACCAACCGCTTGGAGTACTGACAAGGGCAGAGCTCATCCCAGCTCTAGACATCTAATGGAAAAGGCAAAAGTCCTGGAAGTTGCACATCTCTGCAAAACCCTGTAGGAATGTGTATGCCTCAGCCCAGGCTTCAACCAGGCCATAACTAAGCTCTGTGGTCAGCGTGAAACATGTTGGGGGCGTGGCCTGGTTGGAGCCCGGACTGAGGCTGACATACACTTTGTGTGATTTCCAGGACTTTTTCCTTCCTAATTGCAAGCAAATAATAGTGCATTTCAAATGATTTGCGTGTCCTTATGGTCCAAACAACAGGCACCTATTCACAGTCCAAGCAAGTGCAAAACAATTTGTGAGAATAAAAAATTGATTCATGATTGTGTCCCCAAATTAATTCTGACCTGCGTGAAGCTTTCAAATACCAATGCATGTGCCGAAGGCTTCTGAATTTACCATATGGACTGCATAACTAAAAGAAGGTCAGCATAGCTCGCTTTCCAAATGTCAGAACCACCCTTTCATAGCCAGAGTGTAAAAATAGAGCAGAGTTTGATGGAATTTATTCATTTGTCTCTACAGGTACAGATTACAGTTTTGGATGAGAATGACAACAGCCCCCAATTTGATCCAACATCAGAATCGGTGGCCAATGTGGCAGAGGACTGTCCCACAGGCCGCAGGATAGCTTTAGTCATGGCTAGAGACCCAGATGCTGGAAATAATGGCGTGGTAAACAAATTAATATTTTTGATACTTTTTTGGAGGCAGTAATGCACCTACCACTAGGGTAACATGGAGGCTGCCATTATTGAGCCCTCTTTCTGAAAATGCTAGGTGCCTGGCTGTTATTCACCTCTTTAACACTTGTGATACTTGCTGTATTAGGTATGCAGATCAGGACTTATGACTTTATTTAGACTTTCCCGATCTGAATTATTTTTTCTGGGTCTGTGACTTGGAAAAGTATTGAAACAAGAGGATCAGCATAGTAACGGTTTACTTCTTTGCTTGCTTGTTTTGTTCCATGGCATGGACAGATGCATTATGATCCTAGAAGGACTTTCTTCTTATACTATATTGTAAGAATTATGATTATATATGATGCTTGGATTAAAAAAGCCACACAATTGGTAACATTTATTCTTTTATCATTTGTCAAAGGTGGCCTTTTCCATAATAGGTGGCAATGCACTTGGGCTGTTTGAAATCCGCACCACCAATGACACATATGGTGAAGTTTTCCTAATGAAATCCCTGGACAGAGAATTGCAGGAGCTTCATGTGTTAAGGGTAACGATAGCACTAGTTTCTAATATATAAAATATTCCTATTTCTCAACGTCTGTTTGCAGATTATTTTGGATGTTTTGTATTTATTCCCTTTTGTATCTATCTGCGAATGTCATTACAATTTTTATTTAAGCCATAAGGTATACAACTTTCCATATGGAATCAGCTCTTGTATCACTTATCTGATCACTTGCAGTGTCTGTTGAACCACATCCCTGCTGAAGCACTTAATGAAAGTGAAAAAAATGGCAGCATACTGATAAGCTCATCTTTCCATCACTCTGCTTTCTCTTCCTGTTAGCATGCAACTTGTTAGCACATGGGCACAGAAGTTCACCTGATAGGCTACTTGTGCTGCTTCTCCTTTTCCCAGTCCCTTTTTCAATGTTTTGAAGCTGTATCATGAGAAGGTCAGCACAGAGGCAGCTGCAATTAACATATTGCATGTACCTCCCACAGTCCTTCCCAAACATATTTCCTGGAAAACTTGAAATTGCAGTATTTTGGTTGGAATTGTCTTAAAGGATAGGGTCCAGCTTTGGAACATGTTACATGTTCCACCCATATTTACGGTGGAACATGTAACATGTTCCAGACACTGACATCCCTCCCCCCAATCCCCCCTTCCCATGGCAGTGGGCAGGGGTTCTTCTCCCCACACTCACTGTTAATTTCTAACAGTGTGGCTGTGTGAGCTCCATCCACACACCTGCGTCATTCATTCACATATTCCTGTGAATGAATATGGTCAGTGGGGAGAATGCTCCTTACACTTGTTGTCATTGTGAAGAATTACTAGACATGGGCAATTCGTTTCGGTCCGAATACAAATTCGGACAAATTTTTGGTTATTCAGAAATTCTAATGCATCTGAATCTCCAAATGAAATAGTAAACAACAGTAACGAATTTTGTTTAAATCTGTTTACATTTGTTTTGTTTATGAATTTTCTACCGAATTCCAACTTTTCAGAAAGATTAGAATTCGAATCAGTCAAAAAACGATCGACCGATCTGAATTCTGTGTGAAGAAATAACTGGTTGTTAAGCAGCGGGCAGAGAAGCCGGCCACCCACGTTCTTAACAACCATGAGTATATTATCTGTCAGCGGGCTTCCCCACTGACAGATAAATGTAAAGATAAAGAATGCTGGCATTGCCCGGCAATGGAAAAATGTTAAAAATGTGTGGGGTCCCCCCCAGTCCATAAAAGGCTCTTTGGGTCTGGTATGGATTTTAAGGGGAACCCCACACCAAAATAAAAAAAAAAACAGCGTAGGGTCCCCGCCAAAATCCATACCAGAGCATGCAGCCTGGCAGCTCATTAAAGGGAGGGGGGACGGGCGAGCACCCCCCCATGAACCATACAAGGCCACATGCCCTCAACATGGGGAGGTGGGTGCTTTTGGGCAGGGGGGCTTAGTGCCCCCCACCCCAAAGCACCTTGTCCCCACGTTGATGGGGACAAGGGCCTCTTCCCGACAAACCCTGGGCTGTGGTTGTTGGCTGCGGGCAGGGGGCTTTATCAGAGTCTGGAAGCCCCCTTTAGCAAGAGGGCCCCCAGATCCCGCCCCCCCCCCATGTGAATGGGTACCCATTTACCAGAAAAGTGTCTAAGAGTAAGAACCACAGAAAACTGTTTTTGACTTTATTAAAAAAATAAAAAAATGGTGTCCCTCGAAGTAATCCATCCATTCACATAAGGGGGTGGGATATGGGGGGCCCCTTGTTAAGGGGGGCTTCCAGATTCCGATAAGCCCCCCCCCACAGACCCTGAAAACCACAGCCCAGGGTTGTTGGGAAGAGGCCCTTGTCCCCATCAACATGAGAGCCCCCTGCCCCAAAGCACCCACCCCCACCATGTTAAGGGCATGTGGCCTGGTGTGGTTCAGGAGGGGGGATTTTTGGGGGACCCTACGCCGTGTAAAAAAAAAATATATATAGTTTCCCCTTAAAATCCATACCAGACTCGAAGGACCTGGTATGGACTAGAGGGGACCCTACGCCATTTTTTTAAACATTTTTCTATTGCTGGGCAATGCCGGCATTCCTTATTTTTACATTCATCTGTTAGTGGGAAATCCCACTGACAGATGATGACTCATGGTTGTTAAGGATGGCAGGCGACCGGCTTCCCGGCCCTATGCTTAACAACCAGCTATTTATTCATACAGAATTCGGATTGATCAATCCTTTTTCGACTGAACAGAATTCGAATTGTTCTGAAAAGTTGGAATGCGTTAGAAAATGTATAAATTAAACAAATTTTTACGAAAACTAAAATTTTTTTTTATGAAAACGAAATGAAATGAAACAAATTTCAAAACTAAAAGAATTTTGTAACTAAACAAAATTAGTAACATAACAAATCTATCCAAAACTAAACGAAACACATTTTTCCATTCTGCACATCTAAGAATTACCCCCTTATAGATGGCTAAAATGATCAATGATGCCAGTGGGAACTTACTTGAGAAGCAGAAATTGCTCATTGTACAAGGAACCCCTAGCAACCTCTGGAGGAACTCAACCTCTTGAGAAACCCTGAGTTAAGTGTTGGTTGACAATTATCTATTTATACGATTGCATAGATGGGTTACTTGAAATAGTGTAAAATGTTTACTGATTTTCTTTACAAAATTCCAAATGTGCTATTGTATTTTTTTTTTTGCAGATCTTGACATCTCGCATATTTGTATTCTGTTTTAAAATAGGAGAAGTTATTTGTATGCGAGTACTGAAGTCAATTGAATACACTTTCTTTGGAATCCTATGGCTTCTACCTTGTTGTCTTAGTAATAACTACATCATTTCTTCTTAATTATTTAGATTCAGGCAACAGATAAAGGATCTCCATCTCGAAGAACAGACTATACCCTAACAGTGAACGTCTTAGATGTGAATGACAATCCTCCTATTATTGGCAGTCAATATGGTTACAATGTTAGTGTGTATGAGGTATGTGAAAAATGTTGCTGCAAAGTTAGACTGTTGACTTCAGTACAGTAGAAATGTACAGTAGAAATATTAAAAGCAGTGGCAGCCCGTCTATTAGGGGCACAGGGGCGCCGCCCCCAAATCAGTGTGCCCAGCCCCTAATCGAAAAGCCTGGCGCTGTATGTATGGATTCCAATGTTTTTTTGTTTTGTTTTTTTAAAGCACATGATTAGAGCACATGATTCAAAAAAGGTGGGCTTGGGGCGCAGTAGCCCACCCAGTTGTGTGATATTAGAAAATTAATATTTGCTAACGTCTTACTGTTTCACCTGGCCAATCAGGAAGTAGGTCCTGAGTCTCAATTGGTCGGGAGTCCTAAGCCCCGATTGGCCACGAGTCCTAACTCCTGATTGGCCGGGAGGAGAAGTGACCCCTAGCACTTGGAAGGAGACGCAGGGGAACAAGCCGCCACCTGGATGGGGTAAGTGCAGGGGCTGGTGGGGGACCTAGCGGGCGATGGTTGACAAGGATCAAACCCTGATCTAGCTATTTTATCTCTATTTTTTATTATTATTATTTTTAACCACCTACTGCAAATGTACTGCGACAGAGCAGCCCCGCACGTACGGGTAGGGGGCACCTGCATGCACAACTGTCTCCTTGGCTGTGCTGTCCTTTGTTTTTGCACAAGCTGATCAGCAGTTCCCAACCAATGTTAAATGGCTGAAACCCACTGATTGAGTGAGTAACAGAAGAGCGCTCTTTGTTGGTAAACAACACAGAGCTCTCTACAGACATTGGCAATATGCCGTTTTTAGCTAAGCAGAGAGGAAAAACCAGCACATCGCTCTGTAAAAACAATACACAGTGAACATTGTAGGCACATAGTTAACCCCTTGATTGCCCACAAATGTTAACCCCTTTTTAGTCAGTGTCATTAGTGTCAGCCAGTGTCATTAGTACAGTGACCGTGTATAATATTAGCACGGATCACTGTATTAGTGTCACTGGTGATGTCAGTCAGCCCCCAGCGTTGGTGTCAGATTGCCCACCGCAGTCACACTTTAAGTCGCTAATCGCTACCATTACTAGTATATTAAAAAAAACAAATATTCCAATATATATTCCTTCATTTGTAGATGCTATAACTCTCAAGCAAATCAAACATTATACACTTATTGGGATTTTTCTTACAAAAGACATGAAGCAGAATACATTTTGGCCTAAATTTATGAAGATTGTTGATATTTTTTAATTGGATGTCTGCAATGTAAATAAAAGGGATAGCTTTTTCTCAACAAAATCATAGTTACTCTTTAAGAACTGGCACTCTTTACAGAGTAACATTGATTGTGTCTGGAAAGGATGACTTGAAGTACCAAAATCATATGATCAGCATGACTGGCCTAGCAGCGAGTATTTCATTGGGAGGTCCACAATGGCAGCCCCATATTTCTCTCAGCACCAGCAGGCATCGTTTTTTTTTTGATCATTATTTTTAACACTGTATTGGGCCCGAAGCCATGATATGTATAGAGAATTTGTTTAGTTTTTACAGCTTTTTTTGGAAAACATTAGTTATTACAAAATATATACTATTTCTAATTTTACAATTTTAGCAGTGCTTTTCAACCTTTTTCTGACACATATCTTTTAAGCAGGAAATGTAGTAATTACCCTTTCATATGGTCTCTGCTCATTTGATGTTATGAGCATGGAGCAATTATCCACTACATTTTATGAATCTTGGATAGAATTTAATGATGCGGAGGAAGGTTAGACTGTCAATAGATCTAATGAGAATACTTTGTGGACTCGCAATATGTCTAATTGCTGATTCCTTTGCAATTATATTGCCATTCTATTTGATTCAATTTTCTCATTTGCCTTTTTGATGTCATTTGGAAACTTCAGGTATAATAAATTAGTTTCCTTAGCACTTACAGTAAAATTAATCTATCAGTAGAAATATGTACCAAATAATTAATCCATCACTAGAAATATATAGCAAACTGGCAAAGTGGGTGATATCACACTGCACAGGTTGACTGTACATATCATTAACTGTTAAAAATGTCCAATATATCTTGCAGGAGCCCCTAAATTCAGGTGTGCTCTGTATGTATATCTAAATTTTGCTGTAAACCAAAGTGTATACATGTTTCCTGCCCGCAATCCCACAATTCTGTGCAAAATGCCTTAAACCTATTGAGTGATTTAAATTATACTGTGAGGTGCCAGAGTATCTGTTAACATAGCACCCATGTGACAGCATGGCATTCTCTAACTTCTGACAGCATGACATCCCTTTGTCTCTGGCTTATTTAAGTGATGCCATACATCACACCATGATTTAACAGAAGACTCTACAGGTGCCCACCACAGACTAAGTGGTGTATATAGTAGTAAGGAATGAAAGCCTTGTGATAGCACTGATATATTAGAGCATACATGACCATTCAATCCGGGAATGCCTACTTATCTCTGTAAAGTGTAGGTATACTCTGGTACTTTTTGTCTGGTGAATATACCACTTTTTTTTTTTTTTTACTGTTTTATAAATGAAAGAAAACCTGATGATCCTGTCAGAAATTCCGAGTTGCCCTGTGTGCTCTGTCTGTGTTATCTAAAAGGGTTTATTTAGCCCTCCTAGTTCTTATCAGATAAAAACTGGGCAGGGCTGACACCACTTAGTCCAAGAGAAATACTGTGTTTACACATTTCTGACAGATCAACAGGTATTTTTTCTTTATTTGCATTGTTTTCAAGGGATAAAACATGGGGAAATGTGCATGCATTGAAGATATGTACTGCATAGTTTTTTTTATTTTTATTTTGCCTTGACATACTCTTTAATGACTTATCTAAATTGCACAAGTTCCATGGATATTTTAATTTTCTCACAAGTTAATATGTATTTATCCCACACAGATGACTAGTCTGAACCAAATTATTTTATTAAAGAAGAAGTGAACTTTGTGGGGATGAGCCTTTGCCATAATCTGTAAGTATGCACAGCATGCTTGCAGATATTGGCGCATACTTAGCTCCTCCTATGCTGTACTCCAGTGATGATGGGTCCAGGCACCTGTCACAGCTGCATTCCCCGCTGCTCCCATTTTCACTGCTGATTCTCACAAATGACATGTTGATGTTCTTTCACCATTGGACAGCCACTGATGATTTAACTGTTGCACATGCCCACAAGAGTTACAAGATGTATCCCAGACACCTGGCCCATTCCTGGCATTTGTAAGATGAGTTGAGAGAGTACACTGCACGGAGCATGCCCCACACAGTGTACACAGAACATTACAATTTCTAGTAAAAACAGCTTCTAGCATTTTTTTTTTGTTTGTTTTATTAAAGTTTTTTTTTTTCTTTAAAATTCTGAGCAGAATGTGTTTTAATATTGCCTTTACCAGTGCATTTTTTTTTTTTTTGGTGCTGGCATTTGTCATGTAAGAAAAGGGAAAGGTGTAGTATCGCTATTGTTTTGCACTGGACTCCATTACATGAGTGTCTCCGTTTCAGAATTCCAAGAACTTGCTGTCTCATTGTACACTATTTTAGTGTTCAGTATTTTTTCCCAAGAAAAAGCATGTTTTATTGTTTGATTGATACCAGACAATTGTTATTTTTTTGCTATACCTAAATCATGTTCAGTCTTGTGTTTGGTTGTTTCTTCTTTGTGCAGAATGTTGGAGGTGGAACATCAATAATTCGAGTAAATGCAACTGACAAGGACAAAGGACTGAATAGTGTTCTTTCATATTACGTCACACAAGGCAACGATGACTCCATTTTCCGCATGGATAGGCTCACTGGGGAAATTTCCACAAGACCGTCCCCACCTGATCGTGAAAAACAGAGTTTCTATCAGCTGAAGGTTGTTGTGGAGGATGAAGGAAATCCTGCGCTTTCAGTGAGTACCTTCTTAAAGCAGCGTTAATCATAACATCTTTTAAAAAAATATGATCCTGAAGATTGCAGAATATTTATTCAGCAGTACCCTGTCATTCCTTTCTTCTTTTAATAAGCATTTGGTGCCATTTTCATAATTGTGCGTGCAACGCATCTATGTGCATTTCCATGCAAATGGGCATGTCCAGGTAGGATATTGGCAGATGTGCCAGGCCTGTGTTTTTGCACATGTGCACCTCTGTTCTGGAGAGCACCCTGACATGAATGGAATGAGATCTGCACTACATTAGTTTAATTGGAGGAAACGTAACATACAGGAACGTGCAAACATAAATGCATGCATTGGGGCATTTACACGTGAAAACATTGATTGCATTACACATGTCGCAGAACGGCACACATAACAGAGAGAGTTAACTTTAAACTCATGACCTGCAGGAGCTTGAAGGGTATTGAAGTTTGTCACCATTTCATGAGCACACAAAGTTTAAAGGTTTGACATGTTGGGTATCTGTTTACTCAGCATAACCTCTTCTTTTATAATTCACAAAAAGAAAAAAGGGTAATGTATTGTAGTGCCCTAAAATTAACTTTGGTGTATATTTTAATGTCATTTTGCAATTCCTAAACCATTGCACTAATATTGTGCGGCATAAAAATTGGAACTACCACTATTTTGTTCTTTAGGTTATCTGCTTTCAGAAAATGTGTGCAAAAATACACAAAAACTGTTCTGGCAGAAAAATGGCTAAAACTATCCTTGCTTTGACAAGTTAATTTACTGCTCACTGGCATCGCTATGGGAGTGCGGGGGGGGGGGGGGTGGACTAACCACACCTGGTTGACACTCGCCAGACGGGTGACACCAGGCTCGAATAGACATTGGGTTGCAGAGACACAAGGGTAGTACACCGCTCTAACAATCCAGAGCGGTTCTTGTCGGTGACAGAGGCAGCACCTCAGAAAGCAACTCAAAAGGGCCAGAGGTCAGTAGGAGCACCTATGAGAGGCAGAGATAATTTAGGCAGCAAGGACTCGAGAAACCATTGAGAAGGCTGACCAGGAGCCCGGGATAGGGGAAGAGACCAGAGAGGAGGAGCCAATGAAGGAACAGAGTGAGTAATCCTTACAATACCTGGCACTGTACATGGCTCGGTCTGGACCCGCACACACAGCATATGTCATTCCCTCAGATGAAGCCTCAAGCTGTGCGGTCTGTGCCTCCCAGTATGGATGACAGAGCTGGCTGTGTGCCTGGACAGGATGTGCAGGAAACAGCTGAGGGGGTAAGGAGCCGGGGGAAGGTGAGAAGGGGGAGGGAGAGTCTTACCCTTCTCTCTCTCTTACCCCCCTCTCTGTCACCCCCTCTCTCATCACCCCCCGCCCCTATCTCTCTCACCCCCCACCCCCTCTCTCTCTCACCCCCGACCCCCCCCCCCCCTCTCTCTCACCCCCTCTCTGCCTAGAGAGGAGAGAGCCCGAGGTGCTAGCCTGCCCAGTGTCTACTGCTCTGTTTTGCTGTCACTCTGCATGTTTTACTGCACACACCATGCTTTACCGCACCAGGTGACCCAACCCTTGTGACACCAATGCTACTGCTCTAGGGAAAAAGCTATTCTGCAGCCTATTAGTCTGAGCCCGTATAATTCTAAGAACCAAAAATGGCTAGGATGTGTGACATATCTCATAATATTTGACGTTCATTTGTGAAGATGGCTCAAATAGATATCTTCTAAACTAGGAAGTGGGGACCCAGTTATCCACTGGGTCATTTTAACCACCCTCTGCAAATCATTCCTCTCTGTGTACAACTAGAATACAAAATTGTACAGTAATAGTTTTATTGTAAGTCTGTTGTGGCATAAAATATTTTTTTCTTAAACGGTATTCACCACTGATGTGTGCACAGAATGATAAGGCTGCATTGTTTTCTTATTTTATTTTGCTATACAAAAGTTATTTTATTGCACCTGCTAATTGTCAGAGATCTAGCACAGTAAGGGAGATCCCCTGCTATATGGGCCTGTATTTTAGTTAAACTCCAGCCTGATGTTAAGTTTTGTGCAGTTGTTCAGGGCCTTTTACCCATGCCGAACTTGCTTAAAGTAGAACTATTTTTCATTTTGGATAGAGCAAGGGATAGTTATAACCCCTATCAGATTTTTTTTTTGCCAAGATTTTCCTTCACTTCCTGCCCTATAGCTGAACAGGAAGTGAGAGGAAATCCCTGCAAATTAAGGGAACTTCTTGGGGACCTCCATGTCACCAGAACTAGTGTCCCTATGCTATTACTTTTCTGGGGACAACCCAAAATTTGGGATTTTCTGTTACTTTCAATGATAATGGTAAACAGGAATAATAGAGAGAGTGAATCTCCCTAACAGGGGCACAGACAGAAAAAGAAACTGCCAGGTGTTGTAATCCCTCTTCCCTCTATCCAAAACTATAAGGCCCCTTTCCCACTAGGGCACTTTGCAGGCGCTACAGTACGGGTGACCCCGCCCCCCTCTGATGTAACGGAAACCTGCGTCCCTTGTGTCAGAGGGGGCGGGGTCACCCTTACATCACTGGGGAAGCCTGGGCTTCCCCAGTGACTTACGGGTGACCCCGCCCCCTCTGATGTAACGCAGGTTTCCGTTACATCAGAGGGGGGCAGGGTCAGGTGATGGAGTGGTCCGTCCTCCTCTGCTAAGACCTGGGATTCCCTCAGTGTCTCCGTGGAGACAGGATGCGCTGCACTGGACGTCGGAAGAGATCAGCCATCGCTGGACCCTGGAGAAGAGATCAGCCATCGCTGGATAGCAAGAGTGGATTACCACCGCTAGAATCTTTTTTTTATTTTTAATGAAGGACTTTTCCCAACGGTGTCTGTGTATTTTTTAACTTTTTTTTACACTTTCTTTGTGAAATGGTAGGGGTACTTTTGTACCCCCTTACCATTTCAAACAGGGGGGCGTCCAGATTCTGATAAGCCCCCCTGCCCACAGACCCCCACAATCACCGGCCAGGGTCGTGGGGAAGAGACCCTTCTCCTCATCATCATGGGGACATGGTGCTTTGAGGGGTCACAGACCCCCAAAGCATCCTCCCAATGTGGAGGGAATGTGGCCTGGTACGGTTCAGGAGGGGGGGCGCTCTCTCGTCCCCCCTCTTTTCCTGCGGCCTGCCAGGTTGCTTGCTCGGATAAGGGTCTGGTATGGATTTTGAGGGGGGCCCCCACATCATTTTTTTTTTTAATTTGGCGTGGAGTTCCCCTTAAAATCCATGCCAGACCTGAAGGGTCTGGTATGGATATTTAGGGGGAACCTCACGTCGTCTTTTTTTTTATTTGATCCGGGGTTCCCCTTAACCGCTTCCCGACCGCCTCACGCAGATATACTGCGGCAGAATGGCAGAATGGCACGCGTGCGCTCGTGACCCGGTCGGGAGCTCCGTGACCCCGGCCGCGGGACCAGCGGACCCGATCGCCGCTGGTGTCCCGCGATCGGGTCACAGAGCTGAAGAACTGGGAGAGGTCTGTGTAAACGAACCTCTCCCTGCGCTTCCTACTCTGCCTGTCATTGATTGGCTGTTCCGGTCATCGGGAAAGCCGATCAATGACGTCAGACGTCAGCCCCGCCCCCTAATGTAAAAAAACACACACACGTCACAGCCCATAACCCCTCCCCTCCCCCTAGTGGTTAACTCTTTCACTGCATGTGTCATTTATACAGGAATCAATGCATTTAAATAGCATTGATTGCTGTATAAATGACAATGGTCCCAAAAATGTGTCAAAAATGTCCATAATGTCGCAGTTACAATAAAAATCGCTGATCGCCGCCATTACTAGTAAAAAAATAAATATTAATAAAAATGCTATAAAACTATCCCCTATTTTATAAACGCTATAACTTTTGCGCAAACCAATCAATAATCGCTAATTGCGATTTTTTTTTTACCAAAAATATGTAGAAGAATACGTATCAGCCTAAACTGAGGAAAAAAAAAATTTTTTATATATTTTTTGTGGATATTTATTATAGCAAAAAGCAAAAAATATTGCATTGTTTTCTAAATTGTCGCTCTATTTTTGTTTATAGCGCAAAAAATAAAAACCGCAAGGGCGATCAAATACCACCAAAAGAAAGCTCTATTTGTGGGAAAAAAAGGACACCAATTTTGTTTTGGAGCCACGTGGCACGACCGCGCAATTGTCAGTTAAAGCAACGCAGTGCCGAATCGCAAAAAGGGGCCTGGTCCTTTGGCTGCCAATTGGTCCGGGGCTGAAGTGGTTAATATCCATACCAGACCTGAAGGGCCTGGTAATTTAATTTCAGGGGAACCCCACCCTTTTTTTTTTTTATCAATGACTTTCAATGACTGTTTTCTGTATTATGGGAGCCGACAATTTATTATAGCTGCGAGTGATTTTAAATAGCTTTTTTTCCTGCAAAAATTACACTTTGTGCAGGGACAGTTCTAAGCATGGGAAACATGCGCCCCTTTACATGCATACTATACACACCCACCAATTTAAAGGAATATTACACATTTATTGTTTCACTTTAAGCATTTTAAAAATCACTGCTCCTGAAAAAACTGCCGTTTTTAAAACTTTTTTTTGCATTGATACATGTCCCCTGGGGCAGGACCCAGGTCCCCAAACACTTTTTATGACAATAACTTGCATATAGGCTTTTAAAATTAGCACTTTAGATTTCTCCCATAGACTTTTACAGGGTGCTTGCAGCTTTTCGAATTTTCCGCGAACACCCCAAATTGTTCGCTGTTCGGTGAACAGGTGAACAGGCAATGTTCGAGTCGAACATGAGTTTGACTCGAACTTGAAGCTGATCCCTACTCATGAGCTATGTATGCACAAAATGCATTGAATTGGGCTCAAACAGCATGAGATCTCATATGGATGGATGGACAGAAGCCTCATAGCATTTCCCCTTAAGCCTTCACTCCAAATGCCTCATAGTATAAGTATGTTGTTACACATAAAAGAAAAAGAACCGCTGCTCCAGGTGTATAAAGATAAGGCTGATTGGAGTATCTTGCAGAGTACTAGCAACGGCCCGCCTCCGTGGGAAACTTGGAAAGAAGAAACAAATGGCTGCACATCCAGAACTTCCGATTGCCTTTTATTTTGTTTCACAAAGATAACACCAAAGACACCAAACTGTGGTCATGTAGACCCGTTTCACACATACATCTTGTGCTTAATCACCACCTGTTGTAACACATACACGGATTTCCCAAAAAGATATAAAAGCCTCATAGCATAATACTGTAAGGCTATGTTCATACTATAGTCAGTCTGCATTAGCGGTAAAGTCCCGCTAATTTTATCAGTGCTTTACCGTCATTTTAGCAGTGCTTTTCAGCCACTAGCGGGGTGCTTTTAATCCCCACTAGTGGGAAAAGAAAGGGTTAAAAGCGCTTGTGTTGCTGCTTGGCAGCGCTGCCCATTCATTTTAATGGGCAGGGCATTTTGGGAGTGATGTATACACTGCTCCCAAACATGCTGCTTGCAGGACTTTTCAGAACGTCCCGCAAGCGCACTGCCCCAGTGTGAAAAGTCTGAATGGGGGGGTTTTCAGATGTAAGTTAGAGGCTATTTCTAGCGTTAAAGAGGAAGTAAAGCCTCCTCCAAAAAAAAAAAAAAAAAAAACAGAACCTGCAAGGCAAAGGTATAATGAGCTAGTATGCATAGCATACTAGCTCATTATGAATAACTTACCTGAGAACGAAGCCCCCGAAGCGGTCCTCATCCATGACCTTCTCTGCCGCCATCAAGCCCGGAGTGACTTCCGGGTCTCGCCGCTCCAGCGATGTCATTCGCTGGATCGGCGATGACATCACTCCCGCGCATGCGCATGAAAGCGGCATATCGCCGTGATCTCGGCATGCGCAGTGCGCCTGCGCGCCGCTGTCTACGGCGCATGCGCTGTAGACAGCGATGCCTCTTTTTTTCTAAATCTCTCCTAAACCATGTAGGTTTAGGAGATATTTATTGGACCTACATGTAAGCCTTAATCTAGGCTTACCTGTAGGCCAAAGTGGTTTGTAAGGGTTTACAACCACTTTAAACCTGTAAGGCTGCTTTCACACTGAGGTGGTTTTTCAAGTGTTTTAATGCTAGAAATAGCCTCTAACGCCTGAAAACCGCCTCACTGTTTATTTCAGTGTGTTAAGTGTGAATATATGTTAACTCTGTAAGAGTTAATTCACACCAGCTCTGTTTGGCAGTGCACCTTAACAAGCTCCCGTTGGTGTGTATGGGCCCTAAGACCAGAACATGTAATAACTGCCCAGCATGCACTTCCTTTTATGAGAGTTACAGTCTAATATTGTTAGTGTTTAGCAATGACATAGGGAGTGTGCATTGGTGGGCAGCCATGTTTTTTTTTTTAACCTGGGCAGGTGTGTATACAGTTGTTCAATCAGATGCTGCCCATAGTGCCCAGTTGGCTTGCCTTTACATCTGGCTCAGACTATACTACCCATTTCATTTACGAGGCATTTTTTCTGTAGTAAATATTTTTAAAATGTTATTGGTCTCCACCTTGCAGATGTTTGAGGTTATGGAGCGATCAATGGGTGTTTCCCTCTATGTATGTGGTCTTCTTCAAACCATACTATGAGATCTATTTAGTGTGAGTCATTCTAGTCTTTCCTGCCTGGAAGTCAAATACATTGTTTGTGTTTGAAACCACACAGAAAATCAATCGGACACCACTTATAGGTGTTCCCCTGTAGTTTTGGTCACTTATTTGTCTTAGTTTACAAATAGGAGTATGTACACATGACATGCATCTTTGAGTTAACATGGACCTATAAGGTGATATGATTCAAAAGTCAGTTTAGGACAGAGATGGCCATAGACATGTTCAGAAGGATTTTGTTTTGATTAACCTCCGCAACATCTCCAAACTACGTCCCTTCCTAACCAATGAAACCACAAAGCTCCTGATTCACTCCCTGGTTATCTCTCGCCTCAACTACTGCAACTCCCTCCTCATTGAGTTACCTTTAAATAGACTATCCCCCCTTCAGTCCATCATAAATACTGCTGCCAGTCTCATCCACCTTACAAACCACTCAGTGTCTGCTATACCTCTCTGCCACTCACCCAACTAAATTCAAAATACTAACAATAAGTTACAAAGCCACCCACAGCTCTGCCCCCAGCTACACCACTAGCCCAGTCTCAAAATACCAACCTAATTGTCTTCTTCGTTCCTCCCAAGACCTCCTGCTCTCTAGCTCCCTCATCACCTCCTCCCATATTCGCCTCCAGGACTTCTCCCAAGCCTCTCCTGTCGTCTGGAATACCCTACCCCAATCTGTCAGACTATCTCCAAATCTATCTACTTTTAGGTGATCCCTGAAAACTAACAGACTCGGCTGGCAACTTCCAGGAAAAACAGTGTGATGACATCAAACACCAATCTCCACCTTACATGTTACTCCCACTGAGTGGGGCTTCATCATTGAATCATCATTTTCAGTTTTTAACTGAAATTGATCCTCCTCCTTTCCTCCTCAGTTAAAAATAATAAATAATGCATTAGTGATGAAGCCCTGCCCACTTTGGCGTAATGCGTAAGACCACTGTTTTTACTGTCTTTACGAGTACTTAGAGAACAATTTCAGCTTTATTTCCTCACTTCGCAGTTCCATTTATATGCACTTTAAAGAATAATACATTGTTATATGAAACTTGCTAAAATAGCTGTGTGTACCGTACCTGTTGTTTGTTGCTTTTTTTTCTCATTAAAATTATTATAAGATCAAAAAAAAAAAAATGGAGCATTTGTACAATCATAATAACATTTGTACATATAGCTTGTACATAGTAATTTCGGCAAACTGTTCTCACATTTAAAGTGGTTGTAAACCCACGAACAAAGCAAACTAAAAAAAAAAAAACCTGCAAGACAAAGGCATAATGAGCTAGTATGCATAGCATACTAGCTCATTATGTATTACTTACCTTAGATCGAAGCCCCCCGCAGCGGTCCTCATTCACTGCTCCGACCAGCGACATCGCTCCCACTTCTGGGTATCGCGTGCCCTGGCACTGTGATTGGCCAGAGCTGCAATAAAGCCACTTCCACGCATGCGCACAGGAGCTGCCGATAACGGCACAGTCTAACTGAAGCAACGGTACGTACTGCCATTGCTTCAGTGCGCATGTGCCGATAACGCCACCACATGCAGATACAGGGGATATCTTCTAAACCATGCAGGTTTAGGAGATATCCAGGGTAGCTACAGGTAAGCCTTATTATAGGCTTACCTGTAGTAAAAAGTGGCTGTAAAGGGTTTACAGCCACTTTAAATTCATTGCACCCATCTCCTTCCTTCCAAAAAATGGCACATGGATATGATTTTTCTTGTTGTAGTTAGGATAAAGAGTAGGGAGATCTTGGATGCAGTAATTTGAGTTCAGGTTATCAGGGATATGACCCTTTCTATACAATTTTTGTGTTGTAGAACTTGGCAATCCTATTCCTATGCACAAGTTAGCCTTTGTTATGTACAGGATATCCTCGGGCTTATTTCACTTCGTTAATTTCCTCACCTTGCCAAGTTAGGCAATTCAACTTTTGCTGTGATGCTGTTACACCACTTTTCCGGTAAATAATTACTACTTAATTTGACCTCATACATTACCATTATCTGCATCATGGCTGTTAAAGTTGTACGGTAGGTCTTTTTCTGTTAAATCCATCCTTGTAAAAGCATGTTATAATGAGATGCAATATTTTATACATTTCCAATGCCTTTTTTATATATATATATATATATATATATATATATATATATATATATATATATATATATATATAGCAATCAATCACATATTAAATTTAATTTGGCTTTTTTAAAAGAAAAGTATGGCCAAAGCTCATTATTTCCTGACATGCGAATTGCATGTGTCAAAAAGTTGAGTCCAATTTGCAATAGTGTGAACCCCGCCTTTAAGACAAACAGTGACATTTATTAAACAAGTAACACCTTTTAGAATTATGTTACCCTTTTTTTTTTTCATTGATTTTAAGCAAAAGGGGAGGAAAGCACAGACTATTAACCAAAAGCTGAGTGACCAGGGCCTGTGGTATAATTTAAAGGCATGGCACAAAATTTCTGGATCATTTAAACACAATATTATTGGTCATTAGACAATGGCATTCACAGACAATGCGGTGGTGATCATAAAACCATATCTACTATTCTAGTAATTTGATAACCATGTGGATACTGACTACCGATTATTGGGGTCATTTTGATTTTTGCGCAGGAATGGTAGCGAGTGTTAATTTTTAAAGTGAATTGTACTGCCTTGATGTTTTACAGGTACCCTTTAGAATATACATAAATACATGTGTATTGTATATTATTATTAAAATACAGGACATGTATAGCACCAATAGTTTGCGCAGTGCTTTACAATATGTATGAAACGCACTTTACTTACTTTGCACAGGACACTTTTTTCACTATTGGATGCACTTTATTGATTTTATTGGTATAGCACGGTTCATTACTTCGTTGCTATACATCATTATTGAAGTTATTAATCCTGAGACTCTTTTTTGGAAGCCATCCTTTGGAGTCCTCCCGCAGGATTGGTATCCTTCCCAACAGCAAGCGCCACATATTTTATATATATATATATATATATATATATATATATATATATATTATGGTATTTTATATTAATTTTTATTTTTCTCAGTGCTTTAATATGCCAATTTGATTATCATAGTATTTTATTCGTATTATTTAGTTTTATTGTCAGCGCCCCATTTTTATATATTCTTATATATTCCTTTTACTGTGCATTGGTGTGTGAACACCCTGATGGTGGCTGCGGCAGTTGTTGATTTTAATTTCTAGTTGTTTACATTGACTTTTTATCCCGTATTGGTTTGCGCAGTTGGTCCCCCCCCCCCCCCCCTTTTACAATATGTATAAAATCTATTTCTTCATTTTGGGAAATTGAATATTTTTACATTTGGACTGTTCCCAAATTGTGTAGGGCCTGTATAATACTGGGATTTTTGCACGCATATCGGCTTTACCCAATTTATACATATTTCCCCTTTTCTATGTGAAACACACTTCCTGCAGTGCAGTAAAGGAAGTAGAAAATGTGGCTAACCACTGTGTGTGTGTTTTTAAGGAAATGTGGAAACCTGGCTTTGTTACCCTATGAAAAATATTTTAACTAATCATTTTAAAATATACAATACTCAACAGTCAATGTACTTACTTTCTTAATATTTTTACAATTATATAAAGAAAGAAAAATTTACATTGTATAGATGGCAAAAAGAACAGACATTTCAAATGCATATTTTGCTTTAGGTCAAAGATTATTGACCTACTGTTTCATACCTATCAAACATTATTATTATAATTAAGTAGAAAAGATATCATAAATGTGATGTATTTTTAATAGCTATCATTATAAAAAAAAGGATCAGTGTTTGGATCCTTTAGTCATACTAATATTTTTAAAAAGTCAGTTTAATAAGGGAAACAAAAATCTTTCAGATTATTACTGCAGAATTTGTAAAAGTATGCTATTAAAATGGATCAAATCCAAGCCTGTTTTATCTCGGTACCTCCATTTGAGAGGAAATGACTGTTCTTGAGTTATAACTGGTAGAGAAATAAAATAATTTCTACATAGTATATCAAACTCATTGCACAAAAATGAATAGTATCAGTAGTAGGGACATATTGCTATCCAAAATGATAGCAGAAGGAAATTGAATGACATGTATTGAAAAGGGGCCAGCCTAGTACTATGGCCTATGTTGGCGTGAAGTGAAAGGACACTCTTCCATGGATCTTAATGTTTTCTTTGTGCATTACAGTAATATACTTTGAAAAACCAAAGTTATGGAAGTGTGTAAGGCCCTTATTGCCTTTGTTTCTTTGGATTGAGGTGGCTTAACTTTGCATATATATTTACACAGTATCTCAGTATTTCCCAAAGACAACCTCTGGATATGACGCTGAGCATGTGCACTTAACTACTTTGGTTGACCACGACGAGGCCTGTTCTGAGTGCAACCTGTCCTGTTAAACTGCTGTATGGTTTTGGCTACTGTACTGCAGCTGAGTTTCAAGATCTTGGCAATCTTCTTATAGCCTATGCCATCTTTATGCAGAGCAACAATTCTTTTTTTCAGATCTTCAGAGAGTTCTTTGCCATGAAGGTGCCATGTTGAACTTCCAGTGACCAGTATGACAGAGTGAGAGTGATAACACCAAATTTAACACACCTGCCCCCATTCACACCAGAGACCTTGTAACACTAATGAGTTCCATGACACCGGGGAGGGAAAATGGCTAATTGGGCCCAATTTGGACATTTTCACTTAGGGGTGTTTTCACTTTTGTTGTCAGCGGTTTAGACATTAATGGCTGTGTGTTGAGTTATTTTGAGGGGACAGCAAATTTACACTGTTATACAAGCTGTACACTCACTACTTTACATTGTAGCAAAGTGTAATTTCTTCAGTGTTGTTACATGAAAAGATGTAATAATATATTTACAAAAATGTGAGGGGTGTACTCACTTTTGTGAGATACTGTGTGTGTGTGTATGTGTGTATATATATATATATATATATATACACACACACACACTATATTGTCAAAAGTATTGGAACGCCTGCCTTTACATGCACATGAACTTTAATGGCATCCCAGTCTTAGTCTGTAGGGTTCAATATTGAGTTGGCCCACACTTTTGCAGCTATAACAGCTTCAACTCTTCTGAGAAAGCTGTCCGCAAGGTTTAGGAGTGTGTCTTTGGGAAGGGTTTGACCATTCTTCCAGAAGCGCATCTGTGAGGTCAGGCACTTATGTGGACGAGAAGGCCTGGCTCACAGTCTCCGCTCTAATTCATCCCAATGGTGTTCTATCGGGTTGGGGTCAGGACTCTGTGCAGGCCAGTCAAGTTCCTCCACCTGATAACAATGTTTTCTAATTTTCCTTGCACAAGATTAGATATAATAAGTGAGACTAGCTTAACCGTATTCTCTAATATAAGTAAACATTTATTTGATCTGAAATCCAACCCCTAAAATATCATATAAGCTTTAACAAGTTATGTTGTGTTGACAACTGTCTCCCAATTATGTTCCACTGCTGTCACCCCTTATGGAGTAGGGGAGTTACAATCCGCTTTATATCCAAACTAAACCTTAGACCCTTCCTCTATGATGTAACTCACATTTTAATATGTAGGTGTGCAGCTATATGGGAAATGAGCTTTAAAATGTACTTATTCACTGACCACAGAGACCAACATTATGACTCTGCTGACTGCAGACTACCCAAGATTGATGTGTTAAATGGAACAGGAGGTTATCTTGTCTGTTTGAATATAGACAAGCTAGCTGTAGATACATGGACATAGGGGAATTAATCCGCCATGAAACCACAAACTGCAGTCATAACATGTAAGTCCATCATTCCAAGGTAAGGCAAACAAACAGCCCAGGGAATACAACTACACTAAAACCTAGTTACCGTATATACTCGAGTATAAGCCAAGTTTTTCAGCACATTTTTTTGTGCTGAAAATGCCCCCCTCAGCTTATACTCGAGTCAAGCATTTTTCTGCAGCAGAGAATTACATTTTCCGACCCGACTTTGGGGCCCCGTATCTCGGTATCTCACCCACTTGTGCTAAGAACCCCAAATATTGTGTGTAAATCCAGTGGAACTAGCACTACAACATATCCAACTGTGTCCACCTGCAGCAATGTCATTTCAGGACTTTTCGGGTCCAGAGACCCCAAATTTTGGCTGCAGCTAGGGGGCATCTAGGAACCCTTAACTACCAAGTTTGGAGTTTGGGGACCTATGGCTGCAAATGGGCACAGTGAGGCATGCAAATGGGCACTGTTGACCCTCTTTTGCACTTACAGTAGCTGCGCATTTCTCACCCTAGGCTTATACTCGATTTAATAAGTTTTCCCATTTTTTTGTGGTAAAATTAGGTACCTTGGCTTATATTCGGGCGGCTTATACTTGTATATATATATATATATATATATATACGGTAAAACAATGAAAACATTTGAAAGTATAAAATGTTTTTAAGACTGAAAAGTCAATAGACCTCCCAGGGCCCAGTAGTACAGTCAACAAGTCTTTGGACATCATTTGATAGAATAGTAATCATAGAAATGCTTCGCCCACCTGCATGTACTCTTGATCCAAGTCCAATAGGTGCACTATTGGCACGAATTATCCAAATTTCATAGTGCTCCTTTGATACAAGGGTTTAACCACACCAACTTAGAAAACCCATTACCAGGCTTTTGCTAAAAAGAAAAAAAGGCTTTCTTGGATCCAGAGATTTTGGCCAAATACAGACGAGTGTCAAACCTATCCTTTTAGGAAAAGTGATTGAAAAGATAGTCACTAACAGGCTGGCTGTCAAACATCAAAATCTTTGACATATTTGAAAACGGTTTCACATAAAAAAAAAAAAAAGTAAAGAAACAGTTCTAGTCCACCTATTGATGGTGAGAGATAAGGGAGAAATTGCTCCATCCTTATCCTCCTTGATCTCTCCGCTCTATTTGACACCATGGACCATAACAACTTACTCTGTGGTCTACAGGGTACAGTGTGCAGCTGGTTCAAATCCTTCTCTTCAGGGTGATTACAGGCACCATGGTAGGAACACGCCCATACTCTTCACTTCCATTACATTACAGGGTTCCACAGGGCTCCATTTTGACACCAATGTCATTTTTTATATACATAATCCCACTAGGAAACATCATACAACTCTACCTGTCTTTCAAACCAGACACTTGTGACCCTGTAACCAAGATGAAGGGATGTCTTTCTGATGTGCAGGAGTGGGTAACTGTGGTAACTGGCTGAAAATGCACCCAGGCAAGGCAGAAGTGCTTGTAAATGGAAGGCAGAGGCTAAACTCAAAGAGGCAGCAAACACACACAGTTGGTTTAAACCAGTGGTTCTTAAACTCAGTCCTCATTACCCCCCACCAGGCCATGTTTTGGGAATTTCCCTTAGATAAAATAGCTGTCCAAAATACCAAGCTATTGACTTAGATTTAAGGCACCTGTGCAAGATAAAAGGAAAGCCTGCAAACATGGCCTGGTGGGGGGTAATGAGGACTGAGGTTAAGAACCACTGGTTTAAACCTTGGGAATACAATGCATATGTTTTCAAACCACACGCACAGCTTGCATGTGATTCTGGACATTCACCTGTTGATTTAAGCAACAATTAGCTGCTGTCAGGTCCTTTTCACCATTTTAGGAATATTACAAGGGTCAAACACCCAATTCCAGCAGAGGATGTGCCAATTAATCCACACTTTGTATCATCCAGATTGGGTTACTACAAATCTATGATGGTCTCCCTGAGAAAGAACTACAGGGGGTCCCCTCTTTACAAACATCTGACTTACAAACAACTCCTACTTACAAACGGAGGGAGACAACAGGAAGTGAGAGGAAATCCACCCCTAGGAAGGGAAATTCACTCCTGTAAGAGTTAATATGGGAAAAAGGTGTCTCCACTGATGCGTTATCACCAGTCCATGTTTCCCTAACAACCCAAAATTTTCTAAATCCAACTGTCATTGGGACAGAAGGTGAAGTGAAATCTTCTGAACAGGGGCACAGACAGCAAACAAATGTTACAGGGGTGATAACCCTTCTCTGTTATCTAAAAATTGATTTTTTGGCTGGAGCTACACTTAAAAAATGTACCTGTTCTGACTTACAAACAGATTCAACTAAGAACAAACCTACAGTCCCTATCTTGTTTGTAACCCGGGGACCCCTGTACATTGTTTGCAGCTGATGCAGAATGCAGCAGCCCGGCTACTCGCCCACCAATCCTGTCACTGACACATCACAAAATTATTTGTTCCCTTTATGAGTAAGTAGGCCAATCATAAATAATACCCTCCGTTTATTTGGAAAGGATTATTTAAAATTGGCCTCCTTTTAAAGTCCTAGAATCACTGACTAAACTTGTGGTTACCCATATTTCCTCCACTTTACAGTGAAAGTTAACTACTTGTCCTCGAATCACCTTCAAATCTTTTGGATCTTGTACATTCTATCATGCTACAACCTCAATATGGAACTCACTGCCTTCATTGTCCAGGAAGTACCCTCTGGGTGTTTTTTTAATCTATTCACCCAAAGCTTATAGTAACACCTAACAATTCCTTCTCTTCAAAGAACACCAGCTTGATAGGTGCTTTAAGTCCCAATGCAGAAAAGTGCTATACAATTTTTTTGTTATTATTAGATCTACTTTCGCTTTTCAAAGTGAACAGTCTTTTAGTGGACACCATTACACGTATAATGGGTTAATAATGTTGTAACTGACAGGAAGAAAGAATCACTTCTTCTTTACCAACTTATCTTCTCTATGTGCAAGTGCAAAAGGAAGCTCCTTATGTTGTAATCCATTGAGATTGCATAGAAATGACAAGAAATGTACTTTGCATCTATCTGAGTGGGCACTATCAGTATAAACTGCTGAATGCTGTAATCAATACAATTCAAAGCAGATTTACATGTTGTTTTTTTTTTAAATGTTCCATGTTATTGTAATTTGGCATGCTTTAGCATATCTCCAAGCAGTCCCCACATTGGTAATCCTCCTTTTTCCCCCAAAAAATGAATATATGGGCTAGTACAAATGCACATGGTCGTCTATTACGTATTTATATTATTCATTTATTATTGCTGAAAATAAGGCTAGCATTTTGGCCACATAATGTAAAACGAAAATCTCTGATGCAGGTAAAGACTGAGAGGGAGGGAAAAGGGGGATAGCAAACACTAAGGTTGACAGAAGCAAAGAATATATAGTTGGAGAACATAGAGAAACAGCTTCTAGTGCAGTATTCTAAGGAGAATATGGAAAGTCCTGTTCAACTCCTGTCAGTTAAAAAACAAAAATAAAATAAAAAAAACGTTCCAACTAAGGTTCCTATCATACATTGGGTGAGTTTAGGGTTTGGACTGATTAGGAGCAGATATAATTGTAAATAGATAATCCATAGCACTTAGTAGATGGATTTAATTAGGGTTATCTTATAAAAAAAAAAAAATCTTAATGTCGCGCTACACAAAACAACTTTAAGGGACTTTTTTATACTTGGAATTATGCTCATGTTCATCGTGTACATTATAGGTTGGACAGATTTCAAAATAAAAATGATAAAGTACACCTTTTGAGTGGCAAGCTCTAGATTTGTTTTGGCACTTTGTTCTTTCAATAAATAAGCTACCATCTTTACAATATACAGTGGAACCTCGGATTGCGAGTAACGCGGTTAACAAGCGTTTTGCAATGCGGGCACTGTATTCTTAAAAATCGTAACTTGGTTTGCGAGTGTTGTCTCGCAAAACGAGCACGATTCAGGCCAAAGCAGTGTGCAGTACTGCGTTTGGCCTGAGGTGGGGGGGGGGGGGTGCCGGAGCCAAACATCGCTGATCAGCACCATACGGAAAGGCCCGGGGACAGCTCTGCTGACCTTGGCAAATCTCGGGAACAAAGTCTTTGCGAGGTTTGCCGAGGTCAGCCGAGGTGTCCTCAAGCCTTTTTGGCCATTTCTGAGGCTCTCTGTCGCCCCCCGGCTCTGGCCGCATGCAGTATTGCATGTCATTGAAGTCATATTTTTGTTACGATGGATTACGATCATTCTCCTGGAACGGATTATGCTCATAATCCAAGGTTCCACTGTAATGGACTAGACAGTATTCAAGGCACCTATTATAAAATGTATGACAGCTTTTTTCCTAAAATTAGTAGTTTTAGTTTAAGGCTCCATGCACACTGAAGCTCATTAACTGCAGTTTATTGGAGTTTGGGCATTTTTTTTTAAAAGCCCATAAACTCCACTTTATGTTAGCCTATGTGTCCATGCACACATGGACGTTTTTTAGCTTTAATGAGCAGTGGAGTTTATGGGCTTTTTTCTGAACGCCAGAAATTTGCGTTCAAAGTGTAGTTTTTCACCGCCAAAAAAAGCCAGACGCTGATAAACGCTCATGAACGCGCGTTAATTAGCGTTCGGCGTTCTAATTTTTCAATGCATTGTGGGATTTTTGGAGTGTCCTCTGTGTATTTATATTAAAAATGCCCATAAACGCTAACGCTATAAAACGCTAGTACAAAACATTGTTAAAAGCACGTTTTTCAACCAGCGTTTTCTACCAGCAATCTGGCGTCCAGAAAAAGCTTTTTTGAGCTTCAGTGTGCATGGAGCCTAATTACTTTTCCTGGTGAAAATGGTTCTGTATAAATAACATAGATGATCAAATCTAGGCACAGCGATGTCCAAGTTATGGGACAAATTCAGGTGCAAAATTATTGAAACTGTAATCGGAAAAAGCAAACCGCACTGGCATATTCAGACCTACAGGATGCATATGTCATATCCTGTGTATAGGCAAGTCAAGCCTGTAGCCCTGTGTATGCCCCTTAACCTCTTAAAGTATTACTGAACCCAGGACCCTGCATTCATTATATCTGATCTCCCACAGTACACAGAACATGGAAATGCAATGGTTTTAATAAATATACACTGCTAAATACCTTTTCTCATCAGCAATTATAGCAGTCTTGTGACTTCTATCAGTGTCTAGTTAAAGCTTGTAGGAGGAGTTTCCATTCTCCCCTGACTGTCTTATAAGGCTGCAGGACCCCTGACCCTCTGTTTGGACAGTGCTGATTGGCCTTGTGCTGATCACATGCACTCTCCCAAGAAGAAAAAAAACTCTCTAGCAATACACACCAAGCTGAGCATGTGGAGCTTGCCCCCAAGGCTCTGTTCTATCAGGAGATTGATTGGGGACAGTGGAAGAAGGGGAGGTTTAGAGAAGGCAGGATCAAACAGTCTTTTTACACAATGCAGAGGATTAACCCCTTAGGTTCCACACTGAGTATAACAAGCATAGTTTACTGCATATACAGACTGATTTTACTGTTGTGGGTTTAGTAACAGTTTAATTAAACCTGAACTTCAGGCAAACAGATAAATACACAGATGAAACGAGAATAGCCTTACATAACTAAAGATTTGTATTTCTAGCCTTCCAGCACGGTTCTGTTTAGCAGGTGAGGGAATCTGATATCTGCTGGTTTTTCACTATACCTTACAATTTTCTCCTCCACCTCCACTCTAACTAGTCAATGAAAGGAGAAGAAGCACATTGATGAGCTCATCACTCTTCTGTCTCCTCCTATCAGCTTGCTTTTTGTTCTGCAGTTCTGTGCTGCTTCCTCAGCCCCCTACCAGAGTTGTGCTGTACAGACTGTACAGTAGAATGCAAGAAATGGATACCAAGTCAAACTCAGGTACTTGGGTTGCTTGCATTTAAAAACCCATTAAATGACGTGCTAATGATTTCAGAGCTGCATTCTTGTGCATCTTTTATAGCTGCCTGCAGTTCAGCTTTAAGGAACAGAAATGGGAGATTTTCTCGAGCAGACTAAATGTTGTAATACTTGATGCTATATACATTCTACAGCCCAGAGACGTACTCTGTACCATTGTATTCACACTCTTTAAGTGCAAACGGAATTGTGACCAAGAGAGCCTGATGTTACATTAGTTGCCACCAGTCAATATATGACATTATTAAACAGTGCATAAATACAGTTTATGACTTCATCCAAGTCTCTATTTGCACAGGAATTGTATTCAGGATTGTCAGTCCAGTTTCGGTAATCCTTTCACAAAGTTTTCTTTTTTCCTGCGTGAATGTTGCTCTGCCACAGACGGCACAGTTTTTTAGGCTTTCGATAAATCTTTCAGATATTGCTTTTCTCTTCAAACCTTCAGTCGTGCTCCTAAATCTTCACTTACACGGGATCTGGAGAATCTGGCACTGGCTCTGCACAGATAAAAAACAAAGCTTGATTTAGTTCTTTTCATGATGGCCGTAAACTAAAGACATTCAAAAAAACAATGTGGCAACTGCCCTAAAACATGGACCTCTTGAGAACATCATCAAATGTACCCGGCTGAAAAAAACACAATGGTGACATTTTTAGTTGAATTCATAGCTGCCCTTGGAGGCTTTCTGGAGTCATTCAGAACACTTTCAAGTTTCTTGTCTTTCATGTACTATGTAGGAGTCCATTGTTCATGGAAACTACTTTTTCTGGTATTATCATCAGTCTAGTTAGTAAGAAAAAACTGTTCAGGAGAAATACCAATTCAATGTGGGTGAATTAAAGGAAATGTTGGTTTTTAATTACAATTCTAAATTAAATTTAATAACCTGTAGCTTGCTTCCTGGAATTATACTTTCAGGCACAACCTGTTCCAATGTGTACAATATAAAGGAGTACGGATGTTACAAAGGTGAAGGGAATTCATTTTTCTGTGGCACTAAAGGAAACCTCTATAAAGCATCAGCTTTACCACATCCATACAGCTGCTTCAAATAACATACATGTATATATGCTGTATATTTATAAAGTACAGCGATGTGCTTTACAAATATGCTTAGCGCTCTGCTGTCTTTGGTAATTCAAAACACTATTCTTCTGAATAGAGGAATAGCAATACAAATAATGCCAGGAGAGGGGCATGGTCGTTAACTTGTCAAAGTCATGTAATCATCCTCTCCAATCACAGAGTTCTCTCTGCTGCAGTAAACAAGAACTCAATAAGATACTGCAAGCACATAACTGCAGCATGCATTTTATGAATGGGCTGTAGAATGCAGGTTGTGGTATGGACTAACATTGTGGCATATATATCTGCTCTAAAGTATCAATGTCCCCCTAGGCCAGGGGTGCCCAACCAGTGGCCCGCGGAGCCCTCTGATGTGGCCCGCGACCTCCTGCTCTGGATTAGAATAGAAAGAATACAGTTATTAAAGGTCAGTTTATTACTAAAATCACACTGTATATCTTTTCTGCAGTGGTTACTGGGCTGCTTTCAAACTGATCTGCAGGTGCAGAGCAGTTTATCTGCCGGTCACCTGCACTGAGCCATAGACTTTATTATTACCTGCGAGTTTGGTGAGCTTTCTGAAAGTGCACCAAACCTGCAGAATATAATAGAAGTCTATTGCAAACTGCAGGAAAGCCAAAGGTACACTGCGTTGCACACGTTGCAGCGCATTAGTGTGAAAGCAGCCTTGGACCCCTTTCACTCGGTCAGTCCCACCAATTGGACCCTCCATACACCTCTAAGTAGTGGCAGACATAAACCGACTTGTGTTCTACCTCCAATACAATCCGCTAAAAAGTATCGTGGGCTGCGTCTATGTCCGCTCTCCAAATGCAGAGTGGACACGGACATGCCATCCACCCGCTCCACTCATTGTGGCCCACGACCGGTTACCAAGTCACTTAAGTGGCCCTCGCTCTTCAAAAGATTGGGCACCCCTGCCCTAGGCAATGTTTTACTTTGTTGAAGTTAATTGACCCTTAAATACCTATTAAAATGGTCAATCCACTCAAAACGAATACTTGAGATTTTGACTTTGTATAAATATGGATTTGCCTGGATGATTTTTTTTTTAATTTTTTTATTTAAACCATAATGCATGATGGCCAGCGGGGTTAGGAAGCCCAATAAAGTAGCTCTTGGATAAGCCTCAATATAAAAGGAGGGTCTCAGAGCAGCCACATGTCAATGTATTGGAAGCTGCTGTAGGGAACAAAACTGCAAATGGAGACATTAGAATGAGTTGGGAAACATTTTTTCTACATCTGATTGCTAACACTTCAGGTTATTGCTCCCTTTGCTGCCTTCCTATTTTTTCTTTATTTTTTTTATTTTTGTTTTTTTTATTATCTGCTGTCTCGTCCATACCAAACTGCTCTCTTTGTATTTCTGCTGCAAGTTTCTTCTTTAAAAAGAAAAAGAGTGTGTTTTTGTTTGATGGGTTGTATTTTGGGGTTTTCATTTCTTTTGGGAGTACATTGTTTTTTATTTTATATTGCAAGGGCATTTTTTTAGGTTCAAATGGCTTCATGTGCACCATTCACTTGTTGCTTACCATCTGTTCTTGGACCTACGCTTTGCTATTGGCATGTTGCTCCAATAATGGGCAGTAACCATTGTTCACCAAAGCACCACAAATTTGCCCCTACTATTGAATAAGCAACTCCATAAACCCCAAAAAATAAATACTACAATAACTGGCATGTCTAAAATTATTATTTTTATTTTTTTTAGCCTTCTAAGATGATGGAGTGTGTTGCTGCAAAAAAAAATAAGGAGCCCACAAACTATACCATCAAACTGTTGTGCCACTGGCCAATTTAGCTACACATTATATGGCTTTTAGGGCTCATGCAGTCAGGGCTTAAAAAAATCTTTTTTTTCAATTAAAAAAATGCTGCTTTTACAGATGTTTGCCTTTTTTTCTGCCTGTAAATGCAGCTCCATGCTAGCCTAAGTGTTCATGCACACTTATGCATTTACAAGCATATTAGAAGAGGAGCGCTTACAGGCAGAAAACAAAAACCATCACCAGCGTGTTCAGGAGAGGAGCTTTTGAGCAGAAAAAACAAGAAAGAAAGCTGATAGTCCCTATGAACCTGAGCAATATTTAACATTTCCGCTATGGGCTTATTGATCTGACAATGGCTTACTAAGACAATAAATACATTATCATAAATATAATAACATATAATTACGTTTCTGCTACTGAGAATGGGATAGATATTTACAAATTATTAAAGGTGTCCTTTAAAATGTTTTATATATTTTAGTTTACATGTAAATGTAAAACAATTTCACTGTGAATGGTAAAATAAAATGTATCAAAAAAACGAAAAACGGAGGAGGAAATGTAGTTCATTAGGGCCAATAGGGATTAACTCAAAGGTCAATGAGTAGTTGATTGGGAATATGCTCTATTTGAAGGAAAGTTTTTGATCTGCACATTAGTGCCATGACGAAACACATTGTAACAATACATTGTATTTGAGTAATTTGTTTACACAGTGACCACTGTAGGCACTCCTTCAACACAGACTGGAACCTTGTAAGCAATTCTCCATAGAAATGTATAGGTGATAAGTACAATAAAGGCTTAAGAAGTTTTCATAATGTTTGCACACAAGAGTAGTTTTATTTGACCAGGTAGTGAAATAAAGTTTCGGTTTGGCAAACTTACCAAGAGATGGGAAGAAGACATCATTTGGTCCAGGGGGAGAGAGAGGAGTGTTGGGTTCAGAAAGCAGATGGCGACCTGAGTCTGACTGCTGGCGGCTAGACATGAAAATAAGCCGGGGCCTCTGTTCTGGGTTTGCAGCAGGGGGATCTTCAAAGATAGGATTTTCAATACCTTGTGCTTCGCTGAAAGAATACATAATGAATATCGGTTTCATCTATAGCAATAAGATCAATTTATTTGACCTGAAGTGGTGCTTATTCTGCTTAGATGTAAATGTATTTGTATTTATATTTATGAATGGGCTGTGTCTAAAGGCTTGTGTATGAAGCCCGCCATGTGGATAAAAAAAAAGTATTGCAGTTAAATATTACTGTATGTAATATTGCTCATAAAAACGTTGAAAGACGAATAAAAGAACTTTTGTTTTTTTAGGCAACACCATTAACCGATTCAGCCCCGGAAGATTTTACCCCCTTCCTGACCAGAGCACTTTTTGCGATTCGGCACTGCGTCGTTTTAACTGACAATTGCGTGGTTGTGCGACATTGCACCCAAACAAAATTGACGTCCTTTTTTTTCCCACACAAATAGAGCTGTCTTTAGGTGGTATTTGATTACCCCTGCGGTTTTTTTTTTTTTTGCGCTATAAACAAAAAAAAAAGAGTGACAATTTTGAAAAAAAACTATTTTTTACTTTTTGCTAAATAAATATCCCCAAAAATATATAAAAAAAAAAACTATTTTTTTCCTCAGTTTAGGCCGATACGTATTCTTCTACATATTTTTGGGGAAAAAAAATTGCAATAAGTGTATAATGATTGTTTTTCGCAAAAGTTGTAGTGTCTACAATATAGGGGATACTTTTATGGCATTTTTATTTTTTTTTTTTTTTTATTAGTAATGGCGGCGATCTGCGATTTTTATCAGGACTGAGACATTATGGCGGACACATCTGACACTTTTGACACATTTTTGGAACCATTGGCATTTATACAGTGATCAGTACCATGTGAACGCTGTGACCAATCACAGAATTTCACATGTCAATTGTACACAATGATTCATGCCATTCATTGTGTACTACTGTGATTGGGCACAGTGATCACATGGTACAGACATGGCCAATCACAGCCCATACTGATTGGATCTATTTGATTAAGTAAAAATGGATAGCACCAAAAGAAAACCATTTGTGTATATATATATATATATATATATATAGCATATAAATGGTTGTTTATAACAACAAAATGTTTATAAATATATTTTTTTTTGTTTTTTGTTAATAACAACAAAATGTTTATATATATATTGTATATATTTATTCATATTTTATATATGAATTTATTTTTTCCCCTTTATTTTCACCATTAGAGCCTGTCAGTAAGTCTGTTATTTTCCAATTTCTTTTAAAGCTAGCATTTAAGTGCATCACACTGCATACTTGCTTTCTTTTTTAACTTTATTTGAAGTGTTACATAGTTCTAGCAGTTGCACCGCTGTGTAGTGACATGCAGTGCCATCCATTGCGCTGCAGAAAAATTTATTTTTCCACACTGCGCATCACACAAATATTGGGGTGTAAATGGGGCACAATTGTGAACAATTGTTTTCTATGTGCCCTAGCAGTGACCACAAGCCCCAACAGCCCAGGCTTTCCAGCAAAGTGGCAGTTAGGGTTTTGAAACAAGGCATTTACCAGTGATACTATTTAACACTGATAGGGATGCTTACAATGGTCAGCTTTTAATCATTTATGTAATATTATGTTATATTATGTAAAACATGTATCCCAAAATGAAAAAAAAAAAACTGTTGCAGTAACTGCTTTTAAAAGTGTTAGCTGGAGTTCAGTTTTAACTTGTTAGTCAAGTCCATCTAAATCTGCCAATCTGACAATTCTGCAGTCCAAGGGTCAGATCACCACACATTGAAGGGTGGGAACCTGCTAAACATGACATTTCTCTTTTGGGGTTGAAGACCATTTTACCCGAACTGGGCTTTGCATGCTATGATTTTGCTTTTTGCAATGATCTCTTAAATAAAAAAAGGTCACATAGACATAACATGATAATTGGCTGTCCGGAGTACCTGGCTTGGCCACACCTAAGGCCAACAAGCCAAAAAAAAAAAACTTTAATCGATATCTCCCTTGTGTCTAGCCAATCTATAGCAGTATTCCATTTATGTCTATAGGTACCTTTATTTTGCAGGAGTTAAAGGACAGGTGCATACCTGTTTTGATTTTTTCCAAACAGCCTAGAGCATATAACAAGCTTAACATAAGGAATGGCCATAGAGAATAATGACAGTCAATTTGCAGAATATGCTCATGGTTGTTCACCATCTTCTATCACTGCATGCTTAGGATTGTATAGAAAAAAAGCAGTGCCATAGCAGTATAGGTTGTGCTAGCTCTGGGAATTTTTCTTTTTTGCCCTTGACGATGTCCCGTATGAAGGAACATTTAGGGAGGAGCTCAGGACACATGGACGCCATCTTGGTTACTGGCCGGTACTAATGATTGTATGGAGCAGCATTCTTTTTTGGTATACAGAGTGCTCTTTTATTCATAATATCATGTGAGTATTTTTAATCCTTTTTAAATAAAATTGGCTATAGGCATTTTCCTGGTTGGAGTCCAACTTTCTTCTTTAATTTCATAAAATGCCATCTAAAAAATCGGATGACACCCTTTGCTGGATTCTTCTCCTGAAGATTTAAGTGTTTGCACTATAATATTTACCCTCCTATTGTCTGAGTGGTTGGTGCACATATTTTTTTTTCACATTATTTATTTGTATATTGTGATATTACAATTTATTTATGCATGTTTTTGTTGTAGATTATAACTAGATTCAGTGTGTCACATTTTTTTGCACTGTTTATCTGTCTGCATTAGTGCTACACTTTTGTGCACAGAAAAAGCAGCATCATGGCAGTAAAAGCTGTGCCATCTCTGGAAATTCAAAATATGACAATAGAGCTCAGGAAAGGAAGCCTTTTTTTAAGGTTTATAAAAACCATAAAATTGGGAAAACACCGCGCTATTCAATTGGGTTATACAAAAGCTGCCAACAAACAAAACAAACAAAGTCAAAATACGTAGGATCCAAAATTGTAGCGCTAATGTATAAGCTAAGTGTAAATGTTCCAACACTCTAAAAACAACATATCTAATGAGGTAGTAACTCCTAGTGCTGGTGTTGATTCCAGTAAAACAGAATTACAAAGAAATATATAGTCCATATAGTGATAACATCAAAGTGTAGATCTTGTTGGTCCACTCAATGGAGACAGATTGTAATCTATACTTGACTGATGTAGAAATAAGGCGTGGGTACGCTTACCAGAATCGGTGGATGTGACTACCGTACGGCATACACATCAGACAAGCTTTAAGGATAGTGGGTCTTGCATCCCATGGGAAGTCACCTCGGACAGGAACTCCAACGATCTCTGGAGCTGTATGCTGGATCCGTCAGCGGGATGGATGGGCCCGGCTCGCGATAATCCAGTATTCCCAAAAAGGATGGTGAAGACCGGGGAAGGGAATAAAAAATGGAGACCACTCCAATGGTGCAGGTCAAAAAGTAACAATTTATTCACATATGCATGTGAACATGAAAAATAAAAATCTCGAGACAAAATATAAAATTCTGGCAATATGAGGGGCATAGGATAGCTTGCCCGACGCGTTTCGACTAAAAGTCTTCCACAGGGGCATATCTCTAACCCCTCCATATTGCCTCAAACTATTTATAAACATGCAACTAAGAATGGAGCCGCCCACTTGGTCTAAGCAGGAAGTGAGCGCTACAGACCCTACTAAATGCAAATAGGGGGAATAAGTTCCAATTTATCTGAACATAGTAATTGCATCTTCATGTTTATAGACATATTACATATGGAACAGGCATATTAGTATATATCCTGATTGTGAGATGGGTATTGTGAGGGATCGGAGGTCATGAATGCTGTTTCATGAATCAATGTTGTAATATAAACCCCCATTAATGGACCGATCCAGGCCATAAAAGTAATGGCCAATCCCAGTCGGGGACTATAAATCCCGCCAAAGCGGAGGTATCCAATCATATTCTCACATCCACAGGATATCCGGACAGAGAATGGCGCCTAAATGGATGTCCAATCATGTTGTCCACCGACAGGACATCCAGGTGGACGCTCTAAGCGTGGTGGCGTCATTACGTACGTGGCGACGTCATTACGTCGCCACGTCGCAACGTCACCCTCAATACGCGGTGACGTCATCACGTCGCAACGACGCAACGTACGGCAGCACGCGAAAGGTGTGCGGCGGCACAGAGGCATTGTGCGCATAAACATCAGGGCCCGGCCGCTTCCGGCCCAAGTTACCGGAAGTGAGCGCAGCCCCAGGATACGGAACCCGAATAAGGGTAACCACAGAAAGGAACACAAACAACGGAAGCACCTATGGATGAGTGCAAAAGTACACGTGATGGCCTCCCACCCAGACAGCCCATACACGTACACGGTGCAATAGCCACCAGGCACCACTGTGTCAGAAGGCACCCCAGTGCACGCATACATAGCTGACCGCGCACAAAAAAACGTCCCCAAGGACGCGCAAGTGACTAATTAATAAATGCATCATATGGTAGTGACACAAGTAGGATAACAATAATATAAAAAATATATTGTAAAAATTGTGTATATTATAAATGACAACCGATGATCGAAAAATAACGAAAGGAAAGATAGCATAAAAAGCCCATTGTGCCCAGGTCCCGGGACCGTGTAGATGCTAGTAAGCGCTGAAATGACAGCACCTAGATGGCACGATGTAGGGAGCGAAAAAGCAGTGCATATAGTGATGACTTAATATGTATCGAATGTCCTCATGAAACACCACATAATGGCAAATAGCCGAAATGCTGGGTGGGGCAACAACATTATAAAAGTGATCTAAGGGTGAAAGCCCTAAATAAAAAATAGTGTCGAAACAACCTATATAGGACATGTAGCTAGATCCAATGCCATGGTAGAAAAACCAATGAGATTGGATGATAGAGTGAAGTGTGCACAAGGAAAGTGCAATATCCACAACAAAACTAACACTCAAAAGGATATATATATTTACGTAATGTAATGACCGCGATCGTCTTAAAGACATACCGTAGAAGGTAGGTGTTATCGTGTGAGATAATCAAAAATATGTGAAAAAACTGACGTGAACAAATTAATATGTGAGTATATATTTTTTTTCTGAAAAAAAGGGAAGTTAACCCTCAATAACCATCTCACATCCAGTTTGTCCAAAAAAGCATGTAGATCTAATAATATTTGACGGCATATGCGAGCAAAACAACCCCAAATCGAGAAATCAAAAAGTAAGTGCCCCAACTGGAACTCTGTAGAACAGATACCACGGGTGAAGTGCCACTCACCCTCGGTTGATGAAACAATTGATGTCCCATTCAACATTCATACCGAAGGGTGAGTAGCACTTCAACTCGTGGATCCAGTAGGTTTCCAATCTCGAGACCCCTCGTAGATTGGACTCACCCCGCCAGTGGGCAACAAATTTGTCAATTATCTGGAACTGTGTCCCTGATGGGTCTCTATTATGGTGTTCCCGATAGTGGCGGGGGACGCTATGTTTGATACATCCTTTACGGATCTTGGCCAAATGTTCATTTACGCGTATGGAGAACGCACGAATGGTGCGTCCGACATATTGCAATTTGCAAGGGCAGGTGATCAAATAAACTATAAATTTGGTGGCACATGTGGTGAAATGTTTCATGGTGAAGGTACGTGCAGTGACAGTGGAACTAAAAGTATCTGTCATGCGTCTGCCCAGTGCATTATGCAAACAAACGTTGCATTTTTTGCAAGGGAAGTAACCTTTGCAGTGTTGGAAAAACGAAGTCGTCCTGGGAGGGTCGACAACGTTGGGAGCAATGTCGCCCCGAACGGACCGGGCACCTCTAAAGATGATGCCCGCCCGTTCAGGGAGAGAAGGTCCCAAAATGCGATCGCTGCGTAAAACCTTCCAATGTCTGGCTAGAATCTTCTTGACCTCCTTGTGCTGGGTGGAGTATGAGGTGAAGAAGGACCACCTAAATTTGTTGTCTCTGGGGGTCTTAGGTCGATCTATCAACAGCGACTTCCTATCCACGGTGGCAACTGATTTTATGTCTGCATCCAGGGATTCGGGTTGATAACCCTTTTCTATAAACCTTTGTCTTAGTGTCTGACATTGTTGGAAGAAGGTGGAATCGTTAGTGCAGTTCCTCCTCATTCGAAGGAACTGTCCTCTTGGCACTGATTTAAGCCAGCGGTCGTGGTGGCAGCTCCCGACAGGAATGTATCCATTCCTGTCGGTGGGCTTGAAATAAGTTTTGAACTCAAAGCCCCGTGTGGTGGACTCGATCTCTAGGTCAAGGAAGTGTATGCTGGTAGAGCTGGCCTCATAGCTCAAAACTATTCCCCGATCATTTAGGTTGAGAGTAGTCATAAACTCATCCAGGGACGACATACTTCCCTTCCATAGGAGGAGGACGTCGTCTATATACCTAGTCCATAGGACCAGCTCCGGACGTCGGAAAGCATAGACGACGTCCTCCTCCCACTGGGCCATGAATAAATTGGCCACACTGGGGGCATATTTTGCCCCCATGGCCACTCCCTTAATTTGGGAATAGAAGGTGCCCTGAAACCAAAAGTAATTGTGTTTGGTAGCAAAACGTAGTAGATCTAAAATGAAATTTTTTTGGATGGATGAAAGGGTTGAAAGACTCGATAGGTAAGATTCCACAGCGCATATGCCTAAGAAATGGGAAATACAGGTGTATAGCGCAGCGACGTCGGCTGTCACCATGATTACACCATCATGATGTTCCACGGATTCAAGTAACCGAATCACATCCTTCGTATCTTTAAGATACGAGGGAATTTGTCTGACTAGTGGCTGCAGATAAAAATCTATGTACCTACCAATCCTCGAGGTCACCGAATCGATGCCACTGACGATGGGGCGACCTGGAGGATTGGTAGGACACTTGTGTACCTTAGGGAGGTAATATATAATGGGGATTCTGGGGGCTAAGGGAACAAGAAATTCCCTCTCCTTCCGGTTAAGTATGTTGAGGGAGAAACCTTCCTCAATCAGTTCGATCAGGGCCTTTTTATATTTTACAGTGGGATCTCCACTGAGAATGATATATGTGGATCGATCATCTAGTTGTCTTAACATCTCTCTATTATAGTCCTCTCGGTCCAATACCACAATGCCGCCACCCTTGTCAGCGGGGCGGATAATGATATTTTTGTTTTTACATAGGGATTTCAATCCCTTGGATATGGCTGGATCTTGATGTACTTTTTTTGGGGGGAGAGTTTCTAGGTCGTTGAGAACCAAGTTTTTGAATACATTGATAGAGTGAGACGTGGTATTGGGTGGATTGAAAAGTGATGGGTTGGACAAACCCGAGTGTACACTAGAAGAGGGAATAGTGCCACCTGTCGTGGTAGGAGGAACTGTTAAAAAATGTCGCTGAACATTCAGCTTTCTGATGAATTTGTGTACATCAACAAAGGTTGCGAAGCGGTCCAATGGCCGTGGTGGAACAAACTTCAAACCTCTGTCGAGCAATTGTGTTTCCGCATCAGAAAGTTGAACTGCACTCAAATTGTAAATACCTGCACCAATGGGAGTTAGACCCTTTTTCTTTTGCCTCTGGAGGCGTCGCCCCCCTCTGTTACCTCGTTTCGTTTTGGACTTGGGGGGTAACTGGGAGGGTCCCTGTAAAAACCCGATGGTTGGGAAGGCCCTCGAGGTTGGGAATTGGATTGGTAAGGATAAGGATTATATATGGGTATATATATGGGCAGACGCATGACAGATACTTTTAGTTCCACTGTCACTGCACGTACCTTCACCATGAAACATTTCACCACATGTGCCACCAAATTTATAGTTTATTTGATCACCTGCCCTTGCAAATTGCAATATGTCGGACGCACCATTCGTGCGTTCTCCATACGCGTAAATGAACATTTGGCCAAGATCCGTAAAGGATGTATCAAACATAGCGTCCCCCGCCACTATCGGGAACACCATAATAGAGACCCATCAGGGACACAGTTCCAGATAATTGACAAATTTGTTGCCCACTGGCGGGGTGAGTCCAATCTACGAGGGGTCTCGAGATTGGAAACCTACTGGATCCACGAGTTGAAGTGCTACTCACCCTTCGGTATGAATGTTGAATGGGACATCAATTGTTTCATCAACCGAGGGTGAGTGGCACTTCACCCGTGGTATCTGTTCTACAGAGTTCCAGTTGGGGCACTTACTTTTTGATTTCTCGATTTGGGGTTGTTTTGCTCGCATATGCCGTCAAATATTATTAGATCTACATGCTTTTTTGGACAAACTGGATGTGAGATGGTTATTGAGGGTTAACTTCCCTTTTTTTCAGAAAAAAAATATATACTCACATATTAATTTGTTCACGTCAGTTTTTTCACATATTTTTGATTATCTCACACGATAACACCTACCTTCTACGGTATGTCTTTAAGACGATCGCGGTCATTACATTACGTAAATATATATATCCTTTTGAGTGTTAGTTTTGTTGTGGATATTGCACTTTCCTTGTGCACACTTCACTCTATCATCCAATCTCATTGGTTTTTCTACCATGGCATTGGATCTAGCTACATGTCCTATATAGGTTGTTTCGACACTATTTTTTATTTAGGGCTTTCACCCTTAGATCACTTTTATAATGTTGTTGCCCCACCCAGCATTTCGGCTATTTGCCATTATGTGGTGTTTCATGAGGACATTCGATACATATTAAGTCATCACTATATGCACTGCTTTTTCGCTCCCTACATCGTGCCATCTAGGTGCTGTCATTTCAGCGCTTACTAGCATCTACACGGTCCCGGGACCTGGGCACAATGGGCTTTTTATGCTATCTTTCCTTTCGTTATTTTTCGATCATCGGTTGTCATTTATAATATACACAATTTTTACAATATATTTTTTATATTATTGTTATCCTACTTGTGTCACTACCATATGATGCATTTATTAATTAGTCACTTGCGCGTCCTTGGGGACGTTTTTTTGTGCGCGGTCAGCTATGTATGCGTGCACTGGGGTGCCTTCTGACACAGTGGTGCCTGGTGGCTATTGCACCGTGTACGTGTATGGGCTGTCTGGGTGGGAGGCCATCACGTGTACTTTTGCACTCATCCATAGGTGCTTCCGTTGTTTGTGTTCCTTTCTGTGGTTACCCTTATTCGGGTTCCGTATCCTGGGGCTGCGCTCACTTCCGGTAACTTGGGCCGGAAGCGGCCGGGCCCTGATGTTTATGCGCACAATGCCTCTGTGCCGCCGCACACCTTTCGCGTGCTGCCGTACGTTGCGTCGTTGCGACGTGATGACGTCACCGCGTATTGAGGGTGACGTTGCGACGTGGCGACGTAATGACGTCGCCACGTACGTAATGACGCCACCACGCTTAGAGCGTCCACCTGGATGTCCTGTCGGTGGACAACATGATTGGACATCCATTTAGGCGCCATTCTCTGTCCGGATATCCTGTGGATGTGAGAATATGATTGGATACCTCCGCTTTGGCGGGATTTATAGTCCCCGACTGGGATTGGCCATTACTTTTATGGCCTGGATCGGTCCATTAATGGGGGTTTATATTACAACATTGATTCATGAAACAGCATTCATGACCTCCGATCCCTCACAATACCCATCTCACAATCAGGATATATACTAATATGCCTGTTCCATATGTAATATGTCTATAAACATGAAGATGCAATTACTATGTTCAGATAAATTGGAACTTATTCCCCCTATTTGCATTTAGTAGGGTCTGTAGCGCTCACTTCCTGCTTAGACCAAGTGGGCGGCTCCATTCTTAGTTGCATGTTTATAAATAGTTTGAGGCAATATGGAGGGGTTAGAGATATGCCCCTGTGGAAGACTTTTAGTCGAAACGCGTCGGGCCAGCTATCCTATGCCCCTCATATTGCCAGAATTTTATATTTTGTCTCGAGATTTTTATTTTTCATGTTCACATGCATATGTGAATAAATTGTTACTTTTTGACCTGCACCATTGGAGTGGTCTCCATGTTTTTATTCCCTTCCCCGGTCTTCACCATCCTTTTTGGGAATACTGGATTATCGCGAGCCGGGCCCATCCATCCCGCTGACGGATCCAGCATACAGCTCCAGAGATCGTTGGAGTTCCTGTCCGAGGTGACTTCCCATGGGATGCAAGACCCACTATCCTTAAAGCTTGTCTGATGTGTATGCCGTACGGTAGTCACATCCACCGATTCTGGTAAGCGTACCCACGCCTTATTTCTACATCAGTCAAGTATAGATTACAATCTGTCTCCATTGAGTGGACCAACAAGATCTACACTTTGATGTTATCACTATATGGACTATATATTTCTTTCCTTTTTTTTTTTAATTTTATAAAAACCATAAAATTTTCTTTTTGTTACTTTTTCTGGAATGACTGTTTCAGTAGACAGACTTGGAGAGACTTGGAAAGAACTTAGAGCATTTACAACACAAGGAACGCATACCTGTCCATTCTCACCAACTCCTGTGCTCCTAAAATAATAAGAAATTAAAGTTAAGATGCTGTTTTTCATTTTGCATGAATGAAAAACACTTAGTACACCTTTCAACACCCTAACACCTAGGGCACTGCTATTCTTTACTTGTGTTTATATATTATGTTAATGTACAATTCGTGGAGTACAAATAACAGTTTTAGTATTCATTTCTTTCTACATAGACTTGGATTCTGACTGTAAAATGCTTAATTATGGTTTTCACCTGTGGAAGTACATTCCACAGTTCTGTTCCTTCTTTGGTTGGAGTCAGATTTTAATAATGTCCCTCCCTTGGACACTTTTATTGCCCTGCCCACTATAATAACATATGTTTGTGTATTATAAGCTTTAGTTGTACAGAGTTGTTCAGCCACAGTTAGATTTTTGTTCAAATATTTGTTCAAAATCCATTAGCCAGAACATTCTCTCTCGCACTCATGGAGTCAAGCAATTAAAAATGTCCAGAGCTGCTGTTTGAATGGAATCCCAGACATATTAAACAGGTCTCATTACAGCATGTACGTTTTTTTCCCGAACAAAAACGGCATTCACAGAATTTCGTTTGCTTGAGCTCCTTCTAATCATTTTGTCACTGCGGTCGAAAAAAAATGTCAATTTGACCCCACTAAACATTAGAAATGCAAAAGTTTAGGAAATGGAAATGTCAAACAAATTCCAAGTATAACCACAGGCAAGTTTTTTTTATTTTATTTTTTATTTGGACATCGTGGAAATGGATTAGAACACCTGCCGGTTTTTATTGCCGTTTTGTGCCCCCATTAGGGAGATTCACCCTCCTCTATGGGGTTGATTTACTAAAGGCTAAATGACTGTGCACTCTGCAAGTGCAGTTGCGCCAGAGCTTAGTAGATTAGGTAAAGAATACTCGCATACAAGGAAAATAAAAAAAAACAGAATTTTGCTTGAACATGATTGAATGATGGAAGTCAGCAGAGCTTCTGCTCATTTACTAAGCTCTGGGCAACGTTTTTTTACCTTTTAGTAAATCAATCCCTATTTCTCATGTTTACTGTTATAATCAAAAGTGAAAGTAAAAGAAAATCACACATTTTGGGTTGTTCCCAGAACAGTAATATACGGGAAATCTTCAAATGGGGAACTGATGGATTTCCTTAATTTGCAGGGATTTCCTCTCACTTCCTGTTTGGTTATGGGACAGGAAGTAAAGGTAAATGTCCCCAATGGGACACAAATAGCAAAAAAATAATAGGGGTTGTAACCCTCTCCTACTCTATCCAAAATTTTAAAAAACAATGCCTATAGTTATACATTAAGATTATATAAAGGATCGTATTCTTTATATTATATAATGTTACCACTTCCACTTTTAGTGATAAAGTACTAACTCAAAGATAAACAAGTAGCAAAGCAGCAACAGCTGTAATATTCTTGAGTTGCTTTCTTTTTCAGATCTGTCACACAGTGGACACGGAGGTGACTTCTAAAAGTCATTGTTGCTTGCTTGTGTGTATAAAAAGCCATTGTTACCATAAGATGATGACCATCAGCTCTGTTATCTTACCGTGGAAACATTCTGCTATGCAAAGCCGATACAACATCTTAGTCTATAGACCGTTTTCATAAATGGCGTTTTCTGGCTCTGAGTGAATGCCAAACATGATTCGGTCAAAACACTTACTTATTCTACATACAGTTCATAGACTAAGCTGCTTTATTTGCTTTCCCTAGCAGAATGTGTCTTCTGTGAGACAGTTTTATTGAGTAACCGGAAAACTTTAACTTACCGGTACTTTAAAGTACACTAGATTTAAATTTCCTCTATTAAATAGCAGTGTGACGTTTACAGTCTGTATTGAAATTTCAAATCACATCACAGGGGGTGATACTTACTTCTGGCAGTGATTGCTTTTCTTTGTTTGTAGACTAATATTAGTATGAGAGGCATGCACAGGATTCCAACAATACAAGCCACAATGGCCACTGCAGCTGCTGTTGTACCTATAGGAAGGGAATAAAAAGCATTGAATAAATATAAATAAACTGTTCGAAAAATGTCCACATTCCCAAAGCCGACTGTACCTATATGCATGCTTACTAGAAAACGATTTTTTACTCATGCATGTATAGCCAGTATCTGTGGCTCTGAAGGTATGCTACAGGCTGTTTTATAAATGTTTTCGCTTTAAAGCCAGTTGAAGACAAACAGTTATGGCTCTAAAACAAATTAGTAGAAACTCACGCAATAGTCCTGATTTATCAAGCTGCAATATCACATATCTGTGCCCAGAAATTGTAATTTTGACTTGTTTGCCCTGATCAAGCTGTAAGAGTAAGGTGCCCTAAACAGGAATTAGGGCACGCTAAAGGGGGCTCTCAGTCAATATTATAGCATGCTTTAACGTGATATTAAAGCCTTGTTATTCTTACCTGCTCTGTGTAATGGTTTTGCACAGAGCAGCTCAGATCCTCCTCCTATTCTTGGGTCCCTCGCCGGCGCTCTTGGCCCCTCCCTCCTGCCCCCACAGCAAGTAGCTTGCTATGGGGGCACCTGAGCTGAGCCGCTGCTCTCCTCATTGGCTCAATTACTTTGATTGACGGCAACAGGAGCCAATGGCGCCTGCTGCTGGGTCTCAGCCAATCAGGAGGGAGAGTCCCAAGCTGCCAAGGTTCTCGTGGACATTGCTGGATCGAGATGGGGCTCAGGTAAGTATTAGGGGGGTTGCTACACACAGAAGGTGTTAAGATATAAAACCTTCTGCCTTTAGTTTAGAACCACTTTAAGTGCTATTGCAGCTTGATTAATCAGGCACACCAAGCTATTATTTTATAAAACATTTACCTAAGTGACTTTAAAACTATGACTTTTGTTTGTAGTGTTGCTTAAAGGGTATCTTTATCAATTTCAGGGACTTTGCTCCTTTGCATCCCACCCACTCTCTGCTGCACAAGTATCGCCTCCCCGTTTACCATTATTCGCCTAGGTGAGTGACGTCAGTGCCCCCAGCACCCTCTGATGTTAATTTCCCAGGAGGCACTGGGAGACCCACAGGTCACCCCATTCAATTACGAAGGAGGGGAGCACATCACTGGGGTAGATCCAGAGGGGGCAACAGGGCAATTGCTCCCCCACCCCGAAATAGTAGCACTGACATCATTGTTGTCACACTCGCTTGCTCTGCTGCCGCTGCCTGAGTCTCTTTCACATCAGCCGATCAGCGGTGCAGAGAGAGAGACTCGACTAATGTAGTTACGCCGCACTGACTGACCAGGATACCAGGAGGAACAGGTGGGTGGAGCCTCTTCCCTGCACTCGTTGCTAACGCCTGGGCCGATTGGCGTCTAGCAACAAGTGACGTCAGTGAGTCACATCGGACTCGAGTCTCAGAGCTGACATGATGGTGACAGGAGCTGCTGGAGCCTCACATAGGGAGGGAGCAGTTGCAGTTTAGTCTGTTTAAACTTTAGAGTAGAGACTGTGTGTTAAAATCACATTCCAACCACCTAACTGCAATAACATGTCCAGCATCCACAGTCTGTGGCGGCAGAGCCCCAGCATTCTTTTTTCTCTGCCCCTGACTGTGTTGGCCCCACCGGCACCGCCTCCCTCCCTCCATCTTGTCCACACTACAGGCCTCCGCCGTCCCTGAGTTAGTGTTGGCTTCACCCACCTCCTCCATCTTCTCCACCTTGCACAGTCTGCAGAGCAATGTGAATTGAATACAGGAAGAAGACTTATTAAGAAGATTACTGGATCCATCCATCCCATCCATCTCCACTCCATTGTTCCTGCATGGGAACCCCTCCCCTCACCAGAGCACCAAAATAATTTACTAAACGTGAGTAAAAGAATGAATGAATGTCATGTGTCAAATCGCAAAATACATGTGTGCCATTATGTATGGAAAAAAAATGCCCTTTTAGTCTTGACTTGTTCAATCTTAACCCCTTCAGCTTCGAAAAGTTTTACCCCTCCTTATGACCAGGCCATTTTTTGTGATACTGCGCTGCGTTACTTTGACTGGCTGACAATTGCGCGGTCGTTTGACGCTGTACCGAAATAAAATTGATGTGCTTTTTTTCCCCCACAAATAGAGCTTTCTTTTGGTGGTTTTGATCACCTCTGCGGTTTTTATTTTTTGTGATCGCCGCTGTCTGTTGATACCCTGCCTCAAACCAGCAGTATGTTAATTAATGACATTGGCACACATCTTGGAAAAAAAATCAATGACTACACCAAATGCTTGCTATTGGAAAATCCATGGCAACCTCCTCCTGGATATGAATTACCTTTCTCTGTTCAGAACATGACTTCCAAGAATGGAGAAACTCAGGAAATAAAGAGATACTTGTCAAAACAACATATTGACAGTTTTCCTTGGCTAGTGTATTCACCTGCCAAAAAGGGATTGTTTTGCAAGTACTGTGCATTGTTTGCACAACATTGGAAAGGTGGTCATAACAAAGGCATGACCCTTGGAAAAGTGGTAATGGAGCCCCTTACTAATTTTTAAAAGCTTAAGGGCAAGAATGGAGATTTGGAAGTCCATGCAAGGCTTGTTTATCACCAGGAGAGTGTAGTTGAAGGAAATGCTTTTTTAAAAACCTACCATGCATCGGAAAATTAAATTGTTAATCAAATAAACTTGCATCGTCTTCAGAAAGTGAAAAAAGAACCGAGATAGAATTCGTCATATCGTTGAATCAATTATATTCTATGGGTGGACAAAATATATCTCTGCGTGGCTACCGAGAAGATAGTGCTTTAATGGATGACTCAACCCCGGAGGTGAATGAAGGCAACTTTCGGGAATTGCTGAGGTACCGTGTTGCATCTGGAGACAAAATATTAGAGAAGCACCTCCTTACTGCATCTTCTCACACTACATACATTTTAAAATCCACACAAAATTATTTAATCCGGTGTTGTGATGCAATCAGCAATGTCATTGTAGCTAGAATTAAAGAGGCTTGCTATTTTAGTATAATATTTGATGAAACCACAGACATTTCCCATACCGAACAACTTACACTCTACTTTAGATCTGTCTACAATGGATCGATTTGTGAGGATTTTATAAAATTTGTAGATGCTTATGAATTTGCAACCCAGAAGGAATCGGGAATTGATAAATCAGGTTCAGAACCAAGGCTTACAGGAAAGGTTTTAGGCCAGATGGTTATCCAACTAATTAAAGACCTCTCCCTGGACATCACTCATTGTGTTGGCATTGGAACAGACAGTTGCAGTGTTATGTCTTCAGAGGCGGCTGGTGCTGTATCAAAGATTCTGCGTGTAGCACCCAACAGTTGCAGACGTCCTTGCTACAATCATTGTCTGAACAAATCAATTTCAAAGTCCTCACAAGTGTCAGCAGTTTGCAATGCAGTAGCAGTGGTCAAATCAACCATTTCATTCTTTAACCAATCAGCAAAGCGTCATTTTATTTTAAAGCAGGAGTTAGGCTCTCAGCTTACCAGTTTTTGTGAAACTAGATGGGTAGAGTGCCATGATTCTCTCAGAAGATTTCGAGATGGACTTGTAAAAGTGGTGAGTGCACTATCTGCAATATCTCAATGGAAATACTCTCATTCAGTCTCTGTGCAGTGCAGAATTCATATTTTCCTTGGTTTCACTCATCAGTGTTCTGAAAGTAACCTTCCTCTGAGTGGCTTCCTTCAATCCTCAACAATTGATTTAACAAGCGCATCTGACTGTTTGACTGATACCATGGCAACCATGGCGAATATGCGATGATGGCACTTTTTCCACTTTGCATATGGAGGCTACAGAATTGGCATCAGAACTTGGAGTGGAACTAAAATAGCCACGTCTTGTAGGCAGGCAAGTGTACAGATTCAATTACAATGTAGAATCAGCTGAAGAATACTACAGGAAATCGTTGTATATTCCCTAGCTGGACAACATTATTAATGATTTAAAAACTTGTTTTCCAGAAAATTCAACGCAGTGTTTCAAGATTCAAATCTTGATGCCAGCAGTACTTTTTGGAAAAAAAACAGAAGCCATGCTTCCTGTGGCTGTGCGATCATTATCAAAGCCTTTCCACCCTCTAGCTGATGGTAAGCAGAAGATAATGGAGACATTGCTTCAGGGAGAACTAAGTCTATGGCTTACAAAGTGGAAACGAGAGTTAACACAACATAAGGAAATTCCAAAAACAGTTCTTGAAGTGTTGGACTTGTGTGACCAGGACCTCTTCCCAACCATCAGAAGTTTACTTCTGATCTTAGCAACTCTCCCTCTCGCCACAGCAGAGAGATCTTTCGCAACCCTCCGTTGTGTAAAAACATGGCTTTGTTCAATGGCGGAGGACCAGTTAAATGGATTGTGTTTTACTTTACATTCATAGAGAATTATTCATAGAGATTATTCCTGTGAATACTGACTGAGTAATCGGGCTGTTTGCCAAACAAGGAAAACAAAGATTTGAGCTAATTCTGTGAATTTTTCATGTTATGTAACTTAAAAATAAAATGTTTCTGTTGTTGTGTGTGTTTGGAGACAGTGGAGAGTGATAATGTTTGGGTTCTGCTATTTGTTTTTTTACACATAATTTTATATTGTTTGCAAATATTTTGTTTATTTTGTGAATATTCTGTTATAAGTATACAAACTGCTTATGATTTTTGTAATAATAAAGTTATATGTGGTTAAACCTATCCTGTCTGTTTGTAATGTAATAATCTAATGATAAAAGTGTCACTGTTTTAAACAAGGTTAGGACAGTATGATACGTTAAATAGATTTCTGTAAGCAACACCTTATTTTCTGGCAGTACCCCTCCCGAGACTAGACTCTGGATCCGCCTTTGGCGCGTCATCGGTAAGCTGCATCAGAACCCCAAAAACCCTGTGCAGCCTACTGATGATGTAACAGATAAACTTGGCGAGGGACTCCGAGGCTGCTGCTGAGAAGAGGACAACACAGGATCCTTTGTATCTCAACTTAGTCAATCTCAGCAAAAGAAAAGGAGAAGAGTAAAGAAAAAAAAAATAGGGAGGGTTAACTCCTCTTTAAAGGCTGCAATGCATGTACTTGTTAAATAATTTATATTATCTGTTTTAATCCAAGTGTGCCAGAAAACAAAAACAGGGAGCGTGGCAGCAATGCCACATCAATATGGAACACTCCAGAAACATTATATATGTTGTCAATGCTGGAAATGTGTTACTAGTTAACACTACACTGTTTACAAGTGCTTTAATGATAATTGTCATTTTACTGCACAATTTTAATGTTTGACTAGAAAAGACTTTTAACAGGAGGACATCTAAATGTTATTTTCCATACTGAAGGGAAGCTCTTTACTGCTTGTTATGTTTCATTGTGTCTCACTCTGAGAAAAGGGGAGAACCTTTTTGTGGAGGTTCAGTAATTAGTAAACCGCAAGAGAAGTCACAGATATAGTACTTAAGATTTATTGCAAACTGTCTGCTAAAATTAATAAAAATGCTATTTTACTTGGCAAGACAGATATAGTAAAAATTATGTATTGCCTAGGATGACTTAAACAGGAAGTGAACTCTGATATTGTAGGCTGCCATTGCTATTCTTCTAAAAATGCTAAATGACTGGCTGTCTCTAGCTACTTTTTAGGTTGCTGATATGGAACATTGGGCTCCATTCACTAAGTTGTATTGCGCACCTTCTAAAATACCACATACGGTATTTTCCTTAAACTTGCAGTATTTATCTTTTTTTTTTTTTTAGTATTTATCTCATAAAACCATGCAGTAATTTACCTCATGCAATACTCAGTGGGATGGATACAATGGGGAATGGATGCAGTGTTTAGCACCATACGGTAATAGTGCTTGTCTAGAAGGGTTGGCTCCAACAGTGCACGATAACGCGACAGAGTAAACTATGACACTTTTAGTCCTTTTCCAGACAATATGAGTAAACTAGTTCAATGACAATCTGAAAGGTGTCACTGGTGAACAAAAGATGTACATACCATCACTGTCCTTTTCAGATGAGAGAAGTGAACAGGTCTTAAGATCCGGATTATCTAAAATGTAAAAAAAAAAAAAATGATATATTTAATTGTACAGCACACATAACAAAACAATTGTGTATTAAGGGTGGATGAAGGAGCAGGAATAGAGATATGGGACTATAGCGGTAATGAATAAAGGTGACACTTGCAACTTTTTGAGAAAAAAATAACAAAGTAATTTATTAATAATCAATTTAAAAAGCAATACCGACACCACATACAATATACATACAATACAAAGAGAAAGGATGCATTGGAATTGGTCCGCCAGTCATGTCAATTCCCCAGCAAAAAATGGTGTATTAAGGTTTTTGGCTTTTATCAGTTCAGCACAGCTGAACATCACTTTCATATATCAAGAACAATTAAATATCCATTTTAACCACTTGCCGACCGCCGCACGACGATATACGTCGACAGAATGGCACGTACAGGCAGGAGGGCGTATATATACGTCCCTACCTGTCTGCGGGTGGGGGGCCCGATCGGGCCCCCCCCGGTGCCTGCGGCGGTCGGCATCGTTGGGGGAGCGATCGGAGATGAGAGGGAGGCCACTCATTCGTGGCCCCCCCCCTCGCGATCGCTCCCAGTCAATGAAACACTTCCTCTAGCCCCGTCATGTAAACAGGGCTAGAGGAAGTGATGTCATCCCTAACAGACGCGGGTGGGGGGCCGATCGGGCCCGCCCCGTGTCTGTAAATTGTCCGGGACATTGGGGGAGGGATCGGAGATGAGGGGGGGGGGGCACGCATTCGGGCCCCCCCCCCCCTCGCGATCGCTCCCAGCCAATGGAATGCTTCCCCTGGCTCTGTATTGTGTACAGAGCCAGGGGAAGTGAGGTCATCTCTCCTCGTGGCGGTCTTTTCGAACCGACGCCGAGGAGAGAAGACACGTGAGTTGCACAACACTACACTACACTACACTACACTAACAGTAGAACATTCTAGGCACACATTTCACACCCCAGCCCCCCCCCGATTGCCCCCCTGCACCCCCTGTCACAGTGACACCAAAGCAGTTTTTTTTTTTTTTTTTTTTTACTGTTAACTGCATTGGTGCATTGTGACCCTAATAACTGTTAGGGCAGTTAGATTTAGCCCCCTTTAGGTCTAGGAACCCCCCCCTAATAAAGGTTTAACCCCGTGATCACCCCCCGTCACCAGTGTCACTAAGCGATCGTTTTTTTTTTGATCGCTGTATTAGTGTCACAGTTGACGCTAGTTAGGGAGGTAGGTATTTAGGTTTGCCGCAGCGTTTTATAGGGTCAGGGACCCCCCATATACTACCTACTAAAGGTTTTAACCCCCTGAGTGCCCCCTAGTTAACCCTTTCACCAGTGATCACCATATAACTGTTACGGGTGACGCTGGTCAGTTAGTTTATTTTTTATAGTTTCAGGGCACCCGCCGTTTATTACCTAATAAAGGTTTAACCCCCTGATCGCCCGGCGGGTGATATAAGTAAGGTTTTAGAGTCAAATAGGGTCTGCGTCGCCCCAGGCAGCGTCGGGTTAGTGCCAGTACCGCAAACACCCACGCACGCAGCATACACCTCCCTTAGTGGTATAGAATCTGAACAGATCGATATCTGATCTGATCAGATCTATACTAGCGTCCCCAGCTGTTTAGGGTTCCCAAAAACGCATTGTTAGCGGGATCAGCCCAGATACCTGCTAGCACCTGCGTTTTCCCCCTCCGCCCAGCCCACCCAAGTGCAGTATCGATCGATCACTGTCACTTACAAAACACTAAGCACACATAACTGCAGCGTTCGCAGAGTCAGGCCTGATCCCTGCGATCGCTTACAGTTTTTTGGTAGCGTTTTGATTCAGTCGCTAACAGTCAGGAGCTTTTTTTTTTCCTGTGAGTCTCACTAGTGTACTACTAAATTTAGAGCCCAAAATGGCAAGTCAAACGTACACTAGTGAACAGGCCTACTTGTTTCTGAGCATGACAGATAGTGAAGAGGAGGTCACTCATCTGTCAGAATTAGGCTCAGAATACGACCCAGTAGACGACAGCGGCTCCATGACAGATAGCTCTGACGGCGGAGTTGTGGTCCCTGCTAAGGTCAGGCGTACCAGACCCCAAACTCCTTCTTCTGTTGTTGAGGTGCAGGAACCGCAGGTCGCTCGTAGGAGGCAGAGACGTACTAGAGCCGCTATTCCTTCTGGTGAACAGGCAAGCACCAGCGGCCTAGTACACCCTGGACGTAGTCAAACCAGCACTGCAGTATCACGTGGTGACGTGGCGAGTCCCATAAGTGCAGTTTCAGCTGGCGAGGTGGCAAGCACAAGTAGTGTCCCGCTGCCACCAAGAAGACGACAAAGACAGGCCCGTCGTGCCCATAGTGCCCTTCCTGCAGAATTTGCCAATCCTGATTGGGTGCCCACCACTTCTGCATAACCCGTACTTCCCCCATTCACTGGCCAACCCGGTATTCAGGTGGAAACAGCTGATTTTACGTCACTTGATTTTTTTTCGCTGTTTTTCACCGAAGATCTCTATAGATCTATTGTGGACCAAACCAATTTGTATGCTGGTCAACACATCGCTGCTAATCCCCAGTTGTCCACCCTTGCCAGAGATTGGAGACCAATTACGGTCCCCGAATTTAAGATCTTTCTGGGCCTTTCCCTCATCATGGGCGTAGTTAAAATGGGTACGTTGCGTTCATATTGGTCCACTGAGCCAATGTACCATATGCCCGTGTTCTCTGCCTCCATGTCCAGGGCACGATACGAACAGATTTTGCGGTTCATGCACTTCAACGACAATGAACTCTGTCGTCCTCGTGGAGACCCTGCATACGATCGGCTCTATAAAATTCGGCCCCTCATAAACCATTTCAACCAACGTTTTGCAGACTTGTTTACTCCCCATCAAGTTGTCTGCGTTGACGAGTCCCTGATTAAGTTTACTGGCCGCTTGTCATTCAAACAATACCTTCCCAGCAAGCGTGCCAGATACGGGGTCAAGATGTATAAGCTCTGTGACAGGGCCACAGGCTATACATGTAAATTTATGGTTTATGAGGGCAAAGATAGCCACATAGAGCCGACAAACTGCCCTGACTACATAGGGAGCGCTGGCAAGATTGTGTGGGACTTGGTGTCACCCTTATTCGGAAAGGGGTACCACTTGTACGTGGATAATTATTACACGAGCGTGCCACTGTTTAGTCATTTGTTTGATCATCAGATTGGAGCATGTGGCACCGTGCGACCTAATCGCCGGGGCTTTCCCCAGCGGCTTGTAGAGTCCCGTCTTAGGCTGGGGGAGAGAGCCTGCTTGAAGTGTAATAACTTGCTCGCTATGAAGTGGAGGGATAATAAGAATGTTTTCGTTCTTACCTCCCTTCATGCAGACACGACGGTCCAAATTACTACGGCGGCTGGTGTTGTGACGAAACCCCTCTGTGTCCACGAGTACAACCAAAACATGGGAGGGGTGGACCTCAACGGCCAGTTGTTGGCGCCGTACCTAGTTGCCCGTAAGGCTAGACGCTGGTACAAAAAAGTGTCTATTTACCTTTTCCAATTGGCTTTGCTGAACGCTCATGTGCTATACGGAGCTTCAGGACGTACTGGATCCTTCCTCAAATTCCAGGAAGAGATCATCGGAGCCCTTCTGTTTCCAGACGGTGCTCCACCTCACATTCCCCAACCAAATGCAGTTAGCCGGCTGCATGAGCGGCATTTTATTCATGTCCTCCCGAGTACCCCTACCCAACAAGCCCCCCAAAGAAAATGTCGTGTCTGCAGAAAGCGCGGATTTAGGCGTGACACCCGCTATTATTGTCCCCGCTGTCCTGACAATCCTGGTCTTTGCATCGGTGAATGTTTTGAACGCTACCATACACTAGTTGAGTATTAGCATGGGGTACAGCATTGCACAGACTAGGCACACGTTCTCAAGAATGCCATCGCATTTTGAGACCAAAACCGATGGAACCGTTACAACAGTTCCGTTAGAACTGTTACAGTTACAAACAAAAGTTAAAAAAAAAAAAGTAAAAAATAAAACAAAAAAAATATAAAATAAAAAAACCAAAAATAGTTGTTTTATTGTTCTCTTTCTCTCTATTCTCTCTCTCTATTGTTCTCCTTTTTACTGTATTCTATTCTGCAATGTTTTATTGTTAACCATTTTTTTTGTTTTCAGGTACGCCATTCAGTTGCAGCGCGGATTTATCTATCTTGACAGCAACAGCGTTTGCTCCCACGATACATAAAGCCGTGACTCCAACGCTGTAGGAGGTGATTTCACCACCACAGTTAAAAAAAAGAGCATATATGCCGAAGCATGGGGGCAGCAGAGGGCGGAGGAGCGATTTGCTCCTAATGCCGCCTACATACGGTTGAAATTCCGACGGAGGCTTGCCCGTGGAAAATTCCGACCGTGTGTACGCGGCATAACTTTTTTGCGGGAGGATGCCCCCATGCTTCGGCATATATATATTTTAGGCACAGGTTGCATTAAAAAATGTTTTATTTTTTACTATGTTTTTTTTGGTATTTACTTTGCAGGTATGGTAAATCTTACTGTTATACTGTAATGTTACTTTGTTTTATTGTTAACCATAATTTGCTTAGCAGGTACGCCATTCAGCTGCAGCGCGGATTTATTTATCTTGACAGCAACAGCGCTTGCTCCCACGATACATAAATCCGTGACTCCAGCGCTGTTGGAGGTGATTTCACCACCACAGTTAAAAAACAAAATGGTGCATGTATGCCCATCATTAGAAGTGGGTGGATGAAGGGAGGTTCTAATGGTGGGCATACCCACCGATCAATCTTTTTTTTTCGTTCAGCCCACAGGCTGCATGAAAAAAAAGATTACAATATATGCCAAACAAGGGCCAGCAACGTACTGGTATGTTGCTGGACTTTGAGTGGTTATACCAGAATGATGCCGGCAGGATTAGGCATTATCTTGGTATCATTCTTTTCAGCCAGCGGTCGGCTTTCATGTAAAAGCAATCCTAGTGGCTAATTAGTCTCTAGACTGCTTTTACAAGCAGTGGGAGGGAATGCCCCCCCCCCTCCCACCGTCTTCCATGGTTTTCTCTGGCTCTCCTGTCCCAACAGGGAACCTGAGAATGCAGCCGGTGGTTCCGCCAGCTGACCATAGAGCTGATCAGAGACCAGAATGGCTCCAATCATCTCTATGGCCTAAGAAACCGGAAGCTACGAGCATTTCATGACTTATATTTCGCCGGATATAATCAGCGCCATTGGGAAATTGGGAAAGTATTTTATCACACCGATCTTGGTGTGGTCAGATGCTTTGAGGGCAGACGACAGATCTAGGGTCTAATGGACCCCAATTTTTTCAAAAAAGAGTACCTGTCACTACCTATTGCTATCATAGGGGATATTTACATTCCCTGAGATAGCAATAAAAATGATAAAAAATATATATAAATGAAAGGAACAGTTGAAAAATAAAATAAAAAAAGCAAAATCAATAATAATAAAAAAAAAAAAAAAAAAAGCACCCCTGTCCCCCCTGCTCTCGCGCAAAGGCGAACGCAAGCGTCGGTCTGGCGTCATATGTAAACAGCAATTGCACCATGCATGTGAGGTATCACTGCGAAGGTCAGATCGAGGGCAGTAATTTTAGCAGTAGACCTCCTCCGTAAATCTAAAGTGGTAACCTGTAAAGGCGTTTAAATGCTTTTAAAAATGTATGTAGTTTGTCACCGCTGCACGTTTCTGCGCAATTTTAAAGCATGTCGTGTTTGGTATCTATGTACTCGGCCTAAGATCTAATTTTTTATTTCATCAAAGATTTGGGCAAGATAGTGTGTTTTAGTGCATTAAAATTTAAAAAAGTGTGTTTTTTCCCAAAAAAATGCGTTTGAAAAATCGCTGCGCAAATACTGAGTGAAAAAAAAAAATGAAACACCCACCATTTTAATCTGTAGGGCCTTTGCTTTAAAAAAATATATATGTTTGGGGGTTCAACGTAATTTTCTTGCAAAAAAAAATTATTTTCTCATGTAAACAAAAAGTGTCAGAAAGGGCTTTGTCTTCAAGTGGTTAGAAGAGTGGGTAATGTGTGACATAAGCGTCTAAATGTTGTGCATAAAATTCCAGGACAGTTCGGAAAGTAGACACCCCAAGCTTTTTGCTGAGAGGCATGTCGAGTCCATGGAATATTTTATATTTTGACACAAGTTGCGGGAAAAATAATAATTATTATTATTTTTTTTTTTTTTTTGCACAAAGTTGTCACTAAATGATATATTGCTCAAACATGCCATGGGCATATGTGGAATTACACCCCAAAATACATTTTGCTGCTTCTCCTGAGTACGGGGATACCACATGTGTGGGACTTTTTGGGAGCCTAGCCACGTACGGGGCCCCAAAAACCAAGCACCACCTTCAGGATTTCTAAGGGTGTGAATTTGTGAATTCACTCCTCACTGCCTATCACAGTTTCAGAGGCCATGGAATGCCCAGATGGCACAAAATACCCCCAAATGACCCCATTTTGGAAAGTAGACACCCCAAGCTATTTGCTGAGAGGTATGGTGAGTATTTTGCAGATCTCGCTTTTTGTCACAAAGTTTTGAAAATTGAAAAAAAAATTTTTTTTTTTTCTTTCTTCATTTTCAAAAAAAAATGAGAGCTGCAAAATACTCACCATGCCTCTCATAAAATAGCTTGGGGTGTCTACTTTCCAAAATGGGGTCATTTGGGGGGGTTTTGTGCCATCTGGGCATTTTATGGCCTTCAAAACTGTGATAGGTAGTGAGGAGTGAAATCAAAAATTTACGCCCTTAGAAATCCTGAAGGCGGTGCTTGGTTTTCGGGGTCCCGTACACGGATAGGCTCCCACACATGTAGTATCCCCATACTCAGGAGAAGCAGCAGAATATATTTTGGGGTGTAATTCCACATATGCCCATGGCATGTGTGAGCAATATATAATTTAGTGACAACTTTGGGCAAAAAAAAAAAAAAAGTTTGTAATTTTTCCCGCTACTTGTGGCAAAATATAAAATATTCCATGGACTCAACATGCCTCTCAGCAAATAGCTTGGGGTGTCTACTTTCCAAAATGGGGTCATTTGGGGGGGTTTTGTGCCATCTTGGCATTTTATGGCCTTCAAAACTGTGATAGGTAGTGAGGAGTGAAATCAAAAATTTACGCCCTTGGAAATCCTGAAGGCGGTGCTTGATTTTCGGGGTCCCGTACACAGATAGGCTCCCAAAAAGTCCCACACATGTGGTATCCCCGTACTCAGAAGAAGCAGCAGAATATATTTTGGGGTGTAATTCCACATATGCCCATGGCATGTGTGAGAAATATATCATTTAGTGACAACTTTTTGTAAACATTTTTTTTTTTTTTTTTGTCATTATTCAATCACTTGGGACAAAAAAATAAAATATTCAATGGGCTCAAAATGCCTCTTAGCAATTTCCTTAGGGTGTCTACTTTCCAAAATGGGGTCATTTGGGGGGGTTTTGTACTTCCCTGCCATTTTAGCACCTCAGGAAATGAGATAGGCAGTCGTAAACTAAAAGCTGCGTAAATTCCAGAAAATGTACCTAGTTTGTAGACGCTATAACTTTTGCGCAAACCAATAAATATACGCTTATTGACATTTATTTTTACAAAATACATGTGGCTGAATACATTTTGGCTTAAAAGTATGACTAAAATTGAGTTTATTGGATTTTTCTTATAACAAAAAGTAGAAAATATCATTTTTTTTCAAAATTTTCGGTCTTTTTCCGTTTATAGCGCAAAAAAATAAAAATCGCAGAGGCAATCAAATACCATCAAAAGAAAGCTCTATTTGTGGGAAGAAAAGGACGCAAATTTCGTTTGGGTACAACATTGCATGACCGCGTAATTACCAGTTAAACCAGTGCAGTGCGAAATTGTAAAAAGTCCTCTGGTCTTTAGGCTGCATAATGGTCCGGTCTGAAAGTGGTTAAAGGTGTTGGAAACACCATGCAAGCCATTCCTCTGTTGCCCATGTGGCTAAACTTTTATGTAGAACCACAAGATTTATGGAATAGATACAGTTTAAAGTAGGCATGACAAACTGGTGTTTTATGGGTGCTCCTTCTCTGTGGCCCTCAGCATTTAAAGCGGAACTTAAGGTATTTTCCTAACACCTGTGAGCAGGCTTATCACAGAAGAAACATGCAATGTCTTTTCTGCAATAAAATCTACCTACCTGCTTGCTCGCAGCATTCTGAGGCATGTAAACCGAGCTGCACATGGATGGAACAATGATGCCCAGATTGACATGCCAGGCCAAAACTACCTTAGGTAAGAAAGAAACTTTGGGCCCCAACACTACCTTGTCCTTATGTAAGACCAGAAAGGACAAATTATTGGCTAGACCAACAAGTCATTTTTTTTATTACTTTTCCCTTATATTGGCTTTCCGAAAGCAGTATTATGGAGGTTGGATGATATGTTTAGTGCAATATAACACTTTTGGTAGATAAATAGTACACTTGTTTCTACTTGAGTTCTATACATCAGTCCACAAAGAGGTACATTTGAGAAATAAAAAATGGACAGAGGGATTTAGTTCCAAAAGAGAAGCAGCATGGAGCTATGGTACTGCCTTGACAATTGATGGACTTGGAGAAACTGCCAAAAACTACAATGTGTATAGACCTGCTATAGACTTCTAGTTATAATAAGTACAAACTTACGAAATAGAACACGATGAGTATCAACTATGCACTTGATTACAGGCATTGAAGCTTATGGACTATTGTCTGTCTAAGGCAGCGTTTCTCAACTCCAGTCCTCAAGGTGCCCCAACAGGTCACGTTTTCAGGCTTTCCATTATTTTTCACAGGTGATTTGATCAGTTTCACTGCCTTAGTAATTACCAGAGCCATTTCATCAGGGAGATTCTAAAAACATGACCTGTTGGGGCACCTTAAGGACTGGAGTTGAGAAACACTGGTCTAAGGTCTAGAAAACATGTCATGTATGGAGAAGTATTTGACAAGTAACAAGGCAGGATAGAAAGTGAGTAGGGCAAAAAAGAAACAAAAGTCCTACTAATAAAGAAAATAATTATCTCCAACAAAGATCCCCAAGCAATGTGTGTATTCCTTTTATTAGGCTAGTGCGGAGAGGCATAGAAATAAGAAAAAATGAATGCAACTGTTTGCATCTATTCATAGATTGTTATAGCATTAAGTCATGAGTGGCCTGGGATACAGCATTGGTGTGTTCCTTATGAGTAGAAAGGATTCAGTATACTGTAGATAGGAATGGTGATTAGAGCAAAAGGGGTTGTTGGGAGCACTTAAAAAAAAAAAAGAAGCATGAAGGAGTGGGTGGGCAGGTATTAAAATATAATTAAACTCAGCTATAATATTTTTTTTTTTACTAGACCCCAAGGAGATTTATGCCGTAATGTACTAGTATGCACAGCATATTAACACAATATGAAAGACTTTCCTGTCAAACGAAAACCCTGTCAGTGCCCAAACGCTTCCCAGTCTTTCTTCTGGGTTCGGTCTGTTCAATGGTACGGGTCAAGGGTGCCGACTTTCACGCTATTTATATATATATATATATATATATATTAGCAATGAAACATCTGGCTGTTGCCCTGCATGCCAATGCCGCCATACAAGGGGTGTGGGTGGGAAATCTCTCCCATAAACTAAGCCTTTTTGCAGATGATCTCCTCCTATGTCTCTCCGAACCTAGAATTGCATTCCCTAGCATTCTCCATGAATTAGACCAATTCGGCCTCTATAGAAATTCTAAAATAAATGCCACAAATCGCAACATCACTTTACCCCAGAATGAAAAGGAATCCCTGGCAGCCTCATTTCTATATCAGTGGAAATCCAATTTGCTTAAATATCTGGGGGTTGTTATCCCCCCCCCCCCCCCCCCCCCATCTGAAGGTAAAACCCACAAGCCCAATTTTTTGCCCCTATCAAACTCCACTAGCTAGCTATACACTCAAAAAGCTGGTCCTCAAGGAAACAGTCTTGGCAGAATGGATCTATACAAAATGGACATGCCCTCCTGCTTCTTATACTTAACGTAACGTAACAGACACTTTCCATTACTCTAATACGTTCTTTCGCTCTTTGTGTACTTCCTTACTATGCTACCCTTGTCCTAGATCTTTGGCTCATTGGTTGTTTCCATTTGCCAAAGGACTGTTTGTAGGTAGCATGATAAAAGCAGACAATTTAGATCTTCGTTAGGAGATCAGTTTTCCCATGGAAGAGTGACATCCAGGATAATCTGGTGATGCTGACATTAAATAATATAGATAGAAGATAGATAGACAAATAATCTTGTCCACAGTGTGCAGACTCGAGGGCAATTCCACCAGATGCAGCTATGTCACAGCCTTGGAATTTTTGGTAGTTGGGATCACCAGTTAAAAATAAGGGAAGAAATGCCAGAAAAAGGAAACCAATACAGCCACTTAACATTTGAGGCCTGCTAAGCAACAATATATTGGATTTTGGTTTCATAGTATAGTAGGTAAGGTCGAATAAAGACAATAGTTCATCCAGTTCAACCTGTGTAGGTGTCAATGTCTTTAATTATTTCCCATATCCTTGCATGTCATGTTCCTTAAGATGCATATCTAAGAGTTTTAAAACTATCAATACTCCCCGCAGTCACCACCAATTATGGAAGAGAGTTCCACATCCTTATTGCCATGACAGTGAAAAAACACCTGCGCAGTTTTAAGGTTGAACCGGTTCTCCCCCAATCTTATTGTGTGGCCCCCTGTCCTCTTACACTCCTTGAGACTGAATAGATTTTTCCTTTGCTGGGATCACCATTGAGGTATTTGTATATCTCCTCTCAAGTGTCTTTTCTCCAGCGAGAATACGTTTAGAGTTTGTAGTCTTTCCTAGTAATTTAAGTCCTCCAGTCTCCTTATTAGTTTTGTTGCCCTTCTTTGGACTCTCTCCAGTTCCAGCACATCCCTTCTGAGGACTGGTAACAGAACTGGACAGAATACTCCAGATGTGGTCTAACCAATCTTTTATAAAGTGGTAGGATTATTGATCTATCTCTGGAGTATATCCCTTTTTTTATGCATGTTAATATTCTGCCGGCTTTGGTAGCTGCAGCTTGACATTGCATGCTATGCTCAATCTGTCATCTACTAGGACTCCAGATCCTTCTCCGTCCTTGATTCCCCCATTGGTTCTCCCCTCAGTGAGTAGTTTGCATTTATTTTTTTTGCCCCCAAGTTTATTACTTTACATTTCTCCACATTAAACCTCATTTGCCATATAGTTGCCCACTCCATTAATGTGTTCAGGTCTTTCTATAAAATGTTTATATCTTGATGTGAAGTTATTGCCCTGCTTAATTTTGTGTCACCTGCAAAAAAAAACTGAGATTGAGCTATTTATCCCGTCCTCTATATCATTTATGACTAAATTAAATAGAATTGGTCCCAAGACAGAACACTGGGGCACCCCACTTACCACTCCAGGCCAGTCGGAGTACACGTTACTTATCACTACTCTTTGGACACGTCCCTGTAACCAGTTTTTAACCCAAGAACAAATCTTATGGTCCACGCCTGCAGACCTCAGCTTGTATATTAAGCACTTATGGGGGAGTGTATCGAATGCCTTTTCAAAATCCAGGTAGACTAAATCCACGGGCCTTCCCCTGTCTAGATGGCAGCACACTTCCACGTAGAATAATAACAGATTGGTCTGGCAAGAACGACCTTTCGTAAACTCATGCTGATGACTACTTAAGATATTTTTTTCCTCAGTAAATCCTTGGATATAGTCTCTTATCATCCCCTCTAATTTACCAACAGTTGATGTTAGCCTGACTGGCCTGTAGTTCCCAAGGATTTGTCTCTGTCCTTTTTTGAATATTGGTACCACATTGTTTTTTCTCCAACCAGCTGGTACAATTCCTTTCAGTATGCTGTCCACAAAGATTAGGAACAGTGGTCTGGCTATAACCTGACTGAGTTCTCTGAGGACTCTCGGGTGTAATCTGGTCCTGGTGATAATGTATTAAGTTTATCTAGTCTTTCCTTCACTCTGGCCTCTGTTAGCCACAAGGGTACATCCTGTGATGTCACCAACATTACTTCCGTGGTCAGGATACCCCTCCCTTTCCTGCATAAACACTGAGGAGAAGAAGGCATTTAGTACTGTTGCCATCTTCCCTTTATATTTCCCTTTATATTGTTTGAAGGCCATTTTGTTCTCTTTAATGAGGCTTTTTACATCTCCTTCGCTCTTCTATATTTATTGCCCATTGGAATGCTTGTGATATCTTTGTTTAATATGTTCCTAAAGCCCATTTTTCTTCTGTGTTCAATGTTGTTATAAGGATTTGGTCCCAACTGATGTCATGTAGTAGTAGTGATCCCAGTTCAGAAAAATTGGCTAGTTTGAAACTTAGTGTTCTTGTGCTACCCTCGTGCCTCTTTTTTCCATGTTTTATGTTAAATGTGATCATCCTATGATCTAGATCCCAAGTTGTCCTGTATTTCCACATGTGAGATTAGACTTGGATCGTTTGTAATTAATAAAACTATCAGGGCATTCTTCCTAGTTAGGGAATCTACTGCCTTGTACACGCAGTCGGACATTCCAACCACAAAATCTGCCTGATTTTTTTTCGATTGATTTTGTCCGAAACTTGTGTTGCATACACACGGTCGCACAAAGTTGTCGGAAAATCTGATCGTTCCAAACGAGGTGATGTAGAACACGTACGACCGAACTACGTAGAGGCCAGTAGCCAATAGCTTTCGTCCCCAAATTTATTCTGAGCATGCGTGGCACTTTGTGCGTCAGAATTCTATACACACGATCGGAAAAAGTCCGATCTGATTTTTTTGTCGGAAAATTTTAGGTCCTGCTCTCAAATTTTTTCCATCTGAGATTCCGACGGAAAAGCCCACTAGAGCCCACAGACGATCAGATTTTCCAACAACATAATCTGAATCTCTGCCACCCTTACATCATTTTTTACATATAGACAGACACCCCCCCTTCTACCTTCCTTGTCTTTCCGATACAAGGAATACCCCTGGATATTTCCCAGCCAATCGTGTGAGCTGCCAAACCAAGTTTAATTTATTCCCACAAAGTCTAAGTCCTTCTCATGTAATAGCAAGTTTAGGTACACCATAATATTTTGTTGTCGTCATTTACCCTAATAACACAGTGGGTCCATCCTTGCATATGAACTTCCTAATACAATAGTGCAGCAAATATTAATTCACACATATTGGTGTAAACATTTCAGTAGCTTTCTACAGCTGCTTAAGATAACTACCATATCACACTTCCTGTCTACATACGGACGCTACAGGAAGCCATTTATAGTCAATGAACAATAGCTAGCACTCAGCTGCAAAGCAAATTTAAAAACAAATGTCAAACATCTTTTAGTGATTTAATCAAGTTTTGATTCAGAGCCATTTTCTCAGGATGTCAGGGGTGTGGGATCAGAACACAGCTGAACTGAAAACCAAAATGTCATTCCAACTGAATTCTAATTACACAGGTGTACGTCCAATTCTACTCACTCTTACTTCCATGCTGGCCATTCACACCTTTGCAGTGCTTTGAGGTAATGCAAAGCACAATAGTACACATTACATGCATTAGTGCATTGCAGTGTCCTTCATATTAAATGGCCCCCCAACACACCAAGGCAACACAGCCCCAAGTTAAATGCGTTGCAGCACACCACAGTGCATAGTAACGCACTACCGTAAGTAATCTCTGTTGATGTTTTAGTGTGTTGTCATTCAATTGCATTGGCTGCCTTAATGCAACATATGTATCAGGAATGTACTTACCGAGACCGAAATGCTGAGAGCGGTTCACCCTTGCGACCCGGCGCAATCTGCCCCCTGGAGGTGAAACAGGGAACAAACGGCACCAGGAGGCACAGGTCACCTCCGGCAGGTGGGACCAGTGGAATGCCTGGGAGAGATGTGGACCTGGCCTGGGCAGACCGGCAGATGGCAGAGAGGAGAGGCAGGAGCCCAAACACCTGGCTGATGAACTGACACAGGTCACTGAGCAGTCAGTAGTGATGTAAGTCCGGACAGCAGGCCGGGGGTCACACACAAGTATAATGCCAGTCCGTGGAAGCAAGCAGGGAGTGAGACACAGGATCAGGCGGCAAGTCCGTTGAGCAAGCAGGGGGTCAAACACAGGATCAGGCAGCAAGTCCGTTGAGCAAGCAGGGGGTCAAACACAGGATCAGGCAGCAAAGTCCGTTGAGCAAGCAGGGGGTCAAACACAGGATCAGGCAGCAAAGTCCGTTGAGCAAGCAGGGGGTCAAACACAGGATCAGGCAGCAAAGTCCGTTGAGCAAGCAGGGGGTCAAACACAGGATCAGGCAGCAAAGTCCGTTGAGCAAGCAGGGGGTCAAACACAGGATCAGGCAGCAAAGTCCGTTGAGCAAGCAGGGGGTCAAACACAGGATCAGGCAGCAAAGTCCGTTAAACAAGCCAAGGGGTCAGGATACAGGATCAGATCTGGTAAACACAGGAGACACACAGGCACTGAGCTGGAAAGACAGACCAGCAAAGTGCCTGTGCGTCAGGCAGCTTTTATAGGCGCCCAGTGGACGCTAATTGTGCGCCAAGGCGCACAAACGGGCGCCAGTGCGCATGCGCGAGCGCCGGACCGCCGAGCCGCGAGTGCGCATGCGCCGGAGAGCGGGGCCGCCGCGCATGCGCACCGGAGAGCGGGCCGCTCGTCCTGCGCTGGGTCCCTGACAGTGCCCCCCCCCGAGGGGTGGCCTCTGGACACCCAAACTGGCCATCAATTCAGGATGTGCCTGATGAAATGCCTGGATCAAACGTGGGGCGTGCAAGTTCCTTGAGGGTTCCCATGAGTTGTCCTCGGGAGGATAACCCTTCCACTTGATCAGATATTGGAGCTGCCTGCCCTTTTTTCTGCAACTCAGGATCTCCTCTACCTCAAACTCCTTCTCGCCTTCGACTAAAACAGGAGGAGGAGGTGGTTCTTCTCTACCAGGAAAAGGGCTGGGAGTGGTGGGTTTCAAAAGGGAGGCATGAAAAACAGGATGGATCCTGTAACTTGGAGGTAAATCAAGTTCAAAAGCCACAGGGTTCACTATCCTTTTGACCCTGAATGGGCCAATAAACCTTGGCCCCAATTTCCGGGAGGGGACAGGTAGCTTCAGGTTGGAGGAGGACAACCAGACCTCTTCGTTAACCCCAAAAGCCGGGTTCTCCTTCCTCCCCTTGTTGAAGTGCTTACTGTACCCTTCTTGAGCTTCCTGCATGCATTTTTGCAATTTTTTAAAATTGATCTGTAAAGACTCTACACGGTCTTGAGCTGCAGGAACCGAGTTTTCCGGGGGAGATTCTGGGAGAAAAGAAGGATGGAAACCAGAGTTGGCCCAAAAGGGTGTTTGCTTGGTGGCGGAATGAATGGAGTTATTATACGCGAATTCAGCGTAGGGTAAGAGGGAGGACCAGTCATTTTGGGAATCAGAGCAGAAGCAACGGAGGTACTGTTCAAGTGTCTGGTTGGTCCTTTCCGTTTGACCGTTGCTCTGGGGATGGTAGGCAGAAGACAAGCAGATCTTTATTTCAAGGGATTTGCATAATTCCTTCCAAAACTTAGAAGTAAACTGGGTACCCCTGTCGGACGTGATGCTCCTGGGCACCCCATGAAGTCTTACGATCTCTTTGAAGAATACGTCAGCCGTGGTGGAGGCAGACGGGGTACCTACCAGAGGGATAAAATGAGCCATTTTAGAGAGCCGGTCCACAATGACCAGAATGGTGGTGTATCCCCTGGAAGGGGGCAACTCCACGATAAAGTCCATGGAGACTTCTGCCCATGGGCGATCCGGAATGGGAAGTGGTCTCAGTAGCCCCCAGGATTTGGTCTTGGGTCCCTTGCTGCGCTGGCAAAGGACGCAAGAAGCGACATAATCTTTACAGTCCTGCCTCCAGCCTGGCCACCAAAAGGAACGAGCAATAAGCTCTGAGGTCTTCCTGGAACCAAAGTGGCCTGCCAATTTGTGGTCATGGAAGGTTTCAAGCACAAGGCGTCTTACCCCAGGGGGCACGAAGATCTTCTCCCCAGACCACAGGAGGTCATCGTGTTTGGCCAGTGAGAGGTTGGTAGGGACCTGGTCGTGTTTGGTCGCAGCTTTGATTGTGGACATGAGGTCTATTTGAGTCAGTAGGCCGAAGTTTTGTGGAGTCAGGATGGTACTGGGTTTGGTTTCTTGGGGAGATTCTAGGAACATGCGGGAGAGCGCATCGGCCTTTCCGTTCTTGGAACCTGGTCTGTAGGCAATGAGGAAATTAAATCTTGAAAAGAAGAGGGCCCACCTAGCCTGCCTGGGTCTCAGCCGTTTGGCTGTCCTGAGATATTCAAGATTCTTATGGTCGGTCCAAACCATAACAGGGTGAGATGCCCCCTCCAAGAGGTACCGCCACTCCTCGAGGGCAAATTTAATGGCCAGCAGTTCCCTATCCCCCACATCATAATTTCTCTCTGGCGGGCTCAGCTTTCGGGAGGCAAAGGCCACTGGGTGAAGGAGGGCCTTGGCACCCTGGCGCTGGGAGAGAATGGCTCCGAGGGCCGTTTCAGAGGCATCCACCTCCAACACAAAGGGCAATGCGGGATCTGGGTGCCGTAAGATCGGGGCGGATGAAAATAAGGACTTCAACTGGACAAAGGCCGCCTGGGCCTCAGGAGACCAACTGAACCGACTGTGTTGGTGGGTGAGTAGGGTGATCGGTGCCACAATGGAGGAGAAGCCCACGATAAACCTCCTATAGAAGTTGGCAAACCCAATAAATCTCTGAACTCCCTTTTTATCTTTGGGAGCCGGCCAATCTTGAATGGCCTGTACCTTCTGTGGATCCATGGCAACCCCACTGGTAGAGATAACAAACCCCAGGAACTGTACCGTGGACTTCTCGAACTCACATTTTTCTGCTTTCAGGTAAAGTTTATGCTGCCTGAGGATGGTGAGGACTATTTTAACGTGCGTACGGTGGAGATCGAGAGAGGCCGAGAAGATGAGTATATCATCCAGGTAGACTACTAGGAAGTCATCCAAGTATCTCCGGAAAATGTCATTCACTAAGTGTTGGAATGTTGCCGGGGCATTACAGAGCCCGAATGGCATTACGAGATACTCGTAGTGCCCGAACCTTGATCTAAAAGCGGTCTTCCACTCATCGCCCGCCCTGATCCGTATGAGGTTATAGGCCCCTCGGGGGTCAAGTTTAGAGAAGACCTGAGCGGACCGAAACCGTTGGAACAGTTCGGGGATGAGGGGAAGAGGGTACCTGTTCTTAATGGTAATTTTGTTAATCTCTCTATAATCGATACAGGGCCTCAGGGAACCGTCCTTTTTCTCGACAAAGAAAATGCCGGCCCCAGCAGGTGACGAGGAAGGGCGGATGAACCCTTTGGCCAGGTTGTCATCGATGTAGGCCTTGAGAGTGGCTAACTCAGTCTCGGACAGAGGGAAAATACGGCCAAAAGGAACCGCGGCACCGGGTAAGAGGTCTATGGGACAGTCGTAGGGTCGGTGAGGTGGTAGGCGGTCGGCCTGTTGTTTATCGAAAACGTCCCTAAATTCTAGGTAGGTAGGCGGGACATGCTTCAGGTTGTCGGGTGCTGGTGCTAGAGCTGAACAGGACGCCAGGGTTGCGGGGGAGCAGTTTTGGGAACAGTATTGGGAAGGGAAGGAGACCTCCTTCGTCCGCCAGTTAATCAGGGGTTCATGTGCCTGCAACCAAGGGAGCCCCAGAATAATGGGAAACATGGGAGATGGAATAATATCCAAGCGGAGGAGCTCCTTGTGGCCGGAATCGGTAGTAACAGGAATAGGGTTGGTTTCCAAAGTGATCAAGCCGGAGCGCGGAAGGGATCCATCGGCTAGATGAACCTGGAGGCACTGCTTCTTGGGGACCAGGGGAAGCTGGAGCCGAGTAGCGAGAGAGGAATCCAAGAAGCAGCTGCAAGCCCCGGAATCAATTATGGCCGGGAGGCGGACCTCCTTTCCCGTTAACTGCAAAGAGATAAAGAGGGTAATATAAGTGTGAGATAGACCGGAGACCTGGTAGTTTAAATTAAACCTGGGAAGGGACTTACTGGGCCTAATGGGGCAGGTGCGAAGATAGTGCCCGGAACCCCCGCAATAGAGGCACAGGTTGGCCTGACGTCTGTGTAAGCGCTCCTCTGGGGTCAGAGGGGCGCGAACCAGGCCCAGCTGCATGGGCTCAATTCCAGAAGAGGGCACAGGTGGCGGATGATAAGAAGACTGGGCAGGACTCGGCTTGGGTATCATCCAACTGGGACGAGGCGTCTGGAAACGTTCAGCGCGGCGTTCACGCAGGCGTCTGTCAATCTTGGTGACTGCTTGTATGAGGTCCTCCAGAGATTCCGGGACATCAATCCGGGCAAGTTCATCTTTAAGGGTGTCAGAAAGTCCTTGGCGGAACTGATACTTGAGGGCCGGCCCATTCCAGCCGGTGTCGGCTGACCATTTTCTGAATTCAGCAGTGTAGTCTTCAACCGGTCTCCGGCCTTGGGAGAGATGGTGCAGGGTGGTTTCAGCGGTGGCCCCCTTCTGGGGATCGTCGTAGAGCTGACCCATACTCTCAAAAAAAGTGTCAACTGAGTTCAATACGGGGTCTCTCTGTTCCATCAGGCTATGGGCCCAAGCCTGGGGTTCCTCGGCCAGGAGGGAGATGATGAACCCCACTTTCACCACTTCAGAGGAGAAGGTCCTGGGCTGTAGGGCTAGGTACAGGGTGCAGGCATTTTTGAACGCCCTAAATCTCTTTCGATCACCCGTGAAGCGTTCGGGTGTAGGCACCCTAGGTTCAGGGGAAGCCACAACCACTGTGGGGTTGCTGGAGGCTGCTGATGGAGGAACCCCGCTGATGGTGGCTGAGTGGCCGGATGCAGGGGCAGATGGCCCAGTTAATTGCTGTAGGCGACTGTCAACTTGAGCGTAGCCCATCTGCAGTTTTTGGACAGCCTCAGTAAGTGCTGCCATCTGCTGACACAGGATCTCAAGGGGTGAACACGCTCTGTCGGTCTCAGACATGGCTGGTCTGTACTATCAGGAATGTACTTACCGAGACCGAAATGCTGAGAGCGGTTCACCCTTGCGACCCGGCGCAATCTGCCCCCTGGAGGTGAAACAGGGAACAAACGGCACCAGGAGGCACAGGTCACCTCCGGCAGGTGGGACCAGTGGAATGCCTGGGAGAGATGTGGACCTGGCCTGGGCAGACCGGCAGATGGCAGAGAGGAGAGGCAGGAGCCCAAACACCTGGCTGATGAACTGACACAGGTCACTGAGCAGTCAGTAGTGATGTAAGTCCGGACAGCAGGCCGGGGGTCACACACAAGTATAATGCCAGTCCGTGGAAGCAAGCAGGGAGTGAGACACAGGATCAGGCGGCAAGTCCGTTGAGCAAGCAGGGGGTCAAACACAGGATCAGGCAGCAAGTCCGTTGAGCAAGCAGGGGGTCAAACACAGGATCAGGCAGCAAAGTCCGTTGAGCAAGCAGGGGGTCAAACACAGGATCAGGCAGCAAAGTCCGTTGAGCAAGCAGGGGGTCAAACACAGGATCAGGCAGCAAAGTCCGTTGAGCAAGCAGGGGGTCAAACACAGGATCAGGCAGCAAAGTCCGTTGAGCAAGCAGGGGGTCAAACACAGGATCAGGCAGCAAAGTCCGTTGAGCAAGCAGGGGGTCAAACACAGGATCAGGCAGCAAAGTCCGTTAAACAAGCCAAGGGGTCAGGATACAGGATCAGATCTGGTAAACACAGGAGACACACAGGCACTGAGCTGGAAAGACAGACCAGCAAAGTGCCTGTGCGTCAGGCAGCTTTTATAGGCGCCCAGTGGACGCTAATTGTGCGCCAAGGCGCACAAACGGGCGCCAGTGCGCATGCGCGAGCGCCGGACCGCCGAGCCGCGAGTGCGCATGCGCCGGAGAGCGGGGCCGCCGCGCATGCGCACCGGAGAGCGGGCCGCTCGTCCTGCGCTGGGTCCCTGACAATATGTTAATGTGTGATAAATTGCATACGTCAATGCAGTACATCAGGATGCCAAAGTGTGAATTGGCCCTTGGGATACCTGCAGACTACTGATGATCGTTGAAGATCAAGATGACTGTGGATAGCCTTGAATGTTAGCAGATACCCAATGGATCTTAGATTCCATGTGTTTTTGCACAAAGGCATGCATGCTTGTACAGAAGAAGCAGATACTGTATGTATCTTGAATACATTTCTCAGAAGAAAGATCTTTTGAAGTATGGCAATTTCTAAGGCTATGTGTCCACAATTGCTAGCTACTATAATATACTGCACTCCTCTTAAAAATTGATCACATTGGGCTCAGCTTTAGCACTCTCATCAAATAGAGTCGTTTGGAAGATCAAGGACAATAACAAAAATATACTGGAAAGGTTCAAAGATAATTTACAGAGCACTGGTCTGTGGTTTGGTTTAATAAGCTTTTCTAAATGTGCTATCTGTTCATTGTGGGTACCTTTACTTTATTTGTGATGTTTTATATATTTTTTCATAAATTTCTCCTTTTAAAATGATGTTTCTATGCACAATTTAAACCTCTAAGAGTGCAAAACCGTTACCTGTTTTCACCTGAAGTTCCATATAGCTGTGCGCCTGATGTATCGGATGCTTCTTATCTGTCTCATAAAGGAAACAACAATAGCCACCATTGTCCGCTTGTGTGACGTTAAAAAGTGTTCTATAGAACACTCCATTGGAGGAATGGGATCCTTTGTGTGCTTTTTGATGGTGGTTGTCTGTTGTATTCTTTGCATGTTTTTCCTCAGTGCAATCTTGGTTTCTGTCTTTGGTGAGAACCCAATGTACAGTTAATAGATCATGTTGATGCATACGGTGTCCTCTGATAGAGCATGTGAGGTTCACATCATGTCCTTCTGGGCAAATGTACTTTGAGTGTGGTGCAAAAATGGAGAATGCATCTGTGCCATCTGTAGGAAAGAAAGAGAACAAAGGTCTTTGTCAGTTTAATTATTGGAGTTTTCCTTTTTTTTTTTTATTCAATTGACATGTTTCTTTTTCTCACCTATGTGGACAGTTTTTACTTTTTTTTTTTGTATTATTATTTCTGTGACATCAAAATGTCAAGTGAGTGATTGCACACATTATTATAAAGCTGATTAAAATTGTAAGTTACTGTAAAAGTGTAAGTGAAGCGACTACTTTAGGTATTGTATAGTACTGAACTTCAGAGTCTCACTTGATTTATGCACACCACTACAAGGTACTTAACCTGCCATACAGGTCTGTGAGAAGTTGAACTTGATGGATATTTGTCTTTATTAACCTAATTAAGTATGGAGGATAGATCCAATATTTTAGTTGTATGTATGACAGGTAATCAGTATATCTGTTGGAGAGGACTCTCCCAATAATCTTTTGATATGTTAATACAAAATAGTGATTTTGTATCTTTGGAATGTATCTAAAGGGATGTTTGTATTGGAATTGCTCAAAAGGCGCACAGAATAGCTCAAAGACACACTCATACACTAGCACTTTCAGCCACTGTGAAAGTTATCTGTAATTATTAAACAATACTGCACAAAGTACCTTTAGGTACTTTTACCTAAAACTCTACCCGCTAAAAAAATTACTTTATTATACATACAGGTTCATTTACTAAAGGCAAATAGACTGTGCACTTTGCAAGTGCAGTTGCTCCAGAGCTTAGTGAATGAGTTTAAGGCTGAAACAACTAAACACCACAATTATAAATTTATAATGAAAATTGTTGACAACTATTTTTATTATTATCAGTTGGTTGGTCAGCCAATTAGTTGGCCTGCTTACAGAATGCATTATTTGTTTACATGTCAGTATACACAGTGCCGCTCACATACAGCTTAGTACACCGTCCAAACATGTCCGTAGGTGCCTGAGAACACCCATGCCATCCGATTCCAGTGCGGGGAAAAAAAAAAGTCCCAGCACTATTTCCCTGTGAATCCAATGCGAGTTCAGCCATACAACTGTATGGCTGATCTTGCATTGCACAGACATTGAATGCGATTGGCACCGCAGAGCGGGTGCGAATCAAATTCGATATCTGTGTTCGCACAAGTGGGAACCTTCTTCTAAAAGCTGAGATTTGCTCAGGTGTATAGAACGACGGTTGTCCCTCCCATTCGGAAATCAATCTGAGAAAGGAAAGCTACTGTTTCAGAAGAGAAAAAGGTATGAATCTGTAACAATGCTAGCTAAAAGTCTTGAAAGGGTATATGGTTTCCCAAGCAGGTATTTTTAACAAAACTAGATTGAAAGCCTTACACAGTCACAAACTACAGGTCTATGTAAGCCAAAGACTTGTTTCATTTCAGAGTCTCCCAAACAGGACCTCCAGTGGCTCCTTGAGAAATTATGGAAAAATTGAAAACCTTGCAGATTTCTATAACCATTTGAATGCTTCCTGCTTTTTGATCAGCAGACTCTAAATTATGTAGATGTTCTAACAGATTAGAATGATTTGAAACAAGAAGCGGACTACCTTAGAGCAGGTTGTACATCCTGTTTATCAGAAGCAGATGTCACAATGTTTTTATTCTGAGGTTTGGCACACGCCGAAGGTTTCAGGAAAACCACAAGCTGCGGGGAGATGAACTAGTAACCAGCAGGTATGGCAGCTTGTAAAGTCATGTGAAGTCGGTATCAGTATGAAAATGACACTGCATTATGTGACTTTTATTAATGTACTAGCTAAATATATCCATTATCTTATCAAAAAGGCAATTAACAAAATATTAGTGCGCTCTTGAGAAAGCCTAAAAACATAATAAGAATAAAGATAAAGAAAGGACGACAGCTATATGATCTAGATTCCGAGTTCAGACTATACACTTGGATTCTTGCCTATTCAGATTACCTCGAAACTTACTCACAGTTTAGATGTATTGCAGTTTGGCTGCAAAGCAAATCAACTGCAGCAAGTGGTCTATTCATAATATAACATGCTTCACTAACACTGCAATATAAATGGGCATGTTTAAATGCAATGTATTTTAAAGTGAACATATTTTTTGCCTCTGCATGGCAAAGCAACAGCTTTACTTTAAACCAGGGGTGCCCAACCTTTTGAAGAGCGAGGGCCACTTAAGCAAATTGCTAACTGCTCGCGGGCCACAATGAGCGGAGCGGGAGGATGACAGGTCCGTGTCCACGGACACAGCCCACTCTACTCTATGGGCCCTCTGATCCAATCCGATTCACCCAGAAGGAAGGGGCAGATCTCTTTCTATTTTTTTTAGGTAGGCGGGTGTAAACAGACACAAGTCCGTTTACATCTGCTGCTCCATAGAGGTGAATAGTAAGTCCGAATGGATCGGACCAATCATGTGAAAGGGGCCTAAGGCTGCTTTCAAACTGATGCGCTGCGATTTGCCCAAACCGCGGGTGCAGCGCAGTGACCCTGTGGATTTTCTGCGGGTTAGCTGCACTTTGCCGTAAACTTTTATTATATTCTACAGGTGTGGTGCACTTTCTGAAGGTGCAACAAACCCGCAGGTAATAACAGAAGTCTATGGCTCAATACAGGTAACCCGCAGCTGCTCTGCACCTGCAGATCAGTTTGAAAGCAGCCCAGTAACCACTGCAAAACAGATATAGCCATATATACTGTGAATTTAGTAGTAAACTTACCTTCAATAACCGTCTTTCATTCTGGTATCGCTGGCTGTTGCTGTCCCAGGCAGAGTGCATTTGGTATCACTCTGTCACCCTGTGACAGGAGCGGGCGCTTGATTCCACTACAAGCGGCTTCATTCACAAAACTGCTGCTCTGGGATGGCGGGTCGCCAACCCGTGATCTGGGCTTGCCAACCTGCCATCTTAGAGCAGGAGGTCGAGGGACACATCAGAGGGCTCCGCGGGCCGCATGTGGCTCCCGGGCCACTGGTTGGGCACCCCTGCTTTAAACCCAGCTTCTGTATCGGATGCGTAACTAGAACTTTCAGGGCCCTGATGGCAAAAACCCTTAAGGACCTCTCTCTTTCATCCGAGCCCCAGGCTTCCAGTTCTGGGAGGGTGTCCATGGACTACATCCTCCCAGAACCCTATCTCCCGCATGCCCCCTGGGGTGAACATCAAGCTCGCTCTGTGATTGCTGTGTCCTTTGGACACAGCTAAACATGGTAAAGGGCCAATCACAGCGGCCCTTTACCATGTGATCAGCTGATCACATGTAAACAGCATGCTGATTTTCGGCAGTCCTTTCCTCCCACACGGTGTCTGTGTGGAAAGGAGAGCCATTAACTGGCAACATTGTCCGTACATTGTTTACACTGATAATCAGGGCACTGATTATTTAAATATTTTTTAACAATGACATTTTTATTGAAGTGAAATTAGAGCATCACAGTTATACATACAATCTGTTTTATATAACATAACAATAGATATAGGAATTCACAGGAATATGCAATACATTGTAGATCTATTGATCCTGGTGTGCATTTTATTAATTTAAAAGTTATTATAGCGAGATCTATTAACCTTGCAGGATTCCATGGAGTGCCCTGCGGCCCCATCAGTGTCGCCTATCAGCGCCGCCTATCAGTGCCTCCTCTGTAGGACTCTAAGCTGAGAGTGTCTCTCTCATACAGCCCAGAGAATGTACTGACTGTTCCCCCTCCCTCGCATGGATGGGAGAAGAGAGAGACCATCTGCTCCTTCTCCTCCTGCCCCTCTCCACCTGTGTGCACAGTGGGAAGTGTGAAGCCCAGCGGCTTAATGATACAATTCAGCTGCTTAGCTTCACACTTCCTGCTGTGCACACAAGAGGAAAGGGGCGGGAGTATAGGGATCAGATCGGATCTCTCCCCTCCCATCTGTGCGAGGAAGGGCTCTGGGCTGTATGAGAGAGATGCTCTCGGCTCAGAGCCCTGTGGCCAGCAACCCTGCTGAGGCCCCCCGACAGTGGCTAACGCCAGGGCCCGGTCGAAAGTGTGACCTTTGCAACCCTGGTGTTTTCGCCACTGTTCCGTATAAATGTATACTTCCTTCCCTCTGCTCCCTCATTCATGTGGGTAGAAAAGCCTTGTGGAAGTTTCAAGATGAACCTAGTTGGAGTTTTTACTGGGCTGAGGACTTCTTTACACCCATGTGATGGCACCTGTGCTAAGTGTTCAACTTCCAAGAATCAGCACTGTCACATGTTCCCCTATAAGGGCTCATTCACACGGGCAGAAAAAACGCTACATTTAGATGCATACGGCAGATAGTTTGGGATGCATATAAATGCAGCAGTATAGTGATCATTGAGCCCATACACACAGGGCTCATTCACATCGGCAAAAAAAAAAAGCTGTGTTTGGATGCATACAGGAGATAGTTTTGTACACATCTAAACGCAGAATTACAGTAATGAATGATCCAATATACACAGCTGTGTCTACATACACAAATGTGCACTGTGTTTAGTCACACACAAAAAAAGTAGGACACCGCTGCAAATTTTATACGCATAGATCTGCAGAGTTTGTATGTGCATAAATGTATGTACTTCAGGCGCATATTTTACACAGGATCTTTCTTTAATGCAGAAAATATACATCTAAACGCAGAGTTTTTTTCTGCCCGTATGAATGAGCTCTCAATCTGCCAGTAAAACTCTTTTTCATGCAGAAAATACACATCTAAGCGCAGCTAAACAAAGCATTTTGTCTGCCCGTGTGAATGAGCCCTAACCAGAAGTAATGTGTAATTTCTCTTCACTCCTGGCATTGAATAGATCAATGTGGGAGAGAAAAGATGGTAAATCTAAAGCCAGCGATGTACAGCTCTAATCTCGGACGGTTCAGCAGAAACCGGGCCGAGATTCAAACGGTTAATGGACAGGCTGAATGTAAAAGTTGATTGATCGATCAACTTGGGTACAACCTGCCTGCCAGATTTTCTTGCTAGTTGCTGCTATAGCCACTAGCGCTAATTACTGTCTTCTCCCAGCGGGGATGTCCCCCCCCCCCCCCGCCTCCCTACCAGGAGAAGACTGACAATTCCCCTGTCAGCGCTGCCTGTGCTGATGGGGCAATCATGCAAATTTCTTTCTTGCAACCAATGAAATAAACTTGCACCTTGAATAGCTGGTCTCAGCTGCGGCAGGAGCCGCTATTAAAGCGCACATGTGGATTTGCTCTGCATTGGCAAAGAAAAAGCTTGCTTTATCAGTAGTGCAGCCCATATGTACTCCTTAAACCCATGAGCTGTATAAACACATACAATGGGGCCCACAATAGCAAACAAAGTAGCATGGTTACGGTTCAAGTTAAAATTCAACTAGAAAATTAAAAAATATATATATACGGTATTCTGCTTTTGCAATAATCCCTAAAATCTTGGAAAATTAAAACTGAAATGATAAACGACTTTTTTGCAAAGTCTATCCTTCAGTAAGGAAGGAAGTCATGGGGGCAACCAATAGGAGAACCAATAGAGGAAGGTTAGTCATGTACAAATTAGTTGCACACGACAAGCTTTTACAATAATCATATTAGTCAAAGATGAACTCAGATTGTTAGTATGGTAGATTAGTGTTTGTATGCTTCTTTGTAATGTGTTATGTAAAATGCTTGCTATAATGGAGAATAAACCTAGATGTATGTAAATATGTTCCAGGTAACGCTCATGTAAATATTCCAGCATGTGTCAGAAGATTAACAAATTAAAACAAATCTAAAAACTTCCTAAAGATATTAAAAGCAGGGTCCGATTTGTTATATCATTTATATACTAAGCTGAAGGTATACGGCTATATTTGCAGCATACCTGTAAAGGAAGCTTACAAGTTACAAACTGCTTGTGGTTTCTGACCCACATCATTGTCAAAAATGTTCATATGTAAAGAAATATCTATGTGGTAAACCTGCATGCTAGTTATAAAGATGTAACTATAAGAGAGCAAGAGCAAGTCGATGTTACACAATGTGGTTGATTTACTGGAGAGTGCAAAATCTGGTGCAGCTCTGCATAGAAATCGGCTTTCAGGTTTTTTGGCAAAGCTTAAATGAGTTGCAAAATCAGTAAACCTGCTGACACTTTTTTTTTTTTTTTAACACCTGTAATGCAAAAGGCATAATGAGCTAGTATGCACCGCATACTAGCTCATTATGAAATACTTACCTTAGAACGAGGCGTCGGTATCTCACCTGGTCCACACCGAGGGAGCCGACATGTTGCCTCTGCGTGTCTTCTGGGAATCGCGGCTTCAGCGCTATGAGTGGCTGGAGCCGCAATGTCACTCCCACGCATGCGCGCAGGAGACTTTCTGTAAGGTCCGTCGTCTGCCGGGCTTTCCGCATGCGCCGCTGCAGTCAGTGGCTCATTGCAGGGGGAATATCCCCTAAACCGTACAGGTTTGGAGATATTTTTTTTACCTACAGGTAAGCCTTATTATAGGCATACCTGTAGGTAAAAGTAAAAATTTTGACTAAAAAAACACTTTAAGTTAAAAAGCCTTGTCAAAACTAGTGAAATTCTATCCGGATCTCTATGCCTCTAAGGTCTCCTATACCCCAGAGGCCCTATCAAGATATTTACAGTATATCAATATACCCACCCTATCAGACGCTCACAGAGCAAGTCTGGATGCTCCTGTTACATTAGAGGAGATCCAGGAGGCGACCAGCTCTTTTCCCAACTCCAAAGCACTTGGATAATGGGCTGCCAATGGAGGTATTCCAACAATACGCTGATATCCTTTTACCTAAGCTGTTGAAAATATTCAACGAGGCCCATGAGCATGGATGGTTACCGCCTTCCATGAACAGGGCTAGTATTATTTTGCTTTTCAAGCCTGATAAGCCAGCTACAGAGCCTAATTCCTATAGGCCTATTTCCTTGTGGGTCCATTTATTGTATCATAATCCCCAGGCTGCTGTCCGGGAGGGTGACAGGACCGCTCAGGTATTTTCACTGGGTACTAGGCATGGGTGCCCCCCCCCTCCTATTTGCCCTTGCATCAGAACCCCTGATGGTTAAAATTAGGACCAGCTTTCTGGTTGAGGGTTTTAACCACTTCAACCACTTCAGCCCCGGACCAATGTGCGGTCATGCAATTTTGTAACGAAACGAAATTTGCGTCCTTTTCTTCCCACAAATAGAGCTTTCTGGTTGAGGGTTTTAAATATGGTGCACTCCATGAAAATGTATTCAGCCACATGTCTTTAGTAAAAAAAAAATAAAAATTGGTTTGCGCAAAATTATAGCGTCTACAAACTAGAGTACATTTTCTGGAATTTACACCGCTTTTAATTTATGACTGCCTATTTCATTTCTTGAGGTGCTAAAATGGCAGAGAAGTACAAAACCCCCCCAAATGACCCCATTTTGGAAAGTAGACACCCCAAGCTATTTGCTGAGAGGCATGTTGAGCCCATTGAATATTTTTTTTTTTAGTCCCAAGTGATTGAATAAAGACAAAAAAAAAAATAATTTTTTTTTTCTTCAAAAAGTTGTCACTAAATTATATATTGCTCACACATGCCATAGTTATATGTGGAATTGCACCCCAAAATACATTTTGCTGCTTCTCCTGAGTATGGGGATACCACATGTGTGGGACTTTTTGGGAGCCTAGCCGCGTACGGGGCCCCGAAACCCAAGCACCGCCTTCAGGATTTCTAAGGTGCAAATTTTTGATTTCACTCCTCACTACCTATCACAGTTTCGAAGGCCATAAAATGCCAAAATAGCACAAAACCCCCCCAAATGACCCCATTTTGGAAAGTAGACACCCCAAGCTATTTGTTGAGAGGCATGGTGAGTATTTTACAGCTCTCATTTGTTTTTGAAAATGAAGAAAGTAAAGAAAAAAAAATTTTTTTTTTTCTTTTTTCAATTTTCAAAACTTTGTGACAAAAAAGCGACATCTGCAAAATACTCACAATACCTCTCAGCAAATAGCTTGGGGTGTCTACTTTCCAAAATGGGGTCATTTTGGGGGGTTTTATGCCATCTGGGCATTCCATGGCCTCCGAAACTGTGATTGGCAGTGAGAAGTGAAATAAAAAAATTACTCCCTTAGAAAAGCCTGAAGGCGGTGCTTGGTTTTTGGGGTTCCGTACGCAGCTAGGCTCCCAAAAAGTCCCACACATGTGGTATCCCCGTACTCAGGAGAAGCAACAGAATGTATTTTGGGGTGTATTTCCACATATGCCCATGACATGTTTGAGCAATATATCATTTAGTGACAACTTTTTGTAAAAAAAATATATATATTTTTTTTTTTCATTATTCAATCTCTTGGGACAAAAAAAAAATATTTAATGGGCTCAACATTGCTCTCAGCAAATAGCTTGGGGTGTCTACTTTCCAAAATGGGGTCATTTGGGGGGGGTTTGAACTGTCCTGGCATTTTATGCACAACATTTAGAAGCCTATGTCACACGTCACCCACTCTTCTAACCACTTGAAGACAAAGCCCTTTCTGACACTTTTTGTTTTACATGAAAACATATTTTTTTTTTTGCAAGAAAATTACGTTGAACCCCCAAACACTATATATATTGTTAAAGCAAAGGCCCTACAGATTAAAATGGTGGGTGTTGCATTTTTTTTTTCCACACAGTATTTGCGCAGCGATTTTTCAAACGCATTTTTTGTGGAAAAAATACACTTTTTTTTATTTTAATGCACTAAAACACACTATATTGCTCAATTTTTTGATGAAATAAAAAAATATGTCTTAGGCCGAGTACATGGATACCAAACACGAAATGCTTAAAACTAAAACACAGTAAACAAAATTACATACCTTAAAAGCAAGCATGATAAAACATGATAAAACATAATAAAACATTGCACAATAGAATGGAGTAAAAAAAGAGCAACAATAGTTAGAGAGAGAGAGAACAATAAAACGACAACTATTTTTGTTTTTTTTATTTTTTTGAGAGATTCACAGGTAAAAAAGCTCCTGACTGTTAGCGACTGAATCAAAACGATACCACAAAAAAAAATGATAGCGATCGCAGGCATCAGGCCTGACTCTCCGAACACTGCAGTTATGTGTGCTTAGTGTTTTGTAAGTGACAGTGATCGATCGATACTGCACTTGGGTGGGCTGGGCTGGGCGGAGGGGGAAAACGCCGGTGCTAGCGGGTATCTGGGCTGATCCCGCTAACAGTGCGGTTTTTATTTGGAACCCTAAACTGCTGGGACGCTAGTATACATCTGATCAGATCAGATATTGATCTGTTCAGATACTATACCACTAAGGGAGGTGTATGCTTTGCGCGTGGGTGTTTGCGGTACTGGCAATTAAGTCAATTTAAATCACTGGTTTTAAATATGGTGCACTCCATGAAAAGATAATGATCAGGGTGGATTTGATTTAAATTAAGTCAATTTAAATCACTAGTAAAAAGACTTGATTTAACCGCTTCCCGACCGCCTCACGCAGATATACTGCGGCAGAATGGCACGGGCAGGCAAAATCACGTACCTGTACGTGGCCCTTTAATTGCCTGCCCGTGGGTCGCGCTCGCGACCCGGTCGGGAGCTCCGTGACCCCGGCCGCGGGACCAGCGGACCCGATCGCCTCTGGTGTCCCGCGATCGGGTCACAGAGCTGAAGAACGGGGAGAGGTCTGTCTAAATAAACCTCTCCCAGTGCTTCCTACTCTGCCTGTCATTGATCGGCTGTTTCCGGTCATTGGGAAAGCCGATCAATGATGTCAGACGTCAGTCCCGCCCCTAATGTAAAAAAACACACACACGTCACAGCCCATAACCCTTCCCCTCCCCCTAGTGGTTAACTCTTTCACTACAACTGTCATTTATACAGGAATCAATGCATTTAAATAGCATTGATTGCTGTATAAATGACAATGGTCCCAAAAATGTCTGATGTGTCCGCCATAATGTCGCAGTCACAATAAAAATCGATGATCGCCGTCATTACTAGTAAAAAAAAAAAATATTTATAAAAATGCTATAAAACTATCCCCCATTTTGTAAACGCTATAACTTTTGCGCAAACCAATCAATAATCGCTAATTGCAATTTTTTTTACCAAAAATATGTAGAAGAATACGTATCGGCCTAAACTGAGGAAAAAAAATGTTTTTTTTATATATTTTTTGGGAATATTTATTATAGCAAAAAGCAAAAAATATTGCATTGTTTTCAAAATTGTCGCTCTATTTTTGTTTATAGCGCAAAAAATAAAAACCGCAGGGGCGATCAAATACCACCAAAAGAATGGTGGGAATTTGTGGGAAAAAAAGGACGCCAATTTTGTTTGGGAGCCACGTCGCACGACCGCGCAATTGTCAGTTAAAGTGACGCAGTGCCGAATCGCAAAAAGGGGCCTGGTCCTTTGGCTGCCAATTGGTCCGGGGCTGAAGTGGTTAAAGCAACTCAATTTAAATCATAATTTTTAAAGCGCAACTGTCATCTCTGTTCCGCATCGGGTCCTTCTTTGACCTGCTTTTGACTCGCAGACAGTCCCATTTACTTTAATGGGACGGCTGGTGATGTGGCAGTGATACAACAAGGAGAGGGACGTGGCGGCAGCAGGTGAGTGGATGCCCGCTAACGAGCGCTGCCATGATGGATCTGAAATGGCAGGTGCTCTTTAAATGTAAGGACTTATTCTTGCTGGTAGTTCGATTTTTTTATATTTGCAAACAAAATGAAGGTTTCCCATTTAGAATAAGTTGTCAGGTTAGTAAAACAGCAAAAGCAGAAGCAATTCATACAGTTTGTAGTGTACATAGATTTGCAAAACAATGGGATAAAGGAATATTCCTGAACTTAGGTTTATCTCATGGTTACTGTGAAATTGTGTGAATGCTTCAATGCAGTGCATGTTAGCTCAGCTTGGAATGAGTTTACCAAAAATGTAAATATTGCAGAATATACAGCCTCATGCTACCTAACTAAGCTCCATTTCATGCTATATAAACTAAATCATTAATGTATCCTGAATATAAAACTATCTTTAGATATATTTTTTTTACTCCAAAAGCATTTTATTAAAATGAATTTGAGCATTTATTTTATTAAAATCAGACTTGACTATTAACTGGACCAAGTTGGCCCTGTTGTTGCTGGATGGAGCTCTTCACCCCCAGTTATCTTCTTTCTGAGCAGTGCCTATAGTGGGGCAGTTCAGATATTTGGGGATCATAGTCTCGCCTGAGGTTATGGACTATTGCCGTTTGAACATATTTCCTCTGCTGTCACAGTTTAGGGATAAGGTGAAAATGTGTTCTAAACTATTGCTGTCAGTGGCGGGTAGAGCTAATTTAGCAAAAATGATCTTAATGCCCCAGCTACTCTATTTCCTCCACAAATACACCTGTGGTTATACCCCATAAAATATTTAGAATGGTAAATTCCATATTTCGCTCGCTACTATGGAATTAGAGCTCTGCTAGAGTCAAGCTGAGGAAACTCCAAAGGTCCAAGGATCATGGGGGCCTAGCTTTCCCGAACACTTTATTCAGATTTTTTTTTTTAAAACAAAAAAAGCCTTCTATGTGAAGCAGCCCCCCTAATAATTACCTGAGTCCCATCTCTATCCAGCGATGTCCACGAGTCCCTCGGCCGTCCAGGACTCTTTTTCTGATTGGTTGAGACACAGCAGGGCCGCCATTGGCTCCGGCTGCTGTCAAAGTCATATAGCCAATCAGGAGAGAGTGGGGGTGGCGAACTTGTGTTTATAAATGGTTATCCGGTTTTGCAGAACAACTCTTTTTAATGTTAAATTAAATTAAAATGAATCAGAAATGAGCATCTATAGGCCAGTAGGTGTTGCTAGGGTAAGTTTGACAGCATTCTTTCTTCAAAATAAAAGAGCTCCGCATAACTGCTTAATTGCCCCTCAATGATACCCCCAGGGCACTCAGTTGTTTTGAATTAGTGCCATATATCTCCGGTATCTGCTCTAGATAATCGCCACTGATTGTTACGCTCTTATACTGTACTTCTCAGACTCCCCTGCGAGGGAGAAACCTTTGTTATATTTTTGTTTACTCAATAAAAAACTTTAAAAAAATAAATAAATAAAAGAGCTGATGCTCAATAAAAAACAGATACATTAAGTTTCATCATAGTTGTACAGCTTTTTAGTACATGGGGAAAAAGAAACAGTGTGATTTTAATAAAATATGTGGGTTGCCTGGAGCTCTGCTCCTAGTTCAGTGCCTCCCTATTCCTACTCTGCCAATTGCTAATAGTAATGTATGAATGATGTTAAACACAATATACAAACAATACCTACATTAATAGGAAGTACTTTATTGAAAACTCTGGCCACCAAGGAATTTTAAGGAAGGGCTTATATTCATTTAGAAGATGGAGCTAGCCAGGAAACTAAGGCAATTTGAATGACTGACTGTGAACAATGCTTTTGTTATTATTTAGGATAAAGACGTCACTCTGCTACTTGCAATATCAACTAAAGTTGTTTTCAGTCCACATTAGACCTGTACTACCTATATGAATTGTAACTATTTCATAAAAACATAGACAAGCTAAAATACAGTATTGCAAATGAAAATAAAATTATAATGTATCTTTGTAAAATGCTTCCGTAGTTGAATGCTTGGCGTTATTTTCCTAGAAAGTTTGTTTGACATTCCAGTTCACTCACACATCCCGACATCTTATTTCAAATCAGGACAGTTTAATCCCCACCTAGACACTATTCTTGTGACATTTAGAATATCTAGGTCTATTCTGCTAACTCGTAGTTGCAGGAAAGGAAATCACTCCGTTTCTGACCAGCCTAAATCTTGCTGTTAGAACACGGCTGCCTTGGAAACTTTATACAAAGTGTTACCGCACTGGTACCTGGTCTCTGCAAAGATAACTAAATAGGTTCCTACCTATCCACCCCTTATGCTTCAGGAACTGTCCCATAATTAGTAGGTTTTAGACCTAAATCTATAAAAATCCTCTCTACCTTACTAGAGAAACCCCTCACCCTGGATTCCTCAATAGGAGTTCTCAATAAGTGACCTACAGACGTCACAAACTTTATTTAAAAATTGAAATCACTGCATACAAGCAAATCGCGGTGAGGGCTCATAAAACTGTTAAACTCAGGCCCGCCGAAACAAATAACAGACCTTCCAGGCCATGATCCGCAGTAAATTGAAGCTACCAAAATGGAGTTCCCAAGTAGTCTAAAATTTGTCAAACTCTGGTGTGATAAATGCCCCCCCCCCCCCCCCCCCCCCCCCAGGTTCCAACTCCACTCTACTAGAGCCTTAAAGGACCTACCTCCACTTATGATTAAACTTAGGACTACTCCTATTTCTTCTCCAGAACCCCTGGGACCCCTTGTTTCTCACTCCCCTCTTCTTCCCCTACCCCCCTTAATATTTCCCCTACCATTCCTCTTTTCCAATCTTTGTTACCCCCAATGTTTTATATCAGTGGCATTTCTCCAATGTTATGTATCATATACAGATTGGCAATTACAACCTCAAATTTGTGTCATGGCCTTTTGCTATATACATGATTATTGTTTATGTCCCTTTGTCTATGACGCTGTCAGCAATGTTTCTAACCTTCTTGTATCTTTATATTTCACTTAAGATCTTTATTTGAATAAAAAGGTTTTGAAAAAACAAAACTTAAATGAGGACAGATCCATTAGTCTTAAAACAGTTTTAGACTGTTTAAAAATGTCTTAAATTCAGTGACTAGGTATGCTGATATACTGAACTAAGTTATGTTCTTTACTGTGGGCTGTTCAGTAATTGATTGTTGAGCACATAATGTTTGTCATTCAGTAGCACTAGATAAATACTAGACAGTACTAATACATTTAAAGAAATTAAACCTTTCAACAGGTTAATTGTTCTCTAATTATCATAATAATGGTAAATAATATCAATTATATCAAGATCCATACTTAAGATATTCTTAACATGTTAACAGAAGACAATTAGTGCATGCTTGCACAAGAAACCCCAAGTAACCAAGGAATTTTAGTAGATTGGGGATACACATTTCATCTTGATGATGAGCAAACTGTCTTGAACAATACTGTAGTAAAACATGTTGGTCACTGTGATCATATGGAGTACATAATGCAGTTGATAACCGATCTATCTAGCGGGGAGCATACTAATCAGTGAACATTCCTCTGGTATTCATATGTGATTTGATTACATCATCATACAATTATTTTCTTATAGAGATAAGCAGGCACCTTACTAATATCAGTGTTCATAGTATTGCCCTAAATCTTTCAAACGACAAAAAGAAGGGAGGATCAACAGAAAAAGCAACTCAAATTAATATTATTCAGAGTACCTGATATTCCCAGGTAATATCCCCATCCCATTCCATTCATGTCTAATCTTAGTTGGTTTAGTGGGATACATTATATTTGTTCTGTTGTTTGAGACATTATTGGGTAGTAACTGTCCTCATCATCCTTGTCTTTAACCTCTTGTTTATAATTTTTGTAATTGTAAGTTCTTTGCTATGAATCAGCAAATATATACCCAGCTGATACTATATTACAGTAATTCTAATTAAATACAGAGATATTCAGTGGCTGTAGTTGATTATCAGTCTGTGGTAGTTAGATAGGCTTCAGTCAATGTGGAAAATGCATACAAATCAATAGGAGCAGTTAGTTACCGTTACCTGGTGTCCATATACACGCAGTGTGTGCAGTGTCTTTTAACCAAGAATACAGCCTGAAAAAAATGGTAGGTGAACAGAGAGGTCCACTCTAGACCCACAGAGGTTACCTATGAAAACTGAACTGGTCTATGCCATTCAGTTTCCGTAGGCAACCTCTGTGGGTGTAGAGTGGACCTCTGTTCCCCTACCATTTTTTTTTCATTAAGTCAGTGTGGCCTGCTGGTCTTTGTAGATCTAGCAGGGATGTGCAGGCAGATGACTTTCAGTTTAATAACTTTCTTAATGGATGGAAACTGAAGAATTTGTGACAATCAGTATAGGAAAGGGGATGTGGAAGGGTGGTTATCATGATGGAGTGGTCTGACTGGCAATGTAATGTTCTATCTGGGCCCAAATGAGTACATCTAACCCCTGGCTCAGGCAGATGCTTTCATTAACATTATCTATATTTTCCATTCTGTCCCTTTATTATCTTTGGATTAAAATAGTTGCGGGTTAGCATCACCAAGTGGACGCACTAAACATCAAACTTAGACATTTAGACCTAAACTATGGACAGCTTTTAGTCCCTAATGTTTATGTAGACAATGGTGAGATGAAAGGATCAGAAGATTCGTAGAGCTATATGGTCCCAATGCTGGGCGCTAGTTGAACAAATAAGCTTCTGACCATATGGAGCTCTTTGCAATTTTTTCTTGTGCTGAATTGGAGGGGTCTGAATCTACATTTGAATCAAACTTGTTTACAGTTGTCTCTTATTCTCCTCTGTGTTTTTATACATGACCTGGAATTGCTTCCAACAAAAATTAGGTTATAAATGGTGCTGTTTTACTCTACTCTATGATAGGGAATACATGGTAGTCCTTCTTTATCTCATCTCTCCCATTTTTTTCAAGAAAATGTAATGAATAGGAAAATAAGGAGAGAACAAGTCCCCATGTACCATGTACATCCACAAATCCCAAGTCTGGCATAATAAGGCCCCGTTCAAGATTTGCGTAGCAGGAAAACCCGTTACTGCACATCATTTTTTCTGAGCGATTATCACACGTTTCCATGTGTCATGCATAGGGCAGCCTATTCACTTGAATGGCCAATTTATAATGGCCAATATGCATGTTATTGTCCTAAAAAGGGTTTGGGGACCCGGGTCCTGCCCCAGGGGACATGTATGATTGCAAAGAGAAGTTTTAAAAACTGAAGTTTTTCTGGAGCAGTCATTTTAATGATGCATAAAGTGAAAAAAAAAAGTGAAATATTCCTTTAAATATGGTACCTGGGGGGTGTCTAAAGTATGACTGTGAAGTGTCATGTGTTTCCCATGTTTAGAACTGTCCCTGCACAAAATGACATTTGTAAAGGAAAAAAAGCCATTTAACCACTTAAGCCCGGACCAATTTGCAGCCAAAGAACCAGTCCTCTTTTTGCGATTCGGCACTGCGTCGTTTTTAACTGACAATTGCGCGGTCGTGCGACGTGGCTCCCAAACAAAATTGGCGTCCTTTTTTTCCCCCACAAATAGAGCTTTCTTTTGGTATTTTTTCCTCAGTTTAGGCTGATACGTATCCTTCTACATATTTTTGGTAAAAAAAAAAAAAAAAAAAAAATCGCAATTAGCGATTATTGATTGGTTTGCGCAAAAGTTATAGAGTGTACAAAATAGGGGATCGTTTTATAGCATTTTTATTAATATTTTTTTTTTTTTTTACTAGTGGCGGCGATCAGCGATTTTTATTGTGACTGCGACATTATGGCGGACACATCGGACATTTTTGGGACCATTGTCATTTATACAGCAATCAGTGCTATTTAAATTCAGGTGTATGCTGTGCAGGAGGCACACTACACTGACTGAATATTAGGCAGATGCCTGTGTTGCACAAATCAACTACAGGCATACCCCACTTTTAAGTACACAATGGGGTTTATTTACTAAAGCTGGAAAGTGCAAAATCAGGCTCACTTCTGCACAGAAACGAATGAGCTTCCAGGTTTTATTACCAAAGCTTAATTGAACAAGCTGGGGTTAGAAGCTCATTGGTTTTTATGCAGAAGGGAGCCTGATATTGCAATTTCCAGCTTTAGTAAATAAACCCCATTGTGTACTTAAAAGTGGGGTATGCCTGTACACAACACCAGCAATGAGGGGGTAGATTCAGGTGTATGCTGTGCAGTGTGCAGGAGGCACACTACACCCACTGTAACAGCGCTAGGTTAGGAAGCATAGCAAAGCTGACACTATCCCTGCCTATCCTGCTCTCTCCCTGAACACTACACTCACTGTAACAGCGCTATCTAAAGAAGTATAAAGCACAGCTGACACTGTCCCTGCCTATCCTGCTCTCTATGAACACCGCACAACACTACACAAGGCCGCCGCACTGGCGGCCTTATATAGTGTGGGGCGTGTACTAAACCCCCCTGAGCTATAATTGGCCACAGGCATCCTGCCTGTGGCCAATTATGCCTCTCCTTGCTGCCGATGATTGGCCAAGCATGCAGGGTCACAGTGCATGCTTGGCCAATCATCAGCCAGCAATGCACTGCTACTGGCGCAGTGCATTGTGGGCCGTTCGTATCACACGAATTTGATGCAAACGGCCCACAAAGTTCTGGTTTCAACGAACGGCCGATGTTCGATTCGAACATGGGTTCGAATCGAACACCAGGCTCATCCCTAATTAACAGGTATTTTTCTGTACCTGCACAGTATTTAAAGGGATTACACATGGAGCAGTGGGCACATTTTGCAGAGATACATTGCATATGTTTTTTTTATCTTTGCATTGACATACACTTTGCACAACTTGCATTCAATTGTTACGGCTCTATCTTGTGAATGCTGATAAAATGGCATTGTAGACTCATCGAGATACACTCTGCTGCTTATCAAAAGGCAAATATATGACATAAATGGCAAATTCGGTCACACTTGGGTATTTTGCTCTTGTTTATATAGATAATGCAAATAATGAAAACATTACAGAAGTTGAAGATAAGTGATGCCTGAGTTAAGTGATTTGGAATCCCTGTTTATTTATTTTTGTTCATGATGTTCTCCAAATTCCTCCCTAGTCATATATTATGTGCTTGTGCCGTGATCTCTAGGTTAACATTTTACAAAAATGTCACAGATTTCCCATGGCGTGGTTTAAATATACTTTAGGAACTTGACACTGAAGATCCCGGTCAACCTTCCTCTTTCCTGAATTCATGTCAAGGCTTGTGATAAAATGATGGGTGGTTCCTTGATTTGCAACCAATTTCATGGGAGATTTCTGTCATTTTCCTTGGTGGAAAAACAGGGATTATAGTACATGAAGCTATTGCTGATATCTGAATGCCTCAATATTAACCACTTAAATACCGGGCACTCCCCCCCCCCCCCCTTCTGGCCCAGGCCAGTTTTCAGCGCTGTCACATTTTGAATGACAATTGTGCGGCCATGCAACACTGTACCCAAACTAAAATTTTAACCATTTTGTTTGAACAACTAAAGCTTTCTTTTGGTGGTATATATTCACTGCTAGGTTTTTTGATTTTTGCTAAATAAATGAAAAATAGACCAAATATTCTGAAAAACACTTTTTTTTTTCTTGGTTTCTGTTTTTTATTTGTAAAAATGTTATTTTTCATAAATTTAGGCCAAACTATATTCTGCTATGTTTCTTTGGCGCAAATAACCCAAATTAGTGTCTATTATGTGTGTGTGTGTGTGTGTATGTATATACTGTATAAAAATCGATCAATCCTGATGAACTGACTGCATATCTAAAATTTTGAGGCCCTGAAAATACCAGAACAGTACAAATATCCCCTAAATTACCCCTTTTTGGAAATAAGAAAGTCCAAGGAATTTAGTAAGCGGTATGGCGAATTTTCTGAAGTTTTAACATACGTTCACCAGTGCAGTACATTGTCATCATAATTGGTGTGGCGGTGCTCAAGGACACTGACTGATGACAGTATGTAAAAAAAAAAAAAAATCATACTTTTTATAAAATTTGTTTACATTTTTTTTCAGATTCACTGTGACCAGAGCAATACAGTGTTACCATAGTAAGTAGGGAGAGTGATCAGGATTTTTTTTTTAACACATTATGATTGCTTATACCATTGAATTTCACTGGTTATAAACAACCATTTTTACTGAATTAAAATTGATCATTCGTTGTTTACACTTGTGGTTAGCCGTGATTGGCCACAGGTAATCACATGGTACAGAGCTTTCTTTTTGTGGTATTTAATCACTTCTGGGTGGTTGTTTTTTCCAAAAAAGAAATTTTGAAAAAATAAAAGTTTTTCTTAGTTTCTGTCAGTAAATTTTGTAAATAAGTAATTTTTCTCCTTCGCTGATGGGCGCTGATGAGGCGGCACTGATAGGCTGCACTGATGAGGTGCCACTTTTGGGCACTGATGAGACAGCACTTATGGACACTGTTTAGGTGGCACTGATGAGGAGGCACAAATATGCAGCCCTTTATGGGCACGGATGAGCACTGATAGGCGGCACTGATAGGTGGCACTGGTGGGCACTAATGGGTGGCACTGATGGGCAGCAGTGATGGGCAGCACTGATAGCCAGTACTGACTGGCATCACTAATGGCCACTGATTGCTGGCACTGGTGGGCACTCATTGCTGGCAGTGGTGGACACTCATTGCTGGCACTGTGGGTGGTTTATTGTAATCAGGGCACTGATGATCAGTGGCCCGATTACATTCCTAGATGTCCTCTGCGAGGAGATGTTGCTGATATGCTCTTCTCTCCTCACACTCTGTCAGTGTGAGGCGAGGAACGCTGATTACCGACATCTCCGTGTTTACATGTGACCGGCTGTGATTGGACACAGCCGATCACATGGTTAAAGAGCCACCGGGGGCGTGCGAGAGTGCCATTCTGGGAAGCCGTCATATGACGTCCACCCAGAACACGACTTGCACACCAATAACTAACCTGCCTGCCTAATCTAGCTCAATCTATCTCTGTCCACAGACTATACATGACCGCTATGTAAGCAGCCCCTGGCCAATTATGGCTCTCGCAGCAGAGCGTGTAATTTTAAAGTGGACCTTCAGTCATCTTCCCATCTATTAAATCTTCTGCCCTCGTTGTTTTAACTTTCGATAGCAAAACATTTTTTTCTTCTGCCAGTAAATACCTTATACAGCCCACTTCCTGTTTCTTGTCTGGTAAAAAGCCTAGGCTTATGACATCATGCACAGCTCTCTAACTCTCGTAAGAGTTTGCCAGGAAGGGAGGGGTAATGAGTCATAAGAGGGCCAATGAGAGCTGCAGGGATGCAGAGCTGAAGGTGTGCCTCTGTGTAAACCCAGGAAGTGAACAGCCAGCAGCTTCAGCTGCCCACAGTTAAAATGGTTGCAGCCAGACTAAGTGGAGGGAGATTTCTGCAGCATATTTGGCAAGTACAGAATCACAGTATATATAAAATAATATGCAAAGTGGTTGGAGGGAAGCTTCAGAATGGCAAAGATGTTTTATTACAAATTACGTGAGCAGACTGCAGTTCCTCTTTAAACTAGTAAAGCCTTTTAAAGTGTCGCCTATGGAGATTATTTAGGTACCATCGTTAAGCGCCGTTCCACGGGTGTACGCAATTTTAAAGCATGACATGTTTGGTATCTATTTACTCGGCATATCATCATCTTTTATATTTTACCAAAATATTGGGTATTATAGGTTTTTGCACATTAATAATCATTAAAGAGTATTAAAAAGAAAAAAAATTGCGTTAAAATAACCGCTGTGCAAATATCATGTGACATAAAAATATGCAACGCCCACCATTTTCTTTTCTAGGGTCTTTGCCTAAAAAAAAATATATATATATATATATATATATACACACACATATACATATATATATATATATATATATATATATACATATATATATATATTGTTTGGAATTTTGAAGTAGTTTTCTAGCAAAATATTGTCAGGAACGTCAGGAATGTTGGAATCGGCCTGGACTGGAAGTGGTTAATTGGATTTTACGTATTTGCCTGGAGTTAAAATGTTGAAAATATTTGAGGATTAATGTAACCCTGTGCTACATAATGACAAAATGCATTTACTTTAAAAGAAACAGACTATAAATGGTCAATTCAGAGTTCAGTAGTATAAGAAAAAAATGTCTTTTTTTTGTAGTAGCCTCAATGTGGGAGAAAAGTGCTTTCTCCTTAATACGTAGGAGGCGTTTAATAATAGCACCGCTTGAACCTCTTCTGTGTGTCAGTACATTGCTCTGGAGAGGTACATCCGCTACTTTAGACTTTCTTTTATGCAGATTTAATTTGATACATTTTAGCTAGTTTAAATAAGTATTTAGCCCATAATTCAATAGTCAGGCTATTTTGGGGTCATTCTAATCAAAGCTCATTTATAACTATTATACTGTATATTTGGGCAATTTTCATCATCTAAAAGCACTTGCTAGCATTTTAGGATTTCTCGTAATTTCATACATTTCGACAATCTCATTTGTATAAAATTCTTATGCCCCGTACACACGGTCGGAAATTTTGACGGAAAATATCCGATCGGACCATGTTGTCAGAAAATCCAACCGTGTGTGGGCCCCATCTGACTTTTTCCGCCGGAATTTCCGACGGAAAAAATTTGAGATCCTGCTCTCAAATTTTTCGACAACAAAATCCGATCGGACTTTTTCCGATCGTGTGTAGAGAATTCCGACGGACAAAGTGCCACGCATGCTCAGATCAAATTAGGAGACCAAACCTATTGGCTACTAGCCTCTACGTAGTTCCGTCGTACGCAACGAACGTCACCACGTTCAGAATGATTGGATTTTCCGACAACTTAGTCCGACCGTGTGTATGCAACACCAGCGTCTGACAAAATCCGTCAGAAAAAATCTGATGGATTTTGTGGTCGGAATTTCCGACCTTGTGTACGGGGCATTACTGTGTAAAAGATACACAATAAAATGGAAGTAAATCTTCCTGCTGACACATACACAAACACTTTACTAACATTTCACAAGAACAATTTGGGAAGTGGGACACAAGAAAGCCTCTTTCAGAGAATTGGTGCACATGTGATTTGTTTTTCGCCGGAAAGATCACAGAACCTTGAAATAATGTCTAAAAAACGATATTTATCGTCCAAAGCAATCAGTGGTGTGGGTACAAGGGCTGTAGCAAGCTCAGCTGCATCCAAGCTCAGGAGGAGGAGGTATATATGACATCTCAGCTCCAGGACCTCCCATGTGCATTATAATAATGCAGGTCCTTGGGTTCCCTTTGGCTAAAGTATGGGTGATACCCGATTCCAAAAAAAAAAAAAAGATTTGCAAGCAACAGATTCCCTATGTTTTCTGAATTACAGCTGCAATAAAAAGGAGGGATTTGCAACCCAGTCAAGATAGCTACAATCATCATATTATGCCGCATACACACGATCAGAAATTCCACCAGCAAAAGTCCGATGAGAGATTTTGGTCGGAAAATGCGACCGTGTGTATGCTCCATCGGACTTTTGCTGGCGGAATTCCAGCCAGCAAAAGATTATGAGCAGGTTCTCAATTTTTCGGTCGGAATAATTTTTGATCGGACATTCCAATCTTCTGTACCAATCCCAACATGCAAAATTCCTACGCATGCTCTGAAACAATTAGACGCATGCTCGGAAGCATTGAACTTAATTTTCTCGGCTTGACGTAGTGTTGTACGTCACCGCGTTCTTGACGGTCGAAAGTTCAGCGAACTTTTATGTGACCGTGTGTATGCAAGCCAAGCTTGAGCGGAATTCCATCAGAAAGACCATCCAAGATTTTTCATACGGAAAATCCGCTCGTGTGTACGGGGCATTAATCTCTTGGCAGCAGATACAAGTTTGCATTGTATCCCAGGTGGCAAGTCAACGTTTCACTGCAATTTGTTCTTTTAACCAGGATATTTTACCAGGATATTTTGTATTGCATTTCATATCATTTAGAAGTTATAAAAAGCATTTGCCCTAACTGCATTCCTTCAACATTTTTGGACTGACCTTGACATTTTTATTAGACAATCAACTGACACAAAGCTTTTTACAGATCCCGCCTAGGTTTTGCTTAATATGTACATAATATCCAACATTAAGCTAATTATAAGTAGTATGACTTTGCAATCAATATCTGACCTCTGTGGTCTGTAATATATGAATACTGATTTTGGGAGCAGACGTCTGTAAACGCGCTTTTCCAAATGAGGACAAAGTGCCATTCTAGTGTATACAGTTGTGCTCATAAGTTTACATACCCTGGCAGAATTTATGATTTCTTGGCCATTTTTCAGAGAATATGAATGATAACACAAAAACATTTATTTCACTCATGGTTAGTGTTTGGCTGAAGCCATTTATTATCAATCAACTGTGTTACTCTTTTTAAATTATAATGATAACAGAAACTACCCAAATGACTCTGATCAAAAGTTTACATACCCTGGAATATTTGGCCTTGGTACAGACACAGAAGGTGGCACACACAGGTTAAAATGTCAATTAAAGGTGAGTGATGGGAGAGAAGAGCTGCAGACGAGCATGGCGCTGGATCAAATAAGGGCTCAGGTAAGTAAAAGGGGGCATGCTGGCTCCTAAACATTTTTGACCTTAATGCAAGGAATGCATTAAGGTAAAACATTTTAAGACTTTACAACCACTGATAGCATGATTTAGGCCCCTTGAAGGATGAAAAATGCAAAGCAGTGCATTCCTATAGGCCAGTGATGGCGAACCTTGGCACCCCAGATGTTTTCGAACTACATTTCCCATCATACTTGACTACATTACAGAGTGCATGAGCATCATGGGAAATGTAGTTCCAAAACATCTGGGGTGCCAAGGTTCGCCATCACTGCTATAGGCAAATGGATGTAAACAAAACTAATGATCATCCACATCTGTTTACATCTGTGTCTGTTCTGGTCCACTTTTTAAAACAATAAGTCGCTATTATTGTTCTGTTTAAAAAAAAAAAAAAAAAAAAACAGAAGCGGACCTAAATGGATGTAAACCAATGTAAATGGACAAGAACCCTAGGTCTAGACACACCCCTAACTTTTTGATTGGACAGTGCAGCAGATTACTGATTCCTTCGCTCTCTCCTCCTGTCAGTATGCAAATATCGCATAGGCATGCAGCAGTGTCTGATTGGCTACTAATAATGGCTTTTCAGCTGCGGTCAATCAAATCCTGTGATGGGGGAGCCAGGGTGAGGCTGAGTCCTGCTGTCTGTGTCAATGGACGCAGCAGCAGGACTTGGGAGCATGCCCCCTTGGAATGCGGCTCTCCGAGGGGGCACTGGAGAAGAGGAGGAGCCAGGAGCGCCACTGAAGGACCCCAAAAGAGGAGGATCGGGGCCGCTCTGTGTAAAACCCTTGCACAGAGGTAGTAAGTATGACATGTTTGTTATTTAAAAAGCAATAAAAAAATAACATTTACAACCTCTTTAAGCCCCGGTTCACACTAGAACGTGGTGCTGGAAACCTGCGATCCGTGCGCATTTCCAACATCCCATTCAAAACACACTGCCCTTGTGATCAGCAGCAGCTGTCAGTGCAATGCTAACGACACCTCAAATGCAGTGCAATGGCATGAACCAGATCACATGGTACAAAAATACCATGCGATCCGGTTGCTATGCATTTCCAAAAATAATGCATGTACTACTTTGGTGCAATGCGGTGCGATTGGGGCACATTGTGATGTGCATTCCTGGGTGATTCATAGGCGGAACCTAGCCTCGATGTTAATTTGATGTAATAAAAATAATGTTAAAAAAATGTTTGTTGCAGATTTACATATACATATATTAATACATTGTGATCCTTTTAAGGACTCCCCCTTCCTCACTGGGTGGACAATAATACATTTACTGCAGCATTGTCACCCTGCTCAACAATACCATTTTTTTTTTTTTTTTTCAAAAATAATTTTATTGAAGTAAAATCACAATCAGTCACGGTAACAGGATTGTCATGTACATATTCAAGAGTTACAGAATAATCGAATAGGCGAACAATAAACATTAGTAATTTTGAATGCGGCATATAAATCTGACCTCTTGGTATGAGACCGAGATATTTTGGGAACCATATGGATAATATTCCTAAGTATTATTATATTTTGTTCCAATTTGTGGCATGGGTTGTCTGTGGAGGCTGTAACTGTATGGGTATTGAAATGGCTGTCTGGATGACAGATCTGTTTTACGGGCGCATGAAGCTACAACTGGATGCCTTGCTATGGGCAGCCAGGTAGTGACATGTGATAGAGGATTCTGTAGTGTGTCAAGGGGCTGGGGGTGAGGGGATAGGTTATTACGTTTTGGGGAAGTGGCAGGGGGGGGGGGGTGGGGGGGGGGTGTCGGGGAAGAAATATATGGGGAGTTGGTCGGTGTCTCCTCGGTCTCCGCTATGTAGTATGCGGTTTTGGTCTAGTGCCATTTTTGTGCTGTGGGGGTTAAGTGTGTAGTAATGCTATTCAGTTGTATGTATAGCGTATGGTGGGTAGCGACATGCGGTCTTCCATACTCGTCCCTTGGGTAGGGGTGGAAGGCCCATGTCGTCTGAAGGAAGGGGGGGGGAGCTGGGGGTGAGTGGTCATGTGGTTTAGTAGGTAGGTGTTTTACCTTATGTGTGTAAGGCCTGGTTGGGGGTTAATTCATCAGAGTCAGATACCTATCAGTGGTTTGGAAATGTTTCCAACAGGCCTATGTCGTTGTGAATTTGGCTGGGGAGTCATGAGCGATGGCAATAAGTTCTTCCATTTCAGCTATCCTATTGATTTGTCTGAACCATTCAGGGATGGTTGGGACGTGAGGCGAGCCCCAGTGTCTAGGAATGCACATTTTGGCCGCATTAAGTAGAGGCAGAATCAGGGTCTTACGATAATGGTGAACTGGTATGTCAGATAGATGGAATAGACATTGGGCTGGAGTGTGATCTAAGCTATATGTGGATACTATTTCTGTGAGTTCCCTAACCTGTATCCAGAATGTCTGCATCAGTGGATATGACCACATGATGTGCAACAATGTACCTGGTTCTCCAGCACATCTCCAGCATTTGTTAGGATAGGAAGGGTTGTATTTGTTTAAAACTGCTGGGGTTCTGTACCAGCGTGTTAGGGTCTTGTAGTTATTTTCCTGAATAGAAACATTCAGGGATCCCCTGTGGGCGATAGTAAATATATGTTCCCATTGGTTTTCAGTTAATTCTGATTGTATTTCTCTTTCCCAAGACTTAGAGGATTTCCCCTCCTTAGGGGAGATATCTGAAAATAGCATAGTGTATATGTTAGAGATCAAGTGTTGTTGGGGGCTGGATTGGGAGCACATGTGTTCGAACGGGGTCAGTGGTCGTGTAACAGCAGAGTTGCGATCTAATTCCTGTAAGAAATGGCGAATTTGGAAGTAGGTCCATTGTGGGATTGGGTTGTCGGTGTGAGTGGGAGTCAGAGCGAGGCGGTCTAGTAAAGAGCCGTTGTGAAAAAATTGGTGTGCCAGCACTTCTGGGTATTGCCAATGCTGTGTTAAGAAGTGCGTGGACATCCCAGGAAGGAAGGCTGGGTTCAGTCTAATAGGAGTTAGGGGTCCTGGGGTAGAGGAGATCTGTAGTTTTTTGCATGTCTCTCTGAAGGATCGGAGTGTTGGGTCGATAAGGGGGTGAACTGTCAGTGGTGGGGGTATGTGGATACGCGATATCCAGGGCGTTGAGCGTAGTGGTATGGGGGACATCAAGTTCTCTAGGGTAACCCAGTCTTTGCGTTGATCGTGTAGCGCCCAATCTACAATTCTGGTAAGGTGACATGCCCAGTAATATTTTTTGAGGTCTGGAAGACCAATACCTCCCAATCTTTTTGGCTGTGTCAGGATGTCAAATGCAATTCTCGGACGCTTTTGTCCCCATAAAAATTTTGTAGACATTCTTTTGTAAGATAAGAAGAAAGATGGGGGGAGTTTTATGGGTATAGTTTGTAGGATATATAGAATACGGGGCAGGATGTTCATCTTAAGAATTGCTGCGCGGCCGAACCAGGAGAATTGTGGTTTGTTCCATCTTTTGAGGTCATCAGATATCGTTTTGAGGATGGGTAAGTAATTTCTGGCGTAGAGATCTGAGAGGTTTGCTGTTAGATTAATCCCTAGATATTTGATCGTATCATGACGCCAGTGGAAGGGGAAGTTGTTTTCACATTGTGTAACTGTTTCTTGCGGGATATTGACATTGAGAGCATGGGATTTAGAAAAGTTGATTTTAAAATTAGAAAGTATTTGGAAGAATTTGAAGTCTTTTAGTATATTTGGGATTGAGATATGGGGCTCGGTAAGGGAAAGTAGAATGTCGTCAGCAAAAGCTGCTAGCTTATAGGTGTGATTTGCTATGGGTATGCCTTTAATATTTTCATTGTTTCTGAGGCAGTTCAGGAGGGGTTCTAGGGTTAGAACGAAAAGAATAGGAGAGAGCGGGCATCCTTGTCTGGTTCCGTTGGATATGGAGAAGGCGTCCGACAGATGGCCATTGATCCGAACCCTAGCAGTTGGTGTTGTATATAGGGACATTATTGAATTGAACATTCGATTTTGCAGTCCTAAGTGTCTCAGCACTGCCCCCATGTAGTCCCAGGCCAATCTGTCGAACGCCTTCTCCGCATCCAACGACAGGAAGAAACCTTTATGTTTGTTGGTGGTCATCCAGTGCTGCAGATTTATGGCCTTAATCGTGTTATCCCTTGCCTCCCTTCCCGGTATAAAACCAACTTGGTCTTTTTTTATCAGTGATGGCAGGAAGGGAAGCAAGCAATTGGCAAGGATCTTGGCAAAGAGCTTTATGTCTACGTTTAGTAGCGATATTGGTCTATAATTAGCGACTAGGGTTGTGTCTTTTCCGTCTTTGGGTATGTACCATTTTTTTTTTTTTTATTCTCTTTTCTTTTTTTTTTTCTCTTGTTCTGTTTAGTTTTAAGGGCGTCTTTTTAGAAAAAAAGAATGATATTAGTATTTATATAGGATGGGGAGGAAAGATATATAGGCACGTATAGAAATACATATGACTAGACTTTTTACATGGTTATGTTTAAGGAAGAGGAAATATGGATACTGAAGGATTTTTGTATTCTCCCTTTTATTACATTTTTTTTCTGTTTCTGTACTTATTTCTCAATTGAGTAAAAAAATAAATAAATACAATACCACATATGCTGTTGAAGAAGGTTATTGGTATGTCACCAGAGTTTCTAGCAAAGAGTGAAGTTGTTTTTCATTCAGTCAGGCACACTGCTATTTTGACTAAAAATATTTATTGTAAAAATGTTCTTTTCCACACATACATTGTGTGCTAGTACTTCAATAAATACTTGGAAGCAGCTGCTTATAACAGGTTTACACAGCAGACGCAGTGAATGCCAAACTCTCTATCCCTTTCTTTATTATGCTGCAGTGATATGTAAAAGACTGTCTACGATGTATGCTCAAGTCAGAAAATGGTCATCATTACAGCAATACTTAACTGGGGACATACAAGAAAAGCCACCAATCTTCTCCTGCAACTTCATAATACAGTCACCGGGTCCATAAATACTTTTATGAAAATGGATCAAAAATGTGTTTAAATATCACGGAAAACATGATTCGCTACCGTATAACCCGCGCCGGCGTATAACACGCACCCCAAGTTTAGGAGGGAATTTTAAGGAAAAAAAACATCATTGCAGAATGATCAGTGTCATTTGCAGCCTTGCCCAGTCTCATTGCAGCCTTGCCCAGTCTCATTGCAGCATGATCTTTTAAGATTAGCGCGCCGAGATACACAGAGCCACATGTCCTGTGTACTTGGCTCCTCACACAGTCCCGCCCCTTGGCCCGGCTCCTATGATGGACATAGCACAGGTCCAATGGCGGGACTGGTCACGACTGCGAGAGAAGCTGTGCCTAGCCGAGTACACAGTACACCCGGCTCTGTCTTTTTCGGCTGCGCTCGCTCCTCTTCCCCTCACAAACAGCATGGATCGGCATATAACACGCACGCACGATTTCCCCCTGATTTTAAGGGAAAAAAGTGCGTGTTATACGCCGAAAAATACGGTAACTACAGGATTCTATTCTGTACTTGGACATACTCCTTTTCTGGCAGATAAATAGCGGTTATGATCTTTTGCTGATTTAAGTCTGGACTTTTATCAGATATTTAAGAAAAGACAACTTATGAGTCCATTTAAAAAAAAAATTACATAAATATTTGTCCAGCGAATCTGCACCTATATTTGTTCTGTGTGAATTGTGCAAAAGCTAAAATGTCTATACTTACCTGCTTTGTGCAATGGAATCGCACAGAGCGGCCGCGGACCTCCTCTTTTTGGGTTCCCTGCCGGTGTCCTGGCCCTTCCCCTCTGTCCAGTACCCCCATGGGAAACTGCTTCCCATGGGGGCACTGGTGCGTGCTGTATGCTCGCATCCGAGTCCTGCTGTTGCGTCCATTGACACAGACGACAGGACTCCAACCCACCCCCTGCTCCCTTGTCACTGGCTTTGATTGACAGCACTGGTAGCCAATGGCTCCCCGTGCCCCAGCAAAGCCAGCGAGACCCGGAATTGAGGGGAGAGAAGAGCTGCAGACGTGCATGGTGCTGGATCAAATAATGACAAGGAATGCATTAAGGTAAAAAAAATTAAGACTTTACAACCACTTTAAGCCTGTGTTCTGATTTAGGTCCCTTTCACATAGACTTTCCGTCTGTCCGTTTTTCATTCACTTGTTGAAGGATGGAAAACGGTAAGCAATGCATTCCTATAGGCAAATTGATGTAAACTAAATGAATAATCATCCACATCTGTTTATATCTGCGTCTGTTCTGGTCCACGTTTTAAAACAATAAGTCGCTATTTTTGTTTTGTTTAAAAAAAAAACGGAAGCGGACCTAAATGTATGTAAACCAATGTAAATGGACAAGAACACTAGATCAAGACACACTTCTGAATGAACATTGTTGCATTATCGAGCAGTGGGAAGGTACTGCGTTATGGCCATTAGATGGAGCTTAGAAGAATAGGAAATAGATACTTATGTTGTCTTTGTAACGAGATACAATGCAACAATTTTAGAGAACGCTAGAGAGAATTGGCAAATAAATGTGGTTATATTTAATCACTAATAAATATTGCAATTTCTCTCTCTAAAATTGTTACATTGTATCCTTTGTTACAAAGATGTATGTACTTCCTCAGCTCATCTACTGGCCATAATGAAAAATTGTACTTTTGCCCATAATTAAAGATTTGTTCAGAAGAGAGGGACGTATGGACCCCATGGGTGCAGTCTCTTGAATCTTCTATATTTTTATCCTTTATGAGTTAATAGATATATGCATTCCTCCATGGATATATATACTGGCTTGATGTTTTGGGTAAGACATCCTGAGCTATTAATTTAATGCTTATATATAGATCTATATATGTAAATGTACTTGTACAAAAGCCTTTCCCCTCTATAATAAACTAAGATGGGTGGCCTGGCCTGTTTTCTCAATTTAGACCCCCCCCCCCCCCCTGAAAAAATGTCTTATCTGTAGATATTTATAGAACTCAGACCTAGGAATTTCATGTTGTTGTAGGTATGAAAAAGAACAGAAATGTGATCCATGCCTTAAGGAGTTAAGGCGTTTAACTCCCACCATAGGAAGTTTTTGGGGAAGTTAAAGGCTTGGGGAAACTCCCAAAAATGAGAATGGTGGTGGCCTATGGGATCTTAGTTTGTATTATGCAATTTTTTTTTTATATATAGACCCCTAATGTCTGTATTTGTATTTGCATCAGCTACACATACAACAGAAACTAAATGTGTAACAGAGGGATGTCAGCAATAAAAGTGATTGTAAACCTTTTTGTGTGACTTTTACCTATAGGTAAGCCTAGAATACGGCTTACCTATAGGTAGTGGAAATATCTTCTAAACGTGCGCCATTTAGGAGATATTTCCCTTGTTGTGCCGATGTGAAGAAACGGACCTCCATGCCGTTTCTTCACTCGCAAGTGCCGTGACTGACGGCTCCGGCACACATGCACTGGAGTGACATCACGCGGCTTCGGCCAGTCACAGAGCCGGAGTCCGCGACCCCGGAAGGAAGAGGGGTGAAGATGGATGCAGCCTGCACAGGGGACAGCACGGGCTTAGTTTGCAGGCGTGCCCATTATGCTTTTAATTTGCAGGGTTTGCAGGTAGCAAAAGAGGTTTCATTAGGGTTTATTTTCTCTTTAAAGCAGAGTATCACCCATAAATGGAACTTCCGCTAATCGGATTCCCTGTCAAATCCAGGTATCTGCTCCCACTTCCAGGGAAAGATTAACGCACATTGTGCAGCTGGGACCATAGTCACCAAGAAAACAATTGGTAACACACTACGCCGTGAAGGACTGAAATCTTGCAGCGCACGCAAGGTCCCCCTGCTCAAGAAAGCACATGTACAGGCCCCATCTGAAGTTTCCTACTGAACATCTGAATGATTCAGAGAAGAGAACTGGGTGCAGTGGCGGTGCGTCCATTAGGGGCGCACAAAGCCGCCCCCCTCTGCCATGCCACCCCCCCTCCATGAATAATGGATAGATTCATGCATTGCAGTCCACCCAGATGTGTTTGAAAAGCAAATTAATATTTGCTTTTCTAACACTGAACTGCCTCTCCGCCAATCAGGGAGCACGGGTCTAATACCCGTCACCTGATTGGCTGAAGGCACAGGTGCCCCTATTGGAATCCTAGCATACCGAGAAGAGACGCATTAGGACAGCATGGAGGACACAGGAGCCATCCCACAGCTCGCCGCTGTCACCCGCTGGCTGACACTAATATAGGGTAAGTGACAGCGGGCGGGCGACACAGTGGCTGCATATGATGAGCACAAGTGGCTGTAGATGATGGTCACAAGTGGCGGCATTTGATGTTCACAAGTGGCAGCATTTGATGGGCTCTAATAGGCTTTAAAAAAGGTAGACTACGAGCGCAATGCCCCTATTGGAAGCCTAGCAGAAAGAGAAGACACGCATGGAGCACACAGGAGCTGTCCCACAGCTCACTGCCGTCATCTGCTGCCGACACTAAGATGGGGTACAGTGGCAGCATTTGTTGGGCACAAGTGGCTGCATTTGATGGGCACAGGTGGCTGCATTTGATGGGCACAGGTGGCTGCATTTGATGGACACAAGTGGCTTCATTTGATGGACACAAGTGGCTGCATTTGATGGGCACAATTGGCAGCATTTTATGGTCAAACGTGGCTGCATATGATGGGGCACAAGTGGCTGCATTTGAGGGGCTGCAACCTGGATCCAACTTGCTGCAAGGCCACCCCCACCATCAGGGGCCAGTGTTTAGAAGCAGGCTGGGGTATAGACTCCGTGCCCGTGGGAACCCTGAGCTGGAAATCTACAAGGGCTCACTATCACTGAAACCTTTTTGCCGTTTGGGCTTTCTTTTTAGTTGATAGGTATAATACCTGATCACTCACAAACTGAAGATTAGTAATGATGAGTCCACAGGTTGTACATCAAAACAAGATGAAAATGGAAATATGTAACATGTAATGGCCAAAGTGTCGCTTTTAAAGTAGAATATAAAAGATCAAATGTATACATTTACTGTACCAGCAGAAATTATAGCTCTCTTGCTGACACTTGTTTTGGAGAAGGTTAGCATTTAGATAGACAAATCCTATTGTTTGAAAGTTTTTTTTTTTAATACATTTTTTTCATAAGAAATAAAAACAGGAAGAATAAGAGAAATGAAACATTAATTTTCTTGTTCTTAGTTGTACCAGCTCATTGAATTACTTTTATGACAGAGGAGAAATGCCTGTTTATTTCCCACTCAGATGTATTTAATTGAATGCTGGAACACATAAGAGTCAATTATTTCCTATGCTAACTACATGCTTTCCAAGAGGTAATACTTTCAACAGAACTGTTTGAGTGGGTTTTCTTATCTTTCTTGTAAAACTGCCAAAATACAGTGGAGCGGAAAATGAGCATAAACAAAATGAAATTCTTATCTTTAATGGATTCTACTTTCACCTGGTCACCACTTATATTATTTATACTGACGTGTATTTCAAAAGATATACACATAGGTATGTAGTTGTAGGGAATGCAGTCTCTTAAAGCATATCTCTCACCCCCTAAATTGGCCAGTGACCCATAGGAGACACCACCAAGGAGGCACATGCTTACAATCTTTAGATCATCATCACAGTTTCTGTAGTTGCACCCTGGCCTTCCTCCTCATACTTTCAATTGGCCAGTAAAGTCACTTATAGCACTGAATGGCATGGTCCACACTGCAGTGGTATCAGTTGAGCTTGATAATTGGAGATCCAGAGGTTCAGTAATGATGATAGAAGGATGATGATAGAAGGATGATGATAGAAGACATTTCATGGTTCCTATTTTGTAGATTATGGCAGATTAGAACCCCTGGAGTTTTGCTTGAAAACCTCAAATAGATGCTGTTGGTGATCTCAGTAAATCAGTAACAGAGATGAGGCTCAGAATTCCTTTCCTGGATATTTCCAATCTTTCTGGTAATTAGTGAACTAATAATGGGGTCCAAAGAACCAACCTTCTTACTCATTCACTAAAGAAGCAGGTCCTATGCAGGTCATCCCAATGGAAACTCTGCCTTTACTGGCAGATAGGGGGGGGCAAAGGATTATGGAGTGATTTTATGTACCTTCTGCTCTCATAAGGTATTCCTTCAAATTGTTTTTAAGGTAATACTAAACACACACTGTTTAATTTGCATTGTCCCTTCTATTTCTGTATATGGAACATGGCACTGTAATTATTTTAACCAATTCAGCTCCAGGCCTTTTTGACACTTTTACACATTTACATGTAAAAATCTGTATTTTTTGCTAGTAAATTCATTAGAATCCCCAAAATATTATATATTTTTTTTAAAGCAGAGGCCCTTGAGAATCAATTGGTGGGTGTTGCAATGTTTTATGTCACCTGGTATTTGCACAGCGGTTTTTCAAACGCAATTTCTTTTGGAAAAAATACACTTTTTTACATTTCAATGCAAAAAAACACAATACATAACCCAACTCTTTTGTAAAATATAAAAGATGTTACTCCGCGTAAATAGATACCAAACATGTCATTCTTTAGAATTGCATGCGCCCATGCAACAGTGACAAGCAACGTAAAATTTACTATCCACAGCCAACGCTTTATTGTTGTTTTTTACTTTTTCTACACTGTTGCTTTTATGTTTTTTTTTTTTTTTTTGGATCACTTTTATTGCTGTCACAAGGAATGTAAAGATCCTTTGTGACAGCAATAGGCATGTGACAGGTACTCTTTATGGGGCGATCTGCGGTCTATAGGACCCCAAATCCCTCCTCTGCCCTTGAAAGCATTCAAAACACCAAGATCGGTGGACCATTGACATCCAGGTAAATGAGAGTGAGGTTATGTCATCGCTTTTGGATTACTATCACGAACAGCCGATCAAAGCCGAATCCATCTGTAATTGGCTGTCCAGCCAGCCGGATATGACAGCTGCTCGCTCGGTTCTCCCGTTAGGACGGGAGAGCCCAAGAGAGCTGCAGAAAGCAACTGTCCCCTCCAGCTGCTTGTAGTAGCAATTGAGTGGCTAGTTAGCCTCTCCGATTGCTATTAAAAGAGAGCTGACTACCGGCTCTAAAAACCTGTACTGGGATCATGCCTGCGGCTGTAGGCATCATCCCGGTATAACCAACGAAAATCTAGTAACGTACGGGTACGGGTTGCTGGTTATTAAGTAAATACCTCTTTCCTAATTAATATACAGCTGTCACATGACCCATCTCTTTCCCAGTCTGTCTGCAGGGAAACAAGCAGGAGGAACTTCTAGTCCTCTGTTGCTGGTCACATTTTCAAAATAAAAAAAACAGCCTTTAGAATACAGCGTAAAATAAATAATGAATATCAACAGTCATACACATATATTGTCATTGTCATACACATATTTACAATCAAATATTTATTATTTTTTGGCAATAACATGGTCTGGGCAGATTTCTGCCAGTCACAGGCTGTGCCACACCCCTCCAGCCTGTGTTTTAGAATAAGAGGGAGGTGAAGCCTCCATCATTCTACATGTAATATCCCTCCACCAATGTGTTTAGCTGGTTAGTGGGCATTGAGGAGGGAGGGAGTGGGCTGTCATTTACCATTGCGCATACACCCACATGTGTGACTCTATAGTTACATCGCCTGTTTAGAAGAGATAGGGAGGAAATTCAATGAAAACTGAGCATGTGCAGAGCTGTCAACACTGCTCTGCAAAATCCCGAGCTGCCTTGGGGACATGAACAGAGGACAGCAGATCAACCAGGTTTTTTGCAAACTTCAGAAAATGAATCCCATAGTGACTGAGTGAATGTGAACAGATTGTAATGCAGCATTTATTGATAGTTTTTTATGATGTGGGTTTAGTGACGCTTAATAACAAAGAATAATATGTCTTAGGGTAATGAAATCACAGGGGATGCAGGACCTTACCTTGTATTCACTGAAGGAGGTCATTAGGTGAGTCTACCCTCTGAGATGGATCACAGGTTTTATGGCAGTTGGAAAGTGAAAGTGTCTGATGGACCTCTTTACCAGTTCAGAAAGAAGGAAACAGATTTGCTATGGCTGTTTGTGTTCAACATCGGCTTCATGGCCATGCTTGTTGTAGAATGGGAGTGAAACCTATCCAGGGCCTGTTCAACACTTCAAACTGCCATCCAGGACATTACTTGCAGCGAATCTAGGCTCAGGTTCACTTCCAAGTACCAGCATGTGAACCAGAGAAAGCTCCCTATGGTGCAGTGAGGGAACAGACTGCGAGCAGATCACTAGAAGAACCGGGTCAGCAGAGTGGAAGGAATTGAGGGAGCTCCCGCTGGGCAGAAGTCCGAGGAGAGCGGAGTGTGTGGGGGAAACCCTGAGGAGGTATCGGAGCCATAGGAGAGAGAGACGCCGAGAGCAAGGAGAGGAGCATGCGGACCCCATGGTGGCAATGAAAGAGCTGGTAGGCTCATCAGTGAGACACAATTCTACCTGGGCAGAGTGCTGACTTCTAGCCTATACCCTCGAACACCCCCCCCCCCCCCGATACCTGCACACAGCCCGGCCTCTGGCTCTAGCCTCTCCTAAGGCAAGGATAGGTGGAACAGCGAAGGACCCACAGACAGGAAGATCTTGGTCGTGGCAGAAAGCGGGATGCCCCAAATAAGTGTGAGCAAGATCTGAGCTGCAAGAGGGGTGAATCAAGCTGGTATCCTGTGTTTATATGCCTGAGTGATATACCCCTCAGTTATACTTTGTGATAAGCAAAAAGGCAGTCTGTGAGAGAGACTGTTAATAGTGCGAGAGGCTGGGGGTATTAATGAGGCTTTGGCAGAGGATACCAGAAAATTGAGACTTTCTGAATGGATTGACTGGACTGACTCTCCCCCCTCCTCCCTCTGTTTGGATCCCTATCCTGGAGCCCTGTATATACTTTGGCACACCCAGGGAGAGAGAAGGGGACGGGGAATGATATCCCTGAGGGGCTTAAGGTAGAAGGGAACTGGATAACGTTTAAGCCCGACACGGCAGAGAATAAACATAGAACCTCTGCTCCATAGAACATTGTCAACCCAGAATACCCCTAAAATAAAATTACAATATGAGGGGTAAGGCAGCGAGAGGTACGGAAGCTAACCCCCCTAAAGTAAACGCTAGTCCCGGTAAAATTAAGAAATATATGACACAAAAAGGAGCTAAGAAATGCCCGGGAAAACAACTGGGGACAAAGAGTAAACAAAGAGGGAGCTCTTAAAAATAGGCATAGTAGACAATCTGTGGGAGCAAACAGCTCAATGACCGTAAATGAAGAGCAAGAGGAAGATAATCAAGTAGAGTTAAGAACAAATATTTAACTTCCAATCAAGGGCGAAATGGAAGAGATGTTTTCTAGATTAGAAGAATCCCTAAAAGGGGATGTGGCAACCTTACATGGAGACCTGAACCAGATACTAAAAAGAGTAGAAGAAACAGAGGAAAAATTTTATATACTAGCGGTAGAAATAAAAGAACTTAAAGAACAGATGGATAAAGTAGAAGATCAGGAAAACCGCAATAGAAGAAAAAAAACGTAAGAATTCGGGCCTACCTGAAAACACAGGGAGAAATTCTACAAGACAAAATGGACAAACTATTTGGCCCACTACTGGAAAGATCTACAACAGAATAAATTAAGTTTGAAAGAATACACAGAATTAGAAAACCTATGGAAATGGCTGGAGAAATCCAGAGAGATGTGATTGCGAGATTCCACAATTATAAAGATAAAGAACAGATTTGGGAAGGTCTAAAAGTTAACCACTATGTAAAGTATCAAGAAACAGCACTACAGATATTCCCAGACCTGGCATCGGAAACACTGTCAAGGAGAAGAAGAGTACTGAAACCTTTATTGGAACAAATGAAGACCCATATGATTCAGTACTAATGGGGCTTACCAGCCTGCCTAATAAAGAGGGTCATTCAGCAATCTTAAGGTTTCCAGAAGAAATGGACACATTTTGCAAAAGATTACATATGCCAATTTGAGAGATCCCTGGATGGTGGGAAACACGTGAGAAAACAACAAACATCGAGTAACAACAACAATGGTACCTGGTCCCGAAGAAGAATGCTTCAACAAAGAAGAAAAAATGGAGGGAAAAGAAGAGTGTTGATGGAAAGGGGGGACCTGGACTGGGGGGGAAAAGAAACAAAGCTGAGATCAAAAAATGGGACTTGGGGAGCATTAGCGGGCTTGGGGGAGCCCCTAAGTAGAGAGAATATTGGCTCAGACTGGGGCGCAAAATCAGAGCTCAACCTCAAGGGGAGAGAATCACAATCACAACATTCCCCAAAGGGTGAAGGGGAGGAGGGGAAAGAAGGGGATACTCTCATTATCAAATTAAGGTCTGCCGTGGATCTGACGACTCTTTGCTTACTGAATCACATCAAGACAAATATCCCTAGTAAGCGGATATAATCAGCCCGATCTAGGGTTGGGTTGAATAAAGAGAATAGGAGTAGGAGCGGGGAGTATGAGCAAAGATGATATCATTAAACTTTTTGACGTATAATATGCAAGGGCTAAATACACCTATAAAAAGATATAATATATTAAGAGAAATTAATCAATTCTCCGGAGAGGTAGTCTTCCTGCTGGAAACTCATTTCTCCCACGAAACACATGTGAAATTAAATTTAAAAGATTTTCCAAAATGGTTTTATGGGGACTTCACAACAAAATGGGCAAAGGGAGTAGCCACTGGTTTTGCCAGAGAGGTAAGGTTTACCCTGGAGAGGTTAGTGGACCCTGATGAGCGCTACCTGTTCCTGAGGGGAAGACTAAATGATGTAGATTGCACTCTGGCAAATATTTACTGCCCAAATAAGAACCCAATAAAATATCTAAAACCAGTTATGGAGAAACTAATGGAATTTAAGCAAGGAGGAGTAATCATGGCAGGATATTTAAACTACTGTATGGATCCTGGGATAGATAGTATGTCCTGGGTACAGGGGACTGGAAACGCTCAACTGAAGATACTAAAAAATAAGTTATACCAGAACCAGTTGATGGATGTATGGAGAATACAGCATGCTAAAATACGAGACTATACATTACACTCCTACTACAGCACCACCCCTGCTACAAATGTCTAGCACACTGGTATATAACACATGATAAGGCACATAAATGTCAAAAGGGGGTTTTGCGGTTATGCTGGCGGGGATGCGGCGCAGTGGGAACCATGGCCCACATATGGTGGATGTGTCCAAAAATCAAAAGATATTGGAGAGAAATGTTGCCGTTAATTAAGGAGATCACCAATATAGAGATACCAGAGGAACCTTGGAGTTGTTTGTTTCATGAGGTTAGTATGCCAACTAAACAATACCTGAGAACACTGGTACATCTAATGAATGCAGCCAAAAGTTTAATACCTCGACAATGGCAGGAGACAGAAATCCCCACGATGGGGAGTTGGTGTAAGAAAATAAACTAAAAACTTAAAATATGGAATATCTCCAGGTTTTGTGGAGAGGAGGGAATGGAAGGATTTTGAAAACAAGTGGAAGGTCTGGAGAGAGTTTAAGCAGACAAGGAGATACATAGAAATGATGGGAGCAGATGAGGGGGGAGAGGATGGGAGACACGACAGACATTAAGCAATAAAAGGCGGGAAGAGAGAGGAAGGAGAGGGGGCGAGGGTGGGATGGGGGGAGCGGGTTTGGGGTGTATAATAACGGCAAGTCGTGATGGTGTTTAAAAAGTGTTTTTATCTTTTTATATATATATTTGCTATAAAGAAAATCAATAAAGAAATTGAAAATAAGAATGTAGTACTAGTATGAACAATGTCACCTATCAGATCTGTATGTCGTTGGTGTTTCACTTTGTAACATATTCCCCTAAATACACCAAAGGCATAAAAAACATGTCACCTGATCTCCAAATCTGAAGGGTTTGAAAACAATCTGGGCATAGGGTGCAAATGAGTATACAAGACATCAATAAATCTCTGGCAAGATATGCTGCTATTTTTTTTGAGCTTATAAATATGACAAAATGCTTTCACCACTATATACAACAGAGGAAAAAGAAGCAAATAAGAAAAGTTTATTGTTTGCATATTCTTAGACCTTAGGGCTCATTTCTACCAGTGGCCACTAGTGTGCGCTGGGAGTCGGGGGGTGACATTGCTGGTGTCTAGTCCCATCATGGGCTGATTGGATGGGCTGGAGATTATAGCATCACTGCCTCGCCCTTCCACGTTCCCCCAATCAGAGAATGCCTTGCTTTCATTGAGAAAAATGCAAGGTATTCTGTGAATGGCATGTGTGCTGAGTGGACAACTGCCTGTAGTTACTATGCAGCAGGGCAGTCACTCAGCACGGGACCAAAGATATGGAACATGCAAACTTACACTGGTCTAGGCTGGAGCAATGCAATTATGCAATACAATCCTGATTATACAATTGCTTGCAGATGACGAACAAATGTCTTCTACATAAAATCCACTTTAAGTGCCGGTTCACACTTGTTCGAGTTGATAATGAATTTGATGCGTTAAACAAAAACTAGATTCGCATGTCATTCAAAAAGTAATTGTTTTCAATGACGGTCGTTCACATATATGCGTTGCGAATTGCGATTCCTCTCCGAATGCAATGCGATAAAAAAAGGGTCTTGTGCGAGTTTACAGCGTTGCGAATTTAGTCTCCATAGACATCAATGTAAATCGTTCTGGAATTGCATTGTTGGTTCAGATATGTGCGAATTCCACCACACTACTCTCCACAAAAACCAGGAAGTACACAGGAAGTGAACACCTTTTTTTTTTTTTTTTTTTTTACATTATGATTCCATTGGCTAGAACATCAATCTCCTGAAATTCGCGGTAAATTCGCACCTCACACAGGACAAGAAAACTGAACAAATTCACAGCGCAGCAGTGTGAACCGGCACTAACTGCGTTGGAGTTAGTGATTCTTCAACATAAATTCAACAAAGTACTGAAACATATCCAGCTTACATTACTTCTAAACTATTTTATATGAATGTACAGAATGATATTCACAGGAAACAAAGGCGCTGATCTATAAAACCAGTAATAAAGATATGTTGAGCTGTTGCTGCGGCAACCAGATTCCAGCTGTCCGTTTTCTAAGGCAAGTTAGTAAATGGTAAAGTCTGAAGGGTTGCTATGGACAGTAGCTGTATTCCTCCTGTCTTATAGCCATATAACTCAGCCCCAGTATGTTCCCCCAGAGCGTTGTACTTGTTCTAGGACAATGCCTGGGGCACATATAAAGGCTGCTCCTTACATTCCTGTCCAGAGAACATTAGCTTTGTACATGCATTGCTTAAAGAGGAGTTCCAGTCTGTAAAAAATTAAAATTAATTCAATTAAAAGTCAGCAGCTACAAATACTGTAGCCGATAACTTTTAATATAAGGACACTTACCTGTCCAGGGAACCCGCAATGTCGGCACCCCAAGCAAATTCATCAATCGGCTTCGGGTGCAGGGGCCTGCATCTGTAGTAAGGGAAACAGGAAGTGAAGCCTTGTGGTGTCACAGCCTGTTTCCTACCACGCATGTGTTTTCTCAATGGTCCTGCCGTCACAGAGGTCCCAGAAGGCAGCAGGGGGAAGGAGGAGGAGCCAGAAATGACAGAGATCGGCGCGCAGCGATCTTACTAGGAAGTGGGTGCGGGTACCTGTAAAAAAACAGGTACTCGCTCTTCCCCAAAAAGTGCCTAATGTGGCAGTGGAGGGTGCTAACAAGCAGAGCTTTTCCTTTTGGGTGGAGCTCCGCTTTAAGTTTAACTGCCAAATGCATCTAGGATTTCTGTTTACGCTTGCCTGCCCATTAAGCGTTATTGGAAAATTGCCCCCTACTAAGGTCAGACAGAGATGGCAATTTTGTGAGACAACTACAAGATCTGCCCATCCTGAGAATAAGACCTTGTGCACACCAGACCATTTAACAGCTGCTTCTAGGGGCGTCAGGCATTTTTTAAACACCCCTTCATGTTATCCTATGTGTCCATGCACACATAGGCTTTTAGCAGCCTTTAGTGGCAGCAACTTTTAGAAGCAGAAAAAAAAAAAACACCACCAATGTGTCCAGGAGCAGCGGAGTTTGGGCAGAAAAAACGCTTGACGCTACTAAAAGCTGCTAAACGCACCTTAAAGCGGAACTTCACCCAAAAGGGGAAGCTCCGCTTGAGCATTCATTTATTTATTCTGCTCGTTGAAATTAACTAACTCCGCACTGCCCCCACAGAGAGTGACCGCTTCGCACTGCCCCCACAGAGAGTGACCGCCAATTCGCAATGCCCCCACAGAGAGTGACCGCTGCTTTGCACTGCCCCCACAGAGAGTGACTGCCGCTTTGCACTGCCCCCACAGAGAACGACCGCCGATTCGCACTGCCCCCACAGAGAGTGACCGCTGCTTCGCACTGCCCCCACAGAGAGTGACTGCCGCTTCGTACTGCCCCCACAGAGAGTGACCGCCGATTCGCACTGCTCCCACAGAGTGACCGCCGATTTGCACTGCCCCCACAGAGAGTGACCCCTTCGCACTGTGGGCAATGTGGACCAGTCTCTCTCTCTGTGCAGGCAGTGTCAAGCAGTCTCTCTCTCTCTCTCTCTGTGCAGGCAGTGTCAAGTGGTCTCTCTCTGTGCAGGCAGTGTCAAGTGGTCTCTCTCTGTGCAGGCAGTGTCAAGTGGTCTCTCTCTCTGTGCAGGCAGTGTCAAATGGTCTCTCTCTCTGTGCAGGCAGTGTCAAGCGGTATCTCTCTGTGCAGGCAGTGTCAAATGGTCTCTCTCTCTGTGCAGGCAGTGTCAATCGGTATCTCTCTGTGCAGGCAGTGTCAAATGGTCTCTCTCTCTCTGTGCAGGCAGTGTCAAGCGGTCTCTCTCTGTGCAGGCAGTTTCAAGCGGTCTCTCTCTGTGCAGGCAGTGTCAAGCGGTCTCTCTCTGTGCAGGCAGTGTCAAATGGTCTCTCTCTCTGTGCAGGCAGTGCCAAGTGGCCTCTCTTTCTCTGGGTCAATATGGAGCAGTCTCCCCCTCTCTATCTCTGTGCGGGGAATGTGGTGTAGATAGATGGTGAGCTGATTCAGTGGTTCAATGGGCCACTTGACTGGACTTGCCCCCCAGGCCTAAGGCTGCCAGCCCTCCCCTGTCTGTCAGATTAGCAAACCAGCTAAGGGTGGAATGCATGCGCAATGAGTATTTTTGGTAAGTCAGCTGACAGAACGTCACTTCCGTTCTCATAAAAAATGCTTCTTCGCTGGTTTTCGGGTCCCCTGTGCTGCCATGTTTACTGTGGGCAGCTGGCTGTGGCACCTTGCGACTTCACAGCCGGTTGCCTGCCGTGCTTGCACGAGTCATGCTGCACTTTTGTGAATGGGCCCACAGCCTTCTGGGACCTGTGACATGTTTCAGAAGGTTGCAGGTGGGGGGTTGACTTCTTGGGGATCGCTGCGATACAATCGGAAGTGGGAGCAGGTACTGTACCTATCAAAACAAGGTACCTGCCCCCCCCCCCCCCAAAAAAAAGTGCAAAGAATAGAAAAGGAGGGGCATAAAGAAGAACTTCCTCTTTCTGGTGAAGTTCCACTTTAAATTCCTCTGAAATGTTTCACAAACCTATGTTGCAAGCATGCTAGTGAGGGAAATTACAGCCATTCCAAAATCGAATGTAAAAAGCAAAACAACATTTTAAAGTCATGGAATGTACTGATGAGAATTGTTGAAATGTTTGAAAATTTACTAAATTTACCAGCTTAACCCTGCAATTAACCACTTCAGCCCCAGACCAATTGGCAGCCAAAGGACCAGGCCCCTTTTTGCGATTCGGCACTGCGTCGCTTTAACTGACAATTGCGCGGTCGTGCGACGTGGCTCCAAAACAAAATTGGCGTCCTTTTTTTCCCACAAATAGAGCTTTCTTTTGGTGGTATTTGATCGCCCCTGCGGTTCTTATTTTTTGCGCTATAAACAAAAATAGAGTGACAATTTTGAAAAAAATGCAATATTTTTTGCTTTTTGCTATAATAAATATCCCCAAAAAATATATAAAAAAACATTTTTTTTCCTCAGTTTAGGCCGATACGTATTCTTCTACATATTTTTGGTAAAAAAAAAATCGCAATTAGCGATTATTGATTGGTTTGCGCAAAAGTTATAGCATTTACAAAATAGGGGATAGTTTTATAGCATTTTTATTAATATTTTTTTTTTTACTAGTAATGGCGGCGATCAGCGATTTTTATTATGACTGCGAAATTATGGCGGACACATCGGACATTTTTGACACATTTTTGGGACCATTGTCATTTATACAGAAATCAATGCTATTTAAATGCATTGATTTCTGTATAAATGACAGTTGTAGTGAAAGAGTTAACCACTAGGGGGAGGGGAGGGGTTATGGGCTCTGACGTGTGTGTTTTTTTTTTTACATTAGGGGGCGGGGCTGACGTCTGACGTCACTGATCGGCTTTCCCGATGACCGAGAACAGCCAATCAATGACAGGCAGAGTAGGAAGCGCGGGGAGATGTTTGTTTACACATACCTCTCCCCGTTCTTCAGCTCCGTAGCCCGATCGCGGGACACCAGCGGCGATCGGGTCCGCTGGTCCCGCGGCCGGGGGCGCGCGCGCGACCCACGGGCAGGCAAATTAAAGGGGACGTACAGGTACGTGGTTTTGCCTGCCCGTGCCATTCTGTAGACGTATATCTACATGGGGCGGTCGGGAAGCGGTTAAAGTGGTAGTAAACCACTGTGTGTTTTTTTTTTTTTTTACCTGCAAGGTAAAGCCATAATGTGCTAGTATGCATCGCCGTGATACGACGCTCAGTCATCTGAGACATGTGACAGATCCCAGATGACTGTGCGGCGCCGAGGGGAAGTGATGTCAGTCCTCGGGCACTGAAGGTGGCAGACTACGAGGGACCCCCTAGCAACAGGCATTTAGAGGTGAGTAAAAAAAAAAAAAAAAAAATTTCCAATAATTTTTAAGCAATTTTTTTTTTTTTTTTTTTTTGGTGCAAACACCACTTTAAGGCTTATTGTTACAGACTTACCTATATTTATGAATTATGTACTAATGCCTCGTACACACGGTCAAAAATTCCGACCACAAAATACATCTGATTTTTTTCGACGGATTTTGTCCGACACTGGTGTTGCATACACACGGTCGGACAAAGTTGTCGGAAAATCCGATCATTCTGAACGTGGTGACGTTCGTTGCGTACGACGGGACTACGTAGAGGCTAGTAGCCAATATCTTTGGTCTCCTAATTTGATCTGAGCATGCGTGGCACTTTGTCCGTCGGAATTCTCTACACACGATCGGAAAAAGTCCGATCGGATTTTGTTGTCGGAAAATTTGAGAGCAGGATCTCACATTTTTTCCGTCGGCAATTCCGACTGAAAAAGTCCGATGGAGCCCACACACGGCCGGATTTTCCGACAACATAGTCCGGACATTTTCCATCGGAATTTCCGACCGTGTGCACTCCCACTTTGAACACACCAGTGCTTTAGGTCCTAAAGTACTTTAAATCGGTATAAAACACAAAAGCAAAAAAAATATTATATTGCAGCCTACCAATCATGGTGGCTGCATCAGTTTTCTTTTCTTAAGCTCTCTTTCCCCCTCTGTTTTCACCCGGTGATCTGGCCAGTAACACACCTCCTTGTATTAGAGTGCACTCACTCTGGATGAAGGAGCACAGGGGACACCTTTGGACAGCAGCATTGTCAAACTGAGGGGAGGGGAGTGTTAGATGCAATAGCAGATTTAAATACACTAACAAACTCTAGCTTGCACTTTAATAATCAGTTACAGCACGTTTTGGGATGAACGTTTTAAATAACTAAGTTCCGGGTTCACACAGGGATGGCTTCAAAGTTGCCCGACTCTGAAGCCGCCCTGTACAGCGTGACTTCAGCGTGGCTTGCAAAATGACTGTAAAAAAGTCAATGCAAGCCGCTCTGAAATCGCCCCAAAGTAGTACAGGAACCTTTTTCTAAGTCGGAGCAACTTGAGTCGCTCCTATTAGAACTGTTCCATTGTACAGAGTGGAGCGCGACTTGTCAGGCGGCTAAGTCGCCTGACAGGTCGCCCCTGTGTGAACCGGGTCGAAAAGCTGACCATTGTAAGTACCCCTGTCAGTGGTAAATGGTTCATCTTAGCCCTCTAACATCTACATCTGCAGGACAGCTTGTTCAATTGAAAAACAACAGGTTTACTGACCAGGTGAAAATAAAGGAAAGAAAGCCTAAACAAAGAAAACTAATGCATCCAACACATCTAATAGCTGGGAAGCTGCTATGTGCTAAAATATTAGCTTTTTGGGTTTAATACCCCCAAAGGGAGGTTATCATCCTGCAGGGGGTGATAAGTAGTGCAGAGGGTGATAGATAGTGCGGGGGGTGATAGGTAGTGCAGGGGGTTATAAGTAGTGCAGGTGGTGATAAGTAGTGCAGGTGGTGATAGGTAGTGCAGGGGGTGATAGGTAGTGCAGGGGGTGATAGGTAGTGCAGGTGGTGATAGGCAGTGCAGGGGGTGATAGGTAGTGCAGGTGGTGATAGGTAGTGCAGGTGGTGATAGGCAGTGCAGGGGGTGATAGGTAGTGCAGGTGGTGATAGGCAGTGCAGGGGGTGATAGGCAGTTCAGGGGGTGATAGGTAGTGCAGGGGGTGATAGGTAGTGCAGGGGGTGATAGGTAGTGCAGGGGGTGATAGGTAGGGCAGGGGGTGATAGGTGGTGCAGGGGGTGATAAGTAGTGCAGGGGGTTATAAGTAGTGCAGGTGGTGATAGGTAGTGCAGGGGGTGATAGGTGGTGCAGGTGGTGATAAGTAGTGCAGGTGGTGATAGGTAGTGCAGGTGGTGATAGGCAGTGCAGGGGGTGATAGGTAGTGCAGGGGGTGATAGGTAGTGCAGGGGGTGATAGGTAGTGCAGGGGGTGATAGGTAGGGCAGGGGGTGATAGGTGGTGCAGGGGGTGATAGGTGGTGCAGGGGGTGATAAGTAGTGCAGGGGGTTATAAGTAGTGCAGGTGGTGATAGGTAGTGCAGGGGGTGATAGGTGGTGCAGGTGGTGATAGGTAGTGCAGGTGGTGATAGGTAGTGCAGGTGGTGATAGGTAGTGCAGGTGGTGATAGGTAGTGCAGGTGGTGATAGGTAGTGCAGGTGGTGATAGGCAGTGCAGGGGGTCATAGGTAGTGCAGGTGGTGATAGGTGGTGCAGGTGGTGATAGGTGGTGCAGGGGGTGATAGGTAGTGCAGGGGGTGATAGGTGGTGCAGGGGGTGATAGGTGGTGCAGGGGGTGATAGGTGGTGCAGGGGGTGCAGGGGGTGATAAGTAGTGCAGGTGGTGATAAGTGGTGCAGGGGGTGATAAGTGGTGCAGGGGGTGATAAGTGGTGCAGGGGGTGATAAGTGGTGCAGGGGGTGATAAGTGGTGCAGGGGGTGATAAGTGGTGCAGGGGGTGATAAGTGGTGCAGGGGGTGATAAGTGGTGCAGGGGGTTATAAGTAGTGCAGGTGGTGATAGGTGGTGCAGGGGGTGATAGGTGGTGTAGGTGGTGATAGGTAGTGCAGGTGGTGATAGGTAGTGCAGGGGGTGATAGGTAGTGCAGGGGGTGATAGGTAGTGCAGGGGGTGATAGGTAGTGCAGGGGGTGATAGGTGGTGCAGGTGGTGATAGGTGGTGCAGGGGGTGATAAGTAGTGCAGGGGGTGATAAGTAGTGCAGGGGGTGATAAGTGGTGCAGGGGGTGATAGGTGGTGCAGGTGGTGATAGGTGGTGCAGGAGAAGTTCCCTGCCTGTATACCCTCAGCCCTGTCCAGGTGGCCCCCCCCTCTCTCTCTCTGGTCCGGTGAATCGGGCAGTGATCGGATCACGTTGATATGTGTGATAAGGACAGAGGAGGGATTGTCCTACCTTGGTGAAGTGCCAGGCAGAGGCACAGCACGATCCAGCACTGCCATCTATCACAGGTGGGAGTCGGAGACCTCCGGGACAAATCCATCTTTGCCAAAACTGCTCGCAGACTGCGGGGCTTGTCATGCCTCTTCCAGCACTTCTAATGATGAACACACAATACAGGAAATGTCACCACACAGGACATAGGGGACAGCGCCCCCCACAGGACACAATCACACCTCACCCCGGGGATTACATTCTCACTGATTGTTCTAAACAAATAGCAACACATTTCTTTATTTACTGAACTTCCTCCGCTTGTGTCATTTTATTATCAGCAAAACTGTCATTTACACACAGATGTGCTGGTTATTTATAGCAATATTAGTTCTATGTGTTTATTTCCCTGGTGAGGGTGATATTTCCAAACACAGTGCCTATGTAATACATTGTTATTGTACACAGCTGCCTGTGCTGGGGTTACATTGTTTCCAATTCAGTCACTAGGATTGTATAGTTTAACCCCTTAAAGAGCCTGCAAGCATCAAGCCTAATGCACACTACTAGCCCTGCTTGGTTGAACAAATAAAAACTGACAGCTCAGGTCAGAGCCACTGTACTAACTATTTGATGTTAGTACATGGATCTCCCCTGCTGTTCTATTGTGTTCTGACAGGGGGGCACCCCCCCCCCCACTGCCAGAACACTCCGGTCAGCGCTCTCAGCCATTGGCTTAGAGCCCTGATTGGGAGCTGATCGGCAGACCTTTTTCAGTCATGCCCCTTTGTTTTTATTGCACCAGTCAACGTCCCACCTGGCATTCGGCCCGTGGGTACCGGGCTTAAGGCTTGGTTTACACTATTGCAAATTGGATGCGGGTTCCCCGTATCGAATTCGCAATAGCAGGAGATTTTGACCGCCTCTTTATAGAGCCAGTTCACATATCTCCGCTGCGGCTCCGGTGAGAATTGCACAGGAGCCCTGTGCGTCTTTTGGTGCTTTCAGGTCCGAATTTAGCCAAAAATTCCACTAGAAACGGTGAACGGCGACGCACAGGACCCCCTACTCTGAGCCGCATGCGAAGATAGTGTGAACCCATCCTTAAGGTCCCGTTCACACATATTGCAGTAAACTTATGTTTTATCACCTGAGAAAAATGTAGGTCACCAAAGGACATAACGAAAACAATTGTTTTCTAAGTGTCCTGTTCACAACACAACGCTGGTGTCATGTGCAGTGTGGTGTGTGTTGTGTTCAATTGGTACATGTATGCTTTTTAACACAATGCACAACAACAAAAAGCAAATCTATTGAGAAAAACGCTTTTTATTATTTTGGCCCTTACAAGGACACTAGCAATTTGACATGCATAAAAATAAATGTCAACACACGTTAAAATTCACGTCAATACACATCCATTTTTCGAGCATCTTAATACACGTTTATAAGTGAACAGGCCCTAATGGAGATGGTTTCAGGGCCAATTTACACTATGTGCAGTAGAACGTCTGTCACCGCAGGGGCACATAATTGCTTCCTGTGTGTCCCATTCACACTGGCTGATGCTGCACTTAAAATGCAGACATGCTGCATTTTATCGCAACGCACTGTCCAAATAGCACTGCAATGAATGCACCGCCCGATATTGCAGTGAATGAAGTGTACATTTTGTACACTTCGAATAAAGCTGGTACAGAAAAGAAAAAAGGTGCGCTGAATTGTGCACCACACTGCCCCCTAGCCTGCCGGAGCGCTGAATTGTTCTGGCTGCTCTGCGATTATACAGATGCAGTGTGAATTGGCCAGCAATCCTGAGCCAAATAAAACGACAGGATCCACAATACTGAGCTCCCCGTTGGCCACTATGTCTGTCGCACACAGTGATGCGTAATCTGTAAAAGTGAAATTTTAATAATAAAAAAAAAAATTGTGAACAGGCGTTTTTTTTAGTGCAGAAGAGACATAATGGGTGAAATTAAGAAAAGTTGCCACACCACTTTTTTGGTGTTAATTCCTCTTGTTAATCTATTGTGCCAAATTCAAGAAGGATCTGCAACACTCTTGGTTCTGAACAGTGACTCGTGCGCCGGGTTCAGGTAGATCTAAAATGTACCACTAATTATGGCTTTTCGCCAAAGTCAAAATAAAATACCGCCAGTTGGTATATTACAAAACTGGAGCTACTTAAGATGAACTTTCTTTTTGGCGTACAGAGGGGGAGACCCTGGTGCAGATGGTATTTTCAAAAGTGTCCTGCATGCGTTCTAAAAGTGGCACAGTGTGCATCAAATAAATGCACAAGTTCTAGACAGGTACATGCTGCGGCACGTTTAGAAACGCACGCGAGACACTTTCGCATAATCTGTCTGCACCAGTCTTTATGAATTTCAGGGACTATGCCTCTTCTGTATTAAAGTTTCTTACTTGCCTACCTAAGCTTGCAGCTCAGTGTACAATATCTGCATCTGCTGAAAGTCAATCAAAACAGAAGACTGGTACCGGAAAGAAGACCTGCCAAAGATGTCAGCGGCCAGTCAAGGAGCTCCAGGACACCGTACCCACTATCACAATTTAAAAATGGCGCAGCTGTGCGAGGCCCCTAGCACACCGCTGTGTCATTCATTCACAGAGTTCTGTGAATGAATGAACTACAAGTACCATCGGCCACTGCAGCAGACAGCTTGTAGTTGTTAATGAACTACGAGGACGCTACTGGTGAGCACTCTCATAGTTCATGGATTCTTGCTGCAGTTCAGTAACTGCCTGCCCATATCGGTGGTATAGACCAGGGGTCTCCAAGCTTTATAAACAAAGGGCCAGTTTACTGTCCTTCAAACTTTAGGAGGCTGGACTGTGGCCAGTGGGGGAAGAAAATGTCCTGGCATCAGTGGAAGTAAACAATGACCCATCATCGGTATTGGGGGGAGTAACAGTGCCCCATCATTGGTATCCATGGGATATATAGTGCATGGGTCATTTATGTCATTGGGAAGAATAGTGCCCCACCATCGGTGTCAGTGAGAAAAATAATGCCCCATCATTGGTGTTAGTGGGAAAAATAGTGCCCCACCGTTTTGTGTCAGTGGGAGAAATAGTGCCCCATCATTGGTGTCAGTAGGAGGAATAGTGCCCCATTGTTGGTGTTGGTGGCAGGAACTATGCCCCGTTGTTACTAACAGTGGGAGGGAATAATGCCGCAAGGGCCAGATAAAAGCATGCAAAGGGCCGAAGTTTGGAGACCACTGGTATAGCCAGACAGTGTACTGAGAGTCTGCAGGAGCCTGCCATTGCACCCGGGATCTACTGATCGCCGTTGCAATGCTTTACAAGCTCCAGTGTAAAAAAATAATAAGGCCTGGTTCACACCTATGCATTGTTTAGTGCGTTTTCAGTTTTGCAGAAACACACTACAGTCCATTTAACATGGTTAACGTGGTCACATTCACATCTGTGCATTTTATGGAAAAGGCCAGGGACCAGCAGGTTGTGTTTTTGGTTCTGTAGATTTCAATAAATCAAAAATGTGTATTGAAAAATGCAAAATACACCTGAAATATGCATCAACTGCAACCTGTATAGGAGTGAATCAGGCCTAAATGCACTTTTTTTTACCTCCCAAAAAATGTGCATTTATTATTATTATAATTTTTTTTTTTATAAAATGTGAACTTATCCTTTAAAGCGGTAGTAAACTCTTATAAAAAAAAAAAAAAAAAAAAGTTTCTTCCTGCAAAGCAATATCATAATGTGCTAGTACATACTAACACATTATGAAAGACTTACCTTGAAATTAAGCCAGCCAGTGCTGTCAACGCTGCAGAGGCTTCCATCTTCAACCGGGTTCACGGGCTGCCGTGGCTTGAATGGCCAAGCTGGCATGACGTTACTCCTGTGTATATGCGCAGGAGTCTCGGCACACAGCTCTGAAGGAAGGGCACGGTATGCCATTCCTTCATAGCGCATGCACCGGTGATGTCACCCGTGCCCTTCCTTCAGAGCTGTGTGCCGAGACTCCTGCGCAAAAGTTATGTCCTAAACGATGCACGTTTAGGAGATATTCATTTTACCTACAGTTAAGCTTTATTATAAGCTTACCCGTAGGTACAAAATAATCAAAGAGAGTTCACTACCACTTTAAGCCTAAAACAGCATCTCCTGTGATGATTGGCACGTGTAAGGCCATATTGAAGAAGAGCTTGTACTGTGGGTGGCTAACACAAGAGAGGAATTTCTGAAGAAGCTGTTTGTGTCCTGGCAGAGGCCCAGCTTCTGAATGAAGCCATACTTCTGCTAGTGGGCACGCTCTATCAGACAAGATGCTCTTTTTAAAGGAAATCTCTTCATCCAGCATCCATTAACATAATTTCCACTGGTGACTTACAAAAGCTACAACTGCCTTGAATTTCAATCAGTAAATACATGGACATCATAGTCATCTTCTTGTTGTAATGCACATAGTCCCACATTGTCTTCAGCTTCATAATTCCTTCCCTGCCTAAGTCTGCCAATTCATTTTTGAAATGTCCTAGTTGCTGTTTTTTTTATTTTTTTTATCTTTTGGTTTTGAATATGCTCATATAAGAAAACAAAAACATATGCCGTGGCCTCCAGACACTCTTTGATTTGTGTAGGTCCTAATGGTAGGTGTTAATGCACCACCTGGGACACTTAAACCCCTTTACCTAATTGCATTTTGTTAATTAAGTCAATTTAGCTACATTTGAAAGGAACCTTTTAGCAAAGGTAACATGACAAAGAAGCCCATCTTTTCTCCGCACTCATAAGAAAGTGTACACAGAGATTTACTAATTAAGCCAGGATGAAGATGGGAAGTGTGTCACTAAAACGTGCAAGCCAACAAAACATCTCCTTTCTTTCACAATAGGAACCATAGGCACTGACATGGCGCAAGGAAAATGTACTATAGCAGGTACAGATTCAAAGAGAGTTTCCTTCCGCAAACACTGAGCATTAAGCAACGATATAATGTCAAAGAAAATATCCAAGCAACATTAAATTGTAAGGTGGAGAAAATATCAGAGCCATGCTTGAGATCGCGATACGCCTCATGCCCTAAAAGATGGCCCTTCGGCTGGGAACCACAGAACTGTAGATGATATGATTGTTCATGGGATGAATAGAGGGTACTGCTCTTGCCCATGGGCAAAAGGCCAATTCGAGAGCAGAGAAGAGGGGAGAAACGGGTGAGAGGGAGGCCATCTCTGTCCCGGAGGCTCACTACAGAAGTGTTGGTGTACCGCTACAGATTACAGTTCCAGGAAACGCATAGGTGGCTGTGTTGATGGAAAGTAATCTAACCAGGGCTGCTAGGTACGTAAAATTTATTGTGGGTTTCAGTTAAGATCACCGTAAATTTTTCATTCACTAGGGTACCGTGTACCCGAATTTTCACTCATTTGAGATTAAGAATCTGTGTCTTCCACGCTTTTGCAATCGTCTGTTTCGTGGCCGAAAATATGTGGGTCACAGGAGCGCGCTCCCGTTTTGGTAGCGCCTTCTATTGGTTTGTGTAGAAGCGCCTCCCAGGGGTCTTTTCGGAAATGTATGTGTAATACCAAATCAACCATATTGTAGACCCTTATCCACAATCGTCTGACCTTTGGGCATGTCCACCATATATGCCATCATGTCACCTAGGTCTGAGCATCCCCTAAAGCATGTGGATGGATAGGTAGGGCGACATTTAGCAATTCTAGCTGGAGTACCAACGGGGGACAGTATTTTGAAAGCGTTTTCTAGAGTTATGATTTTGCGGGGAGAGCAAAATGGTGCATCCCAGATTTTATTCCAGGTCTCAGGGGTTTGGGTTGGCGCTAAAGTCTCTCTCCCAGTTGGTGCAGTAAGATGGAGTATGCAAATTCATATTACTTAGGATGGAGGAGTATAATAGGGAAATGGGTCGTGGGGGTCATCCAACATTTGGTTTCAAATACTGTTGAGTCAGGGATGTCGTATGTGTCTTTGAGATATTGAAAGGTGACGACGCCCTGAGTGGACAACAGAGACCGAATCGTCTTCAGATCCTTGTTGCGCCACCAATGATAGCTACCTGTCCTTTCTTAGAAGTAGATGTAGTGTTGATGATCATAAGGGTGGATTGAACAGTGTTAGTATATAGTGTAAAGGGTTCAAACCTCATGGCCCTGGGTCAGATCATTCTGAGACTACCTTCTCTTCCAGTCCTTTCAAAGGTTTATGGAGTACCCAGTAGATAGCTTACCTTGAGAGTGCCTGTCCTCCTAAAATAGCTGAATGATGTTTACCCTAAGATCACACTTCTGCGTGTGGCTGCGGGTGCAGGAATCACCATGATTCCTGCATCTGTAACCACAGGAAAAAAACGCACTGCTCTGCGGAAATGCGCAGGGCTGCCATTCATTCTGAATGGCACCCCCATGCATGTAAAATTGCAGTGTTTGTGCGGGAACTGACACACCGCGGTAGCGTTTTTTAAAAGGAGCTTGCACCTTTTTTTTGTGGAAACGCAGGCACGGCAACCCATTAAAATGAATGGACTGCTATGCCCGTGCTAACATGGTCCACAAACACGCAGGGATGTGAACCTAGGGTTAGGCTACTTAAACACAGCGTAAACAGTGCAAAAATGCAGTAAAAACGCATATTCGTTATTGCAGCATTTTTGCAGTGTTTTTATTGCGTTTTTTGCTGTGTTTCCAGTGCTTTTTGCATCTTTGAAAAAAGGACATTTGACTCAAAAAATGAACCAAAAACGCAACTGTGCATGTGTTTTTAATGCAGTTTAAATTATTTTCAAAGAAGAGGAGAATTTCTGGTTCCCTTTTTTACTGCGCCAAACATGCAGCAAGCAGGACTTTGAAAAATGCAACGCACCCGCAACTGACCAGTGTGAAGAGTTCCATAGGATTTAATAGACTTGCGTTTTTTTCCGATTTTTTTTTTTTTTTGCACAAAAATCTAAGCAAAACTGATTAGTGTGAAAGCAGCCCTAGTTTTCTAAAAACAATTGAACTTTTTATTAAAATACTTTTTTTTTTTTTTTTTTTTTTTTTATCTTGTTTCCATCTTTTTTTTTTTTTTTTTGCATCTCAGTGTTGCTGATCTCCTGACTACATGCACTCCAGTGCAATCTCTGAATAGGCTTTTTCACAGCAGATTTTCTCATGGTAACAACAGGGGCCCATGCTTGAGTGAAGTGTATTAAAACAGCCGAGTGACAACACAGAAGCACAATTGGCAGACAGGGACAGAGCATTGCCACTCTAAAACAGGAAGCGACTAAACAAGGACATTCATGGCAGGATCACAATATATTATTTTAATGAAAGCTGCAGATATTAATCACTTTAGCCCCGGAAGGATTTACCCACTTCCTGTGCAGGCCATTTTTTGCAATACGGCACTGCGTCGCTTTAACTAACATTTGCGCAGTCATGCGGCCGCTGTACCCGAACAAAATTAATGTCTTTTTTTCCCACTAGTAGAGCTTTCTTTTGGTGGTATTTGATCACATATGCAGTTTTTATTTTTTGCGCTATAAACAAAAAAAGAGTAACAATTTAGAAAAATAAATAAAAATCTTTTACTTTCTGCTATAAAACCTTTCCAAAAAAATGTAAAAAAAAAAAAATGAATTTATTCATCAGTTTAGGTCGATATGTATTCTGCTACATATTTTTGGTAAAAAAAAAACGCAATACGCGTGTATTGAATGGTTTGCGCAAAAGTTATTGCGTCTACAAAATAGGGGATAGATTTATGGCATTTTTATTATTTATTTTTTAGTAGTAATGGTGACGATCAGTGATTTTTAGTGGGACTGCGACATTGCGGCAGGCAGATCGGACACCTAACTGATATTTTTGACACTTTTTTGGGAACCAGTGACATTATTCCAATGATCAGTGCTAAAAATATGCACTGTTATTGTACTAATGACTTTGGCAGGGAAGAGGGTAACATCAGGGGCGATCAAGGGGTTAAATGTGTTCCCTCACTGTGTGTTCTAACTGTATGGGGGACTGTGTGACTGGGGAAACACACAGATATGTCTTCCTGCATAGCAGAAAGACAGGATCTGTGTGATCTCCCCTGTCAGAACGGAGATCTGCCTTGTTTACACCGGGAGATCCCCGTTCGGTCACTGCGGGGAACGATCGCTGCAAGCACACATAACATACGTTAGTATTGTGCTGCATCATAAAAGTGTTGTGATCCTGAGTCTATGAACAGCGTACTTAGTGCCCATTACACTAGACACTAGATGCATTTTACTATCTATTCATGCATGTACTTTTAAATGCTATTTGTATGCTACATTTCTTGTGACAATTCCATCAGATTGGCTTAAATACTGTAAATGTGGGTCAACGTGCCAAAAATATAGCATGCATAGACCACTGTAAGAAACAATGGTTTTTCACAGAAGGGTATATTTGCCTTGGAAATACAGCAGAATGCATGACAACATGTCAGGATGGAACAAATCCCAAACAGGGTTGTTGACAGTTTAATAAAAATGTGAATGTTTCTCTAGATGGCAGAGCAAATATTACATTTATGAGACAATGAGCTCCTGCTTGTTTACATACAGTTTTTTTTATTTCATTATGTAGCTGCCTTAGGCGAGCCAAAGACGGAGCAAATTTCTTTCCTGTAGACTGTGTTGACCATGGCATCCCTCCTACTGAGCCACTGTGTTCTCCCAGCGGGGGAAGCCTTCCCTGCCGGGAGAACACATATTATTGCTAGCAGCTATAACAGCCGCTAGCGATAATCGCATGTAAAACCCAGCAGGCTGGTTTATACGATCAACTTGAATACATTCAGCTTTCCCATAACTTGGTTTGAATCTCAGTCGATTTAGCAGGATTCAAACCGTTAGGATTTCAATCAGCCTTAGGATTCAAACAATTAATGGGCAGGCTGAGTGTACCAAGTTGATTGATCGATCAACTTTGGTACAACCAGCCTGCTGGATTCGCTTGCTTGATAATCACTGTCTTCTCCCGTGGACTCCCTCCCGTAGGGTGAAGACAATGTCTTGGCAGGAGGGATTCTCCTGTCAGTACTGTCTGTGTTGATGGGGGAATCGTGCTAATTTCTTTCCTGCAACCACAGGTCTATGGCCTGCCTTAGTCTCGGGGGTTCTGCACTCAGACAATCATCAGCTTTGAGGCAATGTAAAACATTCCCTATATCTTCCCTGGCAGCTGGCAGTGCTGAATGACTATAACATGTTTGCCGAACACATCTCAGATGCTGCATGCACAAAAATGAATGTTTTTAGTAAACACAGCACAAACAAGGTTTAAGTCATTCAAGCGGAGTTCTAGCTTTTTTTTTTTTTCAAAAAAATACCCTGCTTATAGCTTGTAAAAAATTGGAGAGGGATTTGGGGTGGTGTGAAATATTACAAAACGGTTAAGCACAGTTCTGCAGTGATCGACCCTTTTTCTCTCCCTCTCGGTAAACAGCAGCAACACACTCTTTCAATCACAGCTGGGAACCATAAGATAGTTTTACAGAACAAGTATAGCTAGACTGGGACAGTCCATAGATTCACGGCTGAGGACCATGAAGTAGCTTTAGCACAAGTACAGCTAGATAGGTTCACGGCTGGGGACCATGAAGTAGCTTTAGCACAAGTACAGCTAGATAGGTTCACGGCTGGGGACCATGAAGTAGCTTTAGCACAAGTACAGCTAGATAGGTTCACGGCTGGGGACCATGAAGTAGCTTTAGCACAAGTACAGCTAGATAGGTTCACGGCTGGGGACCATGAAGTAGCTTTAGCACAAGTACAGCTAGATAGGTTCACGGCTGGGGACCATGAAGTAGCTTTAGCACAAGTACAGCTAGATAGGTTCACGGCTGGGGACCATGAAGTAGCTTTATGGTGCAGCACATACAGGAAGCTCTACTCACAGAATCCTGGAACCAGATCAGTCCATAGGTGCAACCTCTTGTAAAGTAAACCAGCAACCAGTCCCAGGGACAAGCAGCCCCCTCCTCTCAGCTCACTAATCTATTCCCTCAGAAGGGAAAAAGAAAATTTCCTTAGGGCTCCAAACTATTTGACTGTATCCCTGCCACCAACTGGACCTCGATGCTTAGCTTCATAGTGCAGCAATTTTAACCTGTCAAATTTGCCCATGGAGCTCAGTGGGGCTGCGCAGCAGCCACAAGCCAAATGCTTGCCTTGTGGTTGTGATTGTGACACAGTATTTCAATGCAAAATTCCCATTCGGCTGGGAAAAAAACCCATTCAGGAGGCAGCAATATTACCTCCTGCAACAACAGTGGGAGGGTCTTAAAGGGGAATTAAATACCAGGAGTGTGCGTTAAGTACAAAGTGCAGGGTTCAGGTTAGCGCTACGCACAAAGTGCAGAGTTCAAGGGTGCGATTCATGCAGAGTGCAGGGTTCGGGTGGTGCTGCACACAGAGTACAGGGTTCAGGGTTATGCTATGCATAAAGTGTGCAGGGTTCAGGTGTGCACTGCATACACAGTGCAAGGTTTAGGAGTGTGCGAATGTAGAGTACAGGGGTGCCCCCAAATTCCCCCCACCCCCAGTACAGTGCTCTACTCCCATCCTCAAATCCCCCTCATTGACAGTACCTAATAAAGAACTGCAGCTGCAGAAGAGCAGGATAAGTTACTCAGGAGGAGGAGGGTGTAGTGTAGCTGCTGACCATGTGGGACTAGTGGGCACAAGCTTCAGGAACTGTTGCCTGCAGACAAGCTCTGGGTTCCATCTATCTATTTAAGCAGAGAGGCAGCAGACAGAGCACAATTAAGACTCTGCAGCTATAACTAGAGGAGCAGGATTGGCAAATGTGGCACCCTGCATCTTCCACCACTGGCTCCAGCCTACTTCTATTTAAAAAATAATCCTATCCTATAATAAAACTGGTTCCAAACTCTGCCTGGATAAGTGGTTGCTGGTGCTGCATCAAGCTGTAAAGGGGTACTCTCTTACACTTGCTGAGTCAACACTAACCTGCCTTAAAAAAAGAGCTGATTTTTGCTGACATAACATTTACTGAGAGCTGTAAATTGATTTATATTTTTTTACAAACTGTCAATTTACTGACGGTTGGCAACCCTGTACTCTAGTTACAGCAGGAGCCAAAAAACAAAACTAGGAGGGTGCTACATCAGGATCTTTATTTTAAGCCTTGTGGCTATCATTTACAAACTTTTGTGACATTCGTATATAGAAAAGGGTTATTGTATCAACACTGAGTGGTACTATGGACACTACATAGATATATGGTGCCACGTGCCTGTGAAGGGGCGTATGTTTCCCGTGCTTAGAACTGTCCCTGCACAAAGTGTCATTTTTGCAGGAAAAAAAGCTATTTAAAATCACTCATGAATTGCCGGCTCCCGTAATACAGAGAACAGTCATTCATTGAAAGTCATTGATAAAAAAAAAAAAGTCATTGATAAAAAAAAAAAAGCGTGGGGTTTCCCCCAAATTCAATTACCAGGCCCTTCAGGTCTGCTATGGATATTAAAGGGGAACCCCGCTTCAAATTTAAAAAAAAATGACGTAGGGGTCCCCCTAAATATCCATACCAGACTCTTCAGGTCTGGGATGGATTTTAATGGGAACTCCGGTCAAAAAAAAAAATGGTGTGGGGTCCCCCTCAAAATCCATACCAGACCCTTATCCGAGCACGCAACCTGGCAGGCCGCAGGAAGAGGGGGGGACGAGAGCGGCCACCCCTCCCTCCTGAACCATACCAGGCCACATGCCCTCAACATTGGGAGGGTGCTTTGGGGGTCGTCCCCCGCCCCCCTCTGACGTCTTGGGGAAAACCATAGGGAAGTCTCCATGACGTCCCTGTGTGTCAGAGGGGGGCAGGGTCACCAGGTGGCCCCGCCCTCCGTTATAAAAGAGGTGTCAGACGCAGCAAAGCCTCACACAGCGGGATCCGGGATCTGGGGGTCCCCTTGTTAAAGGGGGCTTCCAGATTCCGATAAGGCCCCCGCCTGCAGACCCCCACAACCAATGGCCAGGGTTGTGGGGATGAGGCCCTTGTCCTCATCAACATGGGGACAAGGTGCTTTGGGGGGTCACAGACCCCCAAAGCACCCTCCCAATGTTGAGGGCATGTGGCCTGGTACGGTTCAGGAGGGAGGGGGGCCGCTCTCGTTCCCCCCTCTTTTCCTGCGGCCTGCCAGGTTGCGTGCTCGGATAAGGGTCTGGTATGGTTTTTGGTGGGACCCCACGCCATTTTTTTTTGGCCGGGGTTCCCCATAAAATCCATCCCAGACCTGAAGGGTTTGGTATGGATATTTAGGGGGACCCCTAAGTCATTTTTTTTTAATTTGAAGCGGGGTTCCCCTTAATATCCATAGCAGACCTGAAGGGCCTGGTAATTGAATTTGGGGGAAACCCCACATACATGTCCCCTGGGGCAGGACCCAGGTCCCCAAACACTTTTATGACAATAATTTGCATATAGGCTTTTAAAATTAGCACTTAAGATTTCTCCCATAGACTTTTACAGGGTGCTCGTGGCTTTTCAAATTTGCCGTGAACACCCAAAATTGTTCGCTGAACAGGCGAACAGGCAATGTTCGAGTCGAACATGAGTTCGACTCGAACTCAAAGCTCATGACTACTCCTGAGAACTGATTCCACGGGTATAACAAGGCATCTGTTCTGCACGCTAGCAAATCCTTTAATCTTGACCAAAAATTGTCGATTGCTTTGTTGAACCTGGACACAAACAGATCTACATCTGGGATCCCCCATCTTCGACATATTAACCGGAAGATATTGGGGTGAAGGAACCATTCTCCCGGGAACAACTGCTGGTGACTCAAGTAGTCCGCCTGCCAATTTTCTATTCCTAGAATGAAGACTGCGATAGGCAAAGTACATTGTTTTCTGCCCAAGATAGGATATGATTCACCTCTCTCTGGGCTGCACAACTTCTTGTGTCCCCTTGGTGATTGATATAGGCCATTGCTGTGGCATTGTCGGATTGGATCCTGGCAGGGCAATTCCGTAAACTGAATGTTCAGGCCCTCAGGACCAAGTGCTCTGCCCGAATCTCTAGAATGTTAATGGACAAGGCTATTTCTGATTTGGGCCACTTCTCTTGGACAGTTGCCTCTTCCAGGACTGCTCCCCAACTCCAAAAGAGGTTCCATTATGGCGCTCACCTTTGCCTGGGGCAAGAATACCGTTTTCTGGGTGTATCTATGATCAGACCCAAGTATTTTAGCCTTCTTCATGGTTTTAAGAGAGATTTCTCTAGGTTGAGAATCCAACCTAGGTATTCCAGGTAGTTGAATGTGGTGACCATACTTTGGTCTAAGCGGGCTACCGACTGGTCTATCAAGAGCAGATCGTCTAGGTAAACTATAATCGTTATACCTTGGGCCCTTAATCTGGCTAGGGGAGGGGCCAGAACCTTTGTACACACTCAAGGTGCAGTAGCTAGACCAAAAAGCAGAGCTACACACTGAAAATGAAGATTTCTACCTTGAAAAGTAGATATTACTGGTGAGCGGGGAAATGGGCACATGGAGGTATGCATCTTTGATGTCGATTGACGCCAGAAGTTCTTCTTCTTGTAGGATGGAGACAACTGATTGGATTGACTCCATGCAAAAAAGGCATCGATTTCGATTTTTTTGAGATCCAGAATGTCCATTCGGTTTTGGCACCGTGAAAAAAGGTTTGAACGAAACTCCAACCCCTGCTCTTACATGGGGACCACCATGATCACTTCTTGCCAAAAGATGGTCCAATGTTTGAAAGAAAGCCTTCTTTTTCTCTGGATCCTTAGGAACGTTTGATCTGAGAAAAGGAGGAGACAGGAATTCTTGGAACTCCAGTTTGTACCCCTCCAGTTTGTACCCTGGAGCTATCGAGGAAGTCCCCCATCTCTCGACACTCTTCCTGCCAGACCCTTGAGAACTGCAGAAGTATTCCCCCTACTCGAGCGAGCGGGGGTGCATCCTCATAAGGAGGCTTTAGTATTTTGTAGGTTTCCTCCCCCAAGACTTCTTTTTTCCCTGGGGTTGACCCTGAGGATAACCTTTTGAACTTGCTCCATTGTTATGTGTTTTGTTAGGTTCTCTAATTGCTTTACACATTCTTCCCTTACTCCATTTACTTTATATCTGATGTACAGCCATGTGTCATCTCTGCTGTCTGTTATGATTTCTATAAAGATAATATACAGGAGTTAATTGTTCATGTATACTGTTATTGTATTCAGTTTGTATTTTCTGTATCCATTGTTTTGTTAATCTTCTCAATAAAAATTATTTGGAGAAAAAAAAAAAAAAAAAAAAACCTTTTGAACTTGACTTCGGAGGCGGTGGTGACTGCCTGGAGGCTGATGCCCCTGGTACAGGAGAAGGAGCTTGTTAAAATGAAGTACATTTACTCATTTTCTTAAATGGCAAAGGGGTATTTTCTTCCACTAGAATTTCTTTGGATGTATTACCCAAATTATCCCCAAACAGCCATTTCACCGCAAAAAAGAACACTAGCCAGGAGCTTCTTGCATGGCTCTTAGCGAAGGGCACGAGGCCTGAAGGATAGAATCTCTCATAGCAACTATTGCAAACATAAAGCTGCTAGTAGCTTGCCAGATCCAGGGCCTGCTGAACAGGATAACCTTGAGCACCTGTTTAAACTGGTCTCTCAACGATTAACCAATTACTGTCAGCGCAGGCTGAGACACTCAACCTGCCAGAGAAAAAAGTGTTGTTTTTTTAATAGGAGCTTTTTATCCGTTGGATCCCTAAGCATTTGAGCATTGTCTGCTGGACAAGTCAAACTTTTATTCACAGAGGATATAGCAGCGTTAATTGCTGGTATACCCCACTTTTAGTGAATTTTTTCCTCCATAGGATAAAGTGTGAAAAACTTTTTAGGAGGGAAAAATGCTTATCTGGGTAATCCCACTCAGATACAAAAAGCTTTGCCAGCAATGAATGGACAGGAAAAGCATGCACAGCTTGAGGAGGCTTTAGCGAACCCAAACACTCCATAAATGTGGAGTGGACCATTCAGTATGAAATTGCACCAATCTACAGATTGTGAAGCTGATCCCCCCGCATTTGACCCCTCAGAAGAGGAGTTATCAGCCTCTTCACGGTCCCCTAAGAGAATTCATCTTCTCCCGCCCCCAGTTCCTCAGTTTGAGGGTCCTGGGTAATGGAAGAGAACATTTTGCATTTTGTCCCACACTGGGATGCGATTAAAGCCACTAACCTTTTTTCCAATCCTATCATGGCTGAGGAAAAAATACCTTTTTAGTAATATAGACAGGGGCTGCAGTGTTAAAAACAGTTGCAAACATTTCATGGCCCCGAAGCTCACTCTGACCAGCCACCCCCCCTCAGGGGAGGATGCAATTGTAGAGATGAGTAAGCTTTCCAGAGCTTGAGGAAGACCCTTTTAGCCCTTTTTTGGGGGTGTTTTAACCCCCCCTTCTGACCTTGCACAAAAGCAGAGGTACTACCAGAAGAAATCGCATCCACTGCTTGAGCAATAGTCCAGCCACTGCCGCTGCTATTAACGCTCAGCCTGATGCTATTAATAAATGTGTCAGGGAATGCCTGTGTCACCAACCTCTTATATGCCCCTTTTTGCTATTGTGTCCCTCTGACATCTGCAGCCAGAAAAAAATGATCTTTTAAACATACTCCCACGCTGGCCGTTGGAGGATGCCAATGCAGCGCTAAGCCCCGCCCCGCCCCTTCCATCACATCACGGTCCCCCTCTCTTTTCAAAAGAGGGTTTTCCCGCAGGCCTCCGATCCGACGGGATTGGCGTGTGTGTGGAGGGGGATCGTGAAGAGGAGACCTGTAACAAGCCACCGTGCAGGGGCGGTGAAAAAACGGAGCAGCATCGCAGATCATTTTTGGCTTCCCCCTATGCAGGAAGAGGGGGAGAGCTTTGTCCAGGTGGGGGTTGTTTTGTGGAAGAAAATCCCCCCCCCCCCCAAATCTTACCGAAGGTCTGAGCTGCTCGCCGGAGGGAAGCCTGCTGCTTCTGTGACAAGCGTGATGTTTGAGGAAAGCATGACAAGGTACGTGCTCTATACAGCCCCCAGTGGTGACTCTTAGGCATTACAACATTTACTTTTTTAAAGGAGACATTTCATATGAAAATGTAAAAATTCCTTAGAAACCTCCATCTTTCCCGCCGCAGGGTTTTCTGTGGTAAAAATCAACAGACCCAATCTTCACCTCTCACGGTGGGCTCCGTTACAAAACCTTAAGGAACTGAGGAATCCGGGGAACCCACACTCCTTGACCCGTAAAGCACCCTGCCAGGAAAAAACGTTATGGCTGAAAAAAAACAAAGCTCTGGATCCTGGGGTCCAGCTCTCTAAAATGAGACGTGTAATGGGCTAAACCGCGTTTCTTCTGCCACGAGGCTTGGGTGCCATTCAATTTGACCTGAAAAGACACTTTGAATGGATCCAGCTGCATAGCTAGCCCCAGCAAGTATTGCTCCAGTGGAGCTCAGCACAGCACATCTTTACTCGTGACCAACACCTTAGACACTGGCAAAAAAACTGAGGTACTCCCAGTAGTGGGAGGGGTTATATAGGGAGGCAACTTCCTGTTTAGGGTGTGCCAGTGTCCATCACCTGAAGGTAGCCTATAACCCACATAGAATATATAGCTAAATATAACTGATTTATCACTACATGGAATCTGACAACAAATGCATTTGCTGTATAGTAACGGTGAATCCAAGAGTACAGTTATATTGCAGTGAAGTATTATCTTGCTCTACATGTTACGCATCTTGCGCTTCTTCAGGAATATTTGAGTAAAATGAACTATAAAACACAGGCTCACAGCTAAAAGCGATGCAGACAGATTACAGAGCAGCTGTTGAGGGGTCTGAAAATCCCATCAGAGGGTAGAGAACCGTTGTAAACATGACCAATGTTCACAAATGGGAGGAGGTATAGAGCTAAAGGTAGCTGAAGGTAGATGCAGTGAAGTGGCAGAGAAAGGTGAAGAAATGATCACTAGCACAAATCCCCCCTCATAGTAAACATTGCCACGAATTTACACAAAGTAATTGATCACAGATTCCCCTCAGAAATCCCTCAAAAACGTGCAGCCGCCTGTGTAGTAACACAACAAGTGTATATAGGCAGGTAGCAAAAAAGCTAAGGGTTAACAGTGCGTGCATATGTCCCTTCTTTGAGGGAGTGAAAAATACAGGAGGAAACCTCATGGTCTTTGGGAAGTCGGAGGTGTGACCATGCATGCGAAAATGTAATTGCTGTTTAACATCGGAGTACCCATCAGCGAGACCTTGGCATGGGTCTAAGGATTGGACTTCCTCTATATTGCCATTGGGGGACACCACTCTACTGATCAGGATAGAACAACACAGCTCTTGAAAAAGGGAGAATGAGGAGTAGTTCCTGGTTAAGTGGAAAGGTCTGGTCTGATTCTTGTTGAGAATAGTGTGAATATATGGGAACGGTGGCGGTGGTGGCTGGGTGAAAAAAGTCACCTAGGTAGGGTGGTCTGGCATGTGATGCTCCCTAAAGTTAAAATGGGCCCCTATTTTAGGGCAACAAATTCAGGTAATTCTTGCTGCCACCACTTTAAGAACCTGTCACTATGGCAGTGGCAGTTTCTTAAATAATCACTGTCTGTTTCCAGATTAAGAAATTGGCAATAGCTTGGACCAGATTTGAACTGGCGTACAAAAAGACATGGGACATGTCTATGGTGGGAAGCTGTTATTAACGTGACACATGCACATTCGGCTACAAAATAAAAAAAAGGGCCTGGGTATAGTCACGATGCCTATATCTCTGAGTGGGTGAAGCCTGGAGGGGAACTGAGACCAGTTCCCCATCAGTTCCACCTTTCACGATTGGGATTTGGAATTTTGCCACTTCTAGGAATCACCTTTGCACTGTGTGAATAGATTACCAGTCATCTGGGATCTTTTTACCATGTATAGGACTTTACCATCACTCTTGTGTTTATCTATGCTATTAAGGACGTTTTACATTCAGCACGGACTTTGTTTGCACATTTGTGATATTTGTTAAGTCCTGCACTGTCTTGTTTATTTGAATGATATGCCCTGTATTATGGTATTGTGACAGCTGCTATTTTCAATCTGTATATGGTTTTTAGGCATCCAGCGTGTTTATTTTTTTTCTGTTTTTAAATTCAGTAGCAGGACCGACAGAATTCTAAAGAGTGTCTATGACACCGTTTATGAATTTCCCCCATTGTGCACTGGGCCTGACTGATTCAAAGTTTTAGCATGCATATTTTTGGTATGAGTCTCACCTACAGAAGCGTTCAAATTGGTTCATAGTATCAAGGATGACCAAAAATCCAAAAGAATACTGCGCCTGTGAAAAAAACATATATATAGGTGTGAAACTAAAAGCAGCACCTCTAATGTGAGATATTTCCACAATAAATGACAAATAACAATAAATGTGTTGTGCTAATAAACAAATGTGTGAATACAAATAAAATGAGACAGTATTGCAAAATGTCTCAGATGGACCATTAATTTCATATGTGTCTGAATCCGTGACAATACTGTAGATGAAACAAATCCAAATCCCTCCACCATTTTCACAACACGTTTATTGTTCTCTATTCATAGTATCAAGAGCCTGGCATGCTTTGCAAAATGGAGCATAAAAATGTTTGAGTTTTAAATAATGAAAAATGTCAGAGTTTGGCAGGTCATGTGATTCCTAGAGGGTTGGGAAAGTTCTGAAGACTGATCTGTGATTAACTTTGCATTGATACCCACAGCGGTTTGCAGATGTCAGTGTGAACCGCCGGCAGGTGACGTGCGATGCGGGAACCCGCACTGAAATCGCGCTGGTTCCCGCATTGCATATAAGTGAACCGAGACTAAGCTGCTCAAATAGCTCCTCTTTTGGTACATATTGAAGGGGCTGTGTGTAACGTGGTTTTGGTCACGAACCTGTTGTTGTTTTATTGTGTTGACCAGCAACATATTTCCAACCCAATTGTGAGGCACTCCCTTGCTCTTTGGGACAGGCAAAATCTCCGTTTGGTCTCCTTTCACCATGTCACCACCACTCTTGTCATACCTCAAAAATCTGTAATTTTACCCAGCATTTGCCTCTCTATCTTCCTTTCAACCCTGGGTTGCTGCAAAGTTGCGGTGCAAATCGCACGTGATGTCTAGCATCGCACCCGCGTGAACCCAGCCTTTGTAATATTTTGCAAAGTTAGGGAGACCCACTGCTGGCAGGACTTTTAAAAGCAACCTGGATAAAAATACAGCGATTTGAACATTGCCTTTGACTATAACGGCACATATCTCATCCTGTATTCTGAATGAAGTTTCACATACATCTTACTTACTACTCAAACAATTTACAAGTGTCAAAGAGGTCCAAGTCTTCATTCTCTGATTAGGATCTGTTCTTTCTGTTGCAGAAAAATAAAAGCTTTCTTTGATTTTTAGAACAATGCCTTACCCTAGCCCCTGGTGTGTTCCATAGAGAAGTTCATGACTTCCTGGTATGTAGATTTAGGACATAAAAACCAGTAAGACACAGGAAGCAGTTCACCAGCTGACCTCATTAGCGCACACACCCTACACCAATCAATTATGTTTGCATGGCATCTTCGGCATCCTTCCAGGCACGTTTACACGGCTTGCCAATGTAGGCTGACACAGCTGCTCCCCAGAGTCTCTCCAGATGGGCCCAGGCCACATGCTAAACTCTCTGGGGCTGGATACTCCCGATGTAGTGCAAGTGCCTTGCCTTTATGGATACAGAGTAAATGGATAGATAGGTGGGTCCTCCGATTCCAAAGTTTTGGTAAATTTAAAGCAAATTGTATACTTTTAACCTTTCAATAAGATCACTGATGTTCTTTACGGACTGACTTACAAGTGATGCCTCCTATCAATCTATGTGTGTAGCAGTATAGTGGAGTTTAACCTACCTACCAGCAAGGGTTCCTGTTCTGTTTAAATAAAAAAAGTGCACAACCACATTTCGAAGAGAAGAAGCTTCCTAAAATGCTCTGAAGCCACCTTTTGTCCTGAGTTATTGTAGGGATGGAGAAGCCATTAGGACTAGTGCCACCTCGTGTCATGGAAGGGAGCACTGTCCTTTTATTCTGGGATGCTCATGTGCAGTGCGTAATCTGTCTTACTGCCTATGATGGGCTCTGGGGCTGCAAATGGAGAGAGTACACACTGCTTGCGTGGTCCAAAAGAAAAGAATGGCGCTCCCTCCCGTGGCACTAGGGGGGTACTGGTCCCAATGGTTGCCCCATCTCTACAGTAACTCAGGAGCTTCTTCTAAATGTGGACTTCATTGTTTAAAGAGAAAGGGAACCATGGCTGGTTGGTAGGTTTAGCACACTATGCTGCTGTACCTATATGGGAGAGCATGGTTTGCTTTTTTTGTAAAGCTAAACTTTGTGTCTTTATTTAGTATGGTATGTAACAAATAAAGTTACCATGCCTTGTTATAAGTTGTTGTTTTGGTGTGGTTACTTTTTTGCTAAAAGCTCATTGTAAAATACTCCGATATTACCTATACTGTATGCTAGGATAGCTAGATAAAGTGCCTTGAAAAAGTATTCATACCCCTTGAAATTTTCCACATTTTGTCATGTTAAAACATAAATGTATTTTAAATGGCACATAATTGTGAAGTGGAAGGAAAATGATAACTGGGTTTCAACATTTTTTATAAATAAATATGTGAAGAGTGTGGGGTGCACTTGTATTCAGCCCCCTTTAGGCCCCTTTCACACATGCGGACCGTATGTTCGTATTTTATCCATCCATTTTTGGATGAAATACAGACATACAGACATCCCTATGGGATAGCGGGTGTTAGCGGATGAACATCTGCTGACACCCGATATCATCCGTCTCCGCTATGGTCTGATTCTGCAGACGGAGGAAAATCCTATTTTCTTTCTGTCTGCAGAGCGTATCGGATGAACACGGACAGACGGTGGCTATCTCAGCTCCTCCCTGCTAAAGCTAACCCCCTCTGGGAAGCTCTTTCCCAAGGGGGTTAGCTTGCGGGCGTGCTCCTGTGTCATACACTTGCCGTCTATAGACGCCAAGTGTATGACTCGGTCCCGCCCCCCCCCGGCAGCCGCGTCATTGGATGTGATTGACAGCAGTGCGAGCCAATGTCTGTCCAATCAACTGCCAGATTCAGTGGAGAAGAGGACGTCGGGGGACGCGCACAGCAGGTGAACGGACTCAGGTAAGTAAAATGGGGGGGCTGGGGGGCCCATGACAGCAAGGTGTTTTTTCACCTTAATGCAAAAAAATTAACCTTTACAACCCCTTTAATCTCAGTATAAATACAGCTGTTTTGTGAAGCCCTCAGAGGTTTGTTAGAAAACCTTAGTGAACAAACAGCATCATGAAGGCCAAGGAACACACCAGACAGGTCAGGGATAAAGTTGTGGAGAAGTTTAAAGCAGGGTTAGGTTGAAAATATCCCAAGCTTTGAACATCTCATGGAGCACTGTTTAATCCATCATCCGAAAATGGAAAGAGTATGGCACAACTGCAAACCTACCAAGACATGGCCGTCCACTTAAACTGACAGGCCGGGCAAGGAGAGCATTAAGGAGCTGCAGGGATCCACATCTCAGGTGGGAGACAGGACAACTATTAGTTGTGCATGCCACAAATCTGGCCTTTATGGAAGAGTGGCAAGAAGAAAGCCATTGTTGAAAGAAAGCCATACGAAGTCCCGTTTGCAGTTCGTGAGAAGCCAAGTGGGGGATGCAGCAAACATGTGGAAGAAGGTGCTCTAGTCAGATGAGACCAAATTTGAACTTTTTGGCTCAAAAGCAAATCACTATGTGTGGAGGAAAACTAACACTGCACATCACCCTGAACACACAATCCCTACTGTGAAACTTGGTGGCGGCAGCATCATGTTGTGGAGATGCTTTTTTTCAGCAGGGACAGGGAAGCTGGTCAGAGTTAATGGGAAGATGGATGGAGCCAAATACAGGGCAATCTTAGAAGAAAACCTGTTAGAATCTGCAAAAGACTTGAGACTGGGGCAGAGGTTCACCTTCCAAAAGGACAACAACCCTAAACATACCCCCAGAGCTACAATGGGATGGTTTAGATCAAAGCATCATGTGTTATGTCCAGACCTAAATCCAATTGAGAATCTGTGGTAATACTTGGAAATTGCTGTTCACAGACGCTCTCTGTCCAATCTGACAGAGCTTGAGCTATCTTACAAAGAAACATGGGCAAAAATGTCACTCTCTAGATGTGTAAATCTGGTAGAGACATCCCCAAAAAGACTTTCAGCTGTAATTGCAGCAAAAGGTGGTTCTGCAATTATTGACTCAGGGGTGCTGAATACAAATGCACCCCACACTTTTCACATATTTATTTGTAAAAGATTTTGAAAACCATTTATCGGTTTCCTTCCACTTCACAATTATGTTCCACTTTGTGTTGGTCTATCACATAAAATCCCAATAAAATAAATTTACATTTTTGATTGTAACATGACAAAATGTGGAAAATTTCAAGGGGTATGAATACTTTTTCAAGGCACTGTAGATATATAGCTAGATAAATAGATATGTTAAAATTTGAAGAATTCATGCCTTCCCTTATATTACCTAAGCTATCCACCGAACAAATCTCCATACTTAACTCTCCAATCGATACCAAAGAAATAGCCAAAGTGATCAAACACCTCCCAACTCACAAATCCCTGGGCCCTGACGGTCTCCCTTATGCCTACTACAATACTTTTTCACCAATTCTAAACCCACATCTACAATCCCTATACACATCCCTCCTTAGAGGTACCACCCCACACCCACAATTTATGCACGCCAATGTAACAGTAATTCCCAAACCAGGTAAAGACCCCACAATACCCGACAACTACCGCCCCATAGCTTTATTAAACTCAGACTATAAACTTTTTACCAAAATATTAGCTAATAGACTATCACCCACGCTAACGACTTTAATCCACAAAGACCAAGTAGACTTTGTCCTGACGAGACACGCTGGAGACAATACGAGAAGAACCATTGACCTAATTGACTTAGTAACCAAAACCAAACAACCCACCATAGTCCTAAGCCTAGATGCACAAAAAGCATTCGATCGTTTAAGTTGGCCATTTATGTTTGCGGTCTTATGCCCCATACACACGGTCGGATTTTCCGACGGAAAATTTCCTATCGGACAATGTTGTCGGAAATTCCGACCGTGTGTAGGCTCCATCGGACTTTTTCCGTCGCATTTTCCGACGGACAAAGTTTTATCTCCTGCTCTCAAATTTTCTGACAACAAAGTCCTATCGGACTTTTTCCGATCGTGTGTAGCGAATTCCGACGGACAAAGTGCCACGCATGCTCAGATCACATTGCAAGACCAAAGCTATTGGCTACTAGCCTCTACGTAGTCCCGTCGTACGCAACGAACGTCACCACGTTCAGGATGATTGGATTTTCTGACAACTTTGTCCGACCGCGTGTCATGGTTATGCAGCAATCTTCTCCTGTTTGCTTACCTCTCCTCATGTGTTCAGACTAAGAGGCCAGCCACTCTCACCTGGTGGTTTTTATAACCTCTCCTCTAAGCATGGCTCCACCCCAGGCCCTATCAGGGAAACCTATATTAACCTGTGCACTGCAAGCCAGTGGTGCTGATCAACCATTGTGTATCCATGGTGTGTTTGGCTTCCTGGTTCCTGCTTGCCGTGTGCTGTATGTTTGTCTCTGTTACCGACCTTGGTGTGTTCTCAACGATTCCTGTCTGCTTGTGACCTTGACCCTTTGGCATGTCCCCGACCATTCCTGTCTGCTTGTGACCCTGAACCTTTGGCGTGCACTCTGTTGTTCCTGTCTGCTAGTTGCCCTGACCTCTGCCTTATCCCCTTACTACCCTTGTCGTTCCAGCCTGCTGCTTCCTTCTCCTGTAGTCTACTGTGAGCGTGAGCTGTGAGACCCTGGGGGCCGCGACCTGGAGCCAGACTGCAGCGAAGTCCATCCTCACCACTAGAGGCTCTGGCGAACACCTGCTGGCTCTTAGACTCCGCGCCCTGGGGAATCTATGCTCTAGCTCCCACTGGGATCTGTGCTAGTGATCCAGTAGACCTGTGTCTTGAATCTCCCTGGGTATCATCCGCAGCAGTCAGTCCTAAGGTCCACTACCTAGCGGTGCACTTCTGACTCCTACTGAGTGCACCTGTCACCTGGTCTCAGGTGACCTGACACTGTGTGTATGCAACACCAGTGTTGGACAAAATCCGTCGGAAAAAATCCAACGGATTTTGTGGTCGGAATTTCCGACCGTGTGTACGGGGCATTAGACAAATTTGGATTCTCTGGTCCCTTCGTACAAGCTTTACAAGCCCTATACTCCTCCCCTACATCCCAAGTCCAGATGTCCTCCTACACATCACAGAGATTCACCCTTAGTAACGGCACCAGACAAGGCTGCCCCCTACCCCCCCTATTGTTCATACTAAGCCTTGAACCACTTGCAACAGCCATCAGAACCCACTCTGAAATACGGGGAGTCCCACTACGGGGACAAGACTACAAATTGTCACTTTTTGCTGATGATTTTTTTTAGACTATTACCCACCCTGACACCTCCCTACCTTTTCTTCATACTATCCTATCCTCCTTCGGAGCCATATCAGGCTTTAAGATTAACCAGTCCAAAACAGAAGCCCTCCCCATTAACGTCTCTTCAGACTCACTCACCTCTTTACAAAATAGATTTAAATATAGATGGTGTACATCCTCGTTAAAATATTTAGGCATCCATCTTACCCCCTCATACACCTCTCTTTACCAAGCCAACTTTCCCCCTATGTTGCGGAAATAACAAGACTCCTAAATCTTTGGTCCTCCATTCCTATTTCCCTCCTTGGCAGAATTAATGTTCTCAAAATGGCAATCTTGCCTAAACTACTGTACTTATTCAAAACACTTCCAATCTCAGTCCCGATGTCGCAGCTGAAAAATCTCCAGAGAAAGTGCCTGAAGTTTATCTGGAACAGCTCCTCCCATAGGATCGCTCAATCAGTGGTATTTGCCCTCAGATCTAAAGACGGTCTGGCTGCTCCAGACCTCATCAAATGTTATTATGCATCTCACCTTTGGGGAATGGCCTATTGGACTTCTAAAAAGGCCCCAAGCAGATGGGCTGAAATTGAAATGGGTATTACTGCTCCGGTACACCTATGCTATAGGTTATTGCCAACCTCTAACAAATTCATGCCCCAATTAAGATCCCCCGGCCTAGCTCCGATGCTTTTCTCCCTATCTATTTGGAGGAGGTGTGCAGATCGCTTTGCCCTTTCCTCCACATGCTCCCCACTCCGGAATGTCCTCTTTAACCCGGACATTCCGGATGGGTTGTCATATATACGCACACTCTCATGGACACAAGCTTGCATTTTTCAACTGCGACATCTAGTACACCCGATATCATGTAAACTATGTACCTTTAGTGAATTAAAGAAAAAACATGACCTCCCTGCTTCTCTGGAATATTCATACATACAAATTAAACATTATTTCCTTGCCAACTCCCCCTCTCTATCTTTGGAGAAACCTACAGATTTTGAAATATTATGTGCAAATGGCCCATATGAACCCAAATTAATCTCATCTATATATAAGATGTTACATGAAACCACCCCCCCCCCCCCGACAGACTTTACGCATAATTATATGAGGAAATGGTCCCGAGTATTGAATTGCCCCGATTTTGCTACTAGACTGGGGTAAAATATGGGAATCCACTTCTAAAATTTCACGCTGTGTAACTCAAAAAGTAACTGCCATCAAGATATTATTTTTTTGGTACAGAACCCCTGATATACTCCATGCTCAAAACCCATCTGTCTCCAATCTTTGCTGGAGATGCAGGGAATCTGTGGGCACTCATTTCCATATCTTTTGGGAATGTTCTGTTCTTGATCCCTACTGGTTTGAGGTCCACAAGCTACTATAATCGTTGCTCTCCAACACCATACAAAAGACTCCCATACACTTCCTTCTGGGCCTCCCCCTTCCAGGTATTCCCAAATCACTGCAGAAACTTGGGGCTTTTATATTATTAGCAGCAAAACGAGCCATTCCTAGGCAATGGCTATCTCCATCCCCCTTTCCATCATCTCCTTACTATAATTACAGAAATATGCAGAATGGAACATATGACCGCAAAGATTGATGGCAATTTACCCCTGTTTGATAAAATCTGGAAAAATTGGGACAACTCAATATACCCCCTTGAATCCGACACCTACACTACTCCTTAACTCTCGTTGGTAACACCCTCTGAACAACCCTTTTTTTTTGTTTTCCTTTAGATACACTGTTGTTAGACACTTATTGTTTGTTTATCTTGACCTGAATTAATAATGGTCACCGTATGGAAATCCTATCTAGATGATCCACTTATGGGAGCTGCTGACAATATACAATACGTGTACCACTGCCGAGTTCTATTCATTCATTATGTCAACTATTTCTGTATCACCCAAAGTTAAATTGTCATATTTTCTGTGACTTACGACATGATATCTTGTATTTGTTATGTTATAAATAAACTATTAAAAAAAAAAAAATAGATCTGTTTGTAGCGATACCCCCAGTTAAGAGGGCCGCAAGTTTGTTTTGGGTCCCTGAGTACAGCTCCACCAACCCCCCGGCAATCTGCTCTACCCGCTCTGGCACAGTTAGTAAAGGGGTATGTATCTATGCACATATAAATATCACTTATACTTTAAGTGTAATGGAGTCAAACTCACAAGCAAACTGCTGACTGAAATAACTGTCTTTACTTTGGCAGTAAGAAAAGACATAGTAACATGCATCAAACATTTGACTTACAACACATTAGCAGTCCCTGCAATATGCACTTAAACATGTACACATATGTATCAGGATAGCAATGGGGAACGGAGCGCCACGTGTGCGACCGTCTGCTATGCACCTCTGAGGTGCGACAAATCTAACTGCGACTATCTAATGGATCAGGCCTGATCCCTAGCAATAGAGCTCAGTCCTGGAGAAAATACAGTATTCTTCACCGGCAAGAGAACTGTAGAGGTGGTGCACATGTAGCTTTAAATGGTGTGTTTGTAATCCACAGAAAGAAACAAGCTGCTGCTATGAGGTAATTGTGCCTTGGCAGTTCAATAGGCATAGAAGTGAAAGTGACAACGTATGATGAGCCTTTCAGCTCGCTCACCACTCCTGGGGTACCGTCCTCAGCTCCGGGACCTCCACTGGCGGCGTCCGGCCTCCTCCGTCACAGCCCCTGCGCTCCGGTCCTCTCTCTGTCCGACCGTGTGTAGGCAAAAGTCTCCGCTCCGCTGCTGCTGACACTGAGGGGTGAGAGTCTCACTCTGTCTGCTGCAAGGCCCAGGCTTCAGGCCTTCAGCAGTCCCGGTCCGCACAGGTGTCTCCTCACTCAGAAGTGTCTGCGTCACCAGCCCAGTCAGAAGAGGAAGAGGCGGTCTCTCCTCTTCCCTTTTATCTCCTCCCCCAGCAGCCTCTCGGGCGGAAACAACCATCCTCCCGGGAGCCTGGGGAATTATGGGAACTGTAGTCTTCTCCCCTAAAAGGGGAACGACCCCGCTACATGTTAAAACACATAAAGGTTGAATTTGATGGGTAACAATCTCTTTTACTAAAATGACATATTTAATATATTTATGGAATGCAATATTTATGTTTTTATTTATTTTGTCAGGCAACAACAACAGTCTACGTGACGATCTTGGATGAAAATGACAATGCTCCCATGTTTAACAGTCCGCTATATGAAGTCAGGCTAGATGAGGGTCCTCTGACACTGAACTCTGTCATTATCACAACTACAGCTGTGGATCTTGATGAAGGACTTAATGGAACAGTGATCTATAATATAATAAATGGCAACCTCAATAACACCTTTACGATCAACAGTGGCACGGTAGGGATACAATGAAACTTGCTCAATACGCACGGTATTTCTTTGACAAATCTGGAATAATCTCCTATGCATTTTGTTGATGTAATGGATGTCAAATTATTTCTATTTGAAAGCTTTTATTGGGCTTTAAGAGGTACAAGACAAAGATATGACAATATATACAGTAGTCAAAAACGAGTAGTATTAAAGCAGAACTACACTGCATCTAAGCACCAAAAACTCTATTTAATTCATTTTTAATATTCAAAGCAAACCTCTCCATCCACCCATGTCTTCATGCTGAGAAATCACTTTGCAAAAAAACACCCACATTTCTGGCCACGGCCATCTTGACTAAGGGCAGATGATTCTTGTAGCATATACTTCCTGAATGCCATCTTTCCTTAGCTCAGGCATACAGAAGTGTGTTATTAGCTGAGAAACCCCCTCCTCCTCTCCGGAAGGCTCCTGGGATGAATGACGTCATTTGCCTACGCCTGGAAACCAGGAAGTAACTGTAGAAATGTTTAAAAAACAAGTTTAACACAAATAAATATGATATACTTCCCTATCTATTTACTATTGCGAGCAGGATCAGGATTACAGATAGAGTGAAATTCCGCTTTAAATATGGGAAAGTATTTTCTCTCAAGGAACCAGTTGAAAATATAATGGTGGGTTCTGAGGCTGATCTAATGCAGATAAGGCACCAAGTGAGTTTAATTATCACCTTAATCAACCACAGAACCTGTGTAATTATGTGTATCCTGGATTAAAGGGATGATGTGGCAACCCTAATGGACAGATAATGGTCAGGTGATGTAAACAATGTAGACCAAGTGTGATGAGTGAGGGGTTTGCAACGTGGTAAGTTGTAAAGGAGCTATTTTTGAGGTACTACAGTAACCCCTTGTTTTTGAAGATGAAGCTGTGTGGAATTCTAGCACATAACATTCATAAACAACATTCTTGAAATGTGTCAAATTTGCACATTAGCGAGCCAAATAAGACATGCATGACATTTTCTGTGGTTTTTCTTGTGAGCTGTTTCCTGAGCTTGTTTCCTCTCCCACTACAAAGACATACTTTTTTATTGTTATATTGAATTTGGTTAATACGTTTTTTACATAAACAAGGCATTATCAGCCTTTAGGCTAATGTCAGCGAGGCAAATTTTTGTTTGCCAAAGTGGACATCTGTCTGTGTCATAATTCTATTCCACTGTAACCAGTTACAGCAAGATGTCGGTCTCTCACTGGCCCAAAGTTTACCCAATCTCAATCATTAGCAATAGGAGCAACATCTGGCTGCCTTAGCTATAGAGGGAGCGATTCCATGGAGGCAGAGACACTAGTGAGATAGGATAGATACATTGGCCTGCCCTATACATCGGGGAATGTCACTAGTCTGTCTAATACTGGCAGAAAGAGGCAGTGTTTGGAAGCTGGCAGGCAGTCCCTTCAGCAGTGTATCTACTGAATGGAAAAGAGTAAAACACTTCTTGGAAGATGGTTCCGTTCATAATTTATTGTCATAGGCACAAAGGGCAAGTACAATGACATTTTGGCTTTTGTGCATTCTCACAATTTACCCAAAAGTAGACAATGCAGAAAAAGTAAAAATAAATAGTACTGAGGAGGAACACATTTCTCTAGTGGCAAGTTTGTATTCAGTGATATTTTTAGCAATTTTTATTTATTTTTTGCATCTCTTAAAACATGATGTGACCTCATCCTGCAGCATTGGGCACCTGCCTCTTAAAGCGGTTCTAAAGTCAAAACTGTGTTTTTACCTTAAAGTGTTACTAAATCCACAATGGTAAAATCAGTCTGTATATGCAGTAAAGCATGCTTGTTATACTCACTGTGGAACCTAAGGGGTTAATCCTCTGCATTGAGTAAAAAGGCTGCTTGATCTTGTATTGCACATGATGCTTGATCTTGATCCTCCCCTCCCTGCACTGTCCCCCTGGACAAGTCTGGATAGGACTGAGCCTTTGGAGTCAGGCTGGAAATGCTCAGTTTGGTGTGTATTGCTAGAGAGGTTTTTTTTTTTTTTCTTGGGAGAGTACATGTGATCAGCACAGAGCCAATCAGCACTGTCCAGACATGTCCAGACAGAGGGTCAGGAGTCTTGCAGCCTCATAGGACAGCTCAGTGCAGTATGAAAACTCCTCCTACAAGCTTCACCAGAAACTTGTAGAAATCACAACTGCTATATACTGCTGATGAGAAAAGGTTTTTAGCTGTTTATATTTACTAAAATAATTGAATTTCCATGTTCAGTGACCAGATATAGTGAATGCAGGGTCCTGGGTTTAGTAAAACTTTAAAGTGATTGCAAATGATCACCTTGTAAAACAACCCATTCAGTTTAAAATAGAAATTAAAGGCAAAATATTTTTGTATAGACATAAGAAAAAAACATTTATAAATACCCTTTCCCCCTTTTTTATAAATTATCACATTCCCTCTGTTCTCAGCTGCATAAGAGGAGGGGGGAGAAGCAGCAGCACACTGAGCTTCCCCAGTGAATGGGTGTGCAGGGGAGGCATGTCAGGACAAGTCTGATCATTGGAAGAGAGTACACAGAGTTCTCAGCATAGCTAGAGAACTAACCATCATGTGCTCTCCTGCTTAGTGTGGTCGGTTTTTAATAGGAAAGCAGAGGGACTGTTAGGCCTCATAAAGGAAGCAATACAAAGAGAACAGGAGACTTTCTCATACAAGTACATTGTACAGCAGACACATATCAGGAATATGAAGCGTTGAGGTAACAAACGCTTTAATGCATTCTTTACATAGGGTACAAAAACTCCACACTACCTACCCTTCCCACTCCCAATCCCTAAACTCTTTCTTGACTCCTCTCACCAATCAAATGCTGTCCCAGCTGGAACGCTACTCCTTTTATTTCCTGGTCTGAGAGCAGTAGGAGCCATAGGCTCCTGATGATAGCAGTCAAACTCCTGTGAGGAGGGAGAGGGGGATGTCTATGGATGCACACAGACTGGCTTAAAAATGCACAGGTGCCCACTTAGCACCTGGCTTGCTAAGGAGGCACCTATAGGAAGGAGCATTGGAGAGCAGCAATGGGGGACTGCCAAAGAAAAAGTAAAGGACTGCTCTGTGTAATATCGTTGCACAGAGCAGGTAAGTATAACATAATTTTGATTGAAATGTAACCAGTCTATCAGGGACCAGTCGATCAGCATGTGAGGTTGTCCCCTAGACCTAAACAATTGTTTAAGGTCCTTTAACATGGGGTAGACTCTACCTGAGATCTGCTTGCTCATCTTTGTCCACTGATCCCTGCTGAGCAGGTAGATGACAGGTCCGTATTCGATCCACTTATGGATAGTGGACACGGCCCGCTCTCCTCTATGGGCAGTTGGATGTAAACGGACTGCCTGTTTGTTTACACCTGACTGCCATCCGATCTGCTGGACACAAGGAGAACGGATCCCCATCCGTATGTTTTTGATCGGATCGGATTGGATGTAGGCGGGTGTAAACCGACACATGTCCGTTTACACCCACCGCTCCTTAGAGGATAATGGAGGTTCCGATCGAGTCCGCCTGAAAAACAGACAGGCGGACCCGAGTGTATTCTGACAGCTGCTGTCAGAATACAATGTCCTGGCAGCTGGGGTGTTGCCTTCATTTATCCTATTTTGGTGTGGATGGAGGAAACTAAGTTTTGAAAGTTAAAAAACTACCTATGTATGGCCAGTTTTAGTCTAGCTCTGCAAGAAACAAAGCAAAAACCAGGCGTCAAGCCTTGCAACACTAAGCAGGTATCACATGAAGTTCTGTCACCTGCATTATCGTTCCAGATAGCTACTGGACCTTTCACACCTAATTGTCCCGCACCTTGATCCTCTATGGCCCCATTCATATGTGAGCATCTTGTACCTTGGCCCAGATTCATACTTGTGCGAATGCAGACATCGCATGTGATTTGCACCCACACTGAGGTGCCGATCGCATTCGATGTCTGTGCAATGCGAGTTCAGCCATACGGTTGTATGGCTGAACTCGCATTGGATTCACAGGAAAATAGTGCAGGGATTTTTTTCCCCACACTGGAATCGGATTACATGTGTGTCCTCACCCATGGGATCTGATTCCCGTGCGAGTTCACAGTTCGCACTGCGATCTGTGAACCGATCTGCGGGTGTCATTAACATTGTATTGACACCTGCAGCAGTTCACAGAGGGCAGTGTGAACTGTCTGCGGGAGAGGAGCGATGCGGGAACCGGCGCTGGAATTGCGCTGGTTCCTGCATCGCATATATGTGAACCTAGGCTGGATCTCGAAGCTCCAAAACGCACAGCATCCAAAATCCTATGTATTCCTGACCCGGTCAGCGCTGAGGGGGCTGACATGTTGGCCCGCTGCCTCTTCTGGGGTCGCTGGCTCTGCCTCTGTGAGTGCCCGTAGCTGCGATGATGTCACTCCCGCACCAGCGCACGGGAGTCTTCCATTCTGGCAGGGTCCGGCACTATACGCCGGACCTTTGCCAGACCTTCACTGCGCATGCGCCGCTGACATCAGCAGCTGCATACAGGGTGAATATCTCCTAAATGGTGTAACCCTTATTATAGGCTTACCTGTAGGTAAAAATGTCCAAGCGGAGTATACAACCGCTTTAAAGTGGATGTAAACCCCATTCATGAAATTTGACCTAGGCACATATATCTGTAGTGTTTACTTATCTCTCTCCAAAGCCCTAAGTCCCATATCTTTCTGCTGCTTCGTTCCTCTGTTATCAGCATGATAACTTCCGACAAGTTTTCTGACAATCAAGATAAATCAGCCTGAAATTTGTGTCGGGGAGGGATTAAAGAGATAGATAAGCAGAGAGCTTGTCTATTCACAGCACAGCTCTGCAAGTTTCTTCATTCCTCTGCCTATGTGGAGGGGGGTGTGTGCCTTTCCTCCAATCAGCTCACACACAGTGTATGCCCAGACCCCTCCCACTGCTGGAACAGGAAGAATATAGAAAGCTGAAGACAGCAGATATACATGTAAAACCTATGTAGGGAGATCTGTTTCATCTCTGTGTATCATCTGAGGCTGTTCACTTCACTGGGTATATGTGAGGGTTTACATCCACTTTAATAGGCCCACAAATGCACTGCGTTTGTGATCTGCATTTTGGGTGTAGTTGAGGTAACACAGTTTTTACCCACATGGGGATGCAGAGCTGTTCTATTCATCCCCTTGCAGGCAGTCCCACTAATGTCAATTGGCACACAGTGTCTGCATGGAAACCACCACTGCTTCCAATATGACGTCTGTGTGAATTCTGGGACATGCACCCATATGGATATCAAATTGGGAGCAGTGGCTGTGTCTGTACAGCTGTTGATTTCCAATTGACATGAATGGGACTGCTGTACTTGGATGCAGGGAGCACCTATGTATCCCTGTGTGGTTAAACATAGTGAACCTCCAAGGGCGTATTCTTTAGTATGCCACTTTGGAAAAAATGCCCCTGCACCGGTTGTGTACCGGAAAAATGCCCCTTATTATATTATCATGCCAGAACTGTCTGAATAACAATTTGCACAAAGCATCTCTGAAATATCTAACAATTCAAGAAATGACTGGTCATGTGATCTGAAAAAAGGGCTCTCTTTATGTGTATGTTTTCATGAACTTTCATTACATGACCACTGCATTTTGAAATCAAAAGGAATTATTAAAGTGTTACTAAACCCAGGCCCCTGCATTCACTATATCTGGTCTCCCACAGCACACAGAACATGGAGATGCAATTATTTTTAGTAAATCTAAAATGCTAAATACCTTTTCTCATCAGCAGTATATAGCAGTCTTGTGACTTCTATCAATGTCCGGCCGAGCACTGGTTAAAGCTTGTAGGAAGAGTTTTCATTCTCCTCTGACTGTCCTATGAGGCTTTATGACCCCTGACTTTCTGTCTGGACAGAGCTGATTGGCCCTGTGCTGATCACATGCACCCTCTTAAAGAAAAAAAAAAACCTCTTTAGCAATACACACCAAATGGAGCATGTGCAGAGTGTCTCCTAGGGCTCTGGACTATCAGCAGATGGATTGAGGACTGTAAAAGAAGGGGAGGATCAGAGGAGACAGGATGAAACAGCCTTTTTATACGATGTGGAAGATTAACCCCTTAGGTTCCACAGTGAGTATTACAAGCATGCTATGCTGCATATATAGACTGATTTTACTGTTGTGGGCTTAGGAACACTTTAAGTTGATTGGCTCAGAAAAGCATTCACTGCACTAGATGCAAGCCTGTACTGTCCTGGACACTAAACAACATCCTTCTTTTCCAAAAAACAATCCATACACATCCACTACTTAATGGTCCTGCAATCTATTTTTCATTAAATTGTTTCATATATTATTTTTCTGTCTCCTTGTGTAGCGCCGGGCTCCTAATGAGCATGCGCTATATTTTTGTAAATTTAGTGTTCCTAAAGCCACAGTTGGATTTTGGGGTTGGTTGTTTTAGATTGTGGTCTTGTGCCAGTTTGGCTGGATTGCAGTGTGTTTTGCTTGGCCATAGGTGTCGGTGTCACCTCTGGCAAGCATAGGAACGCAATCCGGTTGGACGCATTGTGTGCCAATCTCTCTCTGAACCAACCAGTGAGTGTGTTGCCTCGCTGTGCATTCTGGGAGAGGGTACTTAAGGGACTGAGGTCACGTGCTTCTGGGTTCCGGTCCAGAAGACCCTTCTGTCTGGTTGCTTTGCTCCTCCTGACCAGCCCTCGGGGGCCCTCATGGCCTGGGGTGCGGATCCATCCATTTCTGAGTCTTGGGGCTGGCTAGCCTGGGACACAGTAGCTGGAAGGAGGATTCTAAGGTGGTCCGATGCCATCTCGGTTTTGGAGAGGCCCAGCAACTGAGAACATAACAAGGGGAGGACTCTTCAGAAGAGGGCCACGCAAAAGGCTGGCTGCTCGGTAAGAGCCTGGAAGCTTAGTTGGAAGGACACCAGGTGAATCCACACTCGTATGGTATCGCCGGACCGGCTGCAAGATACTGGTACCGTATGAGAGTTCTCCAAGTCCATTTATCCTTCGGTTACAACCAAGTCTGTGGCTGAGACTTTTCATTTACAAGTTCTACAACCAAGTCTGTGGCAGATACTTTGCTTTATTTGAATCACATATCGGCTGCTAAGAGGAGATTTATCCGATAGCTGTAATATCCAGTTGCGAATGGCTATTCCCTGGATTTCATAGTGAGAGACATTCACTTCCAAGCAGTTCCAAGAGTACCTGAACTTCCTACATATACCCTCTATTACTTTATTAAGAGACTGTGTTTTGTCTACCATTTTGCAAATAAAAATCCCTGAAGTGGATCCAGTGTCCGTCTCTAAAGTTACTTTGGGCCATCTACCTCGGGAAACCCCTAGACGCATACAAGGTCAAGAAGGTAACAGAAAGCCCAAAAATAACCAGCAGCTCATTCGGGGGTTAGTGCTACACTTGTATTGACCTTCATGAAGAACTTCTTCTTTTCCCCCTCACTTCTGTTTCTTTGAAACAAGCAATGTATGTTAGTTGTGGTCATTGCTCTATGCTCACTACACATCACATAATCTATAGTCCCTGCCTGGAGTGAGCAAGGGAGGGTGGCTACATTCCTACATACAATGGGACCAAGGAGAACGAATGTAGCCACCCTCTAACAGGAAGTCCGATCACAGCAGCAAAAACATATGGAGATTTGTAGGAGGCCGAGAGCAATTGAAGGGAAGTTAAGAATACATCATTGAAAATAAGTTTTTCTTTTTAAACCAGAGTTTAGTGTTCTCGTAAGAGAGAGCCTGAAAGCAGGGTGAGGCATTGTTCAAGTCATGCAGGCATTGCTAACTTCTGCACCCAAACTTTAATAAACTTCCCTAAAGAAAGCTGCTGATGGAAGTACATACTAATGGAATGAAAGGTTGTAGCTAGGTCATACACTTTGATTTGCTAATTTACTTAGTTGTTTTTGTGTTGATGTTGGGAATCAGTGGTAATGGACTCTGTCTGGACTTAGTTCTTCTTCTTAGTTCTTCTTCTTGTTCTTGTTCTGGTTATGTGACAGCTAAATGTGGCATGCATAAAAAAAAAAAAAATAATTAAATGTGTATATTGGGTGAATGACAGTTTTATGCTTTGTATTCCTGTATTTTCACTGATTAGTCACTTGTTAGCCTCACATTGATTGCAGTCTAATGGTCACCATTGCTGTTGGTGTAATTCTGATTTTTCTTTTACTGGATCCTTATCAAACCCTTGTTCCTGTATTTCACATGACATAATAAGCAATTTTTTAGTTTTTTTTTCCGAGCTGTATTGTTTGCACTTCTTCCCAGAGATGATGTTTGGTTCAAAATGTGTATTTGTTTTAACAAAATGACAATGACAGTTTTTTGTATAATTTTTTTGAGAGTCAGTATTTCAACTTTCAGAATTTTTTCATTTTTCATTATATGAGAGCTTACAGGTATCTACTGATAAAAACAACAAGGTAGAAACATACTAGGGACTAGTCAGTGGTTATAAAGGCAAAAGTTTTTTTTGACATTGCATTGTCTGCATTAAGGTACAAAACTTTTCAGTATCCGTGCCAACCCCCTAGCCTCCATACCGCCCCCTTAAACACTTACATGAGTCTCCTCTCAATCCAGCGCTGAGCCTGTCTGCAGCAGTCAGTAAAATCATGTAAAGGGGGAGCAGGGGGTGGGGCCAGATTGCACTGTGTGTGTCTATAGACACACACAGCCCAGCTCAGGAGCACGCCCACAAGAGTGCTCTCCCTGCAAGCCAGCCTGCTATGGGCACTTGGAGAAGAGGAGGAGGAGGGAGCAGAAATCACCTTTGGAGGACCCCAGAAGAGAAGGTTTGGGGCTGCTCTGTACAAAACTATTGCAAAGAGCAAGTAAGTATAACGTGTTTATTATGGTATGAAAAAAAAATTCAGCTTTACAATCACTTTAAGGTGTAGAATATGAAAACAATACGTCGGTGAGCTTTATTTTTTTCCATAATTTTTTTTATTGAAAAGTCAGTGATACAACATTGCAATGTTGATTATTGATAAATCTATGTAGGATATACAGTTCATCACAATTATGGTAATATTACAATTCGAACCACCACTTTGTGGGCGGTTGATGACAGAAGGACAGTAATAGTGTTCATGGGTGAAAATAAGAGAAGTAATTGTGTAACAACAAAAAAACAATATGTCTAGAAGTCACGTTCTCTATAAATACCTCATATAATCCGGGGGGAAACTTTTCAGTCTCAGGTCGCTTAAGAAAGTTGGCCAGTCAATGAAGTTGGATGAGAAGTGGTTTAATCCTAAACTACATAGGGGGGTCTTTACTGTAGTGGGGTCTTTACTGTTAGAGTGGTAAGGTTGTGGGACTCCCTTCATCAATTGGTGGTGTCAGCAGGGAGTGTCGATAATAAAAAAAAATCTTAGATGGGCAGCTTAGCAAATGCAATATACAGGAATATGAGACATAAATACATACACACTCATACCCCCACACTAACAAAGATTGAACTGGATGGACTGATGTCTTTATCCAACCTTATCAACTATGTAACTATAATATACTTTATATTACTGTTTGAACAATGTATTAATTTTAAATATTATGCAAGCCCTTTGAGCCTCTGTCTGTCACTGTCTTAAAGTCGCCAACTTTTTCTTTTGGTATAGGAAATTAATTTTAATCATCTTGCATGTTTGATTTTGTTTCTAGGGTCTGATACGTGCGGTGAAGGAACTAGATTATGAAGTCTGTCTGGGTAGATATACTCTAATTGTAACTGCAACAGACAGGTGTCCCATTGTATTACGTCGGCAGACCTCCACTACCACGGTATGTATTAGGAGAAAAATACACAAATGATAAGGGTAAGGCCCCATGCACACGAGACGCAGATGCAAACTCTGCTGAACGCATGTTTTAAAAAGCAGAAACCTGCGTTTAAAAACGCGCGTTTTGCTGTGTTTTCATGTCGCGTTTAGACGCGTTTAGACGCGCTTAGACGCGTTTGCGTCTATAAGCATTTGTAAAGATAACATCATATAGACCCTCCCCAAGCTCAGAAAGCATGTATTATTAACTATTTCTGCCATTTTGATCAGAGTGAGCAGCAGAGAGAGCCGTTGTATACTTGCATTTGCCTCTCTTTCTGTGTTTTTTTTTGGAAATGGATCCCATATTGAATGTATGTCAGGAAATGCTCCTGATGTTGCTCTTGATGAAGCAGCAACATCGTCGCAAATTTGCATGAGAGGTCCAGAATCAGAGCTTGGCGATATTGGACTCATCCGTTGATGGCACAGCGAATGTCCGTTGGATATTTCACAAACATGTATGCATTTCACAAACATGTATACATCACTGAGTATATATGCTCTATGAACTATCTAAACTAATTACGACATTTTAAACAATTTTTTCTAGTATTTTTTATGGTTTACCATCATATTTCTGAGTTTTCTGGTCAAAAAAATTGTGTTCCTTTAAAAAGGCTTATAAACGCAAACGCGGCTAAACGCAGGTGCCTGCGTTTAGCCGCGTTTAGCTGCGTTTTGCGTCTGAAACGTGGAAAAGCAAAGTGTCTGAACGCATTTTTTTGCTTCTGGAAAAACGAGGTTAAACGCAACTGCATAAAAACGGGAAAAAAATTGACTGTGTACATGGACACATAGGATAACATTGCATGCGTTCAGGTGCAGTTGAAAAAAGTGTCCAACTGCCTCTGAACGCGCGTTTAACTGCGTCTCGTGTGCATGGGGCCTTAACCAATTGCAAAACTCTTCCATTAAATGTGCATTCATATTCAGTTTTTCCCTGATAACAAGACAAGGATCAAAATCAAGAATGAATTGAAAACGAAGACAATAATTTTAAGAATTGTACAGCTTTTTATTGAGTGCGGGAATCTAGGAGTGGCCAGGATTCTGGAGTTTACCTTTAACCTCCCTGGCGGTGTTCCCGAGTCTGACTCGGGTTGAGTTTTTTCTACCAGGAGCTGTAACCCCGAGCCAGACTCGGGCTTGCGTGCAGGATACAGGGGAAGTTACTTACCTTTTCCCCTGGATCCTGCGATGTCTCCCCGCTGTGTGTGCGAGCCGTCTGCTCGCTCGATTCACACAGTGCCCGAGTGCCGCTGATCTCCGTTCCCTGCGACGTTCCGACGCACGGGAGCGGAGATCGGCGCCAAATTCAAAAAAGTTTAAAAACACAACACACATACAGTACTGTAATCTTACAGATTACAGTGCTGTATACAAAAAATACACACCCCCTTTGTCCCTAGTGGTCTGCCCAGTGCCCTGCATGTCATTTTATATAATAAAAAGATTTTTTTCTGCCTGGAAACTGGAGATTGTTCATAGCAACCAAAAAGTGTCCCTTTATGTCAAAAGTGGTTTTAGACCAGCTAGAAAACACCGATAATAAATTAGAATCACAATTTATCATCAAACAATAAATTTAATGACAGCGACTATTCTGCAACTGAGCAAATTTCAGTGTTTTTGATTTGATTACATTATTGAATCATTTTTATATATATTTTTATTATATTATAATTTATGATTTTGTATTTCAAACTTTATCATACCCGGGATGTCTACTAGACTCTGGTTCGGACAGATTTAAGTGAGTTATTCATAAGAATTGCATGCCTACAATATAAAAAAAAGCCAAATTTCCATGCAAAATAATTGTACCGCTTTCAGCACTAAATTCCGGACAGAATCATACCGCCAGGGAGGTTAAACTATCTTAAATTACATTAATTAATTTACATTAAAATTTAAATTAGTAGCCAGTAAACTTAAACTAGATGTAAACCCATTCAAAAGTAGTTTTCAATATTTTTAAAAGTTCAGCTTTCATTAAAATAATACATTATCCTGCATTACTTTAGAGATCCTGCCATGAAAATCCTTGTCTCCCAATGGCTTTTCTGCCACACACAATCTCCGAAGGCGTGGGCGCTATGCAGAGAACACCCTACCATTTTCTCAATGAAGTGTCCAATCAGAGAACATTGGGGTTTATTTACTAAAGGCAAATCCACTTTGCACTGCAAGTGCACTTGGAAGTAAAGTCACTGTAGATCCGAGGGGGACATGCAAGGAAAATAAAAAACAGCATTTTAGCTTGCAAATGATTGGATGATGAAATCAGCAGAGCTTCCAGTCATTTCAGATCTACCCCTTAGATTTAGAGCGACTGCACTTCCAAGTGCACTTTCAGTGCAAAGTGGATTTACCTTTCGTAAATAACCCCCATTGTCCATTCATTGAGACAATTCAAAGTGTTCCCTGAATGGCTGTCTAATTATATAAAAATTGCCATATAAACTTTAACATTCCTGAGGGCCTAGAAGTGGTGCCATTAGCCATGAATACCACAAATTTAGTCTTTGGTCATGTTAAGAATGTCTGTTACGCTTTTAAATATATATTATATGTTTTTACAGGTCTTGGTCAATGTTAATGACATCAATGACAACTGGCCAAAGTTTCCAAATCCATATGAGGGTCCTTTTGAGATCACTGAAGGGCAGCCTGGTCCTAGAGTATCAACCTTTAAAGCTGAAGATAAAGATTCTGGTCTCAATGGCCAAGTAGAATACAGCATTGTAGGGGGTGATATTCTTGGTAAGTGTACGTTACTAACATTTAATCACTATGATCATTTCAGTACTGCATAGGTATTTTATCTTTTTTGAATTAATCCTATAATAAATTGTCTTGTATATCACAAGTTATACACATGTGGAGTTATTATTCTTCTGGTCTGGCACAGATCTTGCTTCTATGGTGTTAATGGAGTCCCTCGTCCAGCTTATGCCTGACAACCTTTTATATGTCAGGTTGCCAAGCTTTTGTCGACAACGGTTAAACTAAAATACAACAACTGTATCCAAGTTCCCATTGTTTAAGGACAGCCTGTTTCAGGGGGGATTTGATTTAAATTGAGTCGATTTAATTCATGATTTAAATTACTAGTAAAAAGGCTTCATTTAAATCATAATTTTTTAAGAGAACCTGTCATCTCTGTCTCGCAGCGGCTTCTCCTCTGACCCGCTGTTGAGTCACCGACAGCCCCATTGACTTTAATGGAACGGCTGGTGATGCGACAGTGAGTGGATGCCCCGCTAACAGGCGCTGCCATGATGGATCTGAAATGACAGGTGCTCTTTAAATGTAAGGGCTTATTCTTGCTGGTAGTTAGAATCTTTAATATTTTCAAACAAAATTAAAGTTTCCTATTTAGAATAATAAGCTGTCAGGTTAGTAGAACAGCAATATCAGAACCGATTTTAGGTTAATAGGTTAATCACACATAGTTGATGAACTACTCAAATTATTTTATTTTATTAAAACAATAACATTGCCAGTGCATGTTATCTCAGCTTGCAGAGCTTGGATTCATTGAATGAGTTTACCAAAAATTAAAATATTGCAGAATATACAGCCTCATGCTACATACTGTAACTTGTGTATGTATGTTTTATACTGTTAATTTCTTTTAAATACTTTTGTGACACCATTAAATACAATTTATTTAATAATATTATGCCTGACATTTACTCATTCCTTGAGCCTAAAAAGTCCCAATTTTTCTGAGGGGAGATTTTTTTCTCTATCCATATTAGGGATGTGGCCTTTTTAAGCAGAAACATACAACCTCATTTATTTTACATACTGTAACGAAACTCAATTTCATGCTGAATAAACTAAATTATTAATGTATCTTAAATAGAAAACTATGTCAAAGAAGGAGGGGGGAAAATATTTGGCGGGACTTCAGGGGTGCCAGCAAAAAAGGAAAGTCATTACAATGCTCAACAGTTAGTATGTAAAATATGAAGATTTTTTATTATTACATACAAAACATATTTGACATTCCAATATATATTATGCATAACTGTTCACGGGTACATCTAAAAATTTAAACCAGATGATAAAATGTAATCACTCGATAGTACGTTGAAGTGATGGTTCCGACATGTTTCGCCACTCTGGGCTCATCAGGGGACGTTTTAAAACCAAATAGATGTAGCACTGCATATAACAAAACAGAATAAAAGCGTTACATTGATTTGAAGTAATGTAAAATAATAAAATAATAAAAAAAAGAAAAAAAAGGAGAATAAAAATAATAATGCAATAGGGTGTACTGTCGACCACTAGGCCCATCAACCACAGCTCACCCATATGCAGATCTTATACCTGCAATTAAACGTCGAAAGCAAGGGAAACGCTCACTAGGGGGTGCCGAAGAAAGCCCTGTTGTCCTGTCCCCCCTTTTTTGTCTGTGGTTGTCTAGTACTAGCCCATGAGGACTAGTCGGCAATAAATATCAGGTCTAGTCTGCTTTTTGTTTTTTATCTCATTTTTGAAACGTGTATATACCAATAAATAAATCTATTCATATTTTTGTGATAATTGGAGACTCGCCATGTGTATTGTTTTTCAGTAAGCCCCACTTGTTTCTGTCTCCACCTGTTTGAGACACCCTTCGTTTTTCACACAGACACACTGACAGATCTGCAGGAGACCTGCATGGCACCAGCAACAATAAAAATAAATGCACATTCTTTTACCTGCAAGAAAATGTGCATTTATTTTATTTTTTTTAAAGTGAACTTTTCCTTTAACCATAGATTAGATTTGCCATTGAGTGGGGGTCCTGTGTCATGCCCACATCCCTAATTAATATAGACTATGGACAATGGACTCTCAAGTAGGATTTTTTAGGGCAAAGACACAGAAGGGTTTAAAAGTTACAACAGTATTTTTATTAACATATATTCATATAAAGAAAGACATAGAACATGTAAACATCATAAAAGCTCTGCGGTTTTACATAATGGTGTGGGTATGAAAACAGGAATAACCATGTTCAAATGTCAAGGATGTATAAGACAGAAGAAATCCCCTGATGTACGGGCACACAGACACACTGACAGAGACCTGCATGGCACCAGCAATAATACAAATAACTGCACGTTCTTTTATGAATGAATGAATGAATGACTTGTATAGCGCTACCTATGCGAACTGAATCGCCTCAGGGCTCTTTAGCCACTGGTGTCCATCTGTGGTATAGTGCGGTCCTAGCCCTGTGGGGTCCCGACACACTTAGAAACACATACACATACAACATACAACATACACATGTTTGGCCAATTTTATCGACAGGATCTAATTAGCCTACCAGCATGTCTTTGGAGTGTGGGAGGAAACCGGAGTACCCGGAGGAAACCCACGCAGGCACAGGGAGAACATGCAAACTTTTACCTGCAAAAGAATTTGCATTTATTATTATTATTTTTAAAGTGAACTTATCATTTAACCATGAATTGCTGCCCATACACATATATGTGATAGCACAGAAGTAGTTCTTATTCCATGCTGCAATTTATATGCAGCACTGTTCATGTTGGGGTCGTGCTCAGCCGCGCTCCTCCAGCACTGTTTCATGTTGGGGTCGTGCTCAGCCGCGCTCCTCCAGCACTGTTTCATGTTGGGGATGTGCTTAGCCGCGCTCCTCCAGCACTGTGGCCACATAGTGCTGATTAGGAGCCTGTAGGGCAGGCACAGTGGTGACAGTGATTGGAAAGTCTATGAAACTCCTCAGGCATTAAGTGAATAATTTAAAAAGAAACCTTTATTTTCAAATAACTTTACAATGCTTTGTACCAGAATCATAATTTTAGTGTAATTTTAAATAGGAGGATTATACAACAAATTGACTACTTTTTATTTACAGTAAAAATCAAAGTAGAAAAAAGTGTTTTTTGTTACTTCTTTTTTCAATGGATTCCATAAAAAAAAATGTATAAGACTATCAGACATCCCAAGTCTCCCGAAAATCACGGGAGTCTCTTGCATTTGGCTGTGGGCTCCCAGAAACCCGCGAATGCTGGGCAATTTCCCGGCTCAGCCCCGCCCCCTCCCCTGGCCACAGACAGAAGACCAAGCAACCAAATAGAGTATGGCCGCTCGGGCTGCTCTGTCTTCTGTCTGTGGCCAGGGGATGCCGCGGGACAGAGTCAGGGGCGCTCCGCTGGTGGACAATGAGGCTGCTTTGGTGGACACATAGGTGGCACTGAGCGACACTGATGGGCTGCACTGATGGACACTGATGGGCTGCACTGATGGACACTGATGGGCTGCACTGATGGACACTGATAGGCTGCACTGATGGACACTGATAGGCTGCACTGATGGACACTGATAGGCTGCACTGATGGACACTGATAGGCTGCACTGATGGACACTGATAGGCTGCACTGATGGACACTGATAGGCTGCACTAATGGACACTGATAGGCTGCACTAATGGACACTGATAGGCTGCACTGATGGGCACTGATAGGCTGCACTGGTGGGCACTGATAGGCTGCACTGTTGGGCACTGATGAGGTGGCACTGATGAACACTGATAGACTGCACTGGCACTGATGGGCCCTGATAGGCTGCACTGGTGGGCACTGATGAGGTGGCATTGATGGGCGGCACTTATGGGCCCTGATAAGGTGGCACTGATGGACACTGATCGGCTGCACTGATGGACGCTGATGTGCTACACTGGTAGGCACTGATGAGGTGGCACGGATGGACACTGATGGGTACTAATAGGCTGCACTGATGGACACTGATAGGCTGCATTTAATTGGCACTGGTAAGGCTGCATTTCATTGGAGGGGGGGCTGGTCGGTGATGGTGGGGGTCCCCTCTCTGAAATTAGTTTGCCACCTCCCTGAAATAAGTTTTTGCAGGACTATATCACCAAAAGAAAGCCTTATTTGTATTAAAAAAATAAACAATTTAAGTATTACTTGGTTATCTAAGTAATGACATTAATAGTATATGTGCCAAATAAATAGGCACCTAGCACCTATGGGGTTCCCCTGAAAACCCATACCAGATTGAAGGGCCTGGTATGCTCTTGGAGGGGAACCCATGGCGTTTTTTTTTTTTTTCACAATTTGGCGTGGAGTTCCCCTTCACGATCCTCAGAGCACAAGTCACATGCCAAACTCGGATCAGTTAAGACGGCGATCCGACTTCAGTGATAATCAATGGGCTGCAGTAGAATCAAAATCAGACCAAAGTAGTGCAGGGAGCATTTTCAAAGTCAGACCGACTTGTGTCGGACCAGTTAAGACGGCTCCCATAGGGAAACATTGATTTTCACATGTCATGCGACATGAGCTCCCGATGTCGGAGCGTTTGTCGTACAAGTGTGAACCCGGCTTTAAGGTACTTGAGGGAAGTCATATAGATGGGAGGCTTGATACCAAAACCATTTCTTCATGTGTGTGGTGCAAACATTTTGTTTTGCATTGCAAATTAATTTTTATAAATAATTAATCTACTATTTGGCTCATGAATTTTCAGAAGCTAGAGGCATAATTAAGCTGGTCATATTGTGATTTTGTATCATGCTTTATATGGATTAGTAGTTGTGTGTATTAGGAAACCATTTATATCATTACTGTAGAGCAAAGTATATCTAAATCCATGAACAAATATTTTATATGTTGCAGGTTACCAGTCTTTATACGTAGTGTCTGTATTTGTTTTCTTTTTTTAGGCAAAGTATGTTTTCTGTAAGTACAGAAAAATAACCACTGATCCTGTTAGAAATTGTGCGTCCTTGTGAAATCTTGTGCACTAAATAGAAATCTCAAACAATGTTATCAGCCTTCTCAACTATCTTGTGTGAGCTATAAAACAATACCCCTCGATGTAATGGAGATGAAGATGGGGGGCGTGTTTACTGCCTAATTTAAGAGAGAAGCCAAGTATGACAGCATTGTCTCTCAAAAGAATTAGCGCCGAAAGTGCATGCTGACACCCTAGGATAGGTAGCGTGTTATATTGGCAAAATCACCATGCGAAAAAAAAGAAAATGAATGCATTTACTACATGCTGTAAAAGGACAAGTAAGCTACGATACTGTATATTTTTTTTGTTTTGTTTTGTTTTGACCTTGGATTACATTTTAAATAACAATTTTGGTGTTTTATGGTGCTAATATAGGGCGTAAATGATATCCTCCAATCGGTATACGAAACCCAAAAAACAAAAATTTAATATATTGCAGCTTTCCAATCATTAGATGGGGTGGCTGCATTCGTTTTCTTTTTTAGGCTTTTCCCTCTGTTTCCATCTGGTGATCTGACCAGTAAAGCCCCGTACACGCGGTCGGAAATTCCAACCACAAAATTGGTCGGATTTTTTCTGACGGATTTTTTCCGACGGATTTTGTCCGACACTGGTGTTGCATACACACGGTCGGACAAAGTTGTCAGAAAATCTGATCATTCTGAACGTGGTGACGTTCGTTGCGTACAACGGAACTACGTAGAGGCTAGTAGCCAATAGCTTTGGTCTCGTAATTTGATCTGAGCATGCATGGCACTTTGTCCGTCGGAATTCTCTACACACGATTGGAAAAAGTCCGATCAGATTTTGTTGTCGGAAAATTTGAGAGCAGGATCTCAAATTTTTTCCGGCGGAAATTCCGATGGAAAAAGCCTGATGGAGCCCACACACGGGCGGATTTTCTGACAACATGGTCCGATTGGACATTTTCTGTCAGAATTTACAAAATGTATGGGGCATAACACACCTCCTGTATTAGAGTTCCCCCACTCTGGATGAGGGAGCACAGGGGGCACAGCAGACAGCAGCATTATCAGTCTGGGGGTAGGGGAGTGTTATGCCGCGTACACACGTGCGGACTTTTGCCGGCGGACTTAGTCCAGCGGACAATCCCGCGGGACTTTCCAGCTAGGTCCGCTGGACTTTCCGAGCGTGTGGACTTGCCCACACACGCACGGACTTCTCCAGCGGATAATCCGCCGGCCAAAAGTCCGCGGGACTTTTGAAAATGAACGGACTTGCCCACACACGGAGCAGTCCGTTCATTTCGAACGTAACTTCAGGTTACGTAGCTAGCGTAGGCAGTAAATGCCGCCGCGCTAGCTCCGTAAGCTGGCATGGATTTAAAGGGAATCCCCACGCCGAAAAAACGGCGTGGGGGTTCCCCCCAAATCCAAGTCAGACCCTCATCCGAGCACGCAGCCTGGCAGGCCAGGAAAGGGGTGGGGACGAACGAGCGCCCCCCCCCTCCTGAGCCGTACCAGGCCGCGTGCCCTCAACATGGGGGGTGCCCTGGGGACGACGACCGCCGCAAGAACAGAAGAGACCCCCGGAAGACCCCCGAAGGCGGATCGAGACCCCCAGACGATGGCGGCGACGACGAAGAAGGTAGCCGGACTCCTCCGTTCGTGAAAGAGCTAGGTAAAAGAGCAGAAGAGAGCGGAGGAGTCCGGCGAGAAGACCCCCAAGACAGAAGAAGACCCCCGGAGCAGTGCAATAAAATATTTTTTCAAAAGTGTGTGTGTTTTTGTACTTTACATTTTACACCTTAGGTGAATGGGTAGGGGTACATCGTACCCCATACTCATTCACATAGGGTGGGGGGCCGGGATCTGGGGGCCCCCTTATTAAAGGGGGTTCCCAGATTCCGATAAGCCCCCGCCCGCAGACCCCGACAACCAACGGCCAGGGTTGTCGGGAAGAGGCCCTTGTCCTCATCAACATGGGGACAAGGTGCTTTGGGGTGGGGGGGGCCGCACGGCCCCCCTTTCCCCAGGGCACCCCCCATGTTGAGGGCACGCGGCCTGGTACGGCTCAGGAGGGGGGGGCGCTCGTTCGTCCCCACCCCTTTCCTGGCCTGCCAGGCTGCGTGCTCGGATGAGGGTCTGACATGGATTTGGGGGGAACCCCCACGCCGTTTTTTCGGCGTGGGGAGTCCCTTTAAATCCATGCCAGGTCACGGAGCTAGCGCGGCGGCAGTAACTGCCTACGCTAGCTACGTAACCTGAAGTCACGTGCTAAATGAACGGACTTGCCGATGAGCGGCAAGTCCGTTCATTTCAAAAGTCCCGCGGACTTGCCCACTAACGGCGGGATTGTCCGCCGGACTGCCAAGTCCAGCGGATAATTTTAAAACCAAACTTAAAACTTTGGCGCCAAAAAGTCCGCCGGACTTTGGCTCCAAAAAGTCTGCCGGCGCCCACACACGAGGGGATTATCCGCTGGACTTCAGTCCAGCGGATAATCCCGCGGGATTGTCCCTTCGTGTGTACGCCGCATTAGATGTACTAGCAGATATACACTAACAAATCGAAGCCGAACTCCAGCTCACACTTTATAAGTAGTTACAGGAAAACTATTTTTTTTCCTTTTGGGATAAAGGCTTTATCATTGTAAGCACCCCTGCCAGTCTTAAATGGTTTGTCTCATCCCTGTAACTGATACATCTGGAAGGAAGGATGATCTTTTGAAAAACAGACTTACTGGTCGAATAAAATATAAAGCCTATAAAAGAAAGCCATCACATCTAAGAATTGGTAAGGTAAACATATAATAAATGTTTGTGTAGCGGTAGGTTGCTACGAGTTACAAACATCCACCAAAATCACCCTGCTGCCAGACCCCCATATATCACCTCTAAGACAATGAGCAGTCATTTGCGTAGTTTTGTTGCGTTGATTGCGGGATACAACTTGGTTGGGGTAAAGGAAGATATGACATTTGTAGAACATTGATTAGCAGCTTTAGCCCTGAAAATTATGTACTTCTAACATTCACAGTCTGTTCTCCTGCATATCTCCACTGCAGACTATTGCTCCTCTCCCTCCTTTGCACTGACTCCTGCAGAGTATCACTACTTCAATCTCGGCTTGCACAAATCCTTTACTGCAAAACTGTTATGCCCCGTACACACGGTCGGACATTCTGACCACAAAATCCGTCAGATTTTTTCCAACGGATTTTGTTCGAAGCTTGTGTTGCACACACACAGTCGGACAAAGTTGTCGGAACATCATACGGAAAAAGCCGATCTGACTTTTTCCATCGGAATATCCGACCGTGTGTACGGGGCATTAGACTCCTGTCTCATCACTTCCAGTAAGACAAAAAGGATCACTCTGAATAACCCCAGTTTGCTGGCTGTACTTTGTTACTATAATAAAGTCTCTTAAATGGTGTTGCTTCAGTAAATCAATAAGCCAGAGGCATACAATACCTCTCCCTGGCGGCTCAGTGAATTTGGTAGCTACACAGTCTTTTGGATGGTATTACCAGAGTGCTTTACCAGGCCAGAGATACTCGGTACCTCTCCCCGACGGCCTAACACACGGTAATAAGCGGACTACTACTCCCACCCAGTCCATAACTGAAAAACGCTGGTTTCCCCGGCCACAGCACTACGCTCAACAATCCTCCTTTTGCTTCTTCCCCACTGACCTTCTCCAAAGTGTAAGTCCTGTGTTCCCCGGTCACAGCAACTTGACACTAACTCCATGGTAAAGATCTTTATCCAGTAATACATCCTAGCAGCTCCTCCAGCCCTCCTCCGCACTCGGCGCGCCCCCCACGTGGGGACACCCTGTGGCAGCTACCTAAAACTCCATTCTCCCTTTTCCTACACCGTCAGAATCCCCTGAGCAGCATGAGACTCCAGCTTATATGGGAGGCCTGCTCCCTGCCAATACCGAATGGGGATTGGCCAGAGCTCCTCACATGAGATGCCTTCTAGTCCAACTTCCGGTCCACCCTCTGTTCCAGAACAATCTTCCTGAAAGCAGGGGAGGCTTCTCTGAGTCAGAGCACAGGTGATCACACCCACCACTACACTAAACACTCCCAGCCTCAAACCAAAACAAACGGGACCAACCTAAAGCACAGGCCTGTCTAAATTGGCCTACACTGATATCATAAACCCAGAAAAATCCTATTCTAGCACCTACCTAAAGGTAGAGGGTGCTACATTTGCTTTTAAGTTTAATACTGCTCTCATTTCCAATGCTTGCAATCTAGAGTTTTACGGACAGTATAAGGTGAGCCTCACACTAGGACCTATGTACAAAAAGAAAGAAGGCAAATGAATCCACTTTCTCCTCACATATATTACAAAACAACCTACATTATAAGTATTACAACTTACTACTTTATGTTATTAGAGCATAGCTAAATAGAGGTTTTAACAAACTGATGCTATAAACAGACATCGGATGACGTGCAGTTGCACAGCAGTGGTGTTTCTAAACATAGCAAATAGGAACTATTGTTTACTACAAGAAAAACAAGAATTATGCATAAGAGTTGTTCTCTTTATTTAAGTTGTGTTTGTGCAACCAGATTGTGTAAAGTCAGCAATAAAATCACACAAAAAAACTTTGGAAAAACACAGTTCTCTTAATGTGCATTTCATAATGTCCATTTCAAAACAATTAGACCTTCCCATACAACTAAAAAGATTACTTTCATATTGTCATAGTGATAGGGTGTTTAAAAAAATCAAAGTGGGGTGCATTATGCATGTTAGTTCAGGCAGTCCCTGGAGTAAATACAAGTGTAGCGGTACCCCCGTAGGGGCTGCTAAGTGATGTGGCCCACCTGTCACCCTGCCCAGCCTGGCGTTCACTCCTCAGTCACTCTCAGGCAGAAAACAGTCCATGTGCTTGTTTTTGTTATTTTTATTAGGGAATTTAACTTGGATGGGTAAAAGAATATATGGGATGCCCAATGGAATTATGGAACAATCAATTGATGGATTGTATAGCAATCAATTGGGACAACTATGTACACAACACTTTTCCAGACTTCTCCTGCACAACTTTTGCTTGCAGAATATTGCTCGCTCTCTTTCTCCTGCACAACTCTTGACTCTCTCAGGAACAGCTAGCACGTGGTTAGGCCCGACACTGACTCAGCCAGGCCCAAGTAACTTGCCCTTTTACCAGCAGGGACCACGGGCCCCTATGGTGTAGCAGAAAATAGAAAGTATTTTGTGCTAGCTGTCCTATAGGTGGACTACTGCTCCCAGTCACTCCTCTTCAGGCCCTGCCAGCCCTCCTGGCTGTAGCTGCCTGACTTCACTGCCCATGACATTGCAATCCGCTCTACTGGCTTCACATCCAGCTCTGACTGTTTCCACTCAGTCCTCTCTGGCATGCCTCTCCAGTCCTCCTGGCTGCACATGTCCCTCACCAGGCCTTCTGGTTACAACCGGTGGTTCCCTTCTTACGTCTTGCCCGGCAGTACTAGCTCCTGCTGTCCTCTCTGAGTCCCAGGCCCAAGGTCACTCCCCCAGACTGGAGAGCTCCCTCAAAGACCCCAACAGCCTAGTACTCCATCCTCAGTTCTTCCACCCGACAACTCCTCTCCAGATGGGCTGACTCTAGGTATTTAAGGAGGCCTGCCCACTGTCAATCCAGGTTGGGGATTGGTCAGGGCTCCTTAACACACCCCATGCAGCTCCACCTCTCCTATCCTTCTCTCTTTCCAGTACCTTCCAGAAGGCTCTAGAAAGAAGAGCGAGGTCTTAGTGATGCTGTCTGTGAATCACCAGCTGCTAACTCTTAGCCCCATACACACGCGCGGATTATCCGAGGACCAGGTCCGTCAGACCATGTCCGTCATACTTTGTCTGATGTTGGTTTTGCGTACACACGGTCGGACAAAGTTGTCGGAAAATCCGATCATTCTGAACGTGGTGACGTTTGTTGCCTACGACGGGACTACGTAGAGGCTAGTAGCCAATAGCTTTGGTCTTGTAATGTGATCTGAGCATGCGTAGCACTTTGTCCGGTCGGACAACCGTACACACGCTCGGATTTGGTGTGATCGGACCGTGTTGACGGCAAATCTTTCCAGCAGGAGATAAGACTTTGTCCGTTGGACAAACCGACGAACACTGTCCGATGGTGCATACACACGGTCTGATTATGTAGAGGGTGCTACACGAGTATTTTGGGTAGCAGTTTAATTAGGTTGTAAAGGGTTTTCATGATAAGTTTGTAAGACCCTATTCCTGGAGGATGGATACCTCCATTTCAAGCCCCATAGGTCTTATTTGAAGTTACAACGTCATTACAAATTCACTTATACACAGATATACAGTATATTCTCAGACACCACAGGATCTTCTTGGCTGCACAATTAGCCAATAACCCAGCCTAAGTCCTGCAGCACTCAGTCGGCTTTCTGAGCTGTTGTATCACCAACAAGAATAACAACCATACTCCTGCGCATGAGTGAGTAGACCCAATAGTGATTGTTCCATAGTGACGGAAGTGGATAATACCTTGGAAGCCTTCCTGCCCTTTAGGACTGGGGTTGTCCTTGAAGTACTGCATAAATTAATAAAAGAAAGAGTGCGCACTGGCCTAGTGCATTATCCAACAAATCTTTATTAAAAAGTGATAGACAAACAATATCTACTCACAAACAGAGATGGTAAAAATGCTAATCAGGCCACACCATGTGACTGAACACTCCCAGACAGCCTGGAACCTCTAGCATGGGGGCGGGGGGGCTGACCTTGGTCGATGCTGGCTGACACTCCTTCAGAGCCAGAGGACTTTCCTTCAAAACGTGTCAGCCAGCAGGGACAAAGGTCAGGTTCCCTCCCCAATGCTAGAGGTTCCATTGCGTTCTGGTAGTGTTTAGCCACATGGTGTGGTCAGATGAGCATTTTTACCATATCTGTTTGTGAGTAGATATTGTTTGTTTATCACTTTCTGAGCTGTTGTGCCTGAAATTAATGACTTTGTTTTGTATGGTGGAAAAAGAATTTCTACATATTAGATAGTAGTATGGTCCAGAATCCCAACAATATATGGCAAACCAGTGTAATGATCACTTACTGGGCACAGAGGGAAATCTAAAGTAAAATAACCAGTCTTATACCGTATATACTCGAGTATAGGCCGACCCGAATATAAGCCGAGGCACCTAATTTTACCACAAACAACTGGGAAAACTTATTGACTCGAGTATAAGCCTAGGGTGAGAAATGTGCAGCTACTGTAAGTGGAAAAGAGAGTCAACAATGCCCATTTGCAGCCTCACTGTGCCCATGCAGATGGACACAGTTGACCGATTTGGGGACCTGTATCTCAGGGTCACTTAGTGCTAGGAACCCCATCTTTGGATATGTTGTAGTGCTAGTTCAACTGGGTTTGAATACCAAATTTGGGGTTCCTAGCTCCAAGTGTTCCCGAGATATGGGGCCCCAAATTCGGGTCAGAAAATCTCAAGCACTTTTCTGCAGCAGAGAATGACATTTTCCGAACCGACTTTGGGGCCCCGTATCTCGGACTAGGGAATCTAGGAACCCCATAATTGGATATGTTATATTGCTAGGTCTACTGGGTTGGCACACCAAATTTGGGACTCATAGACCCAAGTGGCCCCGAGATACGGGGCCCCAAAGTCGGGTCGGAATTTTTTTTTTTTTGCTGCAGAAAAATGCTTGACTCAAGTATAAGCCGAGGGGGGCACTTTCAGCACAAAAAAATGTGCTGAAAAACTCGGCTTATACTCGAGTATATACGGTAAGTCTTTTTCATGTGCTAACCCAGTGTTTCTCAACCTTTTTTCAGTTGCAGCACCCTTTAGAATACTTCACAGTCTTGAAGCACCCCATTTCAAAATGTAAAAACGAAACTAATAGTTTTACAAAACGCAGCAACATCCATATATGTAGGGCACCCAACATTAGAGGGGATTTATTCTAAGAAATCAAATACACCTTTGTCCACTGATACTGATTAGTATTACACAATTTCTCCTCTCCCTCAGTTCCCGCTCACTCCGTTAATGTGACCTCAGTAAATAAATATAATGAAGCGCTTATTCAATTTAAGTTACTGATCCTAATACCACAAAATGAACATACTCTGTGAAAACATGATAATAGTGCACATAATTCCAAATAACTGAAAAAATATGTTCCAAGTAATTTTCATGTAATTTTTTTACATACAATCCAGTGTCCAAGGGAAACTTCTTAAAGTTCCTAAAAATACTCCAAATATTCACCACTATGCACCTTTTCCACTTTCTTGTGATCAGTTAGGCCCCTTTCACACTCACGGACCGATCGGGTCCACCTGTCAGTTTTTCAGGCGGACCCGATCGGACCATCCATAGCTCTCAATGGATTGGCGGATGTAAGTGGACATGTGTCTGCTGACACCCGCCGGCATCCGTTTCGGTCCGCTCAAAACAGACAGATGTGGATGTTCCCCATCTGTCCGGCGGACCAGATCGGATGATAATCTAATGGAAATGGACACACAGTCTGGCCGCCCCATAGAGAAGAGCGGGCCGTGTCCGTGTCCTCTATGCACCTTTCATCCGCCTGCTTAGCGGGGAACAGCTGACAGTTCCCTCACTGAGAAGGTGGATCCGCTTGGCAGAGTCTGCAAGGGGCCCTAAACTTGCCTACAGTGTCCTCTACATTCTCTTTGCATCAAGCGTTATTTAGGTGTGCCCTCACCTCTTTAGGTGGACCTCTAAGTGTGTGTGAGGTCTATGAACGCTTTACAGATCTCTGCAGCTCCTTGATTCCTCCTCTCAACCATTCAATATTCTGTTCCACTTACCCACAGTAATATTTGCTTATGAAAGATATCAACGCAAATGCCCCAATAGTGTAATATGTAAACATTTATTGTGTATCAGGCTTAGGTGGGAAGGGCGGCGCTTAGGAGACTATGGCTTTGCAGTGTTCTGCATGAGCATCTTACAGGAGGGGAGAGCACAGGGATGCTGCTCCTATTTTATTGTCCATTCTGAAGCCTGGATGGGTGTTCTAGGACAAACAAAAGATTTAACTGTGCTAGGAAAAAAATGAAAACTCAAGACATTTGGCAGGTAACCCAGTTTAAATGCATGTATTTCAGCTGTGTATTTTGCTGTTTGCATTGAGTTCTGGTTTAAGTATATGATTATTGTTTAATGATTATAAATTAGTTTGAATTTCTTTTCTTTTTTTCTGCTGTCCATTAAAGGGGAGTTTATAATATCATCGGTAGAAGGAGACTTGAGGGTTCGAAAGGACTATGAACTTGATCGGGAAAATATTGCCTTCTACAATATTACGATCATGGCGAAGGACAGGGGCAATCCTCCATTCAGTTCTACGGTAAAGTGGTTTCTATATTGTTTATTTATACTGCTAACTAAAGTTGAATTGCAGTATTCAGTGTTTGTTCCCAGTAGAAGCTTCATTTCAAGTCTTGTAATAAGCGCAGGTATTGTCACCTTTCGTGTATTTTAAAAGCTGTATCATGCTCTGAATTGCTCTGAAATTCCAGTTGACATAAAAAGAACATCTATTGTTGTTTTTTCAAATGGTATTTTTCTCTGCATTGAATCTGTTAAGTATCTTCAGGAAATGCTCAAATGGAAAAAAGGTTTCTTTTATTCATGCAACCATAACATCAGGTATCCACGTGCTAAGTAATTTGTCTCCCAGCAGCGGAGATTAAGGTTGTCATGGTCACCTTTATCCAGAATAAATATTACTGTTATGTCACTAGTATCTTTGTAATGCAAGATTTAATACTTACTTTGTCATTAACAGTTAACATTGTAGTTGTGTTAGGTCTATGAATATTTCTGGATGGAAGAGATCTGACTATTTTTACCCCTTAACCTACTTCCAAGTAATCTATGATTATTTTATGAAAAGTTCTGTCACCCACTTATACTTTAATCCACAGTCCCATTATCTGCTGCTGCGCTGGTTCTGGTATAGGCTACTAGTCAGCTGAAGCCTCTCTGTAGACCAGTCCTGTCTTTGATCCCTCATACTGACATCACCACACCTTTACTGTACGCATTGCAGAACCATTTGTTAGAACACTTGCTAATTCATGTTCACCTCATCAGGGTGGGATGTGAGTGCTATTAGTACCCTCCCGCAAAGCAGTGCTAAAGATTGGCGCTAGGATTAAAGTGGTAGTAAACCACATGTGGGTAAAAAAAAAAAAAAACCCCTGCAAGGCAATATCATAATGTGCTAATATGCATCACATACGAGCACATTATGAGAAACCTACTTGAGTACGAAGCCCTCCAATGCCAGGATGTCCCTGCTGAGAGGGCTGACCTCACTCCCGTGCATGCAGGCAGGAGCTGCAGTTTACGGCACAGGCTCTGGAGGTCCAGCACTGTAAAGCCCCATACACACGCGCGGATTATCCGAGGACCAGGTCCGTCGGACCATGTCCGTCATACTTTGTCTGATGTTGGTATTGCGTACACACGGTCGGACAAAGTTGTCGGAAAATCCGATCATTCTGAACGTGGTGACGTTTGTTGCCTACGACGGGACTACGTAGAGGCTAGTAGCCAATAGCTTTGGTCTTGTAATGTGATCTGAGCATGCGTAGCACTTTGTCCGGTCGGACAACCGTACACACGATCGGATTTGGTGTGATTGGACCGTGTTGTCGGCAAATCTATCCAGCAGGAGATAAGACTTTGTCCGTCGGACAATCCGACGTACACTGTCCGATGGTGCCTACACACGGTCTGATTTTTCAACAACATTGTCCGATCGGACAGAATCCATGAAAAAATCCGACCGTGTGTATGGGGCTTTAGCCGAACCTTCAGAGCGCATGATGTCATCGGCTGCATGAACTCTGAATATCTCCTAAACAGTGTGACTTGAAGAGGGGATGTGGCTGTAATACGGATGTGACATGAAGTGAGTGGTCATGTCAGCAGACTCACGTAGTGCCACGATTATCCTGAACGCTCTGCTTCCATCATGGGAATCGGATTGCTAGCGGTCTATAGCCCGTGGTGTGCCGCACGCTGATCACTCCAGAAACTGGGTGTTGGAGCTGGGGAGCGGGGAAACCTATTATCTAGTGCTCTGGCAAGAGTGGCACGAGCGATCGTTTAGCGCGATCAATGCAGAAACACGACAGGCGGTTCTACGTGTCTGGAAGCCGGAAGTCGGATTAGCTGGAATTAGTTGGGAGCCGGGTGCCTGGATAAGTTTATCTGGTGAGAGTGGCAGTGAGTGTCCTCTCTGTTTGGGAACATCAGTCTGTGGTAACAATAGCACAGATTTCAATAACAGTGATTCTAAAGCAGGGAAAGGATCCATTAATACCAGAATCCTATCGCCTATTTCTCTCCTCACATCAGATGTTTAGATCCTAGCCAGGGTGCTTGCTAACAGGTTATCTTTATCTAGGTATATTAATACTCCAATCCATGAAGATCAAACAGGTTTTATCCCTACAAGAGCAGCATCAACAAATATTCGCAGACTTTTTTTTAAATATGTATAATGTATAAAGATACTAAAGCGAGGTTGAAAATTAATAATACGGTATACTCGTCCTTTCTACTGTCCAGAGGAACAAGACAGGGTTGTCCCGTCTCCATCGTTGTTCGCTATGGCTATAGAGCCTTTGGCTCTTGCTATTAGACAATCAACAGGAGTAACAGGATTTTTCCGCACAGGTAGAGAGGATAAAATAGCCCTATCTGCAAATGATGCTGTTATTTTCTTGGGGGATACCTCAAAGTCATTCTGCATTTGGGCTATTTTTGGGTTTTTGGATCAACTGGGATAAATTGATGCCACTAGATGACTTGAAAACACCTTTGCCAGACCAAGCCCTACAAATCAAAATAAATTCAAAGCATACAGTGAAATATTTAGGGGTAGTAATATCCCGAAATGTAAAGGATTATACTAATCGGAATCTTAAACCATTATTCGCAAAATTTATGTATAAATGACGAAGCTGGTGTAAACTCCCACTGATCGTGATCGACAGAGCCAACCTTGTTAAAATGATTTGGACCCCGCAATTGCTTTATATAATTCACAGTTCTTCCATATGGATTACTTCACTCTGGTTTAGGAACATTGAATCCTTTTTAGAGAACTTATCTGGTGGAAAAAACAACCCCGTATTAAATTGACTACACTAATGTTAGCTAAAGATGCTATCCCCCATCCTAAAAGTTATTTTCTAGCCTCACAGTTACAGTATTTTGTCGGATGGACGACAGCAGTGGACTCTGACCTTGTACAGGGCCTACTGCTGTCAGTATATGACAATTATTCATTAAAAAGCGGTTCTGCACTCTGTAAAAAAAATTTTTTTTTTAGGACGTAATATAAAGTATGCTTACCTTTATTAGGGGACTCACCTGTTCCATCTTCCATCTCGATCGCCGCCGGTTTTCGTCCGATGAAGTTCCTCGTCTTCTTCTTTAGTGCTGGGGGCCATCTTGCCTGTGGGCATGTGAAACACCCACAGGAACTTTAGATGGCCCAGCATGCACCGCCGTTACTCGCGCGTGCGCAGTAACGGCACATCTGCCGACATCTCACGAGATTTCGGCAGATGTGGCCGAAATCTCGGGAGATTTCGGAAGATGTGGCCGAAATCTCGCGAGATTTCGGAAGATGCCCGCACTGACTCCTGGGATCAATGACACCAGATCCCAGGAGACAGTGCGCCGTGACGACGATCGACGCAGAGACCCCGCCCGCCGCCGCAGAGAGAGAAGACCGGAAGTCTTCAATTACAAGGTAAGTAAAAAAAAAAAAAAAAAAAAAACATTTCATTTAGTACTCTTTGCCTGATTTGGAAGGCAAAGAGATTTACTAAATGAAATGGGTGCAGAACCGCTTTTTAATATCCTTATTGGAGACAAGAAACCAGTTGCGTGATAATAGTTTTTTAACAGGTAAACTTTTTGATAAGGTATGGCAGGAGATGAAAAATATCACAGGTATAGAGGGGTATACACTATTCACTCCAATTTGGAATATCTTTAGCTATGGAGAATTAATGAAACTGGAAGGGTTTGATTTGTGGAAGACTAAAGGGACTAAAGGTCTGAGGTATATAGCACAATTATTTCAGAATGATGTGTTAAAAACCTTTGCACAATTAAGTATTGAATATGATATCCCAAATCAAAGATTCTTTCAATTCTTACAGCTTAGGCATGCAATACTGGCGCAGGCCCGTTCCCACAAATTAATATTTTATAAATCTATAATAATATCACTACCGGATAAAAGGGATACTAGACATGGCCTCATTTCCCAATTATAAGGTATACTTTACAAAAAGGTCCAAGAATCGATGAACATACTGAATCGATGGCATTCCATCAGAATGATGGAAAGCTTGACAGCATCTCTACATGGAAGAGAGGATCATTTTAGAGATACCTGGTTGCCAGCCTTTACTTGCACGTCTCAGTATACTGATGCTTTCTTTGATAAGATCAGTAGAGCCCAACGCATGATGATGTGCCGTGGCCTTCGGTCACCTCCAATGGGGGGGAGGGAATGGGGTGCAGATGGAGCAGAGTTTCCCCCTCGACCTCTCTACTCCCCTTATGATTGTAATGCCCCCCCCCAACTCCCTGTCTCCTCCCACCTTTATTTATTTCCCCAGGTTATTTTTTTCTCCCCTTTTTGGTCCCCTTCTTTCTTCACCCCCTCTTTTGTTAAGTTATGTAAGTTTAATTTGGGAAAATAATTCATTGTGTGATTTAGTCCATGTTTATTGTAAGGTCCTAGGGGGTACAACAATGCCCATCGATGTAATACTTTGATCCAGGTTGTTATTCCTGATTCTTACTATTGGGCCTGAACAAGCTGCCTGGTCTGTCAGCTGCCTGTTAGATGTTGCACAGATGTCTGTTACTTCTGATTGGAATGCTTGTATTGTGACACCGAAAATGTATGTCTGGAGTATTGTTGTTGGCACCTGTATTGTAATTGTACAATTGTACTAAATACAAAAAAATAAAAAAACATTTTACAAACTTAATAGTATAGCAGGCAACTACTGTCACATTGAATTGTATTTGTTTCAAAATAACAGCTAGTAGCAAGAGAGTAAAGAGGAGTTTTGTTTGTAAGCAGCAACATAGTGGTACTACTCTTAGTGTAGGAAAAGTATGTTCTTGTAAGTGCATTCATTTATGCTATTTTTGTTTGCATCACTAATTTGTCTGGTTTGTCTTTATACCATTTTAGGTAATTGTTGAAGTGCGAGTGTTGGACATTAATGACAATGATCCTGTTCTTCTCAATCTTCCACTGAACATAACCATCAGTGAGAATAGCCCAGTATTAACGCCTATCACTCGGATCCTTGCCAGTGATGCTGATGCTGGCCGTAATGCCATTTTGACCTTTAATATAACAGGAGGGAACACCGATAACTCTTTTTCCATCAATGAAAATGTAAGTCTACATTGCTCTCATAAAAAAGGGATTATACAGTATATATAGTGGCTTTTTTAAAAGGTTAAAAAGTATATAAGCCTATATTGCAGAATTTAAGGTTACCATAAGGTATAAGCTATGCAGATAATATTTATCATACAGGACTAATGTGGGCGATCATTTTTGTTATAGCATACAGTGTAAGATGGTGGTCTCCAAGCAGTGCCTTGCAAGTCAAGTATAATAGCCTGATCCTTCTCCCCTCCAGTAACAAGACAGCTTCCCACCTAACCAATACCCCTCATCACTCTGTTCCACCCATATAATATTTTCAGGGCATTGAGACATAGGTACTTCTCTTCAGTTTAGTACCCAAATTACAAAATAGAACCTGAGAATAGGAATAAGATGCCTAATTAACGGTCAGTGAGGACCCTTTGGCAAGGTTAAAGTTACTGATATCTCTGTTCCAACGTCATTATTGTGGGACTACTGGTGTTTTCTATGATATTACCCTTAGCATCATATCTGAGCAGGTTGTCTTTGTTACTTTTCCTGAACAGTACTGCATTACGCAACATAGTAAAAGCATCATGCCAAAAAATTGGTATTGTTTAATAAAAAGGAACCTCTAAGAGTTGATGTTATCTGTAGGGTACACAGCGCCTACAGGGTCATGCACCATTGCAAAATAAATTTCACCAGTGAAAAAAATAAATAACGCCTGTGATTTGAGAAAGATGAAGGCTGCTATTGCTCTTTTCTTCTTAAAAAATGCTTGCTGGCCTAATATGTTGACATTTTTCCCTTCATACTTTAATCACTGCCAAAAAATGTACCCCCCTTCCTGACCAGGCCAATTTTTTGCGACGATACTTTAACTGACAATTGCACAGTCATGCAACGCTGTACCCAAGTTATGTCCTTTCCCCCCCCCCCCACAAATAGAGCTTTCTTTAGGTGGTATTTGATCACCTCTGCATTTTTTATTGTTTGTGCTGTAAACAAAAAAATGCTGACAAGTTTGAAAAAAAAAAATATTTTTTTATTTTAGCCTATAAAACACATCCAGTAAAAAAAAATCAAATTTCTTCATCAAGTTAGGCCAATATGTATTCTGCTCTCCTCCTGGCCAATCAGGAAGCCCCGATTGGTCAGGGCATCTAAGGACTCCCTGGCCGGGAGATGAATGTCTCTGTGTGCTGCAGATGATGTCTTTGAAGTCCGGCCGGGAGAAGCGGTCAGAGCGGCCCCGGCTCTTCCTTCCCTCTGCCTCCTAAGTTATGGTATCGCAAAAAATGGCCTGGTCAGGAAGGGGGTAAATTCTTCCGAGGCTAGTGGTTAATGAAAGACTAAAAAGGGTCAAGCCAGCCATAGATGGTTCAAATCCTCGCAGGTTCAGCAGGAACCGGACAAGATTCCAACCATCTATGGGCAGGCTGGTTGTACCCAAGTCGATCCACTTGATAAACTTGGGTACAACCAGCCTGTCGGACTTTACATACAATTATTGCTAGCAGCTATTACAGCTGCTAGCGGTAACCACTGTGTTCTCCTGGCAGGGAAGTCTCCCTGACCACCCCCACCAAGAGAACGCCATAGCTAAGCAGGAGGGATTCCCCCATCAACACTGACTGTGTTTATGGAGTAATAGAGTCATTTTATTTCTTCAACCCGTGGTTGCAGTAAAGAAAATTGCATCATCTATGGCCTGCCCTAGGCCCTTATTACACGGGATGGACTCCACTTTGCTCATTGGGGGATCTCTCCGCTGATCAGATTGGGCAGATGACAAGTCCATGTCCACTCAGTTTATGCAGAGCAGACTTGGACAGAGCCCACTCTGCTCTAAGGGCAGGCGGGAGTAAATGGACTCCATTGTCTATTTACACCTAACTGCCCTCTGATCCGATCCACCTAGACGAAGGAGGACTTATTTTAATCGGACCAGATCGGAGGAAGGCGGGTGTAAGCAGACACAAGTTCATTTACATCCACCACTCCGTGGAGGTGAATGGAGGGCTGCTGATAAGGACGTACAATCTTGTAGGGAGCCTGGGTCAAGTTACTTATCAGGGGGCCCAGCCAGCAGCTTCAGACTTCATATAGAAGATAACTTTCCTTGGAAGACCAAGCTGCATTTTAAGGCAGGTGGGCAGGGTCAATGGCAGGCTTTTGGGGGGCCCCCATCAGGTAGGCTGTATGGGGCCCCATGATTTTTAACATTGCCCTGACACTGTGCAAACTGTTAGCGCTATATAAATCATGTATAATAATAATAAAAGTAAACCTTTACAGAAAGTTACTCTTCATTAGTCCTTTAGGGTCATGTCAATGGGCATTCCAGTCAATTACTGTATTTCCTATTTTCCTGTAGAAGCATTTGACAAGAAAAGGCTGCGTTTTATCTGCTTTGCCTGCAGTTCAAATGCTGTAGCTAAAGAAACTCAGCACTACACATGCAGGTCAAATGCAGACTTTGAATTGCCATGTGTACTGCTTAATTAAAGTCAATGTGATTTTGCTGACCTTTGGTTGAAGTGCATTCCAACCACACGTCAAATGCATGAAAACAATGGGCATGAGCCTTTTTATGTATCATACTGCTTCTTCTGAACTGAAGCAGTGGCAGTCATACAGTAAGTTTATTTCCTTATATTTTTATGTCTGTTTTCTCTTTCTTTGACCCTCAGACTGGAATAGTTTATGTGAATCGTCCCCTGGACAGGGAGAAAATTGCAGAGTACAAGTTAACGGTAACTGTGAAGGATAATCCAGAAAATGCCCGCAATTCTAGAAAGGTAATTTTGAACAAGATTGTAAATTGATGTATTTCGTTATCTGTGCAGCCACATGTAAGAAGGAAACGATAAAAAGAAGGCAACCTGGGTCTCTAAGCCCACACACCCTAATGATATAGCTTATCGGATGCATTTGCCCCATGACATGCTTTAGCTGTCAAGTTCATTCAGTGGCTTCAGTACTTTAGCTAGTCATATATTTTTGAATAAATGTTCGTACAAACATTCTCAGTGCATTTTATGACTTGGCAAATGTTAGTTAAAAGTACTTTAAAATTTATTTTGCTTTTACCATAATTGACTTTCCTGAACAAAAACCATATACACTGTTCGAAATTTGTTTGTTCTAGAAAAAGTTTCGATCTTGCAACTTTTGACATTTTGATCATCACCGCAGTCAAAAACTAAAGTCAATTTGACCCCACTACTGATGAGAAAATCAAACAATGTCCTGCTTAGTCCTGTGTCCAGCCTAAAGCCTAACTCAACATCGTCTGTCCCTTTAAAAAGTTTGTTTGGACCAAGCTGGCCCAAACAAACAATTTATTGCCCTAACAGGTGTGATTGTTGGGCATGCTGTATTACCTGTATGTAGCCTCAGCTGTATACAGCGCAGTGTTCCAGCAGTGGGACAGGGACATCTCATCCCACTCTTGGAACAAAATCTGAGCGCTGCTCAGACATTCACAGGAGGCTTTGTTATTTTATGAATAAATGCAATGCTTACTGTGAATGGCTGAGCAGTGCTCATCCCAACTCTATTTTGTTCCAGGAGTGGGATGGGATGGTAAGTCCCTGTCCCACTGCCAAAACACAGCACTGCCTACAGCATGTAACTGAGGCTACACACAGACGCAGTTAGTACAGCGCGCCCAGCAAACGCACCTGTTAGTCCAGTTTCACCCAAAATAACTATTTAAAGGAACATTAAATGTGAACCTAGGCTTTAAGTCACTCACTGATATTAAGTATGCAAACCAAGATTTCTGATTTTACTTTGTTCCAGTTCACTGAAGTATTGATGTCAGAGTAGCCATGTTACTAGAATTTTAGTAAGGAATAAAGCAATAGCAATCTCCTTCTTTCTCCCAGAACAGGTTTCCTTTAAGAAAGCCCACTTTTTCTGTTTAAACACACAGACTAATGCTGTTTTTCTGTCCAGGATTCTGACCTGTTGATTGTGACCATATCAGATGAGAATGACAATAGGCCAGTGTTCTCCCAAGGATCATATCAAGCTGAGATCATGGAAAACTCTCCAGCAGGTACTCTAGAACATCACTGCATTTTATTGGTGTAAAGAATATAACATTATTATGATTTTATATTGCATTACTTACTTGCTCAATAAGACATTGATATAGACATTGAAAATGATTTTACACGATTTGAAGAATCTTTATAAAGTACTGACCGAATGGCTAATATAATAATGTTCTGATCAGCCTTTTACACACTGACTTTTTCCCATTGTATCAAACTGAGAAAAACAAATGTATGTAGAAGACCATTTCTTTTTTATTTTACAAGATTCATTGCTTTATAACACTATACATGAATACTTCTGGAAGGCACATTTACTGGTTTAAAGTGTAAATAAACTCAAAACCATAATGTAATAAATTGCAGCTTACCAGTCTTCAGATGTGGTGGCTGCTTTTGTTTTCCTTTTTTTGACTTTTTTCTACATTTTTACCTGCCGATCTTGACAGTAACACACTTCCTGTTATGGGGTGACATCTGATAATAAAAGCGTTTACCAGATCTTATTCACCTTCTATCTCTAGAAAGGTGAAACAAGCATAATCACAACCATCGGTGAGATGTTGTATGCCCTATGCTCTATGGAACTTAGAATCAAGGCGATTCAGTTCGCAGTTGCAGCGCTATACAAGTCATTCATTCATTCATTAAAGGGGTTGTAAACTCTCAAGGTTTTTCACCTTAGTGCATTCTATGCATCAAGGTGAAAAACCTTCTGTAGTGCAGCAGTGCCCCAGAGCCCCCCTTTTACTTACCTGAACCTGATCTTTCCAGCAATGAGAATGAGCACACCAGCTCCAGCCACTGTCCTCATTGGTTAGATTGATAAAAGCAGCAGCCATTGGCTCCCGCTGTGGTCAATCAAATCCAGTGACACAGGAGCCAATCCTGCTGTTTGTGTCAATGGACGCAGCAGTAGGACTTGGGATTGCGCCCGCATGGGTGCCCCCTTGGAATACGGGTCTCCAAGGGGACACTCGGGAAGAGGAGGAGCCAGGAGCGCCACTGGGGGACACCAGACGAGGAGGATCGGGGCCACTCTGTGCAAAACCCTTGCACAGAGGTGGTAAGTATACCATGTTTGTTATTTTTTTTAAATTAACCTTTACAACCCCTTTTACTCCAGACCAGCCACATCAATTCACATAGACTGATGTATAAAGAAAGAAATGCTCCAATAGTGTAAAATCGTTTACTGGTTTATTAATACAGTTAAAAGTTGCACTTATATCCAATAAGAGATACAGTATCTCACAAAAGTGAGTACATCCCTCACATTTTTGTAAATATTTTATTATATCTTTTCATGTGACAACACTGAAGAAATTACACTTTGCTACAATGTAAAGTAGTGAGTGTACAGCTTGTATAACAGTGTAAATAACTCAACACACAGCCATTAATGTCTAAACCGCTGGCAACAAAAGTGAGTACACCCCTAAGTGAAAATGTCCAAATTGGGCCCAATTATCAATTTCCCTTCCCCGGTGTCACGTGACGCATTAGTGTTAAAAGGCCTCAGGTGTGAATGGGGAGCAGATGTGTTTAAATTTGGTGTTATCGCTCTCACTCTATTATACTGGTCACTGGAAGTTCAACATGGCACCTGATGGCAAAGAAATCTCGGAGGATCTGAAAAAAAGCATTGTTGCTCTACATAAAGATGGCCTAGGCTATAAGAAGATTGCCAAGACCCTGAAACTGAGCTGCAGCATGGTGGCCAAGACCATACAGCGGTTTAACAGGACAGGTTCCACTCCATGCCACTCCACACCATGGTCGACCAAAGAAGTTGAGTACATGTGCTCAGCGTCATATCCAGAGGTTGTCTTTGGTAAATAGACGTATGAGTGCTGAAAGCATTGCTACAGAGGTTGAAGGGTCAGCCTGTCAGTGCTCAGACCATACGCCGCACATTGTATCAAATTGGTCTGCACGGCTGTTGTCCCAGAAGGAAGCCTCTTCTAAAGATGATGCACAAGAAAGCCTGCAAACAGTTTCCTGAAGACCAGCAGACTAAGGACATGGATTACTGGAACCATGTCCTGTGGTCTGATGAGACCAAGACAAACTTATTTGGTTCAGATGGTGTCAAACGTGTGTGGCGGCAACCAGGTGAGGAGTACAAAAGACAAGTGTGTCTTGCCTACAGTCAAGAATGGTGGTGGGAGTGTCATGGTCTGGGGCTGCATGAGTGCTGCTGGCACTGGGGAGCTACAGTTCATTGAGGGAACCATGAATGCAACATGTACTGTGACGTACTGAAGCAGAGCATGATCCCCTCCCTTCGGAGACTGGGCTGCAGGGCAGTATTCCAACATAATAACGACCCCAAACTTACCTCCAAGACGACCATTGCCTTGCTAAAGAAGCTGAGGGTAAAGGTGATGGACTGGTCAAGCATAGATCTAGACCTAAACCCTATTGAGCATCTGTGGGGATCTAACATCCACCAGCTCCATGATGTCATCATGGAGGAGTGGAAGAGGACTCCAGTTGCAACCTGGTAAACTCCATGGCCAAGAGGGTTAAGGCAGTGCTGGAAAATAATGGTCGCCACACAAAATATTGACACTTTGGGCCCAATTTGGATATTTTCACTTAGGGGTGTACTCACTTTTGTTTTCAGCGGTTTAGACACTAATGGCTGTTTGTTGAGTTATTTTGAGGGGACAGCAAATTGACACTTTAATACAAGCCGTACACTCACTACTTTACATTGTAGCAAAGTGTAATTTATTCAGTGTTGTCACATGAAAAGGTATAATAAAATATTTACAAAAATGTGAGGGGTCTACTCACTTTTGTGAGAGACTGTATTTCTCAAAACTATGTAAAAGCCAAATGTATTGTTAAGGGGACCCAATGGCTTACAATTGCAATTAAAATATGAGTGCCCTCCTATTATCTATAAACAGAAAAAAGAAGGAGAGAAAAGCACCACTACCTAAGTGGCAAAATGAAAAACTATAAATATGCACTCACATTTAAAAGACATTAACCCGTTCCTGCCCGGCCTATGGGTGGATGATGCCGGGGCCAGCCACTCATTGATCCAGGTGGAGGTAATATGATGTCCTCCTGCATCGTGCTCCGCACGTGGCGCAATCTGTGACCGGCTGCGTCCCTGTACTGGCCCGCTGCCGGTACCATGTGACCGCTGTAACCAACACAGCAGGTCACATGACAGTTGTAAACAATGGATGGCTTCGTTTCAAGCCATCCATTGTATACAATTGTGTTGCTAGCTATGATTGGTCACAGTGATCATGTAATACAGACTGGGCCAATCACAGCCCATCTGTACCATGTGATTAGCTGTGGCCAATCACAGCTGATCACAACAAAACAAACAATGAATCAATTTCATTCAGTAAAATGCTTGCATATAGCAATGAAATTCATTGCTATATGCAAACATAATGTGTTTAAAAAAACTAAATACTGATCACTTCCCCAGAGTAGTACAATGTGTGTTAAAAAAAAAAAAATCGTAAAAAAGAAAATACAAAATTGGAAAAAAAAAAATTATTACATTTTTTTCGTACTGTCCGCCACACTCATTATATGATGATGCTGTACTGCACTGGGGACAGTATGTAAACACAGAAAAAACATAATTTTGGTTTCTTAATTTTCCAAAATATTTTGACAAAAAATTACAACTTCACACAACTCGGAATGCCTCTAAATACCTTGGACTGTCTACATTCCCGAAAAGGGGTAATTTGGGGGATATCTGTACTGTCCTGACATTTTTGGGCCTCAAGAAATTAGATAGGCCATCAGTACTCCAGGATTAATCAAACTTCAGATACGGTATATACCATATTTTCCTACAGACTAAAATACACTGATTTGGATTATTTTCACCAAAGAAATGTAGAACATTACATTTTGGCCTAAGATCATAATGAAAGATTATTTGCTAAATTTTATAAGAGACAAAGAAAAACTTTCTTTTTTTTTTACATTTTCTGTCTTTTCATTTATTTGGCAAAAAATAAATAACCCAGTGGTGATTATATACCACCAAAATAAATCTCCATTTGTGTGAACAAAATGATAAAGATTTACTTTGGGTACAGTGTCGTATGACTGCACAATTGTCATTCAAAGTGCGAGAGAACTGAAAGCTGAAAATTGGCCTGGGCAGGAAGGGGTTAAAAGTGCCCTAAATTGAAGTGGCTTAAAAAAGCATATCAATAGGTCTCCAGCAGGTGGCAACCTTCCAGGTGGTCAATGATGAGCAAGCCCCTCCGTGTGGATGTAATGTGAGGTGCTTGGAACCAGGGAAACACCAGGAAGAGCCAGCAAGAGCAGAAGTCTGAGTGTGTATATCACATGGAGAACCACTGTGGACAGCAGGGAAGTGTGATAGGCCCACAAAATGGCTGTGATTATGTCATGTGTGATAATTATGGGTGCCGTTATGCATATCGGGGTGTAGCCCCCTTTGTTAAACCTCAACAAACAGCATAACAACGCCCATCATTATCACACATGACATCATCACAGCCATTTTGTTGGCCTGCCACACTTCCCTGCTGTCCACAGTAGTTCTTATCCATGTGATATACACAAACGGACTGCTGCTCCAGCTGGCTCTTCCTGGTGTTCCCTTGGTCAATTTTCTGTTTCAAAGCACCTTGCATTACATTCACGCAGAGGGGCATTCTCACCATTGACCACCTAGAAGGTTGCCACCTGCTTGAGACCTATTGATACGCTTTTTAATGTCTTTTAAATGTGAGTGCATATTGTTTTTCATTTTACCAATATATTTTAATATCGGGGTGTAGCCCCCTTTGTTAAACCTCAACAAACAGCATAACCACGCCCATCATTATCACACATGACATCATCACAGCCATTTTGTGGGCCTGCCACACTTCCCTGCTGTCCACAGTAGTTCTTATCCATGTGATATACACAAACAGACTGCTGCTCCAGCTGGCTCTTCCTGGTGTTCCCTTTGTCAATTTTCTGGTTCAAAGCACCTTACATTACATTCACGCAGAGGGGCATTCTCACCATTGACCACCTAGAAGGTTGCCACCTGCTTGAGACCTATTGATACGCTTTTTAATGTCTTTTAAACGTGAGTGCATATTGTTTTTCATTTTACCAATATATTTTAATAAATGCTACACTTAGGTAGTGGCACTTTTCTCTCCTCAGTTTTCTGTTTATACATGGTTTGCTGATGGGAGCCTCATCAAAACCTGCTTGAAAGAGAGACTGCTGACGCTGCCATAATGGGAACTTAATGCCACAGTGACTCTTATGGACTTTTATTAAGTACTGAAAAGACTCTCTTCATTCGTTTATCACTCCTTGCCCAGTTTTGTTTTGACAGTTGCACCAGTTTTTGTGCCTGGGTATTTTTAGGGTGTTAATGCCCTTTACAAGTCTCCTATTATCACTTGTTCAGTGACCCATTTCTGCTACCTTACCTTTGTTCCAGTGATGCAACAGTCATTGTCTTCTCATTCAACATGAACAGGAGGTGTAGATCCTTCTGTCCCACGCAACTCACCGTGCTTCCTTCCTCCAACCCCTGCATCACAACAGCATTCAACAGTGATGTAGGGGTTGTAGAAAAGAACCGCCACACATGGAGGGGGATGCAGGCCTCTTGACACTTCCACAATTGTCAAATGATGAAAGAGCAGCTGCAGCATCAGAACTGAGAGGCGGTAGGGGACACAGGACATTTTTACCACAAACATTCTGCTGCTTTTGTGGTGTTATCACAATTTTCTACTTTGCTGGTATGTTTTGTTTGGATTTTAAGAGTATACAGGTTTTTCTAGGTTAACTGCCACCCTGTAGTCTTAGAAAGGAAGTCAACTCTTGAAACATGATGTCCGCAGGTATAGCATTCTAGCAAAAACGGTGGAGATCCTCTGCACTATCTGAGGTGGAATATGAGTTATTTAGGTGAGCTCAGGAGTGGTTCCATGTCAACCCTTACCCTTTACCATGTGACCAGGCTTGGGAGGTGATAATTAAGCCACACATTGTTCAGTGTCATGGGAACACTGATCTTATATTGACTAATGTGAGTACAATACTTTTTCTATTATCAGTTTTATTAAAAAGGATTCATACACAACACATGAATTAAAAAAAAAAAAAAACATGTCTGTGAGACATACAATATATGTAGTTTTGTAGTCAACTCCTTGGCCCCTGCACACCAATTTGCTGCAGTTTCCTTTAGAGCATTTTTTCCAAGAGCGAAAACCGCAGGAGATCAGTAGGGGGCTTAACTAAGGTTTTTGTTTTTTGTTTTTTCTAACGTTGCTGTTGCAATATTCAGACTTGTACTATGAAAGCCCTTAATGACTGTGGCTATAATTGTCATTAGTATTTAACTTTGATATTGTCTTACAGGTGCCTCATGTATAGACAAGCTAACCACTGTGCCTTTTCTTTCCTTCAGGATTTTAGGACTATGAGTGTCTATTCAGTCTGCTAGGGCTGCAACAGCCTGAGCCATCGCTAAACATGTGTCACTTGGCCTCATCTTGTCTCATTCATTTGCTGATGTTTGTCACAAAATGTTGTGCAATGTGTTGGGAAAGGGGTAGGGATCTGGGAGAAGGCTATCATTAGAAAGTCATTAACAAATACATTTTAAGTTTTCTGACTCTCATGTTTAATCTAGGAACATCCATCATTGTCCTCAATGGACCTATTCTAGCTATAGACAATGACTTAGGAGTAAATGCTGTGGTTTCATATCGACATCTTGGTAACCAGATGGATTTGTTTACCATAAACAGCAGCACAGGTATGACTCACTTTAATTGATTAACATGTATATTATTTAGTGGCACTTAAAGGCACTGTACCTGTAATATGCTCTTTTCCTAAATGTGTCTGATGCAGAAAAATGTAAACCAAAGGTAGCATGATGAAATTCCATCCATTAATATTAATATTTCTCATAAGAATGTATCATATGGGTGATACTCTCTTATGAGAAATAGTAATGTCAGCACTCAGCAACATGTACAAATACTGGACACACTGCCCTCTATTAAATGTTTGATTTTAATTGATTACATTTGAATGCATTTTTTTATATATAAAAATATTGAATGTAGTACCATAAAAGTCCTATTTTTTCTGTTTGGTGGAAATTTCATGATGCTATTTAAATGGAAGGATGTGGTATATACGGATAAAACATGTAGTGCCTTCTTTGCAATAGTATTTTCTGTTAAACTGAATATACTGTAGCTTTATAATATCCTGTATAGCTAAAGTGTTTATATAACCTTTTAAAACTTTTTTTTTTCTAGTTTTGGGTGGAATATGGAAATGCTAGGACCCTTGTAAGGTTTTCTTCTACCCCCCCCCCCCCCCCCCCCCATTTGGAAAATTCACTTTCTCTATTTGTCCTTGTGCCCATTTTTACTGTGATAGAAGGTGATGGGAAATTCAAGATATTACGGTTGTCACAAGAAAAAGGGGTGACAGAAAAACTTCCAATAGAGACACCTGTTTTAGTGACAGCTGTCCAAGAGGGAAGTTCCCTGTCCTTTGCGCCCCTGGGACAGAACATGAAGGGAACTCTTACTGATTGGATAAAAACATTGACAAACTGCCAGGAGTTTTACTTCTTCCCTACTTCAGCCAAAAGTAAAACATTTTGGCTATACATACACATTATTAAGTAATCATGCAAAAACTCATAACATGTGAGTGAATCAGTAAAAGGTGAATAAATTGTTAATGTGTAAAAAAAGAAAACACAAAAAATGTTTTTTTTTTAAAAATGTAACAAAATAAAGAAATTCTAAACAAAAAACAACTTCTAGTTATTTGATTTATGAAAGTCCCAAAGCACACGAAAATTAAGTACCAATGAAGGAATAATGAAGGCAACTTCGGGTGCAACACCCAGAAATCTGCAACTGCTCAATACTTTATATCCCAGCAAAGAAGTAAGCTAAAAAAGCCAGATGGCCTCTTACCGGACACAATGGACCCCAAGTTATAGGGATCAAGCTCGCCTGATATGAACAGTAATCAGCTTTGATGTTCCATCTGGTCCGCTCCAAACACTAGCCGCTTTCCTCCGTCATGGACCACAGGACATTTTAATTTCCACCTTCCAGTTACTCTGCCCGATGCTCATCCAGTAAGTACAGGAGATTTATAAAAAAAGGAACTTCATGGAGCAGTAAATAATGGTATTTTATTCCATAAAATTTTCCATTGTGTCCGATAAAAGGCCATCTGGCTTTTTTATCTTACTTCTTCGCTGGGATATAAAGTATTGAGCAGTTGCCATTGCAGATTGCAGATTTCTGGGTGTTGCACACGAAGTTGCCTTCATTGTTCCTTCATTGGTACTTAATTTCCGTGTGCTTTGGGACTTTCATAACCAAATAACTAGAAGTTGTTTTTTATTTTGTTAAATTTTTCAAAAAAATATTTTTTCGTGTTTTTTTTGGGGACTTTTTTACACATTCACAATTGATTCACATAGACTGGTTCACTTAAGCCCCATACACACGGTCGGATTATCGCATGGATTCTGTCCGATCGGACAATGTTGTCGAAAAATCCGACCAAGTGTATGCACAATCGGACAGTGTACGTCGGATTGTCCGACGGACAAAGTCTTATCTCCTGCTGGATAGATTTTTTGACAACAAAGTCCGATCACACCAAATTCGATCGTGTGTAGCGAATTCCGACGGACAAAGTGCTACGCATGCTCAGATCACATTACAAGACCAAAGCTATTGGCTACTAGCCTCTACGTAGTCCCGTCGTAGGCAACAAACGTCACCACGTTCAGAATGATCGGATTTTCCGACAACTTTGTCCGACCGTGTGTACGCAAAACCAACATCGGACAAAGTACGACGGACATGATCCGACGGACCTGGTCCTCGGATAATCCGAGCGTGTGTATGGGGCTTTACATGTTATGTGTTTTTGCATGATTGCTTAATAATGTGTTTTTAGGTTTGCGCAATCTTCTTTTTTCTATCTATATATGTTGAATTAAATATTTCATTCTTGGAGATAGTAGAATACATATACACATTTTTTTTTCACTTATAATATCATAATTTATTGATCATATTATTAAGATTGGTGAGCACAGAATAACGAAACTATATACATACACATTTTCATTACGGTGACATGATGGTTTCATGTTTCCCCATTCTTCTTTATATTTGCTACATTTCTTGACCCTAGCTATTTAGGCCATGTCTACAAAAATGTCAAATTACCCATAAATTAGGTAATTAAAAGCTTATACCCCAGGATACCTTATTTTGAGGAATATCTTACCGGTCTAGGAGATGGTTCCTGAGGTATGCAAGCACTTACTGCTGAATCACTAACAACTTCATAGTAAGTAGGAGAAAATAAAGTTGGTTTTATGCAGGCCAACAAGACCACCTAACACAATTTTAATAGATATAAAGGCTTTTATGGGGTAGGTTTTGTGTAGGAACTAAAGTACTATATCATGGGTGAGGGAAATAAAAGTGGTTGTAGAAGAACTAATGGGGATCTCCTAGAAAGATACTGTGATGATGTAAATAAAAATGGGCACAGATATAATTTACAGGAAATGCAATAAATTATCTGGCCTTAGGGGATGTTTTTAAATATGTCCTCCGGAAGACAATACAGAGAGGAAGTGTAACTCCAGGCAAAAACAATATTTTTCTTTTTTGGATAGCATAGGGAACGGTTAACTGGCCATGCAGTGATGACTGTCTGGCAATTTCTAGGACCAGGGTGACCTCACACTGCCTCCGTTCTTAAGTACGAGTTGTATGTAAGCCAGATGTTAGTAGAGTAGAGTAGAGCTACTAGAGCTGTTTTCATTGTTAGAGAGCTACAACTTAGTCAAAAAGAGCAACAAGGTCCAATAGAATAGATCAATAAAGCCCAATAGAAGTCTCACACTATATTTCTTTGTAGCCCTGTACCCCTACATGTCTCACCTGACCTTTTACCTTACTGCAAGCAGTGGGTATTCTCTGGTGCCTATTCAATAGTACAGACATTTGTAGATACCTAGAACAGCTGCTGTAACAGAAAACATAGAAATAAGGTTATTAGTCTGTTTTACTTCATAATTACATAGTTACATAGTTGGCAAGGTTGAAAAAAGACACAATCCATCAAGTCCAACCTGTGTGTGTGCGCTTTTATGTCAATATTACATTGTATATCCCTGTATGTTGTGGTCGTTTAGGTGCCTATCTAATAGTTTTTTGAAATTATCTATGCTTCCTGCTGAAATCACTGCTTGTGGAAGAGAATTCCACATTCTTTCTGCTCTTACTGTAAAGAACCCTCTACACAGTTTCCGGTTAAATCGCTTTTCTTCTAATTTCACTGAATGGCCACAAGTCTTTTTAAATGCCCTTTCACGGAAAAGTTGTATCCGGATTGTGGGATCATCACCAGTACAGTATTTGTACATTGAAATCATATCCCCTCTCAAGCGTCTCATCTCCAGAGAGAATAAGTTCAGTGCTTGTAATCTTTCCTCATAACTAAGATCCTCAAGTCCCTTTACTAGCTTTGTTGCCCTTCTCTGTATTACCAGTACATCCCTCCTGAGGACTGGTGCCCAGAACTGGACAGCATACTCCAGGTGCGGCCAGACCAGAGTCTTGTAGAGTGGGAGAATTATCGTTTTATCTCTGGAGTTAATCCCCTTTTTAATACATGCCAATATTCTATTGGCTTTGCTTGCAGCAGCTTGGCATTGCATGCCTTTGCTGAGCCTGTCATCTACTAGGACCCCCAGGTTATTTTTCCATCCTAGATTCCCCTAGAGGTTCTCCCCCTAGTGAGTAGATTGCTTTCAATCTTTTGCCACCTAAATGCATTATTTTTCCACATTAAACATCATTTGCCATGTAGTTGCCCACTCCATTAATTTGTTCAGATCTTCTTGCAAGGTTTCCACATCCTGCAGAGAAGCTATTAAATAAATGTTTTTATGACTAGAGTTGGGCTTTACTATTTATTCATTATATTAGATATGTGAATAATAATATTAAATGTGTAATTGTTTTGCATATTTGATTTTTTGATGTTGCAAGTGTCATTGATCATTGTATTGTCTTTTAGGTGTTGTGGCTGTGAAAGCAGGGAGAAATCTAGACAGAGAAGCTTTCTCTGTTCCTGTGCTGAATTTAACACTTGTGGCAGAAGATATTGGAAAGTTAAATAACACAGCTTCACTAGTCTTAACAATATTGGATGCCAATGACAACAGACCCATCTTTAGCCCACAGAGTGTTAGTACACGACTTAGGGAAAATAGTCCTCCAGGTATGTTATTCTGTAATCTTTGAATTACTAATACATATTAGACACCTAACTTGTAATGATGGGAACAGATGGTATATTTTTGTGATTTACATTATTATGCCGGATTTATATATAGTGCCAACAGTGCTTTACAACATAAGGGCAGAAAGTACAATTACAATACAGTTTAATACAGTAGGAATCAGAGGGCCCTGCTCATTAGAGCTTACAATCTAAGAGGGAGGGTCAAGAGATTCAAAAGGTAATAACTGTGGGGGATTGGCTGATGGAGAAAACAAATGTACAGTTGTTAGGTGGAAACCAGATAGGCCTCTCTGTAGAGATGAGTTTTCAGGGATCGTATGAAAGTGGACAGAGTAGGAAATAGACAGATTGGGGTAGGGAGTTCCAGAGGATGGGGGGAGGCTCTGGAGAAGTCCTGGAAGTGAGCATGAGAGGAGGTGACAAGGGAGCTAGAGAGCAGGAGGTCTTGAGAAGAATGAAGTGAATGATTTTGTTGGTATTTTGAGACTAGTTTAGTGATGTCGATAAGCAATATTAAACGCAGAGCTGCTTCTATATCAACCACAGGGCAAATGTATGAAATATCCAAGTTCACCACATGTGGGAGCACACATGTCACATACCTCTAAATCCCGCCGACCCCCCCCCCCATGTGAATGAGTATGTGGTACTCCAGTTTTCTTGCTTCGGTCTTCTTTCTCTGGTCTACTCCGCCGCTGCTGTCTTTTTTGCCGCTGACCCGGTTCTCCTCCAATGCTGTCTCCCATCTTAGTGCCAGCTCCACTCTCTGCCAGTTCTTATATAGCAATGGGGTGTGGCCATCTGGTGATGTCACCATGAGACCCCACCCCTTGTGACATCACATGGGTGGGGTCTCCTGGTGATGTCACCAGATGGCCATGCCAAATTGCTATATAAGAACTGGCAGAGAGCAGAGCTGGCACAAAGACGGAAGTTAGCGTTGGAGGAGCATCGGGTTGGCAGTGGAGAAGACCGGAGGGAAAAGACCGGAGAAAAATTTTTAATAAAGGACTTGTCAAAACTGTTTCTTGTTTTTATTTACACTACACTGCCTTTTTTTTGGGGTGAATTGGTAGGGATACAATGTACTCCATACTCATTCACATACTGTAGGAGGGGGTGGGGATCTGGAGCCCCCTTGTTAATGGGGGCTTCCAGATTTCGATAAGCCCACAACAACACCAGCCCAGGGTTCTTGGGAAGAGGCCCTTGTCCCCATCAACATGCCTCTGCCCCCGCCCCAAAGCACCCACATCCCCCATGTTGAGGGAGTGGGGCCTGGTATGGTCTAGGAGGGGGTCACTCACCCCTCCCCCCTTTCCTGACCTGCCAGGCTGCATGCTCGGGTAAGGGTCTGGTATGGATTTTGGGGGAGCAAAGTCAATTTTCAGTTTTGGGTGGATGTAAAGCAGGAACATACCTGTTAAGGGACAGAGAAGATAAGACATTTAGGTGGGGCAGAGTTTGAAATGCATATCACTTGTGTAAAGAATCACTTAAAGAAAGAATCACTTATCTAAAAGTGGGCAAATATTGGGAGATATTGTTGTACAATGCAGAGGATCATACCACAGTTGCTTTGTTGTGACCCACAATCTAATTGGGAATCTGCTATTTGTAGCACAAGAGATATGGTGGATATTGTTGTCTGATTCTTATTTGTCTCAGCTGATCTGAGGCAGATCTAGATTTAAAGTGGTTGTTAAGCCACTCTGACCTCTTTTAATACTATCCACTCTGTCTCCTAATGCTGTGTGTCCCTTTATGTGTGATTTAAAAAAAATGTTGTCTATACCTGATTTCAGAGTGTCTCCCGGTGCTCACGTGACCGGCCGTCTCTCTCCTCTCCCCGTCTGACAGCTGCAGTTGGAGGGGCTGAGAATCCCCTAGCTGACGTCAGCCGGGAGGAGAGGAAGAGAGTAAATCCCATTTCCTTTAGGCAATGTCTTACAGTTCGGTCACAGACATTGACTCCAGTTTCTGACCATTTGTTCCTCATTTGTTTTGTTGTGCATTTTCTGTTTTTAAGGCATATTGCTTTAAGTTTTCTAACTTGACACTTAGATGTCTTCCTTGGTCTACCAGTATGCTTCCCTTTAACAACCTTCCCAATTGATTTGTCAGGTAAAGGTACAGGGGAGATGACAGTCATTAAATCTAAAATAAATGCACACGTTTATATTGAGATTTTGGACACTTTTCTTATTCCATCAATTGAAGTGATGTTTGATGATGATGACATCATTTTTCAGGGTGTAATCTGATGCAGATGTTTGTTTTAGAACTACAACGTACATGGAGATTCCATGATATTTTCCTCAGAATTGAGTGATTCAATTTTTTTCCTCTGATTGATCTGCAAAAACAGTTGCAACTGTTTTTAATTTTATTTTGTTAAGTGTTTCTTAAAGCTAGAAGGTTGGAATGTTCAATGAAAATAGTTTTGAGGAATGTCTGTGATTATTTTTTATTTTATACACAATTAAACATTTTTAAAGATTGGTGATTCCATACTTTTTGCCAGGTATTGTAAGGGCAAGTGTACATGACTGTTTTGGTTCTCCATAAAAATCAATGGGAAAGCAAAAGCAACTTGACTTGGCTTAGAGGGAGATGTGAAGGCATTGAAATGTGCCTCAAACTGATCTAAAATGCAAGCTGGGTACATTTAAAGTGATACTAAAGGATCGTATTTTATTTTTTTTAACTAACAAACATGTCATACTTACCTCCACTGTGCAGCTCATTTTGCACAGAGTGGCCCCCGAACATCCATTTCTGGGGTCCCTCGGCGGCTTTTGCGGCTTCCGCATTAGATAACCCCCTTGTAGAAGCGATCTCCCGAAGGGGTTACCTTGCAGGCGCGCTCCCGAGTCCATAGAGGCCTAATGCAGGACTCGGCCCCGCCCCCGGTGCCTGCGTCATTGGATTTGATTGACAACAGCAGGAGCCAATGGCTGTGCTGCTATCAATCTATCCAATCAAGAGCCAGGAACCCGTGGAGAGAGGGACAGCGGGGACGCGCCAACGGAAATTCAGGGCTCGGGTAAGTAAAACGGGGGGCTAGGGGGTTGGTGACTGCAAGGTGTTTTTTTCACCTTAATGCATAGGATGCATTAAGGTGAAAAAACATGAGCCTTTACAACCCCTTTAAGTGCACATATTCATCTCTTGCTGATTGTTCTTTTGCAAGCTACAGCACAATTGCAAGTATATCAACTTATTAAAGAAAAATTTGCAGAATTGTTCTAAAACAAAGCTGTGACATTGCTAAAACTAAACAGACCCAAGACCATTTTGTTGGAAATGTAGATGTTCTCTTTTATGGTGACTGTTGTAATACTCGTGGTTTCATTGTATGAACATAGACTTATTTCACAAAAAACATTCTAATGCCATCTTCTCTAAGGTACTTTGAAACTTTGCAAGCAATATTTGCAAATAAGAGAAACCATTGTGATACGACTGTTTTTAGGTAGAACATTTATTTGTAAATCTGGATTGATCTATTTTTGTGTTTTTTTCCTGGGCAATCTTACTGGGGTCCTTTATATTCATTCTTTCAACGCAAATTATTCACAGAAGAGAACATTATGTACAGCATTTAACTTCCACTGCACGCAAAAAAGCTCAGGTTGAGATTCCCACTGTTGCTTTTTATACTGAATTGATGGCTGTCATAATGATTAGCTTGTACAAACATCTGTCGGTTCACCAGAAAATAAAACTTAAAAAAAAAATTCTCGTAAAATGACTAGATTTTTTATCTACGAAGGTTATATTTTTCTGAAGTCATGTTAGACATAAAAAAAAGGAAACCACTTTGCACCGGACTTTCTTATGTAGCGGCCACAACCCCTTGAGGGGCGGCCTTGACTTTTGGGCTTACCAGTTACCTCCTCTTGGCTTGTCGGTGAATGTCCAGGGGTTCCAAGGGTTAGTACTCAACAACTTTGGATGCTGACACATAAAAAGTCCTTTTGAAGGTTTTTATTCTGCAGTGGTAACATCCAACATTACACGGTCTCAGATAGGAATAGAGGACATGGGTGAAGAAACTCCGGCACCTTGAACTGCTGACATCCACTGAATGTCTCTCATCAACCCAGAGAGTAGCCACTCGCAGCTGGGTACTTCAATGCCAGATAAACCTCTAGCCAGAGGTTTAACAGCCAACAATGTGATCCGAATAAACTTGCAACCGAAGGTGAATAGGAACCCTTCTCACAGTACCTGGAACTTTCTCTGTCTCCTTGGCAGTACTGTGGAAGTGTGGATTCTTTAGTGTCCATACAACTCAGCTTCCAGGCTCTTACTGAGATGGCAACTTGTTGGCCCTCCTCCGAAGAGTCCTCCCCCGGTCACTTGTATGAACTGTGGTGTCCCTCCAGTACTGAGAGCACACCGGGACGCCTTGAATCCTCCTTCAGTTACTGGGCCTCGGGCTAACTCGGGAACAGACGGATCCCCACCCCACCCCAGACCATGCAGGTCTATGGGGCTAGTCAGGCTGACCATATTTGCGAGACGGCAAACGCTCCTAGGCCCAGGACCCCTCGCAGGGCTACCCTGGTCCAGAACCAGGAAGCAACAAGTTCGGTCGAACCCCGAACTTGTGACTTCAGCACCTTAAGTACCCCTTCCCAGACTACGCAGCAGGGCCAGGCGCGCCCACTGATTGGCTCCGGGAAGGATTGGTACCTAAGACGTCCAACCAGGCCTGATTCTCGGCCTGTCATGGGTGCAACACTGCACCCATGACCAGGCAGAACCCTAGTACAGCCCAGCCAAACTGATGCCAAAGTAAACCTGTACAATTAACCCTCAGAACCCCATTATTGTTCTGAGGGAAAAAACTAAATTTCCACCACTTACATACGCTTATGAGATTTACAGACGCTTATGAGATTTATCCGATAAACACAACTTACATTAATGTATTTTCATGAACTCTCTCTTTCAGTTATGTGTTTTGTATTATATTGTGTGGGTGATGTACTAGAGCCATTGAGAGCACCTTGAAATTACTGTTAAGTGATTTTTACTTCTACATAGAATTGGGGCTAAAGTACTCATCTGATGTTTTATTTGAAAAGGGAATTTTCTATTGTAATAACACATTTACTTTAAGTGCAGTTTTCATTTTAAAATTACAAGGATGCAAACCCAAATACACTGAAGTTGAATATCTGTAGAAGATTGTATGTTATGTTAAAAGTTTAAGGTGTATGTTTATTCAAAACTTCATCTTTTCATGGTAGGGATGGTTTGCTGTGGTCTAAAGAAAGTGTGCCATGGTTTCTTAGTGATTGGTAGGCATGGTGAAAGGATGGTTTATGACACATTTTTGCATCTTCCAGCATCAGCTTCCTTTGTGGCTCTCAACATGATCATATAACATCTTGGAACATCAAAGATATGTGCTTGAAGACTTCCCTCTGTCAATCGTTTTAATCACAGGGCTAAAAAAGGAGTAGATAGATCATCATGCTCAGCATGTTTCACATACTGTGGATTCTGCTTTGATAGATGCATGAATGATACAGTATCTCCAACAAGGGCTGCCATCCCAAAACATCCTATTGGCAGGGCTGTCTTTAATGAGAGGCAGAAGGGGCAGCTGCCCCGGGCCCAGTCATTGTTGTGGGGCCCAAAACAGCTGCCCTTTGTGCCCATGCTTCCAGCAAATAGTTGACGTGGATAAATGTGGATTTATCTATCACTAAGGAGATGAGGGTGGAATTGAATGTTGGAAGCGCTGGTAATAGGTTGGGTGTTAAGTCTGCAGCCTGTGCAGTGATTGGCCAGCTCGGTAAGGTAAACCTTCTCTAGGGAGAGCACCTGTCAGTTCCTGGGACAGTCACACTGACCCCTCTCCTTCACCATGTTCGACAATTATCGGCCCACTGAAGAACTTCTTTGCCGGAGGGTTTGGCGTGGTGTGCCTGGTGTTTGCCTAACATCCTCTGGACACTATCAACGTGAGACCGCTGGGGGGGAGGCATTTCAGGGGTCTGTGGAAGGAGGGGGTCCTGTGTAATGATGGGGGTAGTATGGGGAAGGGGTCTTGTGTAATGATAGGGGTAGTATGGGGGAGAAGGTCTTGTGAAATGATGGGGATAGTATGGGGGAGGGTGTCTTGTGTAATGATGAGGGTAGTATGGGGGGAGCCCTGGAAAATGTTTGTCCAGGGTCCAATCAATATTAAAGATGGCCCTGTTTTGATACTCCCCCTCTTACCTTTGCCCAGTCTTCCTTTGCTTCTTATACCAGAGACACTACAGGAAATGAGAGGAAATATTTACAAAGCTTTGGGAATCCCACAGTGAAAACTGTAAAATTTTAGACGTCCAATCACTTTCTGCCTGGGTACGAATGGTGACCAGGACAAATAGAGAGGTTGAATCTGTCCTGGGAGGAAAGACTGTAATGCCGCGTACACACGGTCGGAATTTCAGATGGAAACAGTCCGATGGGAGCTTTTCATCGGATTTCCCGACCGTGTGTATGCCCATCTGCCTTTTTCTGTCGGCATTTCCGACGGACTTTGGATTGAGAACCTGTTCTTAATTTTTGCGACGGAAAACCTTTCTATCGGATTTTCCGATCATGTGTATGCAATTCCGACACGCAAAATTCTGACGCATGCTCGGAAACAATTTGACGCATGCTCAGGAGAAATTAAACTTTGCTTATAGTGCCGTCGAACGTGTTGTATGTCACGGTGTTATTGACCGTCGGAATTTGGTGTGTCCGTGTGTAGGCAAGACAGTTTGAGCGAAATTCCGTCGGGAAAACCATCAGAGCTTTTTCCGACGAGAATTCCGACCGTGTGTACGTGGCATAATAAGAACTTATCAATGTTTCTAATCCTTTACTACATTATGCTAAAGAAAAGAAAACAGAACAAAAATAAATAAATTTTTTTGAGTATACATACACTTAAAGTAGAAAACTCCAGGTTTTCACACAAGCTGACCCAAACAAACTATGTCCATCGCTAACTGTGTGAGGATGTGCGGTATAAAGTATATGTAGCCGAGGTTACAACAGCGGCGCTCAGCCATTCAGAGGGATCGATGTATTCTATCAAAGGGCAGCACAGTGGTGTAGTGGTTAGCACTTTCCCCTAGCAGTAATAGGGTCGCTGGTTCAAATCCCAACCATGACACCTTCTGCCTGGAGTTTGCATGTTCTCCCTGTGCCTGCGTGGGTTTCCTCCGGGTACTCCGGTTTCCTCCCACACTCCAAAGACATGCTGGTAGGTTAATTAGATCCTGTCGATAAAATTGGCCAAATATGTGTATGTTGTATGTGTATGTGTTTGTAAGCGTGTCAGGACCCCACAGGGCAAGGACCGCACTATACCACAGATGGACACCAGTGGTAAAAGCGCCCTGAGGCGATTCAGTTCGCATAGGTAGCGCTATACAAGTCAGTCATTCATTCATTCAAAGAATACAAAGCTTTCTCTGATTGAGTTAGATGTCTGACATCATCAGCCCACCTCTCTGACTCTGCCAATCAGAGGAAGCTTTGTATCATTGATAGAATACATTGCTTACTCTGAATGCTGAGCACCACTGCTGTAGACTCTCCTGTGTTTGTTCCTGGTATGAGACAGGAAGTCTCGGTTCACACCCAAAACCTCAGCTACATACAGTATATACAGCACATCCAGTGGCCTCAAAGGTTAGTGAGGGACTTGTAAAGTGTGTGAAAACCTGGAGTTCTTCTTGAATACTGCATCATCACACATGCCAGGTATAGCTCTGCCTACTGTTATAGATTAGATAACAGCAAGGCAATCAAGCAGGATCAGAATTCAAGAAACTTGTGTGAGAGGATTATGTAGGGTGCTGCTGTTGACTTCCTTCTGTTCGGTAACTCAGAAAGTATGACATCTAGTTTATCGTCATAATGTCTGGGAAACGGAACAGAAGCTGTCATTTACAGAAAGCAAAGTTAGCAATGACGGCTCATGGTTTGTCTCAACACAGGTTTCCTCTCATGTGCAATCGCCTAGATTTCACAATTACAATTAGGTGGATTTTTAAAAAAATGAATTCATCTGTACACATAAAGATAATAAATGGGGAGAAATAAAGGCTAACAATGATCTTCAGGTTTAGAAAAATGAAGGATAATGTACAATGGTTTTGCACATACATTCTATTATGGCCAAGATATTAACAAATAGTTTTTTTTTTTCTTTATTGAAATATTGCATATTAATATTATGTGGTCTTTTTTTCCTTTTCACACTTTTAACATGTTTAATAGACATGTGCACACTGAAATATTTAGTTTTCGTCCGAAAAATAAATTTATTTAGTTACTCACGAAATTCGTTTTTATTAGTTTTGTTTTTCGTAAAAAAATTGCATTCGTCCGAAAATCCAAATGAATTAAGGTCGAATCTGTCATTGAAGGCTTATGGTGTCTGTCGAATGTTCTAAGAAGATTCGACGGAGCAGCTAAACTGTATGACTCTGTATAGTTTAGCTGCTCCGTCGAATCTTCTTAGAACTTTCGACAGACACCATAAGCCAAAGACGTTTGTATGTTTTTCAATGCTTTGTCGAATCTTTGTCATTCATGTTGAATGTATATACAGTGGTGTGAAAAAGTGTTTGCCCCCTTCCTCATTTCCTGTTCCTTTGCATGTTTGTCACACTTAAGTGTTTCGGAACATCAAACCAATTTAAACAATAGTCAAGGACAACACAAGTAAACACAAAATGCAATTTGTAAATGAAGGTGTTTATTATTAAAGGTGAAAAAAAATCCAAACCATCATGGCCCTGTGTGAAAGAGTGATTGCCCCCTAAACCTAATAACTGGTTGGGCCACCCTTAGCAGCAACAACTGCAACCAAGCGTTTGCAATAACGTGCAATGAGGCTTCTACAGCGTCCTGGAGGAATTTTGGCCCACTCATCTTTGCAGAATTGTCCTAATTCAGTTACATTAGAGGGTTTTCGAGCATGAACGGCCTTTTTAAGGTCATACCACAACATCTCAATAGAATTCAGGTCAGGACTTTGGCTAGGCCACTCCAAAGTCTTCATTTTGTTTTTCTTCAGCCATTCGGTGGTGGACTTGCTGGTGTGTTTAGGATCATTGTCCTGCTGCAGAACCCAAGTTCGTTTCAGCTTGAGTACACGAACAGATGGTCGGACATTCTCCTTCAGGATCTCTTGGTAGACAGCAGAATTCATAGTTCCTTTTATCACGGCAAGTCTTCCAGGTCCTGAAGCAGCAAAACAGCCCCAGACCATCACACTACCACCACCATATTTTACTGTTGGTATAATGTTCTTTTTCTGAAATGCAGTGTTCCTTCTACGCCAGATATACTTGGACACACACCTTCCAAAGAGTTCCACTTTTGTCTCATCGGTCCACAGAATGTTGTCCCAAAAGTCTTGGGGATCATCAAGATGTGTTGTGGAGAAATTGAGACGAGCTTTGATGTTCTTTTTGCTCAGCAGTGGTTTTCTCCTTGGAACTCTGCCATGCAGGCCATTTTTGCCCAGTCTTTTCCTGATGGTGGAGGCATGAACGCTGACCTTAACTGAGGCAAGTGAGGCCTGCAGTTCCTTGGACGTTGTTGTGGGGTCTTTTGTAACCTCTTGGATGAGTCGTCGCTGCGCTCTTGGGGTAATTTTGGGCGGCCGGCCACTCCTGGGAAGGTTCACCACTGTTCCATGTCTTCGCCATTTGTAGATAATGGCTCTCACTGAGTTCGCTGGATTCCCAAAGCTTTGGAAATGGCTTTATAACCCTTTCCAGACTGATAGATCTCAATTACTTTCTTTCTCAATTGTTCCTGAATTTCTTTGGGTCTCGGAATGATGTGTAGCTTTTAAGGATCTTCTGGTGGACCTTACTGTGTCAAGCAGCTCCTATTTAAGTGATGCCTTGATTGTGAACAGGTGTGGCAATAATCAGGCCTGGGTGTGGCTAGAGAAATTGAACTCGGGTGTGGACAACCACAGTTATAGTATGTTTTAACAAGGGGGGCAATCACTTTTTCACACAGGGCCATGATGGTTTGGATTTTTTTTCACCTTTAATAATAAACACCTTCATTTACAAATTGCATTTTGTGTTTACTTGTGTTGTCCTTGACTATTGTTTAAATTGGTTTAATGTTCCGAAACACTTAAGTGTGACAAACATGCAAAGGAACAGGAAATGAGGAAGGGGGCAAACACTTTTTCACACCACTGTAGTTCAAACTGAAAATGGACTGGTGATAGTGATCACTGATCAGACAGGTAACAAGATAGGGTATATAGAATCTATATAGAATCTCAATCTATAATATAGAATCTATAATAAATCCCCCCCCCCCCCCCAACAACACGGGCAACACTAGTATCACTATCAAGTTCACAACACTAACACAATAGCAGCAGATTATTATGAAAAAGTTAAGTTGAACTGTAGCTTGCTTCACTATTGTTCTGCTGCTGTGCTTATGCTTAATTGCTAAATAATTCAGGTTCTCGGACAAACGGACCAGCTAAGATTGACTGTCTTCTGAAATGATTCAGTGTGTGTGTCTCTCTCTGCTAGCAATCGTAAGTGAAAGTAAATTGGCTGTACATGTGTACTTAGTTCTTGCTATTTTACTGCTCCTCCTCTTTGGTTACAATCAGCCAATAACATTCATCATCATCATTATTTTTATTTATCTTTCCCCACCCAATTCCAGCAGCGATCTTTTCTCTCTATGTCGAATCTTTTCTCTCTATGCTGAATCTTTTCTCTCTACATTGAATCTTTTCTCTCTACGCCAAATCTTTTCTCTCTACGCCGAATCTTTTCTCTCTACGCCGAATCTTTTCTCTCTACGCCGAATCTTTTCTCTCTATGCCGAATCTTTTCTCTCTACGCCAAATCTTTTCTCTCTATGTCGAATCTTTTCTCTCTCTATGTAGAATAATCTTGGACTGATAGAGTTAAGGTTAGGCACATTCGACCACAGGTTCGATGGACACAGATTGTTATTGTCAGCATCGAATCACCTATCTATATCGAACTGTTGTCACAATGAAAACGAAAATAAAGCATTTGTTTATGTCGGATCTTTCGTTTTTCGGATTCTGAACTTTCGTTATCGTTTGTCAAAACGATAACAAAAATACCTGAAATTCAGACGAAAATGCATTCGGACGAAAACGAATGCACATGTCTAATGTTTAACATGTTTACCATTTACCATGTAATATTTTTGTACTAAACTCGAATATATCATCACAGAGGTGACTCTTCCCTTACTGGATGGCTAAGTTTGAGATTTCTATCAGCCAAAAAGACCCTGTTGTGCAGTCTCTTTAGGCCTTGCTTACATGGGCTTTAGCTTGTACATGAGTGTATGGGGGGTCATCGGTTCCCATCCCAATCACGGCACTGCCTGCCTGGAGTCCACATGTTCTCCCCTTGCCTGCGTGAGTTTCCTCCCACTACTCCAAAGACATTCTGGTATTTTAATTGGCTCCTGTCTAAATTGGCTCTAGTATGTGTGTGTTTGATTGTGAGTTAGGGAGTTTAAGCTCCCTCCTTGAGGGTGGGGACTGATGTTAAAGTACAATATATACAATGCCTTGAAAAAGTATTTATACCCCTTGAAATTGTCCACGTTTTGTCATGTTATAACCAAAAACGTAAATGTATTTTATTGGGATTTTATGTGATAGACCAACACAAAGTGGCACATTATTGTAAAGTGGAAGGAAAATGATAAATGGTTTTCAAATTTTTTACAAATAAATATCTGAAAAGTGTGGCGTGCATTTGTATTCAGCCCCCTGTACTGTGATACCCCTAACTAAAATCTAGTGAAGCCACCTACAGTATAAATTCAGCTGCTCTGTGAAGCCTTTAGAGTTTCTTTAGAGAACCTTAGTAAACAAACAGCATCATGAAGGCAAATGGACACACCAGACAGGTCTGGGATAAAGTTGTGGAGAAGTTTAAAGCAGGGTTAGGTTATAATAAATGTTCCCAAGCTTTAAACATCTCACGGAGCACTGTTCAATCCATCATCTGAAAATCTAAAGAGTATGGCACAACTGCAAACCTACCAAGACATGGCTGTCCACCTATACCGACAGGCCGGGCAAGGAGGGCATTATTCAGAGAAGCAGCCAAGAGGCCCATGGTGACTCTGGAGGAGCAGCAGAGATCCACAGCTCAGCTGGTAGAATCTGTCCACAGGACAACTATTTGTTGTGCACTCCACAAATCTGGCCTTTATGCAAGAGTGGCAAAAAGAAAGCCATTGTTGAAAGGAAGCCATAAAAAGTCCCGTTTTCAGTTTGTGAGGACCCATGTAGGGACACAGCAAACATGTGAAAGAAGGTGCTCTGGTCAAAATTGAACTTTCTGGCCTTAAAAACGATATGTGTGGCGAAAAACTAACACTGCACATCACCCTGAACACACCATCCCCACCGTGAAACATGATGGTGGCAGCATCATTTTGTAGGGATGCTTTTCTTCAGCAGGGACCGGGAAGATGGTCAGAGTTGATGGGAAGCAAGAGAAAAAGCTTTACCACTATATAGTATAGTTGGTGTGTAGAGTAGTCGGTGCTCTGGCTAATTAAGCTCACAAAAGATCCATAGAAAGTACAGGCCGGTAACTCGACAGCTTCTCCATAGAAAATATTGATTTAAGCATTACAGCAATAACATCATCCAAAAATAGAGTTGATGGGAAGATGGATGGAGCCAAATACAGGGCAATCTTAAAAGAAAATCTGTTAGTCTGCAAAAGACTTGAGACTGGGGCGGAGGTTCACCTTCCAGCAGGACAACGACCCTAAACATACAGCCAGAGCTACAATGGAATGGTTTAGATCAAAGCATATTCATGTGTTAGAATGTCCCAGTCAAAATCCAGACCTAAATCCAATTGAGAATCTGTTGCAAAACTTGAAAATTTCTGTTCACGGACGCTCTCCATCCAATCTTACAGAGCTTGAGCTATTTTGCAAAAATGGCACTCTCTAGATGGGCAAAGCTGGTGGAGACATAACCAAAAAGACTTGCAGCTCTAATTGCAGTGAAAGGTGGTTCTACAAAGTATTGACTCAGGGGGGCTGAATACAAGTGCACACCACACTTTTCACATATTTATTTGTAAAAAAATTTTGAAAACCATTTATCATTTTCATTCTACTTCACAGTTATGTGCCACTTTGTGTTGGTCTATCACACAAAATCCTAATACAATACATTTACATTTTTGGTTGGTTGTAACATGACAAAATGTGGAAAATTTCAAGGGGTATGAATACTTTTTCAAGGCACTGTATGTAAAGCGCTGAGTAAATTGACAGTAATAAATAAAAGCATTTACAAAGCATTTGCAGGCTTTATTAAAGCATTTAAAGTACTATGCAGATCCACAATGGGAATGTTAAACACATATCTTTATGAGAGTGCTGACTGCCACTTTAAACAAGCTGTTAACAGACTTCAAAAAGTTTCCTAAAGCAGAACTCCAGTCAAAAAACAAGATAAAATCAACTAATCAAAAATAAAGTAACGAAATGTAACACAATTTAGCTTTTCTTCCACAGTACTTTTTTTCTTCTTGCCAGCAAATGAGCTGGTTGACTGCTTCCTCCTCTGACACTGTAGCTCTGCTATACAGGGACTGCAAGAAGTTGATAATATGTTTAATAATATGTTAATTATTACAGTAAAGTATTACTGTAAAGTAGAAGTTTAGGCAAAAACGAACAAACTCTAATCCTACTCTATGCCACATTCAAAGACTAATCTATCTAGCCCTGTAAAGCAAAAATCGCTGTACTTACATGTGCTGCAGCTACTCTGGTCCAGTCCCACGCTGAGCTGCCAGCGGCGGCTTCACTGTGCAGGCATGTGCAGGAGCGGCAGGCAACAACAAAATCCCCATAGTAAGTCTATGGGTGATGTCACTTCCATCTTAAGTCTTGTTGATAGTTTACTGAAGCTTGCTAGCAGCTTGTACAGTCCGTATTCCCATTAAGACCCGTGTTTAACATTCCCATACTGGAGTTCTTTTAAAGCTTTAATAAAGTTGCTCGAATTGCAAAAGTTTTCTGTGAATACTACTTCCAAACAAGTTGAATCCCATGTGAAAAATGATCTTAATCACATGACCTCCAGGAGATTTACTCCCCTTCCTGACCAGGCCATTTTTTATTAATGATACGGCACTCTATTACTTTAACTGACAATCGCGTGGTCATGCAATGCTGTACCCAAATAACATTTATGTCATTTTTTTCCCCACAAATAGAGCTTTCTTTTGGTGGTGGTTCATCACCACTGCATTTTTTTTTTTTTGCGCTATGAACAAAAAAAAAAAAAACAATTTTGAAAAATAAAACAATATTTTTTACTTTCTGCGATAAAACATATCCAATAAAAAAAATTCTTCATAAATTTAGGCCAATATGTATTCTGCTAGATATTTTTGGTAAAAAAAATATCCCAATAGGCGTATACAGTATTTATTGGTTTGCGCAAAAGTTATTGCGTCTACAAACTATGGTGTATATATATATATATATATATATATATATATATATATATATATATATTTTTTATTTATTTATTTTATACTAGTAATGGCAGCGATAAGCGACTTATAGCAGGACTTCTAAATTGCTGCCGACAATTGGACACTAACTGACACTTTGTGGGAACCAGTGACACTAATACACTGGCTGGGAAGGGGTTAAATATCTAGGACGCTCAAAGGGTTAAAGGTGTGCCTAACCAGTGCTGTGTACTGTGTGTGCTGCTTTTACTAAGGGAAGTGATGGATTTTATCAGGGAGACAAAATCCATCACTTTCCCCCTGTCAGAAGGGGAGCTCTGCCTTGTTTACATATGCAGAGCTCCATTCTGTGTCTCTGCCCAATGATTGATGGGTGACGGCAGACATCCAGTGCCCAGCACCCGCAGATCGGCTTCTGCTGTGAGTACTCACAGCAGAAGTGGCCTGCCGGCAGCAGTATATATACATGATTCGGCACAGAATGGCAGCCAGTATATCTGCTATGGGGCGCTTGGGAAGTGGTTAATAAAACATCTAATAGCTCATTGTCATTTAATTTCAAAATGTGATGTAAATAATCTGTTTTAAAATGTATAGACTAACAAGTCAAAATAAAATAAATCCAAAACCATTATAGGTTTACTTTTTAAACCACCTGAGGATAGCTTATTCTCCAGCTTCTCTCAAATCATAGATTATGGCAAGCATGGTTAGTTGGTCTATGATGAAAATCTTGGTGGAATCTATTCACAAAATAGATTTTATTGTGTTTTTCTTTTCTCTTTTTAAAATCTGGTAAAATACATAGCAGATTTATCAAAAGCTATATTTCAATAATGAAATAATATTGGAAGCAGACATGTCATTTGTGCTTATTTGTAGGGGGAGCTTCAGCCATTGTATACCCATTGTGCTAAGTGCTTCAGTCACTTGGCACACATTAATGCTCATGCCTATATCTATGTCATGCAAATAATATCACATATACGGAACAAACCTGAAGGAAATTACAATTTAACAAGGATTAACCGAATACTTTATTCTTGCAGGGTTTTCTGTTGTGCAGGTTACAGCAACAGATGCAGACAGCGGCCCAAACCAACAACTAACCTACCGAATAGAAAGTGGCGCCCAAGACAGGTTCCTTATTGATTCCTCTACAGGTGTCATTAGGGTTGCCAACGTGACGGTGGACAGGGAAGAGAAGGATGCCTACAGGCTAATAGTAGTTGCTACAGACCACGGCACCACGCCTTTATCTGGAAGCGCCACAGTCAACATACTCATTGATGATGTTAATGACTGCTCACCAGAGTTTGTCAATCCCATCCAGACTGTCAGTATCTTGGAATCAGCTGGGGTGGGAACTATTGTATCTGAGGTCACTGCCATTGATCGAGACCTCAATCCCCGTTTGGAGTATTACATCATTGAAATTGTGGCCACAGATGATACCAATGTCATTGTGCCTAATCAGCAGGGAACATTCAGTGTAGACTTCAAAACAGGTACTTTATTAGAATCCAGTGAAAAAAATGAAATTTTCTCCTTACTAACGACCTTCCTTATACTAGATAGAATTTCCCGTCATTACACTCTTTATTTGCATGAATCTATAAGAAATAACTAATCTTCTCTAGTTCTCTTCTGATATTTTGTTTTATTTTTTCTCTTTTCTGTATATATTCTTCTTTTTTTTATTTATTTATTTCTGGTGAATGACAGTGTCATGCTACTAACCAACTGACTCTTCTCTTTCCTTTTATGGCTCACACCTCTGAAGGTTTGATGAGTGTTATCTCTTTAAAAGCCTTTCCTGTCTGCCTCATGCATTGTCTTCCTACATCATCATCATCATCATCATAATAACTGTTTGCTGCTGTCGTTGCTACACTCTCATAGTCATTGCTGGCACGGATGTCAACATGCTCATCTTAAAGGGCAAGGCATGTCCTTTATTGGTTGTTGTTAAGCCTATGCAGACTGAACAAAGGATCATTGGAGCTTGACATAGAGTTTGAACTGAATTTAGATAATGTGATGTAATGTCTTCTTAGTAGTATACATGACATTGCTACACATCCATTAATATTTACATCAGCTGTTTTGATAGAAGTTTACTGGTCCCACTTCACATGATACTGAGCTCCGAATACACAATTTGAAATATTTTACAACATTCAGATCGATTTTGTGTAGGTATTGTAAGAAAATTAATTTATTTGTGACATTTGCCCTTTATTTATAATTATTTCCAGGAGCAGTTATGGTAAAATCTCCCTTGAACAGAGAGCTGGTAGCAACTTATGACATTACTGTCTCTGTATACGATAATGCCAGCGAGGTGGTTGACCGAACGGTCAGTGTCCCTAATGGTAAGTTTTGGTTAGTTCCATGAAATGATTTAACTTTTCTGCAGTTTAGATCATTGCAATACAGTAAAATTATTAAGGGATCTACTATTTCCCTAAGTTGTTTTATATTCACATTCATTTTATGCAATTATTAAGCATATGGTTTGAACATGTGCTGTCCTTCTACCTCCAGTTTTTTTGTTTTGCATTTTAAATAATACAAATCCGCGATAAAGGGCAGTCAGGGTAGAGGACATGTCCTATAAATCTGTATTGCCCAAAGATGGTGGATTGCTTTCTCTGGGGTGTAGGCTCTTGAAATGCCTGGTCTTTACCAAAGTCTCTTTTAAATATGGTTGGAGTTCTGCAGGGAGCACTTCCATAATGAAATTCCAGAGACTTCCTTGCTGACAACAAAAGACAACAGGAAACCAGGCTGAGACATAACCATGGAAAACTGATTTCTTGGAAATGGAAATTCTGACAGCAGATAGTTGCCAAAGACAACAAGAGAAAGGAGGGCACATGCAATATACAAAAGATCCTAGACAGCATACACAAGGAGTAAGTGAAAGGAAGTGGGATACAGGACAAACCCCAGTACCTATACCGGTTGAAGGGAGAAAGAGATGAAGGAGCAAACTCTACACGGAACCATAGAAAAGACATATGATACAAGAAAAAGAGACTAGAAGAATAAACCAGAAGAACCACATCACCACACCAGAATCAAGAGCAAGCAGTGGTCACCATGGTAACCAAGCAGAAACAAGAAGACAGACAATAGGGTTGACTTACTAAGGGCAAACAGACTGTTCCCTTTGCAAGGGAATTTGCACTTTGCAAGGGACTTTTCCCTTGGCTTAGTAAATGAGGTGACACTTTGCTGACTTCTATCATCCAATCATGTGCAAGTAAACATTTACCTTCAGGTGACTGGATGAAGTTTTACCACATTCGCAATACTAACAGAAAATCCTCTTGCAAAATGCATAACAGCCTAGTTGCCTTTATTAAATCAACACCGATGGGTCAAAGCACCATAACAGAAAAAATGGTTGAATGGAACTGGGAACAATCTATGCTGCAGATAGAAAACAGGAGTGAAAAACTAAAGCTAAAAACTAAAGCTGGCCATAAATGTATTGAAATTCAGCCAGATCAGCAGATACCGTATGAATTTTGATCGATCTATGGGCAGGCTGGTTGTACAGAAGTTGATCTTTCGATCGACTTCTTTACAATTAGCCTGTTGGATTCGATCGGTGCCGCCGGCTGTTGCTGGCAACACTGATCATTGTATTCTGATGGTGAGGAACTCTCCCCGCTGTCAGAATACAATAGCTCGGCGAGAGGCATTCCCCCATTGGCACACTCTGTGTAAATGGGGGAATCAACATTTTTTTATTTTTTTTTTTTACCCCGCTGCATCATCAGCCTGCTGCATCATCTATGACCTGCCTAAGTATAAACTAGGCCAGTATCAAAATGCAGGAGGAGAATATTTAAGGGGAAGTTGGGTAAGCAGATGAGCAGAAAGTAAACTACAAAAGGAAACCAGAGCACAAAGTAATCAAGGACACAACCATATGACACACTAACTTGCGCAGCAAAGGGATAGTTGGCAGATGCAGCATAAAAAGCCAAAAAAAAATATTTGATGTATTATGCTGACAAATTGCTCTAGCAGGCTCCTATAGAAAAATGGAGGAATATAAATAAGGGTGAGGCAGAGAGCATAGTGGGAGAAATGATAGTGTCAAGTGCAGGTAAAAACCAGCAATACAAATGATCTAATAATGCAGTAGTTAAATTAGATGCATAAGATCGTTCTAACGCAGACATAACCTAATATCATCCAATATTTTTCATGAATTCTAGTTGTAAGATTTATTACAGAAGTCTGTTTATCTGTCCTTTTGCACATTTAATAAAAGTGTTAAGTTTTAATTGGGGTTGTCCTACTATTTGTTTTTTCCAACTAGTGGAAAATCTGTGTATCGTGACACCATCATCTGGGATTGCAGCGTCTGCAGGCATTAGCTATAACTGTGAGCTCTGGTGGTGATATTTTGTTACAGGAGTCGTTGAATGTGATATTAAGCCAGCAGGTCATTCAGTTACCACCAGTATTTCTTATAATGTTGAAAATTGTTTTTTAGGTACAACTTTTTTATTAATAAGAATATAGAACTGTTAATGTTTTTATTTATTCATTGCTTACAGCAAAGTTAACAGTGAATATTCTGGATGTCAATGACAACACTCCCAGATTTCGACCATTTGGGGTTACCGTTTTCTCTCAAAGGATAATTGAAGGTGCCACCCCAGGGACCACACTGTTGTCAGTATCAGCTGTTGACCCGGATAAGGGACCCAATGGTCAGATCACCTACTCTCTCCATAACCTTGTGCCAGCAGGGTACGTACAACTTGAGGACAACACAGCAGGTAAGAGCACACTGAAAGGTTGAAAACGTTTTTCCTAGCTTTTATTACCTATATGTACACTATTGATTTCTGTACACTGTTGCTGTATTTGTTGAAAATCAATCATACTACTTTTTCTTGTACAGGAAAAATTATAGCAAACCGGACTGTGGATTATGAGCTGGTGCAGTGGGTAAACTTCACTGTCAGAGCATCAGATAATGGTTCTCCACAGAGATCTTCTGATGTTCCTGTTCGTCTTGAGATTGTGGATATCAATGACAATAATCCAATATTTAGCCAGACCTTATATCAGGTAAAATAATGATAATAACCAATGTACAGTTTAGTAAATGTGTTTTAGCTATGTTGTGGCACTGGTACCTCCAAAGGCCTGTATACTTTGCATTTAGTCCACAGGCTTGGAATTTTCAATTATTCTGTGAATGTATGTATAGACAAGAAATTTCCATTCTGAGGATTATTGTGCGATTAGTTTGTTTAGTAAGCTGTATAATTTACACTTGCTACACCAGTTATCTGGTTGATATCTAAGAGTGGAATAATCCACACATCAACAAAGGCTTTATTGTCTCCATACCCTATACATACCCTACACAGACCCCAGTACAGCCATTGTTCTGGCTCAGACTTTACAGTATATACAGAACTAGTGAGTAATGGCCTAAGTTGCATAGTAGTGGCTTTTGCCATGTATAGGACAGGCAACTCCATATACATTTTTTACATATCTATGGCTACTAATCACTTGCAACTAGATAAAAGTATATGCTGGATCCCAGTTTTGCTGTGAATCAGGTATATTTACTGTTGTGGGTATCTGTCTATAGTCCCGATCTGTTAAGAAGTACAATTGGGTTCCCCCTTTTTAACCCCTCTATACCCCTTATGGAACAGAGCAATTTTTACAATTCAGCCTATTAAGCCTATTTTGGCTTCTTGCCATTATTACATATAATACCATAATAGTACATATATAATTTTTGGGGATTAAACAGAGGGGCTTTCTTTTGGCAGTATTTTTATCTGTAGGCATTTACTGGTTAAAAACAAGCAATAGGGCTGCAGCACTTGTGTATGTCTTTATTACCTACCAGCTGCTAAAGGAAATATAGGCTGATATCAGGAGAGAAATTGTATACTCCCAACCATCTTTCTATGGGGACACAGGCCTGGTTGTTATCTTTTTTGAGAAGAAGGCCATTTTTTTTACTAAAGGGAATGTGTATAGATCTTGTATATATTTCTATGCAAACATTGTGGACAGTTCTAAAAAATAAAATGAAGGGAGGCTATGGCTCTGGGGCTGAACAGAGACGATTGGGACGACATGTGGGGGACTGCGTTCCAGTATCTAGCAGAGATAGATTGATTCATTATAAATTCCTACACAGAATCTACCTCACCCCGGCTAGACTGGCAAAGATGTTTGGGAATCAGAACTCCCTGTGCTGGAGATGCGCTGCACCCTTGCTAACTTCATGCATATTTTCTGGGAATGCCCACTAATTAAATCTTATTGGCAAGCCATTGCTTCCTGTATAAGGTCGGTCACCTCAATTTCTATCCCTATGTCCATCGAAGTATGTCTTCTACAATTAGTGGAGCCCTTGGCCACTACCAGAGCCATATAGACCCTTCTTACCCTGTTACTGTTCTACGCTAAAAAGCAAATTATCCTTTCATGGAAGAGCTCTGTGTCACGACCTTAGGCCTGATTCACACCTATGCATTTTTAGTGCTTTTTGCATTTTGCAGATTTGCACTACAGAACGTGTTCCATAGGAAATCATGTTAAATGGGCTGTAGTGCAAATCTGCAAAATGCAAAAAGCACTAAAAATGCATAGGTGTGAATCAGGCCTTAGAGTCTTGGAAAACATTGGTCAACAAGGCAGTACCCTTTAACTTTTAAGGCTATTTGAGCAGAGGGGCTCTGAACTATTCAGCGGGGGGGTGGGGGTGGAGAGCATAACCATCCCATGGAGGATATCTGATAGAACGTGGGGGGGGGGGGGTGCGGAACTGTATCCTTGTGTCATGGTAGATTGCCCCCGGTTGGATATAGGAACATTTGTGTACCTGTCTGGGTGAAGTTAGGGGGGATGTATCACAAGTTTGTGTGATAACGTTTATGTTGTATTGTTTTTTTGTAGTATACCAGCAAGTTTCTGGCCGGCTGCAGCCCACGTTGTGTGGCTTGTTATAATATGTATTTTATTAAACAAAATAAAAATTATTTTTAAAAAAATATATAAAATAAATTGAAAAAAGAATCTTGCATAATAAATTGTTTGCATTCTTCTTATGAGACAGCAGATGAAACTTCAGGCTCCTTTCCACATTTCAAAAACCCTCATTTTGCTTTATGTACAGTCAGTTTTTCTTTTTCATTTATCTTATTAAATATGTTTGTCAGATCAATATCTCATAGTCCAATCCCAGTAACAGATGGTTTCAGTCTGAGCTTTCAAACCACACCATCAAATCAAGGAATGTCTGATGTGATGTCACATTAGCTAACCCATAATGCTCCGATAATCCTTTGGCATGCATTATTTATTTGTATCACACATATTGAATATTGTAGCAGAGCATCCCAGAGAGAGCCAGGAGAAGTCTTGTTCGGGGTTTATACATCTCCCAGGCTCCTCTCATACACATTCAGAGGTCTCTGATACATGATCCAGTTCAGATCTTAGTCCTCCTCTCCAGGCTAATTTAAGCTCACCTGAGCAAACAGCCTTTGCTCTCTGCCTGGGACACACAGACATGGATGGTTTGTGAGGAGCCAAAAGGTTGGTAAAGCGCTTTAAAACTCTATACAGAAACTGACAAGTGGTAGGCTTGCTCAGCCTGGTAGTGAGGGCCAGTGTATGGTATAGTTAGAGCCGAGACACGGCTAGGACTTTTGTTTTGTTATTTCTGTTTTGATATGTTTTCTGGATGACTGTGCAGCACCTGTGTATGGACTTGTGTTTAAATCAAATAAACCCAGCACTGTTTTCACTACCTCAAGTGGATTTGGTATCTGTGCCTAACTAAACAGCTCATCCCAGGGAACTTTGTACCTGCTACCTGTCCCCCAGGTTACAATATAGATAGTAAACAAATTGATATCTAACAGTTAAAACATGTAAAAAAGCAACTAAAATGACATTGACCAAAGACTAGTATAGTTTTGATTAGGCAATTTAAAAAGCTGAACAAAAATAAAGTGCAAAAAATACATTGGAAAAATATTGTCAGTCTGATGTATTAGAACTGTAGTAGAATAAACTGGAGGAGTAGTTTGTGCATACTGCCAGGAGAGCATATTTTTTATTATTATTGATAATAATCTACTTATTATTCACAAAGTAAGATATTTAAAAAAATTATATTGATTGTTTTAAAAGGTTTTTGTCAGTTTAAGGCTATAACTGAAATAGCCTGCAAAGATTACCACGAAGACTGATAAAAATAAAACAGCATCTAAAGAAGGTGAATCTGGTACAGGAAGTGTAGAGGTAATAACAGGATGTAGTACTTATATATTTTCAGATGTGGGGCAGGAAGTAAATAATAATGTCAGTAGGTCACTACATTTTACAAATGTTTAAACATTCAAGCAGTTTTCAAAGTCAAATAGCATAAAATGTATCAAAGACATGCTAGATAGTATGTTGATTTAACCACAGATTTTCGCTTTTATCACACAAAGCCAAACTGTTTAAAATATGTAAATTCTTAAAAAAAGAAATGTAGGATTACCCTCTCTCTCCTCTTCTCCTTCTTTTCTTCCATTTCCCCCTTTCTTCTCTCCTCTCTTCTTCTTTTTATTATTTTATTTTTTATTTTTATTATTCTTTAGAATATTCATACACGACACAAATTATACCACATGAGGCCTTATGTGACCATGAGTTCTGGGATTATCCCGAAGATCTCAACTGGGATCTCCCGGGACTCTGGATCTCTACCATTTCTTCATACTGAGATACTTTGATTATAGTGTGGAAATTACTGTTATATCCTGCCAGTACTTTAAATGCATATCACAGTTGTTACGTTCTGTTATTTTAACAGCTGATGGATGAGTACTACGGCCGTACTGTTTTTTTATTTCCTAAAGTGTTTTTATGATGTTCTGAAAACTTAACGCCAATATGTCTATATGTCTGGCTATCCTGAACTTAGTTATTTTTTCTTTTTCAATAAAAACATTAAAATATAAAAAAAAAGAAATGTAATATGAGTAGAGCCTATAATCTACTGTGGGTTACACACACTGCTGGGGTCTGAGAACCACATTTGGAATGACTGGAGAGGTCCCCGGTCCCCCCCAAAAAAAAAAACAACATAGTTGGCTCCTTGTTGTCTCTCAAATACAGAAGGCTTACTATTACAAATGACCAGTACTAAGCACTTATATAGTAAAGGCTATTCAGGAAACACTGCTGAAGCCTGTAGTTGTGCTGATCATTTTAAAATTATTAATTTAAAGACTATATGGAATAGAACATAGCAACTTTAAAGTGGAACTGCAGTCACCAATAAAAGTTTATCCAAAATTGTAGCTCACTTTTTCCATGTTTACAAGGTGCTATGGCACTTCCCCCCAAAATTGTCCAATGGGCACTCCTGGAAAGATTGCAGGATAGCCTTTTAAATATGCAAATGTGCAACCCGGCATTCTGCCAGGGTGACATTGTGTTCATATCCACCGGCCAGCAGTGGCTGTTCTGCCATTGCCTGCATCGACAGAGGAGCCTTCTGTGCATCTCCATACTGTCCATGTGTGGCTGTATTTGGACAATAAGAATAGCAAGATAGGAGTTCTAGAATGACACTGGCTTCAGCATGCATGGGATTTTAGTGGCTGCATTGTTTTACCATTATTGGACAGGCAGAAAAAGAAGGTTTCAAGCTAGGTATTACTAATATAGATACAGAGTACATTGATAGGTTGTTTCACCATTATTGGACAGGCAGAAAAAGAAGGTTTCAAGCTGGGTATTACTAATATAGATACAGAGTACATTGATAGGATTTACTTTTGTGTTGAAGTATGGTTCTTATTTTAGTTCTGTTTTAAATTCAGTAGACAGTTTTTTGTAAGGTGTGACTAATTACTATAACTCAGAGAGTAATTGTAGACTTTATTATTGTGAATGACTGATGACACATTGAACCTGCTTTACAAACATATAAGCCATATAATTGTGCATTGTCTGTAATGCACGCACATGATCAACCACAGGCTATAGCAGATATGAGAGGAAGGCTGGTTTTCTGTAGAATCTACACTCAGAATGTCAAAATAGCGTTTTTAAATTAGCATACCAAATATTAATACACCTGCAAGTGGGCATGGTTATATTTAAATTAGACTATTAAAAAACTGTCAATCTTGAAAAGTAGCAATGATCCGTATGTGTAGAGATAGTGCACTGCACCTGTGCAAATCTTCGTGCACATGCCCTAAGTTCTAGCACCATGAGATGAGATTCCATACTCTGATGGTTGATAAAAAATTTTATTGGGAAACACTTACAAATAATGACTTTATCATACAGCAGCATGGGGCACATATGTTTTGCTTATATACCTTTAAAGTGCACCTGTGTCCAGACATTAAACTAATAATACATTCTTAACAAGCAGTAAAAGAGCTTTTAAAACACCTTTCTAGCTGTTTGTAATGTGAAGTTATTCATTCTCAAACATCCTCAAAGATCACAATAAAGACTCTAAAGCTGTGGGTTTCATTTACATTTAAGGCCTGGTCTTACTTTCATAAAAAAAAAGCAATTTCACTGCTTCTGTTGTGAACTTTTTTTCCACAATGTCTATAGCCACAGCAGTGAGTAAGAGCTTGTTTTAAAGTAGTTTTACTGCTTGTTCAGAATCTGTAAATACTTTAGTGTCCATGATCTGGGCACAGGTACACATCTAAGCTTGGAGCCTGCACGTATCTGTTATTAGCCAGTCACATTTTTTTCAACTTGTTTTTTTAATAGCTTTTGGATTCCAAGATGCATCTAAACAAAATACGAGTCATAAAAATAACAATTTTTAAGTTTTCAACGCTCATGGCAAATGAGGGCTGCATTGAACAAATCCCTAGATAGGTCCATCACAGATGTGAGTAAACTTTAACATGCACATGAGAGCATGCAATCAGACTGTACCCTAACAGTTTATCACCAGTCATGCTTATGTTGTTTAGTATGTAGCAGCCTCACCAGCTATTAAAATTGTTATGGCACAGATGGGCCAAGCTATCAGGGGTTTAGGGAGCTCCATTTTCCTTGTTTCTGTATTTTCCAACTTCACTCTTGCATTTGCACATCCTATTCCTTTCAGAATGCTACCCTTGTGGGATAAGACTCGAGCAATAGGAGTTAAGTACATAGATAGCTTTAAATGCTCTCTGGATAATTTTATAGCACTCTGGTCCTTAATTAGCTTAGAGCAGAAGGGGATTGGTGGGGTTTTGGCTTCTCCCTCTATGACTGCTCTGATAGAGTTTGGCCTGCTTTATAATCACAGGTTTCCTAACCTACTTGGCTAACTTGGCATTTTCTGTATATGCTGGCCTCATCTTTTGCATCAAATAACATATTTTTCTTGTCTTACAGAAACCTGTATTTGAGGACATTCAACCCGGATCTACAGTTTTGCAGATAAAAGCCACTGATGCAGACTCTGGACGGTTTTCTCTTATTCAGTACAGCCTTGTGGATGGAGAGGGCAAGTTTGGGATAAACCCTACTACGGTAAGTGTTGTAACTCCAATAGGAGGAAACCTCAGTCTCCACAAACTGTTCTTTGATTATGACTTTTCCCTCTTCATGAAGACAGATTGGATTTTGGGGTTATATGAGGAATCAAATGTTTCAAAATTTTAGCTCTCACTTTTAGGCTCGGTTTACACTGATGCGACATAGGATCCAACTTGGGAGACCCCAAGTTGGATGACATGTGAAATTCAATGTTTCCCTATAAGAGTTGTCTGATACTACACAAGTCTATCCGACTTTACTAAGGGTTCCTGCACTACTTTGTTTTAAAGATATGTGCAGCGCTAAAAGTGAAAGGTCTCTGTATGTCTACAGGACAGCCAAATGTGTGCATCAATGAGGACGGTGTACCATATAAAAATATGAATACTGTGAAGTTTTACATAAATATATACTAAATTAATAAACATTAAAGTAGATATGATGTGATCAAATTAAAAAATATATCCAAAGGAGAAACAATTAAAAAAACAAAATCAAAAATAAGTCCACATAAGTGCAAAAAAAGTGTTGAAGTGAATCCAAAAAAGGAGGGTAAGTCCTTATGGTATCAGCAAGAATCACATAGGGATCACGTGTGTGAAGAAAACAACCACCCTTAACTTTGAGAAGGCTTACCAAAACGTATGGACTCAGAAAGTCATACGCCCAATGAGTCGCCAAGGCTTGTGGTGTATCTACACCAATGAGATTTACAAAAAGCGGGAAAGCCTATCACATCTCCAACTAATCTTCTACCACTTCCATCAGCTCATTCCACACTGTTACAACATTTGGACCACCTGCCCCACCCTTTTATATTGTAAGCTCTTCTGAGCAGAGCCCTACTAATCCTCTTGTATTTTATTGTATTATAACTGTATTGTCTCCTTTTTATATTTTAAAGCGCTGCGTAAACTGTTGGCGCTATATAAATCCTGTATAATAATAATAATAATAATGAGCATCTTACCCCTGGCCAGAATGGGAGATGATCCCTCCGTCCCTTGGATAGCTCATTGTAGTAAAACCGATCAGGGCTGGCAGCCTCAAACAAAGGATGGCTCAAGTCTTCCTTATACACTCATACGGTATAACCAGAAAGGAAACAAAGGCAACACATAGTTTAAAACCGTAGGTGTAACAAAAAATTATTTTAAAAGCAGGGACACTCACATTTGCATGAAAAAAAGCGCTTATAGGAATATTCAATGGCAGTAAAATAATGCAATGGCATCAGCAAGGCTCGTCCCGACACATTTCGTCCAAAGAGACATCATCTGGGGTATAGGCCTGCTTTGGTCATTGTGTTTATATAGAGAGTGTAATCCCCAAAATGAAATGCCAACCTGTGACAGGATTTCAGCATCATGTGTACAATCAGGCAATCACTTCCTGGTTAGCAAGATGGCGCGTGCGGGTCAAGGCTCACTCTGAGGATCAGGACATTGACTGCGTCAGCCACATCACCGGCTCTCAACCTCCTGTATGACAGAATGACGCGGAAGTGTGCGGGTCAAGCCACGATCTGAAATGGCTAGACCAGCGCCCAAATCCACCATGTCACCTGTCCAGTTCCTCTAAAGAATAGGAAGTGACACCAAACCTCAATATAAACAGAGGGGAAGTAGAAATGCCTGTGTAATCGAGATACACCGCAAAAGCAGCACTATTACAACGTTAGATTTATGTATACAAAAAAGTCAATTGGAAATCTAAATCGGGGTTGGTGGTCCATAATGAGTCAAATAAAATACATAACAATTGCAATAATCAAATGATTAATAATTTAGGAAAATAAATCTGAAACTGTAAATAAAATATTTTTTTATTATAGACAGATACTTTCCTCCATGGAGAGGTGGCACCACAACTGGGGCATGTCTCCTCTTGAAACATTCTGGATTTACGAGTTACAGTCCCACTCCCCATCTGGTCTTAAATTGGAGTGGGACATTAACGCCTTTATTAATAGGGCATTATGAAGTTTGAATTGGTGTCCCTACACATCTTTATCTCTGGGCTTTTAAAACCCTGTCAGCTGTTTTACTACAATGGTATAGGCACTTTCTTTGATTATTGTAATTTTTATGTATTTTATTTGACTCATTATGGACCACCAACCCCAATTTAGATTTCCAATTTGCAATTGACTTTTTTGTATACATAAATCTAACGTTGTAATAGCACTGCTTTTGCGGTGTATCTCGTTTACAAAGGCATTTCAACTTCCCCTCTGTTTATATGGAGGTTTGGTGTCACTTCCTATTCCTTATCGGAACTGGACGGATGATGTGGCAGATATGGGCGTTGGTCTAGCCATTTCAGATCGTGGCTTTACTGACACATGTCCGCGTCATTCTGTCATACAGGAAGTTGCGAGCCGGTAATGTGGCTGACAAGGTCAATGTCCTGATCCTCAGATTGAGGCTTGACCCGCACAGGCATGTGCCATCTTGCTAACCAGGAAGTGGTTGCTTTATTGTACTCATGATGCTAAAATCGTGTCATAGGTTGGTATTTCATTTTGGGAAATACACTCTCTATATAAACACAATGACCAAAGCAGGCCTATACCCCAGATGATGTCTCTTTAGACGAAACTCGTCAGGACTAGCCTTGCTGATGCCATTGTGTTATTTTACTGCCATTGAATATTACTATAATCACTTGCATCCAAATGTGAATGTTCCTGCTTGTAAAATTTTACTTGGCGCTTACATTTTGCACACCTGTTCATTTGTTCTCACTATTTAATCTATATAGGTCTATGGTCATTCCATTTAGTTTATTTTTGTATTTCCTCCTGTGTCCTTCAGAATAACCCAACCAAGACAGCATCATTTATTAGTGTTGATAGGTTTGTATGACCTAATCTATTTCCTGATCTATTGGTGTCTCGTATAAATGGCTATAAACATGAAGAATGTTTTATTAGTGAGATAATAAATGCAATTAAATGTGCTGCAGACATTATGATTTCATCATTAGAACTCTCTTTTATTAACATTTGGCAGGTTTATAAAACATACGACAAGCAGATATAAAAGACACAATTTAATGCAGCCCTGTATTCAATAATATATCCTTAAAAAGATTTTTAAACAATTGTCTACCAGGCCAATTCTTACATGCATGTAAAAATCTATTTTTTGCTAGAAATTTAGAAATCCAAAACATGATATATTTTTCTGAAAGCAAATATCCTGGAGAATAAAATGGTGGTTGTTGCAATTTTTTATGCTGCATGATATTTGGGCACCCCTTTTTAAAATGCATATTTTCAGGAAAAAATACACTTTAATGAATATTAGTACGCACAAACACAATATAAAACCTACCGTATATACTCGAGTATAAGCCGAGTTTTTCAGCGTATACTTGACTGAGCTGTACAGCAGCCGTACCTCTGATTACTAAAACAGTGGGTGTCTCCCGCTGTGTTATGCAGTCTGTTCGGTGGCCGTCCTCGAAACAAAGCCCCGCCTCCTCCTCGTCCGTGATAGAGAAACACTAATACAATGCTGGGAAACTGTATCAGTGTTCCTCTATCACGGACGAGGAAGAGGCGGGGCTTTGTTACAATGGACGACCGCCGAACAGACTGCATAACACAGCGGGAGACACCTGCTGTTTTAGTAATCAAAGGTATGGCTGCAGATGGGCACGGTAAGGCTGCAAATGGGCACAATAAGGCTGCAAATGGGCACAGTGAGGCTGCAGGTGGGCATTGTTTACCCAGTAGCTGCTGCATTTTCCCACCCTAGGCTTATACTCGAGTCAATACATTTTCCAAGTTTTTTTGTGGTAAAATTTGGTGCCTCGGCTTATATTCGGGGTCGGCCTATACGCGAGTATATACGGTATTTGTTTTGGTAAAATATAAAAGAAGATGTCACATTGCATAAATAGATAACTAAAATGTGATTTTATTTACATTTATTTTTTGCTTCAATTTTTTTTTCTTATTCAACTTTATTTCTTTTAAAAGGGATGAACAGCATCTCCTATGATAGCTGAGCAGTGACAAGTACCCTTTACTGAGAGATCTGCGGTTTATTAGACCACAGATCTCTCCTCTGCCCTCAAAAGCATCTGATTAAACAGAAATCAGTTTGAACAAATGCTTTCATTGCCAGTAACGGCTTGTAAAATACAAACTGAGATCTGAAGTGATGAAATCCTAATTTCTTCTGGTTTCTTACATTATAGAGGAGGAAAAAATATGGATTTTCCACCTTCTCCTCTATGTTCAGCTGGCCCGGGCTCCCCAAACATACCAGAGAGCCAGGGGACGGCAGCAGGTAGCAGCCGAAGAAGTGCCTCCTTCTGCTCCCGATCAAGCAGCTTTATGTCAGGTCACCTGAGGCCAGGTGAAAGATCCACACGGTTGGGGTCAGGAGCGCACCGCAAAGATAGTGGACCCTTCGGCTGACTGCTGCGGATGGAGCTCTGGGTGGTTCAGGAAAGAAGATCTACGACATGGATCACACAGGGAGCTAGAGCATGAGATTCCCCAGGGCGCAGTCTAAGAGCCAGCAACTTTTTCATCTCTAGTGTTAAACGCAGTTTTCCATTCGCCGCCTTCCCGTATCCGGATAAGATTGTATGCACCCCTGAGTTTCAATTTAGTAAAAATAGAGGCACCTTTCAATCTGTTGAATTGTTCAGATATTAAGGGTAATAAGGGGTATCAATTTTTGATAGTCACTGCGCTTAAACCTCGATAGTCAATGCAGGATCAAGTACCATCTTTTTTGGCAATGAAAAAGAACCCTGCTCCCGCAGGCGATGAGCGCTCCCGGATGAGCCCTTTCGCTAGATTTTTAGCGACTTACTTGGACATGGTCTGGGTCTCTGGGATGGACAGGGGTTAGGTACGACCCCTGGGCAGAGTAGCTCTGGGAACAAGGTCCATAGCACAGTCAAAGGTCCTGTGAGGAGGAAGCACCTCAGCTGATTTCTTGCAGAATACATCGCTATATGCAGTGGGAAGAGCAGAAGATACTGCGGTGGTGGCAACAGGAAGTCTCTTTTTTTTTTGGGACAACATTAAAGCAGAACTTCAGTCATTTTTTCATCCTTCCATCTATTAAATTCAAAGTTGTGTTGTTTTAACTTTGGATAGTAAAACAATTTTTTTTTTTGCCAGTAAATACCTTATACAGCCCACTTCCTGTTTCTTGTCTGGTAAAAAGCCTAGGCTTATGACATAATGCACAGCTCTCTCTCTCACTCCCGTGAGAGTTTGCCAGGAAGGGAGGGGGATGAGTCAAAGGAGGGTCAATGAGAGCTGCAGAGCTGGAGGGGTGTCTGTGTAAATTCAGGAAGTGAACAGGCAGCAGCTTCAGCTGCCCACGGTTAAAATGGCTGCAGCCAGACTCAGTGGAGGGAGATTTCTGCAGCATATTTGGCAAGTACAGAATCGCAGTATATATAAAATAATATGCAAAGTGGTTGGAGGGAAGCTTCAGAATGGCAAAGATGTTTTTATTACAAATTATGTGAGCAGACTGCAGTTCCTCTTTAAGTGTTGCCATATTCAAATCAAAGATCAAACCTTTGATCGAAGTATGAATGAAATAGTAATGACAAAGAATTAACACAATGTAACACTGTATTTACTCACATAACACTCGCATACTATTTGCAATTTTTTAGGCACAGCAGCATTTTTAACAGCTGCCCCTGTTGTAATAAAAAGCATTTCCTAGCTGTCATTTTGACAGCCAGTAATTGCTGCTAATATGGACAGGGGTAAAGGTAGCAGGGATGGAATGTTAGAGATGCATCCTAGAAACTTTGATGAATTTATTTAGGACATATTACATTCAAAATCCTCAAGTGAATAAAGATGAGCCAAACTGGTGTTTTGGGGCCACATGTGTCCCTGATTGGTTTAGAAATGTAAACTTAAAGTGGATGTAAACCATCACATATACCCAGTGAAGTGAACAGCCTCAGATGATACACAGAGATTAAACAAATCTCCCTACATAAGTTTTATATGCATATCTGCTGTCTTCAGCTTTCTACACTCTTTAGAATGTGCACTTTGTGTCAGAATTGTTTCTTCCTGTTTCAGCAGTGGAAGGGGAGTCTGGCCATACACTGTGTGAGAGCTGATTGTAGGAATAGCCCACAACCCCCCCCCCCCCAAGATACTTGCAGAGCTGTGCTGTGAATAGACCAGCTCTCTGCTTATCTATTTATAGCACCCACCCGACACAAATTTTCAGTTGTTTTTATCTCCTGTGTCGAACTTGTCAGAAGTTATCATGCTGATAGCAGAGGAACGGAGCAGCAGAAAGACATGAGACATAGGGCTTTGGAGAGAGATAAGTAAACACTACAGATATACTGTATGTGCCCAGGTCACATTTCCTGAATCGGGTTTACACCCACTTTTAGTAACGCAGCCACGGTTTTTCTACAATTAAAGTGGTTTCAATGCAAAAAGGGTTTTTACCTTAACCACTTCACTTCAATACCGAGCACTTTTACCCCCTTCTTGCCCAGGCCAATTTTCAGCTTTCAGCGCTGTCACAATTTGAATGACAATTGTACGGTCGTGCAACACTGTACCCAAACTACATTTCTATCATTTTGTTTACACAAATAGAGCTTTATTTTGGTGCTTTTTAACCGCTTCCCGACCGCCTCATGTAGATATACGTCTACAGAATGGCACGGGCAGGCAAAAGCACGTACCTGTACGTTCCCTTTATTGCCTGCCCGTGCCCGCAAGCGAACCGGTCGGGAGCTCCGTGACCCCGGCCGCGGGACCAGCGGACCCGATCGCCGCTGGTGTCCCGCGATCGGGTTACGGAGCTGAAGAACGGGGAGAGGTATGTGTAAACAAACCTCTCCCCGCGCTTCCTACTCTGCCTGTCATTGATTGGCTGTTCCCGGTCATCGGGAAAGCTGATCAATGACATCAAACGTCAGCCCCGCCCCCTAATGTAAAAAAACACACACACGTCACAGCCCATAAACCCTCCCCTCCCCTAGTGGTTAACTCTTTCACTACAACTGTCATTTATACAGGAATCAATGCATTTAAATAGCATTGATTGCTGTATAAATGACAATGGTCCCAAAAATGTGTCAAAAATGTCCGATGTGTCCGCCATAATGTCGCAGTCACAAAAAAAATCGCTGATCGCCGCCATTATTAGTAAAAAAAAAAAATTTAATAAAAATGCTATAAAACTATCCCCTATTTTGTAAACGCTATACTTTTGCGCAAACCAATCAATAATCGCTAATTGCGATTTTTTTTACCAAAAATATGTAGAAGAATACGTATCGGCCTAAACTGAGAAAAAAAAAAGTTTTTTTTAGATATTTTTTGGGGATATTTCTTATAGCAAAAAGCAAAAAATGTTGAATTTTTTTCAAAATTGTCGCTCTATTTTTGTTTATAGCGCAAAAAAAAAAAAAAAACGCAGGGGCGATCAAATACCACCAAAAGAAAGCTCTATTTGTGGGAAAAAAAGGACGCCAATTTTGTTTGGGAGCCACGTCGCACGGCCGCGCAATTGTCAGTTAAATCGACGCAGTGCCGAATCGCAAAAAGGGGGCCTGGTCCTTTGGCTGCCAATTGGTCCGGGCTGAAGTGGTTAATCACCACTGGGTTTTTTTTTTTTTTTTTGCTAAATAAATGAAACCTACTGTCACTAGTGATGTACAGTGTCATCATATAATGGGTGAGGTGGTGATCAAGGACACTGACTGGTGACAGTACAATAAAGAAAACTAAAAATAATAATTAATTTTTTATTATATATATTTTTTTTAAACACTTTGACCAGAGCAATATATTGTTACCATAGTGACATTGTACTTCTCTGGGGAAGTGATCAGTAATTTTTTATTTTTTTTTGCATATAGCAGTGCATTACATTGCTATATGCAAGTATTTTACTGAATGAAATTGATTCATTCAATTTGTTTTGTCGTGATTAGCTGTGATTGATCAGAGCTAATCACATGGTACAGGTGGGTCGTGATTGGCCCAGTCTTACAATTTGATCACATTGAACAATCACAGCTAGCAACACAATTGTATACAATGGATGGCTTAAAATTAAGCCATCCATTGTTTACAACTGCCATATGACCTGCTGACTGTAATTAGTTATAGTGGTCACAGGGTACCGGCAGTGGGCGGGTATGTTGAACAGTCACGGGGTGTGTCTGGTGGATGCAGCCGGTGACAGATCAGGACTTCATATGATGTCCGCCCTTATGGATGAGAGGTTCCCACCAGCGTCATTATGCCGAAGGGCGGGCGGGAACCGGTTAATGCATTCCCTGTTTTGCCCCTGGCTGTGCCCCCACCCCCTCAAATACTTACCTTCTGTGTCAATCCAGGGCTGTGCCTGTCTGCAGCAGCGGGAGTCAAAATCAGTCAAATCCTGTGAACAGAGAGTAGGGGGAGGGGCCGAGTCACTTTTATGCCCTGTACCTTATTACTATGTTGTTACTCAAAAGAGAGCTGTCATTGTTTTTCTAGAATTGCATAGGTGTGGCCTTAAGTACACTTAACATGGCTCCTTGTAAATATGTGTAACTCAATTTGAGCCACAGTTGGATTTGAGTTGGACATGCCTGGCCTAAAAGTAAAGCTTCTCTAAGCACTACTAATATCTCAAATGGCCATATGAAATAATACAGTTCTCATTTGGGAGAAATGTGTGTGGCTGTACCTCTTTCTGAGCAAGTCTGTATATAGCTGCATTTCCTCTTAAGCAGATCTGAACCAAGACAAATAAAGCTAACCCCATAATGCAGCTGGGGCTTTTTTTATTGTGATTTGCATATTGGCAGCCAACATAATGCTTGCAATTATAGACAGAACGAATCCGAAAAACAACGAAAATCTGAAAAAAAATAATTAGAAACAACGAATGTAATGAAGAAAATCCGAAAAACGAAAACCGGAACAACGAAAATGAACGAAAAAATTCGTACATTCGTAACTTTTTTTTTTGCTGAATTGGTAATTTTCCGTGTCTCTTACAATGGTGCTGCTTAACGTGCTTCAAATAGATTTAACGAAAAAGTTCGTACATTCGTAACTTTTTTTTTCGATTCGTAATTTTCCGTGTTTTTTACAATGGCGTTGCTTATTGTGCTTCGAATGGATTGAACGAAAAAATTCGTACATTCGTAACTTTTTTATTTCGATTCGTAACTTTTTTTTTCGATTCGTAATTTTCCGTGTCTCTTAAAATGTAATAATAGCATACACATTACATAAAATTATGAATTATGCTCCGATTACGAATCTACGAATGTTACGAATGTACGAATAAATACGAATGCGTCCGAATTTCGAATAAACGAATCAACAAAAAAAAACTCTTACGAATGTACGAATCGTTACGAATATGAACACCGACGACTTACGAATGTACGAATCGTTACGAATACGAAAACACCGACGACTTACGAATGTACGAATCGTTACGAATCAACGGAAACGAAAAAAAAGAAACGAATAAACAAATTTTTTTGTTGTGCACATGTCTAGTAATTCTACTTTTGTTGAGAAAAAAACAATCCCTTCTGGGTGATGAATGCACATTGCAAGGATTTTAACAAACGTTGTTGCATAATCCTACCCGTTTCTGCTCTGAAGAAAAAGCTGCTTGTTGTCTGCAGAGTGAATCTGAATGGGAACGACTTTTTCATTAGTAATCAGTTAAAGCACTTGCAGTGTCCCAATGAGAAATAATGCAGGCTCTGCATCCCTTTAGATGTGATTAACGCTTTGTGAGTATCTCACCAAAAAATGAAAATTTTGTTGCAGAGGGTGCCTAAAATCTGACTTGTATATCAGTGCAGATTTCTGTGAAAATCAGTGAACCAATTACACAAACAGCAAATTCCATTTCTGGAAAATTTCCTCCAGGTTACCATATTGCATTGAATTTTACAAAAAAGAAAAGGTAATTTTTAAAAACATTCAATTACAGTATGGCTTGTGTAGCAATTGTATATGCTATATATTTTTTTTTATTTGCTATTTCCCACAAAAGTGAAATTAACCCTTAAGGCTGTCATGTACTAAACTAGACCCGCAAGTAAGGTAGTAAAAGTGTTAATTGGGTATGCAGCATTTAATTATTTCAAATGTGTGTAGACCAACCTCATCCTACTATTCTCTTAGACTGGAAAGATAAAATAAACTACCCCACTCTGTGCAAAGTATAGGCCCCACAGGTGCAGTACAAATACCCTTCTCATGTACAAATCAGAAGGGTAGAAATTCTAACTCTGTATGTATTGTGTGTAACAACAGGGAGACATATACATCCTTTCCCCACTGGACAGAGAGAAGAAAGATTACTATACTCTTACAGCCATTGCCAGAGACAATCCTGGAGACATCACTAGCAACCGCCGAGAGAACTCTGTGCAGGTAATATTACAAATTATTGCTACTGCATATAACAAACATTATAGTGTACATACAGTGGCTATAAAAAGTCTACACACCCCTGTTAAAATGTCAGGTTTTTGTGGTATAAAAAAAATGAGACAAAGATACCTTTCATGTGACCTATAAACTGTACAACTTAGTTGAACAACAAACAAACAGCAAAATGAAAACTTTTAGGTGGAGGCAAGTAAAAATAAAAAAATAAAATAATATGGTTGCATAAGTGTGCACACCCATAAACTAATACTTTGTTGAAGCACCTTTTGATTTTTTTCTTGTCAAATTAGTTTTATTAGGTTTTAACAAATTATACAATCGGGTTCAGATGCAACAATAATGAAATAACATCATAAAGTACAATTGTGAAGATCCAAGACACAATATAAGATAATATATACTCTATATTTCAAAAATAGCCATCGTAATTAAGAGAATTCGTTCTTTAAAGTGTTTGGGAAGGATTGAAATCCAATATAATAAAGAAGACAAATTAGTATTAAACAAGAGGTTATCGATCTTCAAAAATCACACATAGCATAAACATGAAAAACATATTGGGATATCTATCTAGTATGTGAAGCATATTAGAGCTTAAAATATAATGTTACAAATATAGAATGTATAGGTACAATTGTTGCTACCTGGACCAAGAGGAGAAAATAAAGGGAGAAAAAATTGGCAAATGGTAGAGCAAAGCATCGAGAGAGGCAAGAGGATAAAAATTAAGAAAAGGGAGGGAAAGGGGGGAGAAGAAGGAGTACGATCTTGCATTAAGAGAGGTATGGACTCCAGAGAGAGAGCGCTATCATTTTGCCCCTGTACAAATCATTAGTAAGACCTCAATTGAAATATGCAGTTCAGTTTTGGGCACCAGCTCTCAAAAAGGATATTGGGGAACTGGAGAAAGTGCAGAGAAGGGCAACTAAACTGATACGAGGCATGGAGGAGCTCAGCTATGAAGAAAGATTAGAGGAACAGAATCTATTCTCTCTTGAGAAGAGGAGATAAGGGGGGATATGATCAACATGTGCAAATACATAAGTGGTCCATATCGTGAACTTGGTGTTGAGTTATTCACTTTAAGGTCATCACAGAGGACTAGGTGGCACTCTTTACGTCTAGAGAAAAAAGATTTCATCTCCAAATACAAAAAGGTTTCTTCACAGTAAGAGCTGTGAAAATGTGGAATAGACTCCCACCATAGGTGGTTCTGCAAAGCTCAGTTGATTGCTTTAAAAAAGGCCTGGATTCTTTCTTAAATGTACATAATATAAGTGGGTACTAATATTTATAGGTAAAGTTGATCCAGAGAAAATCCGATTGCCTCTTTGAGGATCAGGAAGGAATTTTTTCCCCTGCTGTAGCAAATTGGAGCATGCTTTGCTGGGGTTTTTTTTTTTGCTTCCTCTGGATCAACTGTGGTTGTAGGTTTGGGTATATGGGATTGTATTTATTTTTTTTGGTTGAATTTGATGGACTTGTGTCTTCTTTCAACCTGACTAACTATGTAACTAAGAAGAATAGGAACGCGAATAAGAATACAAATAAGAATTAAAAAAAATAATAGGAATAGTCCCTGGGATAGAATGCAACTTCAAGCGCCAGACACACATATAAGAAGTGTAAGTATAATTATATGTTACCAAGGCATCAATAAGGATTCATCAAAATTCGGGGGTAAATAATGTTTAGACCAAGGATGGCAGGTTTTCTCGAATTTAAAGATTTTGTCATGAGTGATGGCTTCTATTTTAGCATGGATTGTAGCTTAGGTTAATGCTGTGTTTGGTTTCAGCTGGTATTAGTGTCTGTGATTTCCAGGGTTTGGTGATGGTCTGTTTCGTGGCTGTTGTGAATTGTAGAATGAGTTTAAAGTGGTATCGAGTAAGGTTACCCGGGTTTAAATTTAGAAGTGCCGTGGAGGCATCAGGAGAGATGGATTCCTCAAACAGGATAAAAAGTATATGGAATATTTCCTTCCAAAATGTTTTAGCTACCGAACAATCCCACCAAATATGAGAATGTGACCCAATAGCTGTGCAGCCTTGAAAACAGGACACGGGGTAGCTGGAAGTATATTTCGCAATCCTGGCAGGGACCAAGTACCAACGTGTGAGCACTTTATAATTTGTTTCTAATGCGACTGTGTTTTGCGAGGATGATTTTGTTGCATCCCATATTTCATTTACCAACTTAAGCCCAAGGTCAGCCTCCCATTTAGCTGTATAGGTAGGTTCCGCATCAGGTTTAGCAATGAGTTGGGCATTGAGCAGTTCTTCTCAACTCCAGTCCTCAGGGTGCCCCAACAGGTCAGATGAAGAGGCTGTGGTAATTAATAAGGCACAGTAATGCAAAATAAGCAATAGCCTGAAAACATGACCCGTTGGGGCACCTTGAGAACTAGAGTTGAGAAACACTGGCATAGAGTGTCAAAATCAATCCTTTTGTTTGAGGATCACGTTTACATATGTCTTCAAATAGAGATAAATTATCAAGTCTAACTCCGTCTTGGATATATGGTGTAAAAAAGTTTTTTATCTGAAGATATCAGAATAGTTCAGAGTTCAGAAGTCCATGGTTTTCACATAAAGTGGGGAATAAGTTAATTGAGGTGGAAGACGTCAGTTCATGCAGTGTAGTTAAGTTGGATGCGGACCATGCTCGAACGGATGCAGGGGCGATCCAGGCAGGGTAAAAAAGAGGGTTTTTAAAAAATAATTGAAGTGGGACATGTGGGAATTGTAAGCCATACATTTAAATTTGTACGAAAGGACAAGAAGATGTTTAGTAATTGGGTTGGTAAGTTTTTTTGCGATCTAAAGGATGTAGCCATAAAGTGTGAAAGGAGCTATATTTTCTTCCAAGATGTAGCCATATAAAAGCACCTATAGGTTAGTATATTTTTCCCCAGAGATAATGGATCACAATCTTGTTAGTAGTGTTAGTCACAGGTATTTTTTCTTCCAGACGCACCTATAGACGTATATTTTCTTCCAGAAGCCCTTATAGGACTTGTAGTGTGTTAGTCCCATCACACAGTAGCTATATTTTCTTCCCAAGAAGCACCTATAGGCATTGTAGTGTGTTAGTCCCATCTCACAGAGTTCCTATATTTTCTTTGCAGAAGCACCCCATAGACTTGTAGTGTTTAGTCCCATCACCACAGAGCTCCTATATTTTCTCTTTGCAGAAGCACCCATAGGACTTCTAGTGTGTTAGCTGGCATCACACATGAGCTCCTATATTTTCTTCTCAGCAGCACCCACAGACTGTGTGTTGTTAGTGGCATCACACAGAGCTCCTATATTTTCTTCTCAGCAGCACCACAGGACTTCTAGTGTGTTAGTGGCATCACACAGAGCTCTTATATTTTCTTTGCAGAAGCACCCATCGGACTTCTAGTGTGTTAGTGGCATCACACAGAGCTCCTATATTTTCTTCTCAGCAGCACCCACAGGACTTCTAGTGTGTTTGTGGCATCACACAGAGCTCCTATATTTTCCTTTGCAGAAGCACCCATAGGTCTTCTAGTGTGTTAGTGGCATCACACAGAGCTCCTATATTTTCTTCTCAGCAGCACCCACAGGACTTCTAGTGTGTTAGTGGCATCACACAGAGCTCCTATATTTTCTTCTCAGCTGCACCCACAGGACTTCTAGTGTGTTAGTGGCATCACACAGAGCTCTTATATTTTCTTTGCAGAAGCACCCATAGGACTTCTAGTGTGTTAGTGGCATCACACAGAGCTCCTATATTTCTTCTCAGCAGCAACCACAGGACTTCTAGTGTGTTAGTTGCATCACACAGAGCTCCTATATTTTCTTTGCAGATGCACCCATAGGACTTCTAGTGTGTTAGTGGCATCACACAGAGCTCCTATATTTTCTTCTCAGAAGCACCCACAGGACTGCTAGTGTGTTAGTGGCATCACACAGAGATCCTCTATTTTCTTTGCAGAAGCACCCATAGGTCTTCTAGTGTGTTAGTGGCATCACACAGAGCTCCTATATTTTCTTCTCAGCAGCACCCACAGGACTTTCTAGTGTGTTAGTGGCATTCACACAGAGCTCCTATATTTTTTTTTGCAGAAGCACCTATAGGACTTCTAGTGTGTTAGTGGCTTCACACAGAGCTCCTATATTTTCTTCTCAGCAGCACCCACAGGACTACCGACTACAATGGCTGGAAGTCCGCCAAGGGGAGGCAGAGCGTGCAGAGCCAAGAACACAGGGCAGGCAGGCTCTGTTTCTAGTGGACATGGCCGTGGACGTGGACGTGGTCGTGCATCGTCATCAGCACGTGGCCATGGGACACGCGCGTCTTGGTTTTCGGCAGCTGGACATGTGGAGCCGCATCATGCTGAAGGCTTGGTAGAATGGATGACCAAACCCTCCTCATCCTCCTCATCCTCTCTCACCCAGGCTCAGGGTACTGACAGAGCATCATCAGCCACCCCTTCCCTAGACCCACCATGTCCTCCTGAGGAGTCCCCCGAACTCTTTGAGCACAGTGTTGGGTACATGCTCCAGGAGGATGCCCAAGATTCGAAGGCTCGGATGACGAGACCCAGCTTGAGGAATCTGGCAGTACTGTTCCACCAGATGCAGCTTACTGCCAGGTTTGCTCTAGTGGTGAAGAGGGAGGGATGATGAGGTCACTGACTCCACGTGGGTGCCTCAAGGGAGAGAGGATGAGGAGGAGGCCGAGGAGGTGGAGGATGCGGCGTCACATGTCCAACGAGGCAGGATGCCCCCTGGAGGCCAGCTAGAGGCCAGCACAGCAACTGTACAACACCGCAGAGCTCCGCCTGTGCAGGGCGCTGCCTCTGCACGTTATCAGAAAAGTTCTTTGGTGTGGGCCTTTTTTGAGACGAGTGCATCAGATCGCACCACTGCTATTTGCAATTATTTGTCTCAAGCGTATCTCGCGTGGCCAAAACATCAGCCGCTTGGGCACCACAAGCATGAGCAGACATATGTCGACCTGCCATGCAGCTCGTTGGCAGGCACACATAAAAGACCCACACCAAAGAACTAAGCGGACCTCTCCTTGCTCCTCAGCAGCTGGGATCTCCATCCCCACTACACCTTCAGTCCTCTCTGAAAGCTGCTTTGAGAGGACTGAAGGTGTAGAATTAGGTGTGTCACAACCAAGTACTTGCAGTACACCGACGTCCGATTGTAGCAGGCAAATTTCCCTGCCCCAGCTGCTGGACCGTCGAAAGAAGTACACTCCCAGCCATCCACATGCCCAGCGGTTGAATGCTAGCTTGGCTAAATTGCTAGCACTTCAACTGCTGCCTTTTCAGTTGGTAGACTCGGCCCCCTTCCGTGTGTTTGTTCAATGTGCGGTTCCTTAGTGGCAGGTTCCCAAACGCCACTTTTTCTCACGGAAGCGATTCCGTCTCTCTACCGGCATGTGGAAGGCAATGTCCATGCCTCGCTGGACAGGGGCGGTCAGCGGTAAGGTGCATATTACCGCTGACTCATGGTCCAGCAGGCATGGACAGGGACGTTACCTTTCTTTCACGGCCCATTGGGTCACTCTATTGGCAGCTGGGAGGGATGCAGGACAAGGTGCAGTAGTGTTGGAGGTTGTTCCGCCACCTCGCCTCCAAAACGCTACTACTGCTACTGGTTGTGACACACCTCTCTCCTCCACCCCCTCCTCGTCTTCTTCCTCCAGTGCTCTGTCCTCGGAACCAGCGGTGCTCCGTAGGCGTACACAGGGCTACGCAAGTACGCAGGCAAAAAGATGCCATGCCGTGCTGCTTGCGCTGGTGTGTTTGGGGGAACAGGAGCCACACTGGGCCAGAGTTTCTGGCAGCTCTGCAGGGGCAGGCCGAGAGGTGGTTGACGCCACGTCAGCTTAAGCTAGGAATGGTCGTTTCTGACAATGCACCAACCTCCTCTCCGCCCTGCGACAGGGGGCAGCTCACCCATGTGCCCTGTATGGCTCACGTCCTCAACCTGGTCCTCTTGGGCAGGTTCCCAGGCTTACAGGATGTCCTGAGGCAGGCCACGAGGATTTCCGCCGATCTTATAATGCCAGTGCTTGGCTGACTGAGCTGCAAAAGGAGCTGAACCTGCCCAAGAACCGCCTAATCTGTGACATGCCCACCAGGTGGAACTCAACGTTGGCCAGACACTGCACACGCAGCAGAGGGCCATCAATGAGTACCTTTGCGACTACGGCACCTTGAGGCAGAGCAGAGGCAGGAAGAGGTGGACTTCCTTGCCTCTCAAGGCCCCCTTATCAGTGCGCATCAGTGACACTGTACCTCTTGTCCACCCACCACATGGACAGGGCACTTGAGGCAGAACAGATGCAGGATGAGGAGGACTTCCTTGCCTCTCAAGGAGGAGGAGGAAGAGGAGGAGGTGGAGGAGGAGGAGGAGGAGGAGGGGATTGTGTGAGCATGGAGGTGGAGCCTGGCACTCAGAAGCAGCAGCAGTCTTTTAGGGATGATGTACAGTCCCAACAAACAGGTGGACTTGTACGTGGCTGGAGGAGGTGGCTGGCGATCATGTCATCCTCAGTGACCCAGAAGACTCCGGACCGAATGCCTCAGCTAACCTACACTGCATGGCCTCCCTGATCCTGCAAAGCTGCGGAAGGATCCTCGTGTTTTCGGATCAAGGAGAGGGACTATTACTGGCTGGCCACTCTCCTTGATCCGCGTTACAAGGGTAAGGTTGCGGACCTTATCTTGCCGTCGCAGAGGGAGCAGAGGATGAGACATCTCAGGGAGGCCTTGCAGAAAGTTCTGTGCAACGCGTTCCCAGAAACTGGGAGGTTACAAACTCCTGGTCCTGAGTTGCTGAGGCTTCGGTCTGTAGCAGAAGGAGCGGTGGGGAAGGTGGACGTCTGACCGATGCGTTCAGACAATTTTTTAGTCCGCAGCCCCAAGGTATGATCGGTTCCAGCAACATGGTGCAGGAATACCTTGGGGCAAGGTCAGACTTGGACACCTTTCCACCGAAAATCCTCTGGCTTACTGGGTCCTGAGGATGGATCACTGGCCAGAGCTTGCACAGTATGCAATTGAGCTACTGGCCTGTCCTGCCTCCAGCGTTCTTTCTGAACGCACATTCAGTGCTGCTGGAGGATTTGTCACAGATCATAGGGTGCGCCTGTCCACCGACTCGGTTGATCGACTGACATTCATCAAAATGAATCAGTCTTGGATCACCACCAGCTACCAGGCACCTGAAGCGGATATAACGGAATAATTTATAATGTCACTTCCCTTCAAGACTGCCTATGCTGATGCTGAGTGACTGTCCTGTTATGTTCACTGACTATCCTCTTCCTCCTCCTCAATGATCCATGCCACCAAACCAGTGCCTAAGGCACAATTTTTCAGCCCCTGTATAACAGGGGCGTTTGTACTTACAATTTTTAAAAAAATGCTTCGCATACAAATTTTCAGCCCTGTCTAACAGGGGCGTGTAATTACAATTTTTGAGGCACAATTTTCAGCCCCTGCTTAACAGGGGCGTGTAATACATTTTTTAAAAAAATGCTCTTCGCAACTACGTGTACTGACTGCTGTGCTCCAAGTACAGTATCTGTGAGGGTTGCAGTGTTTGTGGCACCAGCACAGTGCTTAAGGCACAATTTTTCCAAGCCACTGTTGGGGCGTGTATGTATTACAATTTTAGGCATGCTTTATGCAACAGGTTCTCATTGCTGTGCTAAGAAACAAAGTATCTGTGAGGGTGCAGTGGAAGACGTCAGTTTTTCTGCCCTGTTCAATCAGGTGCTTGCAATTACAAATCTTGATCTAATAACTCACAGCAAGGGGCCCATTCCTGCGCCCACCAAGAGTCCCACCAAGAGTAACTATGAGGGCCTACAGTCTTTGGGCAACACGGTCCACCACCACCACCAAAGGCCCAATTTTTTGTTTTTGCCCTTTTCAACAGGTGCATGCAATTACAAAAATCCTAATAAAAAAAAGCAGGGCCCATTCCTGCGCCCACCAGTCTTGTGGCTACACCAACATCTATTAGGGCAAATTTCTGCAGAGTATATTCCAGCACTCTGTCTTTTTTGGGTATAAGTCTATCAGCACCTTTTGATTTTGTTCCAGCACTCTGTCTTTTTGGGTATAAGTCTATCAGCATGGTACATCTTGACTTGGCAATATTTGCCCACTCTTCTTTGCAAAAACACTCCAATTCTGTCAGATTGCAAGGGCATCTCCTGTGTACAGCCCTCTTCAGATCATCCTACAGATTTTTAATCGGATTCAGGTCTGGGCTCTACTGGGCCATTCCAAAACTTTAATCTTCTTCTGGTTATGCCATTCCTTTGTGCATTTGGATGTATGCTTTGGGCCGTTGTCATGCTGAAAGACGAAGTTCCTTTTAATGTTCAGCTTTCTAGCAGAAGCCTGAAGGTTTTGTGCCAATGTTGACTGGTATTTGGAACTGTTCCTTATTCCCTCTACCTTGACCTGTTCCAGCTGAAGAAAAAACAGCCCCAAAGCATGATGCTGCCACCACCATGCTTCACTGCGGGTATGGTGTTCTTTTGGTGATGTGCAGTTTTGTTTTTGTGGCAAACATATCTTTTGGAATTATGGCCAAAAAGTTTTACCTTGGTTTCATCAGACCATAACACATTTTCCCACATGCTTTTGGGAGACTTCAGATGTGTTTTTTTTTTTAATATTTAGTCAGGCTTGGATGTTTTTCTTTGTAAGAAAAGGCTTCCATCTTGCCACTCTACCCCATAGCCCAGACATATGAAGAATTCAAGAGATTGTTGTCACATGTACCACCCAGCCAGTACGTGCCCGATATTTCTGCAGCTCCTTTTATGTTGCTGTAGGCCTCTTGGCAGCCTCACTGACCAGTTGTGCCATATTTTCTCCACTTGATGATGACTGTCCTTACTGTGTTCCATGGTATATCTAATGCCTTGGAAATTCTTTTGTACCCTTCTCCTGGCTGATTCCTTTTAACAATGAGATCCCTCTGATTCTTTGGAAGCTCTCTGTGGACCATGGCATTTGCTGTAGGATGAGACTAAGAAAGTGTCAGGAAAGGCCTACTAGAACAGCTGAACTTTATTTGGGGTTAATCCGAGGCACTTTAAATGGTGGCAGGTATGTACTGACTACTATTTAACATGAGTTTGAATGTGATCTCTTAATTCTGACAGCACAGCCACATCCCCAGTTATAAGGGGTTATAAGAGGGTATGCACACTTATTCAACCACATTATCTTAGTTTTTTATTTTTACTTCCCCCCTCCCCTAAAATATTTCAGCTTGTTTTTCAACAGAGTTGTACAGTTTATAGGTCACATTAAAGGTGGAAAAAGTTCTGAAATTATTTATCTGTGTCTCATTTGTATACATCACAGAAACCTGAGATTTTAACTTTTTATATCCACTGTATGTCTGAAATTATTGCTATACAGCAATGTGTTGTGGATATAGAAGATGACAGTGTAAATGTGATATATATGCTGGGGTGATATGATAACTTTTCAATAAACATTTTTCTAGTACCTAAGGTAGGTTATTAATATACCTCCTACCAAAAATACAAGTATAAAAAAGTAGCCTTCATGCACTTGCTTTCTTCCCTTATTTATTTTTCCTATGGTTAATCCCCACTTTATCTGAATGAATGCAAACCAATATCAGATTTTAGTTGAAACTGAAACTGTGGCTCCTGATCCCTTATATAAAGCAAATATGCCAAATCAGTATTATTGTATTGTTTAGTATACTTGATTAATTTCATGGACACTTATAGAGCAAATAAATAAATGACTCCTAAATGTATTCGTACGGTTACTGTGCAAAACAAAATATTTATTTATTAGGGCTATACCATTTGCAGAAAGTTAATTTTAAGAATATTGGGAGTGGGGAGCACTAGGGGGAGCAGGAGAGCACATGGGGCTGGACAGCACTGGGGGGGTTTGGAGAGAGCACTGGGGGGACTGGAGAGCACTGAGGGGGCGGGGACCACGGGGAGCTGGAGAGCACATGTGGGGGCAAAGAACACGGGAGGCGAATAGCACGGGGGACCGGAGCACAGAGGGGTTGGAGAGCACAGAGGGGCCGAAGAGCACGGAGGCTGGTGTGCACTGGGGGGTGAAGCGCACAGGGGGGCTGGAGAGCACTGGGGGGAGAGCACTGGGGGGCTGGAGAGCACTGAGGAGGCTGGGACCATGGGGGCTGGAGAGCACAAGCGAGGGCACGGGGGTGGCAGAGAGCACAGAGGGGCTGGAGAGCATGGGGGCTGGAGAATACAGGAGGGGCGATGAGCAAGGGGGAGTATGAGAGCACTGGGAGGGGCTGGAGCTCACTGGGGGGGCTGGAGAGCATTGGAGGGGGCAGAGAGTACAGGGGGGCCGATAAGCACAGGGGGCCTGATGAGCACAGAGGGGCTGGAGAGTATGGTGGGAGCCTCAGGGCACTAGGGGGCAGTAGAAAGGAGCTGGATAGGAGAAGCAGCTGCATACAAAGTAGAAGAATACATCTCTTTATTTTTCTCCTACAGCCTCTGAATGCCCACGGGAGGGAGAGAATGAGAAGCAGGCATTTGGAGGCTGTAGAAGAAAAATAAAGAGATGGATTCTTCTACTGTGTATGCAGCCACTCCTCCTATCCAGGGCACACGCAAGGGGAGCCGCAATCTTTCCCTCCTGTCCGACATCTTGTGTAGATCCCCTCCATCTTCGTGGTCACAGGTAACGTGACCTGTAGTCTCCGCCCCCAAGCCCGATGGCCGAACTGAAATGGCGGCCAGCCATCCAGAGAGAGGCCAGGTGAGCGGCAAGGGCTCATGGAGAAGCTCAACTGCCTTGGCCCCACAAGGACATGCGGCCCCGGCCCACCGGGCAAGTGCCTGGTGAGCTTTATGGCCAGTTCGGGCCTGACTGGGTCTCTTTAAAACAAATTGAAAATCAACAAACACACTGGGTATTTGCCAAGCTTCATTAAAGCACCAAAACATCACCAAAGCAAAAAAACATGTTAAAGCGATAGATGCTTTAATGTGTATTAAAGTCGAAGCCTGACAGACTGCGCTTTGCTCAGCAGGGGATCGATCGCTGAGCAGGCGGATGACAGGTCCGTCTTTGCTCACTGTGCAGAGATAGACCTGTCAGAGTCCCGCTCTCCTCTATGGGGAGATCGGATGACCGCTTGTCCATTTTCATCCATCCCAACATATCCAATTCTCCAGACAAATGGAAAATAGGGTTTTCATCCATCTGGATTTCACGGGCAGGATTGGATCGGATAGCAGCGGGTGTCAGCAGACATGTCACCGCTGACATCCACTGCCTCATAGGAGGGAATGGAGGCTCTGATCAGGTCGGCCTGAAAAACTGGCAGGCAGACCTGATCGGAAAGCCTGTGTAAAATGGGGCCTAAGGGTTAAGGCTGGGGTAAATGGATAAAATAAGTGTTATAGTTAAGAGTTGAAGGTAAATTACAAGTGTTATTTATGGGGTTGGGGGCCATTTTTATATTTAAGGTATATTAAGTGCTGAGGTTTAACTTTCAGAGTTACAGTAGGTTACGTTTTAGTGGTATGGGGAAGTTAAGTGTTGAGGGTCATGGTAGGGCGAGGGACATGTGTTTGAGGATCAGGATAAGTGTTAGGGGATTGTTGCGGGGGAGGAAGGAAAGATTTCTTATTGTGAAAAATGTGATTCGTTTTCAATGCTAAAATGTAGTGCAATGGATTTCATGAACTAAACAGCAGTCTTATTTGAGTTAGGGGTTCAGGTTTCATGATGGGGTTTGGAAAATTTGGAAATGGCTTGTGAATGAACCTTTTATCAGCTAAATAGCTTTAAGGCCACACATATTTAACAATTATTTCATTACAGTTTATATCTGTCCTGATGGTGTGATATTGTTTTTATGAAATATAAATGGCATGCAAAATATTTTATATTATTGTAATTTTAAAAAGGAACTAAAAGAGTTGAAGATTATCAATAAACACAACTAGTGTCTGACCTTACAGAGCACTGACTTGCATTGAGAAGATCTCAAAGAATTACAAACAGGACAATTGGATCAGGTCCAATGAACAATGTTCTAACCCATTCCTTTTTTTTTTTCTTTTGATTACATATTGCATTCTTTATATTCTTTGTGCCACGAAGTGTGTGTTACCTGCCTTACTGACACAGACTCTTTACTTTCTCATGGTGTTAATTACAAGGTACTTATTACAGTCCTGGATGTTAATGACTGCAGACCTCAGTTCTCTAAAAGCCAGTTCAGTACCAGTGTGTATGAGAATGAACCAGAGGGCACATCTGTAATCACTATGTCAGCCACAGACCTTGATGAGGGTGACAATGGCATTGTGACATATAATGTGGAGGGACCTGGTGCTGGTAAGTTCTAGTTTTATTTTTTTCTATGTCATCTGAAAGTACAGGCCTGTAGCAGTAGCACAGCTATAGGCGGAGGGCCGACATGTGGGGGTTAGTACAGTAAGGCTACAGGTAGTTTAGGGTTAAATTTAAGATGTACAGTATCAGGGAGGTGGTAATTAAGGAGGGGTTTTGGATTGGAATTTCCATTGGAGGAGAGTGGGGTGTGGCAGGGTGTGGTGGGGTGGTCCCACATGATACTAGGATGGGTGGGATGACTGAGGGAATCAGTCAGATTCTGGATTAGCAGGAACAACATTCTCATCAGCTATGGAGGACCTGGAGGCAATGTTGGCAACCATTAGGGAGGCTGCGGTCGCAAATGGGCCGCAATGGCTGCGGGCACAGTTTGCGGGTAGGTTGCCGGGGTCGGGGCAGGTGATTGCTGCACCTGCCCCTGAACGCAGTAGTACCAGGAGGTCTCGGCCTCCGGAACGCTTGAGCCCTCAATTGACCCCGAGGGGTAGTCGCCGCGCTGGGAGCCCAGTAATGGACCCTTCAGTCTCTGCGGCCAAGAGGACGCCTGCTCAGGCCGAGGGGACTGGGAGGAATCCCCGACCGAGGTGTACCCCAGGGGGCAGGAGCGGGCCTTCCGCTCGTTTCCTCCCCCATTCGACTGCTGTGCGGGACCATACGGCCTCGGCGGTGTCTACACCAGCCGCCTGTGAGGCCCGTCGTGGGAGGAGAAGATCACACAGTGCCGGCCTGATGCCCAGGACGGCCGTGACTGTCGGAGGAAGAAGCGGAGGTCCTACCAGAGGGGGCGCCAGCGCAACATCTGCTAGCCGGGACCTGTCTACCGCTCCTGCCAGTGGATCCAGGCAGGGAGCGCGGCGTGGGAGGAGCAGCACGGCGGCCGGGAGTGACGTCATCAGCCAGCGTCAGCGCCAGGCTCCGGAGGCCAGCGTACCTGTCGGGCCCCTTCAGGAAGAACTGCAGCGATCGGAAGGGGAGATATCGTCTTCAGAGGAGGAGGAGTGCACCGCTGAGGGAGATCTGCGCGATGGATCCGGACCTACGGCTGCAGGGACAGGGCAGCCTGGTGAGTACAGCTTGTCTGTTGATAGTCTGATGTCCTCTGTGTTGTCCAATGTCGGTAATGTTACAGGGGTTGGTCAGCCAGGGCATGGGGGGCGGAGACTTAGGGAGGTGGGCGGGGCAACTGATAGCACGAAGTTGACACCTGGTCTTTCAGGGGCTGGGGGTCCCCAACAGGCGATGGGGGGAATTTCAGGCACCGAGGCCCCTCGGCAGGCTGTACCGGTGACGGCAGCTGCGGGGGGGGGGGGCGGGAACATGGCTAATTTTCTACAGGCTTTTTTGGCGGGTTTTGGCGAAGCCCTGGCGCGTTGTGACACAGCTATGGGTCCCGGGGGTGGGGTCTCCCCTGCGGCGGCTTGGACGGCTGCACCAGTTCCCGTGGCTCCGTCGGGACCGGTGGTCAGCTTGGGTTTTCCGGCGGCCCCTGCAACTCTGGTGGGCGGAACAGTAACGGCCACGGCACCGCCTCCGCTGTCGGCGGAGGTGCAGCTGGGAAGTGAGAAGACGACGGAGGCGACTCCGCCGCAGGCATTGGTGACATCGGCTGATGGGACCAAGAAGACATCGGGGGATGCAGACTGCGTGCGTTTAGGCGATGCTGCCAGATGCGAAGTATACGTTTGCTTTGAAGGTCCGCTGGGTGCGCATCTGAAGCCGGAGGTGCGGGAGCGGATTTGGAAGGGTGAGTATGTCGAGATATTTTCCCTTTTGCCGCTGGAAAAATTCAATCTGGACAAAGTCAAGCCAGATGAAAGTAAAAAGGAGGAGGAAGAGAAGCGGCGTTATCGACTTATTCCCAGGACGTTTGGCAATTGGCTTCAGGCGTTCAATATTCTGGCCAGTGTGATCGGCGAAAAAGGCTCCCGAACAGTGCTCCGCGCTGTTTTGCTACGCGGATGCCATTGGGGAAGCGCAGCGGGCGTATGGGGGCTTGTCCTGGTTGCGGTACGACGAGCAATTCAGGCAACGAAAAGCAGTTAGGCCCTCGATTAGGTGGGACCATAAGGACATATCCTTGTGGATGAAATTGATGACTCAGGCGCGGGCCTCACACACCCCCTTTTCAGGGGGGGCTGGTGGCGGTGCAGGGACCTCCTCGTCATCGGCCGAAAAGCGTAAGGGTTTCTGCTGGCAGTTCAATGAGGGGAGCTGCAAATTTGGAGGATCATGTCGTTTCCGCCACGAGTGCTCCGGCTGCGGGGGATCGCATCCGCTTACAAAATGCTTCAAGAATACCAAAGGTAAGTCCGGTGAGGCTGGAAAGAGGGAGGACTCCGGTGAAGGTGGAAAGACTGGCTCCCTTCCTAAGTAGGTATCCGGACCGGGCGGCGGCGGGTATTCTGCTACGGGGTTTTTCGGAGGGTTTTGTTATCCCCAGCGCCTTGTCTGGCGTTCCCCCAGTCCCTACGAATCTGCTATCTACAAGACAGCATCCGGAGGTGGTGGCCACCAAGTTGGCAAAGGAAGTGGCTTTGGGTAGGATGGCGGGCCCTTTTGTGGAGCCCCCTTTGGACGATTTAGTCGTTTCTCCATTAGGGGTGGTGCCTAAGAAGGAGCCCAATTCCTTCAGGTTGATACATCATCTTTCCTACCCAAAAGGTTTTTCGGTCAATGATGCCATTGATCGGGAGGACTGTGCTGTATCTTACGCTTCATTTGATAAGGCGGTGGCGTGGGTTCGCAGATTCGGAAAGGGGACGCTATTGGCGAAAACCGACATTGAGTCGGCATTCCGCCTTCTTCCGGTGCATCCTGACAGCTTCCGTTTGTTGGGTTGCAGATGGGAGGGTCAGTATTACGTGGATCTTTGCCTGCCTATGGGCTGTTCCGTTTCCTGTTCATTTTTTGAAGCTTTCAGCTCGTTTTTGGAGTGGGTGGTGAAGGACGTGTCCGGGTTGCACTCGGTAATCCACTATCTTGATGATTTCCTGGTTATGGGCCCTGCGGGGGGCAAGGTGTGCCATATTCTTTTGGCCACGTTGCAGTATGTTTTCAAGTCTTTTGGCGTGCCGTTGGCTGAAGGCAAGACGGAAGGTCCGGTCACGACGATTAAATTCTTGGGGATTGTGATTGACACGGTTCTGATGGAATGTCGTTTGCCCCTGGACAAGGTGGAAGACCTGCGGTTGTCGGTGACGGAGGCTCTGGCATCTAACAAAATTCAATTACGGGCCCTACAGTCGTTGCTGGGCAAGCTGAATTTTGCGTGCCGCATTATGCCCATGGGTAGAGTTTTTTGCAGACGGCTGGCGGCGGCCACGTCGGGAGCTCGGGCTCCGCATCATCATGTGCGTTTGTCAAAGGAACACAAGGACGACCTACGGGTATGGTTGCTGTTCCTGGAACGGTTCAACGGGAAGTCGGTATGGATGGAAGGGATGGTGTCAGCGTGTGATCTGGACCTATCCACGGATGCGGCAGGGGCAATAGGCTACGGGGCTATTTTTGGGAGGCAATGGAGCGCGGGCAGATGGCCAGAATCGTGGCGTGCTGCGGATTTACTAGGCAACCTGGTGCTTTTGGAGCTATTTCCGATAGTGCTAGCAGTGGAGATTTGGCAACAGGATTTTAGGAACAAACGCATTCGTTTTCATTGCGATAATTTGGGGGTGGTCCAGGCCATCAACAGAGTGTCGGCCTCTTCGCCTCCGGTAGTGCGATTGCTTAGGCATCTGGTGTTACAATGTCTTTGTCTGAACTGTTATGTTTGTGCAGTGCATGTGCCGGGCGTGAATAACAATGTGGCTGATGCGTTGTCTCGCCTACAGTGGGACAGATTCCGATTGTTGGCACCGGAAGCGGAGCAGCACGGAATTCCTTGCCCGGAATACTTGTGGGACATCGCCTTCGCTCGGTAGCAGGTCTGCTTAAGGATTCCGTCTCCAAATCGACGTTGTCTGCGTATGAGAAGGTATGGGAAGAATGGCGGGCACTGGAGGCGGAGGCGGGCAGTATTTCTGGTGACGAGGAACGTTTGGTGTTGGTTCTGGAATTTATCGGTAGGAATGCCGATAACAAGGTTTCGGCATCTAGATTGGGTGTAAAAATGGCTGGGTTGGCCTTTTGGTTTCAGATGTCGGGGGTCTGCGATGTGACTAAACATGCGCTGGTGAAGAGGGTTTTACGGGGCTACCGGAGGGGCAAGTCTGCTCCCGATGTGCGTCGCCCGATTTCATTCAGTATGCTGGGTGCCCTAGCAAAGGTATTGGTTGGGGTTTGTTCTTCAGGGTATGAGGCAGCTCTGTTCAGAACGGCCTTTATATTGGCATTTTTTGGGGCGTTCCGAGTTAGTGAATTGGTATGCGCATCCAAGCGAGGGGGAGGTGGCTTGGATTTGATGGACGTTGTGTTACGGGGTGAAGTCCTTTCGCTTTTCGTGAGGAAATCAAAGACGGACCCGGAAGGAAAGGGTAAGTGGGTCAATTTGGGGATCGTTCCTGGGTCATCCCTGTGTCCGGTGAGGGCTGTGCGGGAATGGTACATGGTGAGGGGTTGGGGACCGGGGCCTTTCTTGAGGCATCAGGATGGGGCTGCGTTATCTCGGTTCCAATTTGGGGCTGTGTTGAAGAAGGGCCTGAGGGCTGCGGGTTTTGACACTAAGGACTTCTCCTCTCACTCGTTCAGGATCGGGGCGGCCACGGAAGCGGCTCGCTGGGGTTTGGGGGAGGAGCTGCTGCGTAAGATTGGGAGATGGAAATCACGGCGGTTCCAGTTGTACGTGCGTCCCCATTTGTTGTAGGTACTAGTGGAGGGTCCTTCATATTGGGGGGAAGAGAGTACGGTAGTAGGCCGGGTCTTCATGTTGTTTTGGTTCGATGTCGTTTTGTTGGTGGGTGTTTAGTGTTTTGGTGTTGTTGCATGGTTTTAACGGAGTTACGTTTCTTTGTTGTCATGTCTGTTTGTTTTGCAGGTCCTGAATGTTTGGTGTGGATACTGGGACACTCGTATGTGTTCTGGGGCGCCAAGAGGGCTGGGGTTAGGCCAGATGGGCGGCAGTTAGGCTTCCCTAGGAGCCAGGTCAGGATCAGGTGGATTGGGATACCCGGGATGTTGTGGTCCAGGGTTCTCCCCGAGGTACACCACTACGCCAGATTGGACAGGCCCCCAGACATTCTGGTGCTGCATGTAGGGGGAAATGACGTGGGGCTCAGGGCTTCTAGGGAGTTATGCAGGGACATAAAATATGATTTACTGCGCTTGCGAACCCTGTTCCCTGACACCATCGTCATATGGTCAGATATGGTTGCACGGACCGCATGGAGGCTAGCAGTCTCAGTGGAGCGGGTGAACAGGGCCCGCATTAAGGTGAATAAAGCGGTGGCCAAATTTTTTGTCCGCAATGGCGGTTTGGCCATACGGCACAGGGAGTTGGAGAAGGAACCGTGGCTGTTCCTGAGAGGGGACGGTGTTCATTTAAATGCCATTGGCATTGACATCTGGTTTTTAGGCTTGCAGGATGGTATACAGCGAGCGGTGGAGGTGTGGCGGCTCGCCCAGGCGTAAGGTTTCACGCCGGGCGTTTGTGGCAGTGATTCTAGGGTTTTGAAGGCAGGGTTGGTAAAGTTCTCTGGAGAACGATGGGTGGGGCCCATATCAGAGATGGGTGGACCTGCCCTAATGAGGGCGGAAGTAATAGGTGGCTGTATCGGCTAGTGAATTTGCCAAACTATAGTCCCTGTGCTGGCGTAAGTCACGGCTAGGGGCCGGGAAAAAGGCAAGGTGATGCCAGATACAGTTAGGAATGTTTTTATTAGGTGCCTTCAATGATCCTAGACAGTTTTACAGTTCAGGTTATTATTATTGATGTTTGAAAATATTCTGTTATATTTTGTTATAATAAAAGGCTGCTAGGGCCATTTAACCCAAAAGAAGTGTGTGGTCTGTTTATTGGTGGGTAAAATGGGATTGGGTTTATGGCATTCAGCCTGGCAATTGGACAATACCCCATACAAGTACAGGCCTGTAGCAGTAGCACAGCTATAGGCGGAGGGCCGACATGTGGGGGTTAGTACAGTAAGGCTACAGGTAGTTTAGGGTTAAATTTAAGATGTACAGTATCAGGGAGGTGGTAATTAAGGAGGGGTTTTGGATTGGAATTTCCATTGGAGGAGAGTGGGGTGTGGCAGGGTGTGGTGGGGTGGTCCCACATGATACTAGGATGGGTGGGATGACTGAGGGAATCAGTCAGATTCTGGATTAGCAGGAACAACATTCTCCCGCCCACCCGCCCCTTTTTTTCGTAGGTAGGCTTTAAGGCACATTGTTTTTCGTTCATTTTATTCGGTTGGGGTCGTTTTCATGCCCTAGCAGCTAGCAGTGATTCTAGGGTTTTGAAGGCAGGGTTGGTAAAGTTCTCTGGAGAACGATGGGTGGGGCCCATATCAGAGATGGGTGGACCTGCCCTAATGAGGGCGGAAGTAATAGGTGGCTGTATCGGCTAGTGAATTTGCCAAACTATAGTCCCTGTGCTGGCGTAAGTCACGGCTAGGGGCCGGGAAAAAGGCAAGGTGATGCCAGATACAGTTAGGAATGTTTTTATTAGGTGCCTTCAATGATCCTAGACAGTTTTACAGTTCAGGTTATTATTATTGATGTTTGAAAATATTCTGTTATATTTTGTTATAATAAAAGGCTGCTAGGGCCATTTAACCCAAAAGAAGTGTGTGGTCTGTTTATTGGTGGGTAAAATGGGATTGGGTTTATGGCATTCAGCCTGGCAATTGGACAATACCCCATACATGCGTAGAGGCAATGTTTCTGTTCAAATGTTTGGAGATGTTGTAATTCCCATGTTTGGAAACTTCCTCTTGTGTTGATGTAAAAGAAACCACTCCTTCTGCTTTTCCTACTCTTGTGGTAGGAAAAATATACAGTAAACAGATCTTTGTAACTTTAACCCTTCGTAATCAAGGAAGGAATTCCAACACTTGGAGACTTGAGGTTTAGTGTAGCGCAAAGCTACTCTGAGACTATGGGGCATTTAGCAATTGATAATTTCCCCTGGTGTTTTTAGTGTGTCTCTGGGTACTTTAGATCTCCAGTAATCCTAAAAATGCTGGTCAGCACTGGATGAAGTTGGACAACCACCACATTTTGTCATACCTCTAAGTCAAGTACTTTCCCAATCTTCTGCTGAAACTTTGTGGAGACTCTATTAAGAAATATAAAAAAAACTCACTAACCATCTTAAGGGCTGAAACACATTTTTGCAATTGTGTGCATTGTAGTAACACCTGTGTGAACTCACACGTTACCACAAAGCATGTTATATGTGGTGCACATTCAGTTTGCATGGCATTCTAACTCGGTAATTGGTCTTTCACACTAGTGGTGGAAATCTATTCAGAGGGTGATAGAGTAGCGGCTGCAAGGCCTTCAGAAGGTGATTTTGCTGCCCCCTGATTGTCTGTTTTTTGGGGGGGGGGTTTAAACAGGGGGGATTTTGTGTGTTAAAAGGGCATATCGCTTACATTATAGAAAGGATGTCTAAACTTGTAAACATTTCTATATACAGTATTCAGCATTTTTTGTTTTTCAATACTGTATCCTCATTTGCACATTTTTGATACATAATAAAAACTATATTTGGAATGTTTCCTTAGATGCATTCCTCATTGATATAAACTCTGGACTAATAACTTCCCGAAGACTTCTACAGTCCTTTGAAAGATTTAATTTGACGATTGTAGCCACTGACAAAGGCAGACCACCGCTGTGGGGGACAACGATGCTAAGAGTGGATGTAATCGATGTCAATGACAACCGACCTGTGTTTGTTCGACCACCTAATGGTACCATTCTACATATAAAAGAGGTAGATATTAAACTCATCTTGGAAGAATGAACCTTATTTTGCTTTAATTAATCTTAATAACATTATCTCAAATAGCAGATGAAAACAAAATTCATAGAACATGTTTAATATTAGTACAGCCATGGGTTTGCTCGTCACCTCTTCTGTACTTTCGTAAAATTTGAGATCACCTCTGGCTCTGGGCAAAACAAATTAGAGATAATTATTTACATTACAGCATATCTTGGCAAAAATCCATCCATGGACACAACCTAAGCTGGTCCCATGCTCCAATGCCCTGAAAAAAAATGTTTTTCTGTCTGACAAGCTTCACGTTTTCTTTTTTTTTTTGATTTTTAAGAAATTTTATTGTAAATAATAACAGTACAAAGGTATAAAAGGTGAACATGAGAACAATATACCCCCTAGAGGGTCAGTACAGAGGACAGTTTACAGGCAAAAGCATTTGGTAATTCGCTTGGGGATTTGTGATGCACATTCTATTAGCCTAGACTCTGTTTCCACTGGGCTGAATTAGGTTACTCCTAGATAAACATCAGAAGAGAAAGAATCAGCGTCTGATCTCCAACACCCCACGCACCCCCATAGGGATCTTGCTGTGCGTGGGAGGGTCAAGGACCAGAGCCTCAGGGGATACAACAGTGAGAGGGTGGTGACCCTGCTCACCATAGCAGGATGCTAACCCCTAACTGGGGTGAGTATGCCGCAGTGGGCCAGATTTTGGTCCCCCACTTAATAAGGGGGGGGGGGGGATGAGAGTCAACCTGAGGAAGCTATAGCCTCGGCTTATTACCAAGCGGGCTGCCCTTCCGTATCTTCGAGCATCAAAACATATCAAACCTATTTAACTAAACTGGGGCCTTGAGTGAGCCAGGTCCCTTCAAGTTGAAGGAGTAAAAAGAGAGACAGAGAGAGTAAAGGAAAATAAGAAAGGAGAAGAGATATAGAAAGAGGGGGAGAGGAGGGGAAGGAGGTAGGGTTAAGTAGGGGGTCCTCGCGGAGAGGAGCCGGGGAACATGTGCTATTTCAGTAAAGAAATAGTCAGCCCTTCTCACAGGAAAATTAGCGAAGTGCCCGTATATTGAGCCCAAGGTTCTCAAATGAGACGGAATTTTTCTGCTGAGTCTAGTAAAGTGTGGGGGATTTTTTCCTGTGTCATTATCCACGAGATTTTTTGTTTAGCTTGTCGGAATGAGACTGAGGGCGATTTCCATGCTTGAGCTATAGTGATCTTGGCTCCTAGGAGGATAAAACGGATGAGCAAATGGGTCAATTTAGGGGCCTGCGGAATGACTTTGTTGAGGAGAGCAATGAGTGGGTCCTGCGGGACATTGCGGCCTGTAACTTTACGGATGAGGTAAAAACTTTGTTCCAAAAGCCCCTGATTTTAGGGCATTCCCAGACTGTGTGAAGGAGGGAACCTAGGAGGCCGCATCCCCTGAAGCAGAGAGGGGAGGACTGAGGGTAAAATGTGGAAAGGCGGGTAGGGACCAGATACCATCTAGAGATTACCTTAATATCAGCCTCCATAAGGGAGGTGTTCAAGATACCTTTAAATGAATGTGAGAAGTTCACGTGCCAAGTATCCAGGTCACATTTGAACTGGAGGTCTTGCTCCCACCTCAACATATAGTTTGCTTTGCCCTGTGGCTCAGCAAGCGCTGAGTAGATCAGGGAGATACCCCCCCCCCCTGACGCCCATGGCTGAGGAGCACCATTGTTCATATTGGGTGACCGAGAGTGGGTTGTGTGAGCTGTTCCAGACCGTGCGTAAGAAGTGACGTAGCTGGTAGTACCGATAAGTTTCCGAGGGGGACATTTCTAGCTTAGTTATGCAGTATTTGAGAGAGATAGGGCCATCATTGTTAAAGTACTGACCAGGACCGATTCTGTACAAGCCCTTATCGAGCCACCATGCAAAAGCCTTAATGTTCAACCCCGGTTGAAATTGGGGGTTGTTGAAGATCTGAGCGAGAGGGTGCCAGGGAGATAATAACCACCTGATTACTGTGCACTTAAACCCCCCTTGTGACCAGACCAATTTTCAGCTTTCGGCGCTGACCAGAGCCGATCGGCCCTATAGGCACACTATGCAAGCTGCTTAGGGCCCCGCTGCTGTGGGGGGGCCCCCAAGACCCAGCATCCCCCCTGCACCTCTGGCTGGCCGTTTAGAGTGCAGTGAGGAGAGGTGGGAGGAGGTGGGAGGAGGTGGAAGGCGGCGATCGGCAGCTCTATGGTGCCTGAGTGGGCAGCGGGATCTCCCTGGGGTTTGTAGTACTCTCAGTGTATACAGTGGAGAGGAGAAGGGAGGGGCCTCTGACCCAGGCAGGTATCAGTTTCACTTTCACTCTGCTTGAACACTGTTGCTGATGCCCGGGTCAGAGGCCCCTCCCCTCTCCGCTGTATACATTCGGAGATAGAAATACTAGCCCCAGGGAGATCCCCCTGCCTGTGGACACCATATAGCTGCCGATCGCCGCCTCCCACCTCCACCAGCCAGGTACAGGGGAACCTCTGCAAGGGGGGGAGTCAGCTGTTTGGGGGCCCAAATGTAAGAGGGGGGGCTTTCTGGGGACACTAATGTAAGAGGGGGACTCTCTGGGGACACTAATGTAAGGACGGGCCCTCTGGGGACACTAATGTAAGAGGGGACCCCCTGGGGACACTGATGTAAGAGGGGGGCCCCCTGGGGGCACTGATGTAAGAGGTGGCCCCCTGGGGACACTAATGTCAGAGGGGGGGCTCTCTGGGGACCCTGGTGTAAGTGGGGGCTCTCTGAGGACCCTGATGTAAGGGGGGGCTCTCTGGGGACCCTGATGTAGGGGGATACCCTCTGGGGACCATGATGTAAGTAGGGAGGCTCACTGGGGACCCTGATGTAGGGGAGGACTCTCTGACGGCACTGATGTAAGGGGGGCTCTCTGGGGACCCTAATGTAGGGGGAGGCTCTCTGGGGACCCTGATGTAAGGGGGGGGCTCTCTGGGGACGCTGATGTAAGGGGGGGCTCTCTGGGGACCCTGATATAAGGGGGGGCTCTCTGGGGACCCTGATGTAAGGGAAGGCTCTCTGGGGACCCTAATGTAGGGGGAGGCTCTCTGGGGACCCTAATGTAGGGGGAGGCTCTCTGGGGACCCTGATGTAAGGGGGGGCTCTCTGGGGACCCTGATGTAAGGGGGGGGCTCTCTGGGGACCCTGATGTAGGGGGAGGCTCTCTGGGGACCCTAATGTAGGGGGAGGCTCTCTGAGGACACTGATTTAAGGGGGGCTGTCTAGGGACCCTTGTGTAAGGGGGGTTCTCTGGGGACCATGATGTAAGTAGGGAGGCTCACTGGGGACCCTGATGTAGGGGAGGACTCTCTGAGGGCACTGATGTAAGGGGGGCTCTCTGGGGACCCTAATGTAGGGGGAGGCTCTCTGTGGACACAGATGTAAGGGGGGGGGCTCACTGGGGACGCTGATGTAAGGGGGGGCTCTCTGGGGACCCTGATATAAGGGGGGGCTCTCTGGGGACCCTGATGTAAGGGAAGGCTCTCTGGGGACCCTAATGTAGGGGGAGGCTCTCTGGGGACCCTAATGTAGGGGGAGGCTCTCTGGGGACCCTGATGTAAGGGGGGGGCTCTCCGGGGACCCTGATGTAGGGGGAGGCTCTCTGGGGACCCTAATGTAGGGGGAGGCTCTCTGAGGACACTGATTTAAGGGGGGCTGTCTAGGGACCCTTGTGTAAGGGGGGTTCTCTGGGGACCCTAATGTAGGGGGAGGCTCTCGGGGACCCTAATGTAGGGGGAGGCTCTCTGGGGACCCTAATGTAGGGGGAGGCTCTCTGAGGACACTGATTTAAGGGGGGCTGTCTGGGAACCCTTGTGTAAGGAGGGGCTCTCTGAGGACCCTGATGTAAGGGGGGCTCTCTGAGGACCTTATTCTGTTTTATATTGTTGTACTTATTCTTTGACTGTTTTGTTTAAAGGAGAGAGGATTGTTTTGGGAGCACTGAAGCGTCAGGTGTGACTGTGTGGCAATGGCAAATGGTTTACATAGCTCACGGCATCACGGGTCAAATAGAGGGCCCCTTAGCAGAATTTTGCTTAGGGCCCCAGGGAGGTCAGGATCGGCACTGGCGCTGACGCACTTGGAATGACAATTGCGCGGTCATACAACACTGTACCCAAATTACATTTTTACAATTTTTTCCCCACAAATAGAGCTTTCTTTTGGTGGTATTTAATCACAGCTGGGGTTTTTATTTTTTGCTAAACAAATAAAAAAAGATGGAAAATAAAAAAATAAAATAAAATCATGTTTAATAGTTTGTTATAAAATTTTGCAAACAGGTAATTTTTCTGCTTCATTGATATGCGCTGATGAGGCGGCACTGGTGGGCACTGATAGGCTGCACTGGTGGGGACAGATAAGACGGTACTGATGGGCACAGCAAAGATGGCACGGATGGGTGGCACGGATGGGTGGCACGGATGGGTGGCACGGATGGATGGCACTGATGGATGGCACTGATGGATGGCACTGATGGATGGCACTGATAGATGGCACTGATAGATGGCACTGATGGGCACTGATAGATGGCACTGATAGGTGGCACTGGTAGGGGACACTGATGAGCACTGGTAGGGGACACTGATGGGCACTGGTAGGGGACACTGATGAGCACTGGTAGGGGACACTGATGTGCAGCACTGGCACTGTGGGCACTGACAGATGGCACTGTGGGCACTGACAGATGGCACTGTGGGCACTGACAGGTGGAGCTAGTGGGCACTTTTATTAGCCAAAGGTGGGCACCATGGACCCTGGGCATATTGCAGTGAGAGGGACTAATGTCACTGCTGCCGGTGATCGGCTTTTTTTTTTCTCCTCCCGCTGTCAGTGCGAGCAGGAAAAAAAGCCGATTACCGTCTCGGTTATTATCACATGATCAGCTGTCATTGGCTGATCACGTGGTAAGGGGTCGGGATCGACCCCTTACTCGGATCTGTGATCCAGCGAGTCTCACAGACTCACGGATCACAGAGCGCGCCCTTCAGGGGGCGCGCAGGCAGCTCGTTGCTGGGACGACATCAATAGACGTCGTCCCGGCATATTAGATCCGCGCTGTAGCCGTCATTCGGCTATATCGCGGATCTCAGGTGGTTAAAGAGGTATGTTTGTGAAGGGAGTCACAGAGGGACATTGAGTGTGAGAGAGTGGGGGATAGGATCGCAGGGCGATCCTTGCGTGTTTTCCAGACCAGGTAGTCCAGAGTGTGGGTGGGGGTAGCCTGTCGTTCAATCTCAACTCAGTCAGGTTTTGGGGACCTGGAACAGATTACGGAGAATTGGCAGAGTTGGGCTGCTTGTTAATACTTCCAAAAATTTGGAAGGCCTAGCCCCCCCCTTTTTCTTTGCTCTAAACAGCACTGTATTGGAGAGTCGATGACCCCCCCCCCCCCCCCCCAGATGTACCTAATGACAGTGGATTGGAATCTGTCCAAATACCGCTTTTTGACGGGGATTGGCAGAGACCTAAAGAGATACAGCAGTCTGGGGAGGAGGGTTATTAGCTTCACATTTTCTATGATAGAGAGAGACAAGTCACCACTGCCCACATTCTATGAGCAAGTGATTAGTCTACCACCCCTCAACGTTTTTAGCAAGTGATTGCTGACATCATGCAAACACCATGAGTGGGAACTGATGCAGTGCATACATGCTGTCCTTGCCCAGAAACCTCCTTGGCCAGCTGACTAATCATTTAAGTCCTTGTGGACAACACAACAATAGTGTGAGGGACATGGGTGAAAATTTAAATAAAAAGGGGGGTGGCATTTATTTTAGCTGCTGCCCAGATATGGGTTTCTAAGCGGAATCCTCTCCCTTGGTCCACATCACTGTCTTTATTGATATACATTCCCTTTTCATGGATCTTCAGTAAGACTAAGTTGGATCACTGGACTAGGGACAGTCATAGGAAGATTACTGCAGCCAAAGCTCTTATTTTATTTTATGCTGAGTGTTGGATTATTTTATTATTTTAAACTGGTGTTGATTTTAAGCAAACTCTTAGCAAGAATTCACTGGCTGAGCTCAGAAGATTGTTTTTAGAAAAGTAGATAAGTTTAGGAGTAGAGTTTTTTGTACTTGGTAGAGTCATCGTGGAAGGTCTGTAGTCCTAGAAATGCAGCTTATGGGAGCTGGCTTGCAGCCTTATGCAGATTTCAGATTAAATAGAATTCTATTCTATGTGACACTGAAAAATTCTGAGAAAAAGCTAAAGTGTTCTTGTTGCCAATGTAAAGATGCAATGATACAATGGCATCATTACTGAAAGCGTTGCTCATGTCATAATGTCATAATTTCAAAATGCCATACCATATAATTAGTTGAAAAAAAGTTATCCATTCAGGAAAAATTTGATACATTTTTTGATCCACCCAGATGAATCAATATAATGTGAAGTGCATTAGAGATAAAGAAGCCTGTTATATAGGAACCACAAGTCATACAGCTTGTTATAAAATATCTACTGAAGGAAAAGCCTGTAGGTTTGTATGGCTCGTAAAATTGCAAAAATAGACATATGCAATTGGACAGTGCTAATACTGATGAAAGCATGCACTGCTGGTAAAGCGTAGAAAATGTTCATCAACCATGTTGTATGTCTCTGTTTCCCAAACCCAGCTCAGCTATTTTTCCGATCTTTATTTGTATTTTTAGAGTAAGATACAAATATACAAATTTAAAAGGTAGACTTTTATGGCCTGATCTCCTAGGATTGTTTGAATTGTAAGGTTGTCGCCCAGTTGAGCTGAAGTCTTATATGACAGCTTCATTCTGTGCGTTCTGGCAACAAATAAATCTGTGTGCATCCTTATCCTATCATGGTATCGGTTTAACCGTATCAAAAAGTTTACTTTGCTTATACCAGAAGCCATGAAAACCTCCTTCAGAGACTGGTTCATGGCTGAATTGCAGCAGCCTGCCTCTTGAGGTGTGCTATAGAAAGGAGAGGAGTTTGGGGGTAAAATAAGTGTGGTTAATGGAACCGGTAGAAACTAGCAAAGCATAAAAATACAAAAAGAGCATCAAACCAAAAAAATGTAATAGCCCAAGTTACTTTTAATTGTCCATAATATGATGGCATAAAACAACCAATGTATTTCTGGGGCCAATAGACTCTTACAAAATAAATATAAAAATTTCAAACAATAAAAAAATAGAAGGGGATATATATATATATAGGTGTGTATATCAAATGGAACAAACAAGGCAGCTCTACATATAAATAAACACAATATACTTTTTAAAAATGTGCTATATCAAACAATGAATGTGCAAAAAAAGTCAGTTCTAATTTGCAATTTATCGGTTATTCCAAACTACGTGTATAGTGAGAGTCAAACCCAATCTCATTTAACACATTGTAGTAGTGACCTGTCACCAACACCTCCACACATGAGAAGAAGGGGGATGGATCAGCCCCCTCATGATTAAACTCTTACTGGAAAATAGGCATCAACACCAATCTCGGATGTTCACTCTGAATGGATTTCACCTTATACTTAATTGCAGACCAGGGGATGGATCTCATGCAAATTGGCCCGTTCCAAAGAAAAAGAAAAAAATTCCATAGCGTAATTCCATTAAAAAAGTTTATTTAACTAAAACGCGCCCCCCTATTTAGGAACTGCACTTACTCAAAATATATATCATATCAGCATTACTATGGTGAGATCAGCATACATCCAGACGGGGAACAAACACAGGCGGTGTCTCCTACCATATGCTCCTCTGTTCTGCTCACTGGCGATAGTGAGAACCGTGTCCCGATCTGAGTGCTGACGTCACAATTGGCAGTTGTTTGGCCCATCGCTGATGCGTTTTGTCATCGACATCATCTGAGGGTGTGGCCTAATGACGCAATGTGCCATTCTTATATACTGACCTAATGTGAGCTATTAACTCCATATAAACCCCGGGTAGCAGATACCGCCCAGTAGTCATAACATAGCTGTCAGCATCAGAGAACTAAAGCGGCAGGCTCGTCTCCTCCAGCCCAGTACATGTCTACAACTTAGGACAGGAGCCCAACACCACTAAGCTACCGTTGTACTTTCAGCTACGATGTCATTCATATTTATACACAGTATATCATTCAAGTTTATCTGATGAGATACATACAAATACAGTAACATCCATTAAAAATACAACAATAAAGCGATCAGTTTATACATCGATCAATTTCAATCAAACAGTAATGGCTTAATTATCTGAATTATTAATAAAGATTATATTAAAATATTTATATTGAAAATAATGATGAAGTTATTAATAAAACAATTCTGTATATAAGACAATATGTATAAAATACACTTGCACCAAGGTTACACTTCCTCGCTACTCTTTAGCATAACTGCCCTTAATTATATGCAATATTAAAATGACAATATAAGATATTAATACTAGTTATAATGGAATCCCTAATTGAATAAAATTTATCATAGGCACCATATTAAGTAATCTATCATATGAGAGAGATCGACTAATAATCACTTATGAAACAGTTAACATCAAGTTCTATATTCATTCCACTTGGAGTCAACGTATTCGTAAGAAATATCCATCGAGTCTCTCTCTTAGATATCTCACGTACTAGGTTGGATCCCCTCCGATTAGGATATATATGGTCTACCCCCCAAAATTTGAGACCAGATGGGTCCTGGTTGTGATATTTTTTAAAATGTAAAGATACACTATAGTACTTGAACCTGATCTCTATATTATGTATGTGTTCTGAGATCCGTAAATAAATTAGCGAGGCTGGGAGCAAATTTTGCGGCCATCGCAATGCCTCTTTTATGTGAATAGAAATTATGGTTATACCAAAAGTACCTGTCTCAAAAAAACTTTCTGTTTGAATGGGATGTCATCTCGTTGGCTCAAATGCCCAGTTTAGCGCCAACAGGGCTTCATCATGTTGAAAAATATAGTAGTGGTGTGGTTATATTGGACAAAAGTTTTTATGATACTCAACTTGGCAATATGTTATCTGAAGAGAGTCAGGTTGAAGAATGACCCCACACCCTTATATCAGACAGATCTTCAACGGCTGGTGGATTTGGGACTTCATAAGAGAGTACAAGAAAAAGGAACATAAATATTTGATATCCAGTTTTTGCAGAATTCCTTGATTGACAGACACAATGATGACACATTGCCTAAGGTACACAAGGATCCCATTAATCCTCCAGCACGTACAATTGTGAACATTATACGGTCTGTCAAAGCCAGACTGGGACAATATTTGGACACTTTCTTACAAGCAAGTGTCTTACGGACAACGGTATATTTAAAAGATACTAAAAGCTTTTTAGAGCTAATCAGTGATACTCATTTGGTAGGGAATCCGAAGTGTACTTGGTGACAGCTGATGTGTCATCACTTTATACTATTATTCAACATGATGACGCCCTGCTGGCGCTGAACTGGGCCAGCGAGATGACATACCATTCGAACAGAAAGTTTTTTGAGACAGGTACTTGATTTTTGTCTCACAACTACTTTTGGTATAACCATAATTTCTATTCACAGAAAAGAGGTGTCGCGATGGGCGCAAAATTTGCTCCCAGCCTCGCTAATTTATTTATGGGTGAGTGGGGGAGAGTTATAACCCCTGTAAGGTTTATTTTTGCCCTCTTTGTCCCAATGGGGAGATTTACCTTCACTTCCTGTCCCATAGCCAAAACAGGAAGTGACAGTAAATCTCTTCAAATTAAGGGAATCTCTTAGGGTCCCCCAGGTCACCAGAACTAGTGTCCTCATTGGAAAATTCCTCTATTGCTTTTCTGGGGACAACCCAATATTTGGGATTTTCTTTTACGTTAACTTACAATGATAATGGTAAATAGGGATGAGCTCAGGCGTGTTCGCAACCTCATGTGCAGAGCCCGCCAGGAAGTCGACATTGCGGATCACTTATCACAGGCAGAGAGACATTTTCCCGATCCGCAGGCTCTGCATGTGTGGTTGCGAACACGCCTGAGCTCATCCTTAATGGTAAACAGGAGGACAAATAGAAAAGATGAATCTCCCTAACAGGGGAAACCCGACCAGTGTTCTAATCCCTCTCCCCTCAGGCTGTAAACAAATTAGGGAAAATGTGAAAAGAAGCCTAGAGCGCCATATGCTGGCTATAAAAATACAAAATATAAACAAATGTTTTCTTTTTGGGGGGGGGGGGGGGGAGTAAACTTGACATATTTTATTTTTATTCTAGTCCTGACCATATTAAAAAGAGAAAAAAATGTATGTTGTCCTACTACATTATAAGCTCATTCAGGAGCCATTATTGCAGAAATCCAGGTACTTAAAAAGGGTTCAATAGCTTTGTATTGCAAGTGTATGATTAATTCAACTCAGGAAAAAAACAATGCACATATTTACTCATGAACTTGAAATCCCAACATTGACATTTTGGCTTCATGTATACTGGGTGTCAAACATGGCACTTTTAAGGGCTTTGTTTTTTTTTTTTTGTTTTTTTTTATGCCTCTGAATATGCCCCTTTATGTTAGTGTATGTTTGCTTGCACACACTGGGCAGAAAATATTACCTCTTGCACTTTCAGAAGAGGAGCGTTTTGCCGTAAAAAAATATGTGTAAATACCCCCTAGTGCATTTAGCACTTGAGCACTTATTTATTTTAATGGCCAGAATAAATTTATATTCTGGCCAATTAAATCAACTCCCGGAAGCTTGATGTGCCTAAAAACGTTTACAAAACGCGACTTTAGGTGCATTGTGAGGCTGCTTTTTTTTCCCATGGACCATGCAAGTGTCCAGGGGAGGAAAAAAATGTCCCGTGTGCACAATGCCTTAAAATGTAATTTGTTATTGTTAATATTGTATAGCCTGAGATCTTTTCATATAGTTTGGTAAAAACTGTGTTGTATTGACCTCTGGTGGTTATGTATGAAACTGTTTTGTTTTCTATAGGAAATCCCCTTAAAGTCTACAGTATATGAAGTATATGCCACAGATAACGATGAAGGCTTGAATGGGGCAGTGCGCTACAGTTTGCTAAAAACCGGAGCTGGAAATAAAGACTGGGAGTATTTTAATATTGATTCCATAAGTGGACTTATTCAAACTGTACAGAGATTAGATCGGGAGAAGCAAGCCATTTATAGTGTAAGTAGACAATTTCAGCACATTGTAACTGTGTGCAATGAAACTAAGTGCAATGTTACATCTATAACTAAGTGCAATGGTTTCATACAATAAATATAATGAAGGGCCTTTCACACTAAAGCCTAGTACACAATACAAGTTTTTTTTTTTCCTTCAACCCATCAAGCTGAACGAAAAAAACTTGACAGCTCAAAAAGAGCTGCTGTATTAACAATGAGATATTAGTACAGCGATCTTCCCTGCTGTGCAATTGTGTTCTGACCGGAGAACGACTCCCCCGTCAGAAAACTCAGATCAGCACTCTCAGCCATTGGCTGAGAGTGCTGATCGCTGGCTGGTCAGCAGACCTTCTACAATCATGCCCCTTCTGGTTTCTGTTGGACCGGCTGCCATACACCGAATGTCAGGCAGTTTCAATTGAACCGGTCGATGCCCCCTGACATTCGGCCCGTGTGTACTAGGCTTTACACACATGTAGGTAACAGACTTTTATGTGTGTGTTTTTATTTCCTTATTTTTTCTTATAATGCAGTCTGTGGATGGAGCATGGGCAGATGAATGATAAGCTCATCTCCTCCATTCATAGATCGCTTTTTATTGATGGAAGCTATAGTCAACACTCTTAACGAGTGGCTATGACAAGTTGAACAAGACAAAAAACAGAATGGTGCATGAGAGGGTACCGAAACACACTGATAACACAACTAAAAGTCCATAAAGTCCAGGAAGTATATGTATGCAGCATTAGCGGCAGCTCCACTTGGAGCAAATGGGAGAAAAACAAGGTGCGCCAAAAAAAGTCCAGCAGGAGATGCAACAAATGGTATATTTAATTAAAATCAGCCAAATGTCTACTCACACTAATATAAAGATCAATAGGCATATAACAGTATAATGCGGTGGTCACTCAGCGGGTCCCCGGTGGATGGTGGTGTGTAGATGTTAACACGAGAGGAGAGGAACAACCGGCTGGACATCCGTTGTGTCGTCTCAGAACCAGCATGAAACACACTCAGAGTCGCATCGGAAGTGACGTCAGAACATGGAGATTACATTTTAAAGCATCTGCTTCTTTGTCAGATCTAAATGGCTAGTGGTTGGCCACTAGCCATTTAGATCTGATGAAGAAGCAGATGCTTTGAAATGTTATCTCCATGTTCTCAGTGGGGATCTGCTGAGTGACCAAAGTATTGTACAGTGGAACCTCGGTTTGCGAGTAACACGGTTAACGAGCATTTCGCAAAACTAGCACTGTATTTCTAAAAATCCTAACTCGGTTTGCAAGTGTTGTCGAGCAGGATTCAGGATTCAGGCCAAAAGCGTTGTTTAGTACCGCTTTTGGCCTGAGGTGGGGGGTGCCGATTGGCACCATTCGGAAATGCACGGAAATAGCCGAGGTCGGCCAAAGTGTGCTCGGGCCTTTTCTGACTTTTTTTCAAGGCTCTCCGGCGCCCCCCACTCTGGCCGCATGTGGTATTGCATCACATTGAAGTCAATGTTGAACAAATTATTTTCGTTTCCATTGACTTCAATGGGAAAACTCTTTTTGATATGCAAGTATTTTGGATTTCGAGCATACGACTGGAACGGATTATGCTTGCAATCCAAGGTTCCACTGTACTGTTATATGCCTATTGAACTTTATATTAGTGTGAGTAGCCATTTTGGCTGATTTTAATTAAATATATCAGTCATCGCATCTTCTGCTGCATTTAGTTTTTGGCGCAACTTGTTTTTCTCCCATGACAATTCTAGTTGATCATATTAATCTCCACCACACCATTTTTAGGCATATATAAAAATGCCTAAAAATCCAGAAACCTATTTATTACATAATACCAAACTTACAATAAAACAATATAAGAGAACGATAATACCACATTTAATAAATGCAGCAAAACACCTGGTCCCAAAACATTGGCAAGCATTGGAAAGCCCAACGCTAAGAGAATGGGATCAAAGGGTAGAATTTATATATAAAGAAAATGGGTAGTGGCGCTGCTAAATAGTATTAGATTTAATACATTAGTCCATAAATAAGTCCTTGAAGTGGATACTCAGTATATGTGGAAGGGGAGAGATAAAGAGGGGAGACCTGTATAGATTGCTTTAGCAGTCCAAAACAACCTTGGCAGCCTTTGAGGGGGAAGTTGAAAGAAGACTCCAGATATGCAAATGAGAAGAGAAACAGAGGTGCCTCTAGGTTAGAACTGTAAACATTTTTACAGATTACTTCGGATTTCAACTAAGAGACCAGCCATCAGCACATGGGACACTTCCCATTGAATGTATGTATTGTCCCTTGTGCTGACTTTAAAAATAAATTAAACATAGGTTTTAATATGTTATTTTATATGCAAATGTTATATGCTTTCGTGCTGATCTTTTTTCAGCTTATAATCGTTGCCTATGACCTTGGTCAACCAGTGCCTTATGAAGCCATGCTACCTCTTCAGGTTGCTCTAGATGATGTTGATGACAATGAGCCAATCTTTGTCCGACCGCCGGTAAGTAAAACAAGTTAGGAAATCCAGCTTTTTTAAAGATAAAACTGACAAATATTCATTTTAAGATGTGCTCAATATGCTAAAAAAAACTTTAGAGAACACTATATACAGTATTATGCTTTCAAGCCCTGTTATGACCAGCACATACAGTATCTCACAAAAGTGAGTACACCCCTCACATTTTTGTGAATATTTTATTATATCTTTTCATGTGACAACATTAAAGAAATTACACTTTGCTCCTATTATTATTATTATTATTTTTATACACTATTTATATAGCGCCAACAGTTTACGCAGCACTTTACAATGTGGAGGGGGGACAGCACACATACAGTACTGTTCAACACAGAAGGGACAGGAGGGCCCTGCTCGTAGAGCTTGCATTCTATAGGGAGGGGGTGATGGTACAAAAGTTAATAGATGCAGGGAATGATTTGATGGGGGTGGCTCAGGGACAGTTAGATGGGTGTGGGATAGGCTTTCCTGAATAAGTGAATTTTCAGGGATCTCCTAAAGGTGGACAGGTTAGGGGCTGATCGGATATACCGGGGCAGGGAGTTCCAGAGGATGGGAGAGGCTCTGGAGAAGTCCTGAAGGCGAGCATGAGAGCAGGTAACAAGGGAGCTAGAGAGCAGGAGGTCCTGGGAGGATGTAAAGTAAAGTAGTGTAAAGTAGTGAGTGTACAGCTTGAATAACAGTGTAAATTTCCTGTCCCCTCAACTCAACATATAGCCACTAATATATAAACCGCGGGCAACAAAAGTGAGTACACCCCTAAGTGAAAATGTCCAAATTGGACCCAATTAGCCATTTTCCCTCCCCGGTGTCATGAGACTCGTTAGTGTTATAAGATCTCAGGTGTGAATGGGAGGGAGCAGGTGTTTTAAATTTGATGTAGCACGGTGGCCAAGACCATACAGCGCTTTATCAGGACAGGTTCCACTCAGAGCAGGCCTCGTCATGGTTGACCAAAGAAGTGGAGTGCACGTGCTCAACATCATACCCATAGGTTGTCTTTGGAAACTAGACATATGAGTGCTGCCAGAATTGCTGCAGAGGTTGAAGGGGCATACGCCGCACACTGCATCAAATTGGTCTGCATGGCTGTCATTCTAGAAAGGCCGCAACAGTTTGCTGAAGACTAGCAGACTAAGGACATGGGTTACTGGAGCCATGTTTTGTGGTCTGATGAAACCAAGATAAACGTATTTGGTTCAGATGGTGTCAAGCGTATGGGGTGGCAACCAGGTGAGGAGTACAAAGACAAGTGTGTCTTGCCTACAGTTAAGCATAGTGGTGGGAGTGTCATGGTCTGGGGCTGCATGAGTGCTGCCGGCACTGGAGAGCTACAGTTCATTGAGGGAAACATGAATGCCAACATGTACTGTGACATACTGAAGCAGAGCATGATCCCCTCCCTTCGTAGACTGGGCTGCAGGGTAGTATTCCAACATGATAAAGACCCCAAACACACCTCCAAGATGACCACTGCCTTGCTAAAGAAGCTGAGGGCAAAGGTGATGGATTGGCCAAGCATGTCTCCAGACCTAAACCCTATTGAGCATCTGTGGGGCATCCTCAAATGAAAGGTGGAAGAGCGCAAGGGCTCTAACATCCACCAGCTCCGTGATGTCATCCTGGAGGAGTGGAAGAGGACTCCAGAGGCAACCGGTGAAGCTCTGGTGAACTCCATGCCCAAGAGGGTTAGGGCAGTGATGGAAAATAACGGTGGCCACACAAAATATTGACACTTTGGGCCCAGTGTGGACATTTTCACTTAGGGGTGTACTCACTTTTGTTGCCAGCAGTTTAGACATTAATGGCTGTGTGTTGAGTTATTTTGAGGGGACAGCAGATTTACACTGTTATAAAAACTGTACACTCACTACTTTACATTGTAGCAAAGTGTAATTTCTTCAGTGTTGTCACATAAAAGATATAATAAAATATTTACAAAAATGTGAGGGGTGTACTCACTTTTGTGTAGAAGGTGGTCTTGATCATGATCTTTTCCCTATGTAGTTACTACAAAAGAGTTGTTTTTCAACACTCATTTGCTGTCATTGCACAATCCAGAGAACATAAATGAACCTTTGTGTTTCTTTACCCACACTTAAAAGTAACACAATGCCGATGACACCTAAATTGCCTGAAAATACTTTACATACACCAGTGTCTCTGCACCGCAGTAGTAGCCAACAGGAGCTATTTTTTTTCAGCTGACATATTAGACAATATTTTCTAGATTAGTAGTGTAAAAAGACTGCAAAGCTTCTTTTATGTTTAAAGTGCTGAACTTAACTGATATAGACATAGGAGACATGTAAGAACTGATGTTGATACTTTGTGGTTAAGAAAGAAGTTCTCTCCACCCTCCTCTTCTTTTTTTTTTTTGTGCTGCAGCACCTAATTATAAGTGCAATTGCACATAGAGTTTTCTCTTAGTCCCCCCTGCAAAGGCCCACAAATACTTGTTGATCCTGCCAGTGAAGTTTACCCAATACAGCTTCCTGTGATGGTGTGGCAACAATACTACACTGCTCCTGAATTCAGAGTAGAGTTGCCACTCCCATGTAGGCTGTACCTGCTTGCCCTACATTATATGAGTGGCTTGGGTATCAGCATTGTCACTTCTGATTCACAAGCTTGTATCAGGTCAATCAGCACTTGGCTGCAAATAGCCCTGCCCACTGCTCCCTAGATTGACATCACTGCCTCTTTTACTGAAACCCTCCCACTATGAGCTACAGTATCTGGAAGGGGAAATGTGTGAGACACCAGTGAGGGCAGGTTCACATCTGAGTGGGTGCGGGAAGTCATGTAATGGCACCCTTTCCCACACCCACAGAGAAAGACATGCTGCTGCTGGGGTGCCAGCAATCCTAATACCAATCCCACACACTGATAACTGCAGCATAACTTCCCGTACTGGGAACCGCACTATACTTTACGGTTTGCCTATGGCTGAATTATTGGAAAAAGTGCAGGGAACTTTTTCCTGCATTTTCAGGAGGTACAGCAGCCCATTAAAATGAACAGGCTGCTGTGCTTGAGCAAAGGCAGCCGCTATAAACCGCATATATGTGAACCAGGCTTAAAGAAGGATTTAGCCATTGAAAGAAAATAAAGTTGTTGCTATAACCACCTCACCTCTGGAAGGTTTTACCCAGTGGCGGCTGGTGCTCCAAATTTTTGGGGGGGGGGTGCAAACAAACTAAAATATACTGCAAAAAAAAAAAAAAAAAAACAATTGCAGCCATTGTGCCCATCAATTGCAGCCATTGTGCCCATCAATTGCAGCCACTTGTGCCCCATCATATGCCGCCACTTGTGCCCATCATATGCCACTACTTGTGCCCATTAAATGCTGCCACTTGTGCCCCATCAAATGCAGCCACTTGTGCCCCATCAAATGCCGCCACTTGTGCCCCATCAAATGCCGCCACTTGTGCCCCATCAAATGCCGACGCTTGTGCCCATCAAATGCTGCCGCTTGTGCCCCATCAAATGCAGCCCCCCAAGTCAAGCAGGCACCTTAGACGTAGTAGGACATTATTAACCACAGTATATGAGAATGATTTATCATTCTTTGCCTTCTTTCTATAAAACATATACAATACAGCATGGAATAGAAGTGGTAATATGTAATCTATTTTGGACAGCACTGGATCTAAGGAAATGTACTCCGCACTATGCTTGACCTAATCCACTATTATCAGTGGAGGGAAGCTTTGGAAGAAGCTGTCCACAAGATTTTTTTTCCCAGTTCTATTTCACTTTGCCAGTTTTTTTTTTTTTGTTTGTTTTGTTTTGTTTTGTTTTGTTTTTTTGCATTTTCTCCACTCATTTCTCTTTTACAATTAACCTTGGCAGCACAATATAAACACTGGAGATAAAACAAGTTTTACTGAAGATGTGAAAAATGTGCATGAAAAGAAAAAGCAATAATTTTGCCAATCTTTGTAAATAGTTCTCTTCATTTGAGAGGATGTCCTCTGCTGTTCTCTTATTGCAGGAGAGTTGGTAAAGGGTTCTCTGCTTATATATAGTTGTTTGAAGCTGAACTCCAGCCTTACACAGTTGTACAGGTTCCTCTCCTGTATCAAAAATTGCGTCTCATAGTGTGAGCTCCAGCAGTGAATTAAATTGCCTGGAGGATATCCAGAATCAACTAGCTCTTTCCTCCCCATCCTTACTGTCCCTGGCTTTCTCTTTTTTATTTATTGGACTTCAGCCATGACTTTCAATCATGGAAGCTCATCATCACATGTGGGTATAGGCAGGTGTAGTTTATGCTTCATTCTGTAGGTGGCACTGTGCTGTTGTGCCACTGTACAGATGGAGAGGAGGATGGGGAAAATATTGTTCCTTTGCAGCCGCTTTAGGCGTTAGTAGGGGAGCAGTGGTCTAATATGACACTGTAACACTGGGTGACCCTGGCAGCCATCTTTAGTGTGGGCCGTGCTAATAAATAGCAGTGCACTGCTGCATCTGGTTGCAGTTGCATGTGGCTAGAGTGGGGATAAGAACCCTGCTTGTTAGTAAAAGTGAAATAGCAGCAGGGAAAGGTTCCTGTTGAAGAAGGGAGAGATTACGGATACCGCTGACTGCTCTGATATTTGCTTTGGTCTAGGGTACTATCTCATAGGATCTGCACAGTTCTTCTACGTGCCGCTTGTATCTTTGCCGGTCAGCCACCTCTCTTGTCGCTGCTGCTACAGTAATGTAGGCAATTCTAGTGTAATATCTTTCATGCTGAGGATCTCCAGATGTACTGCAAGCCTTACTGTTACCTCCACTATCAGCATTCTTGCACCTCTCCTCTACTGTCAGTGTTAGACAGGCTATACATTATGCAATGTAAAATTACTCGACTTCACCATCAACACAGTCAGTGTAGATGGAGGAATCCCTCCAGCAATGTTTTTGTGTTCTGCCAGCAGGGAGACTTCCGGCTTTAGCTGGCTGCAGTAATCATTCGGGAAAAACTCATCAGGCTAGTTATACACAAGTCGAATAATGGATGGACATATGTACAAACAGGGTCCCTGCTGAAGAAGCCAAATTTCCATCCATGAATGGCAGGCTGTGTTTGCTACTCCAACAGTAACTGTTATCCCAATTGTTCTGCCGCTACAGTCACTTTACCAGTGCTAATTATTGCCGATTGTTGCTCAACTTGTTATCCGTTTAACCTGCAACTCAACACAACTCTAACATAACTCAACACTATTCAATTTTCTCTATGCCCTTCTTGGGTATCAACCTCTTGGCCATGCCCACACGGGCACTAATCTAGGATGGTGTTCATGACAATGCTCACTACCTAGGAATGCCCACTGCTCCAAACTGATATCTATCGGGACATTTTGATATTTGCCAAAACTCCTCCCAAGACCCAGTTTACACTGCATTAGGCCTGAGGGCTCCTGAGGGGAGTACTGAGACAGAGCGCTATGGGCTGGGCCTGTGTTGGCCAACCCCATAGCCATGGTTTACCAGCATTGCATAGAGAAACACAGGGACCGAGTGATGGGTTGAACATAAGGTAAGTAATGAAATAGTATTTAAAAGTAAAAAGTATTTAAAAGTTTTATTAGCATGTTGATGAGGGGAGAAAGGAGAAACCAGGGCAGGCAAATCCAAAAGTCTAAAACTGAAAATTTAATTTTTAGGTGAATTGATCTATCTTTAAGCAGTGTGACCTCTTTTATTCTATGTATGTTGTCATCTATTCTTTGCCATTTCCACAGAGAGGTGCTGTTCAGTACCAAAGCCTTTCTGTCCGTGAGCATTCCAAACCTGGAACCGCAGTGGGGAATGTCAGTGGTGCTGTGGATGCTGATGATGGTCCAAATGCTATTGTCTACTATTTTATTGCAGGTAAATAAATACATCAGGAATGGGGCAAATACTTTTTCACAGCTCTGTACAAGAGTCATGCAACCACTGGTTTAATGTTACCTTTTTATGTAAAAGAGTCCTACATTTTTTTGGTACTCTAGCAGCAAGATTTCTTTACTTTAACATCCAGGTCCATCCACCTTCCACAGCCACTGCTAAGAGGTTTTATGGTACTCACTAATATGTTTATTTAGCTTACATTACAGAGAATGCAGCATTACTAGCCAGACTCTCACTGCTCTAGCAGGAGTGAGACGTCACACTGGTGGAAGAGGGGGAATTGGCAGAGTTGGGCTCACCGCCAGGAATATCCCTCTGCTGGAGTCCCAGAAAGATATTAAAAAACATCCTTAACTATCAGTTTTGAATGGGTTAGCGCTTTAAAATTACATAATGAAGAATGATGTCCTGACTTGCAATATATTTCTTTTGTAGTTGGGAATGAAGGAAACAACTTTCAGCTGGCTCCTGAAGGAAAGCTGACAGTTCTGAAAAACCTGGACCGAGAGAAGGAACCATACTACACTCTCATAGTTAAAGCATCCAGCAACAGAAATTGGTCAGCCCGCAAAGCGATGAGGGCAGCGAGGATACAGAGCTTTGATCCCAGCACAGACTCAACCTTGCAGGAAGTGAGGATCTACCTTGAGGACATTAATGATCAACCACCTAGATTCACAAAAACAGAGTATACAGCAGGTAACATATTTGTTAGAAATAGATAAAAACACCAAAAAGTTATTAAAAATGTTGCCAATTTTCCATTGTATTCTCATACTATTATGTTATACATTTTTTTTTCAGGTGTTGCAACCGATGCAAAAGTAGGCTCTGACCTCATCAAGGTTCTAGCACTTGATGCTGATGTGGGCAACAACAGCCTGGTGTTCTACAGCATCTTAAGTATTCACTACATTAAACAGAACTCAAACGACTCACAGGAGGTGAAAAATATTTTTGTGATTGGTAAGAGTATTCATTTTATCCATAATATCTTTTGCCTTCACTAAGCTTAAAAAGCACCTAGAAGTGGCCATTCACTTTTTTGTGATTCCTAGGAAATTTATATGTGTTATGCCGCACTAATCAGAAAAACAGTGACATAATATAAATACATACAAAAATTCAATAAAATAAACAAATGAAAATAAAGTGACAATGAGTCTAAATAAATATTCAAAAAGTGTCAAATGAAGTGCAAATATTCTTTATAAATGTTGCAAGGTGCTTCAAAAAAACAAGACGTGCGCTCCACACCACTGTGGTCAAACCGCTTACCAGATATGTATGACCAAAGCTTATATTGGTCTTACAAGCATGTTGCACTGGCTCCACCAGCAAGATAAATTAGCAGGAAAGCCACCCAACTCCACATCAATACAAGCAGACAGGATCTCACACCATAATCAAAGTAGCATGAATAAAGAAAGCAAGCTCTATAGTGTAAAAGCACTCTAGCGCAAATTTATTAAAAAACAAAATGCCAACTCACATATAAACTCTTGTAAGGCTCCGTTTAACAGACCCAGGTGCTCTTGTATGTCAATCACCGTTCGGTCTGATCACCGATCGTATGTACAATAACGTCACGTCCTAGGGCTCTGCCTGACCAGTTTCGCTGGATATAGCATCATCAACGTAACTGGCTAGACGCCTCATATCGCGCAATAAGCTTATACAGGTAAGGTTATGAAACCAACACCTGATACTAAAGCAAGTCAATTATAGGGTCACCCACTAGTGTCCCACCAGAGAAAAAAAAATTGAAAATTCTCACTAAGCTCCCTCTAAAAAAAAATAGTACTTGATGCCAAAAATAAAAAATCATTATTTAAAAATACTTATTTAACAGATACCTATTAAAAAAAAAAACAGGAGCACTTGTTTACAAAAAGTAAGCATATTAAAATACCAAAGTATAATGTAAAAATAGCTTTATATACCATAGACTCAATGACACACATCACATATCTGAGAATCAGGCATATAAAAAATCACTATCAGTAGAGACCTCCTAACACAGAAGGACTATAACGATTTATTTATTTAAAAAATATGATAGAATGAGAGAAAAAACAAAAAAACTAAACCCAATTTGCAGAATGGGAATCAACTATTATTTAAAAAAACAGTTAATGTCCCAATCTAAATTCAGGCCATAGGGCTTCTAGATATCGCTCTCCTTATATGACACCCCCTCCAGTCGGGTGTAAGTTTGTCTATAGCAAAAAAATTGGTAGCTGTTGGGACCCTATTGTGTCGTCAATAGTGTTTTCACAGTTAGTGACCCTTAAACCATCTCTTGATATTTGAAATATGTTCCTGAAGGCGCACATGCAACATACGTACGGTGTGTCTCGTATATTGCATAAAGCAAGAGCACTCAATCATGTAGACTACATTCTTAATTGTGCAAGTGATAAAAGAAATAAATATTCTAACTTTTTCTCGTTTGTTGTGACTGGAAGCCAGTAACTTTTCGTCCCACTGATTCATTAGTGCTACATACACAGCATCTATAACAGGGATAAAAGTCTACCATTGTTACCAGAACAGGAATAGAGGGAAAAACTTCCAATGGGAACATTAGTTCTGCCAACAATCATGGATTCCCCCACGTTGCAGAGATTTACTTTCACTTCCTGTTTTGACTATGGGACAGGAAGTGAAGGGAAACTGAGACATAAATGGCAAGAAAACTGAAAGGTGTTATATATCTTTCCCGTACTCTATCCAACATTAAAAAAAAAGTTTTGTCTTTAGTTCTACCCTAGCACCCGATCTTACAATGTAAAGAGATTTTCAGACTAATTATTCCCATCTATGTGTGTTCTGTTTGTAGGTAATGTTGATGGTATTATTCGGACGTTTGATCTCTTTACTGCCTACAACCCTGGTTATTTTGTGGTTGACATCATGGCCATCGATTTGGCCGGGCACAATGATACTGCTGTTGTTGGAATATATATTTTACGTGATGACCAGCGCTTAAAGATAGTTATTAATGAGATTCCTGATCGGGTGCGTGAATTTGAGGAGGAATTTATACGACTTTTATCCAACATCACAGGAGCCATTGTCAATACAGATGACGTTCAGGTAAAAACTGAGTGAGGGCTGGTTCACACTTGTGCGAATAAAAAAAGCTGGTAAAAACTCATATGGAAGCACCTGCATTCACCAGCATTTTTACGCACATTTTTTAAACTCATATTGCTTTTAGTTGATTTTTTTTTTCTGTGAGTTTTTTGAGTATTTTCTGTGTCATTATCTCCTTGAAAAAAAAAATGCAATAAAATCATTATTAGTGGACACAAACACAACATACCTCACAGAATTCATGCTAAATCTAAAAGATAAAACTGTAGTTAATAAATAACCAATTGTCTTAATAGATTTAGACAACATCATCAAATATCATAAAAGTAGCTTCCATGATAAAAGACTAATGCCCCGTACACACGGTCGGATTTTCCGACGGAAAATGTCCTATCGGACAATGTTGTCGGAAATTCCGACCGTGTGTAGGCTCCATCGGACTTTTTCCGTCGGATTTTCCGACGGACAAAGTTTTATCTCCTGCTCTCAAATTTTCCGACAACAAAGTCCTATCGGACTTTTTCCAATCGTGTGTAGCGAATTCCGAAGGACAAAGTGCCACGCATGCTCAGATCACATTACAAGACCAAAGCTATTGGCTACTAGCCTCTACATAGTCCCGTCGTAGGCAACAAACGTCACCACGTTCAGAATGATTGGATTTTCCGACAACTTTGTCTGACCGTGTGTATGCAACACCAGTGTCAGACAAAATCCGTCGGAAAAAAAGCGATGGATTTTGTGGTCGGATTTTCCGACCGTGTGTACGGGGCATTATACATAGTCCATGATGATTTTATTGATGCATTTTTTCAAACTTCAAGTCAGACGATTTCACAGTCTAAGATGCTGCTTCTTCGGGGACCTAATGCAAAAATGTCTGAAATATTAATACAACAACAATAATACACATTCATAGTCAAAATACATCATATAACGCTATTACAATATGTATTTCCGAATAGCTTACAACAACTTTCAACAAAGTGGAGGTGGCATCTGAACCACCCAAGAAGGAGACAGGACCCGCAGCCAGCAGCCAAACTATGAAATAAATAATAAAATATATAACTAAGTGTATACATAATAATGGATAAACCGCTAAGCAAATTACAGTACCTATAATACTATGCTCATTTCCAACCTACATCAATACAACCCCAACATTTACTACATACACAAACCACACACACAAAACTCAGACCATGTTTTTGGTGCCTCAGGTACAGAGCCCTAAAAGTTGGAACTATTTAGTTCCTTTTTATGTTTCAGATAGCTGTTTTGGGATGGGCCCTGTACAAGTTTTTTTCCCAAATAAGATGATTGGTCATTTCATTTCTTTCATTTGTATTGTTCTCTCTGTCTTATAGAATGTTAATGTTATAAGTACATTTCTGTTTCCTTCCTATAGTTTCATGTAGACAAAAAAGGTAGAGTGAACTTTGCCCAGACTGATATGCTGATTCACGTTGTAAATCGCGATACCAACAGAATACTTGATGTGGATCGGTAAGTTTTATACATATGAAATCATGGAGTTATATAAATATAACATTAGCTCCTTATAGCACTTCATAGTCAATTTTTTTATTTGGTTAATTATGGGTTTTATTTTCCCTTCAAGGGTTATACAGATGATTGATGAGAATAAAGAACAATTACGGAATCTCTTTCGCAATTACAATGTCTTGGATGTTCAGCCAGCCACTACACCCAGTGCTCCAGAGGACCTGTCTGCACTACAGGTAAAGCTTTATTAAAGTGCAGCCAAAAATCACAAACAGAAAAATCAACACAAGGGACATTCAGGGCCAGTCAGTAGGATGTGTCCCTTGTGTTGATTTCTCTTCTGTTAGTAAAGAGACTCACTACATCCTGCGCCCCAACCCTTAACCCCTACCATCATAATCTTACTGTGTGTCTGGGGTTAAAGTAGAAGTCCAACCTAAAACTAAAATCTACAGACATTGACGCTCTAACACTAACCTATCCAGCCCTGTAAAGAAAAAAATCTGTATACATACCTTTTCTGCAGCCGATCTGACCCGATCCCCCGCTGAGCTGTCATCTACGGCTCCGCTGTGGAGGCGGGTGCAGAGGATACGTGAAATGAAAATGAGTGCAGCGCTAGACAGAATGTGACTAGATGTGTGAAGACATCTAGAACTTACCCAAAAAGATAAGATCAAATATAAATCCACTATGTCTCATGATACTATATCACAATACAAGGACCAATGGAATGTGTAACATAAAAACACACTATAACATGTGAATGACATATTCACAAAATGATAAATTGGAAGGCCGGGTACCGGCCTGAAGTTATGGGAGGAGCCCGGAGGGTATATAAGCAGCCCAAAGGCCGCCGGTCTTTGTCGGTTTCCTGTGCGTGATATCTGATACGTCAGACATCTAGGACCGACTCGTTCGAGACAAGCGCTGTTGGTGCCGGTTCGTGAGCTCCGTTTCGTCTGTCCGTCTCCTCTTGTTGCAGTCCCGCGTCCGTGTTCGTAAGTCGTGTTGTCCCTTCGTGTCGCACTCGTGTCGCCGAGTCGCAGTTTCGTACAAAGAGTCTGGTTCGGCTGTCGCAGGTAGGGCTTCGGCTCCCATGTTTTACGTTCTCATGCACTGCCTATCATGTCACTAAACTGTGATCTACGTAGCTCACGAACCACGCGCTGCTGGTCTCGAAAAAACTAAACACTTACTCGCACGTTTTTGGTTGTACACGATCGGGAGCCATCTAGCGGCACGCACATTCAGGGCCGCCCGCCACTACATTCCGACCGATGCCGCATCCGGCACTCAAGGGTTCCCCTTTCGCGGTCGTGCTACGTAGTCTTCGAATCGTTCAAACGTGACTCATGCACGGGTGCCGTTCGCACTCACACGTATCGTTCATGTCCTGCCATTATTCGAATCGGTGGCGCCAGCGAGCGTGCCGAATCGCTATTCACATTCCGAATCACTGTTGGCATACTAATTGTACAAATCACTTCGACCGTGTCGAAACATTTCACGTGTTAGCATGACAATCATTTCATCATTTCAAACGTGGCCAACGTATCAGGCCATTCGGTCATGCTAAATCATTTCGCATCAGTTAAAACAGGGTGTTCATGCCATCGCTTCCATCTTGGTCCGGTCGCATCCATGCATGCTCCGATCGGGGCGACCCAGATGCACGACTACCCGGCCTCATTTCGATACATGCGCCAAGGGCAGAATCACATCACTGGTTGCGTACGTTCTTGATTCTTGCCCCTGTCATGGTATATCATTTCTGTCACCTTACCACGCCCGGCTTGTATGCAGTCACTTCCCTTGCACTGATTTGGGTCGGCGTGCCCCAGGCCGGCCTCATTTCAATACATGCGCCAAGGGCGGAATCGCATCACTGGTTGCGTACATTCCTGATTCTTGCCCCTGTCATGGTATATCATTTCTGTCACCTTACCACGTCCGGCTTGAATGCAGTCACTTCCCCGCACTAATTCGTGTCGGCGTGCCCCAGGCCCTGCCTCATTTCAATACATGCGCCAAGGGCGGAATCACATCTCTGGTTTGCGTACATTCCTGATTCTTGCCCCTGTCATGGTATCTCATTTCTGTCACCTTACCACGCCCGGCATGAATGTAGTCACTTCTTCGCACTAAATTCGTGTCGGCGTGCCCTAGGCACGGCCTCATTTCAATACATGCGCCAAGGGCGGAATCGCATCACTGGTTTGCGTACATTCCTGATTCCTGCCCCTGTCATGGTATCTCATTTCTGTCACCTTACCACGCCCGGCGTGAATGAAGTCACTTCTTCGCACTTAATTCGTGTCGGCGTGCCCTAGGCACGGCCTCATTTCAATACATGCGCCAAGGGCGGAATCGCATCACTGGTTTGCGTACATTCCTGATTCCTGCCCCTGTCATGGTATCTCATTTCTGTCACCTTATCACGCCCGGCGTGAATGAAGTCACTTCTTCGCACTTAATTCGTGTCGGCGTGCCCTAGGCTCGGCCTCATTTCAATACATGCGCCAGGGGCGGAGTCGCAAAAAAAAAAAAAAAAAAAAAACTTTGATTCTTGCCCTTGTCATGTTATAGCATTTCTGTGTCACCTTACCACGCCCGGCGTTAATTGGTCACCCGCTTGTACGAATTCGCGCCGGCGTGCCCTAGGCCGGCCGCATTTCTACACAAAAAAAAAAGGGGGGGAGCTTGGAGTCGGACCCGGTGGCAGCTGGATGTCACAGTTCGGCCTCAGCGTACCTAGGCAGTCGGCCTAGTTTCATGGTGGCCTCATTCGGTACGGGCTCCAGAGTCCGGCCCACGGTCACCCCCATACGGTACGAACGGGCCGGGCCCTGTCACGAGAAGTTCATTCAGTTAAGGCAACGTGTCAAGTCAGTCGTCCGTGTTGTCATCTGCCATTTGATCCCATTGCGATCTCGGCAGTCGACTCAAGTCACTATCGCCTGTTGTTATCATCTACGTTGGGTTCCGTCGCTCTGGACGGCAGCAGTTTTAGGCTCTTAAATAGGTACTTTTTCTCACACTCTCTCAGGTCAGTCGGATTCAGTAGGTCCACCTGCGCCAACTTGATCAGGGTTCCAGCAGGTAAAAAAAAAAAAAAAAACACAGGGGCACGGGGGGCTCCTGCTTTCTTGTGGCAGGTACGTATATCATAGGTGACACGTCCAAACTCATTTCTTGTCACCTTTTAGGCCCAGCCTGCAGACACGTGACCAGTCTACCAAGTAACAGGTCTTGGCAGCCGCCATGTCGTCAGTTGGCAGCGATGACCTCACCACCCCGCTATCTCCGGCGTCAGCCTCCGAGGCTGGCAGTGTCCAGTCTCTTAGGGCGTGGACAATTCCCAGGCTGTCCGCCGAGCTGAGACGCAGAGGGATACCCTTCTCGTCCACGGCCAGGAAGGCGGAGTTATTCAGGCTTCTCTTCCCACCACCGGCCGCAGCAAGCCCCAGCAGCCAGTAGGCGTCTCTGGAATCGATTTCAGCCGCCGTTGCCCAGCTACACACCCTCGTATCTTCCCTGTCTTCCTCAATCGTGGAGGTCCAGGACAGGGTGTCTCGTCTAGAGGCCAGCCCGGCTGCCACGGTTCCGGACCCCGCGGTGGTCCCAGCCATCAGTGCACCGGCCGCAGGTAGTGAGCTTGCCACGCCTACCGTTCACCCTTCCCACCTGGTGCCACCCAGCGTAAGGAAGGACATTCTAGAGGGCAAAGACGTTAATCTGGCCTCACTCTTGATCTCGGTCCATGACTTGGCCGAGAACAAGGCCTACACCTGGGGGGATGTCTCGGTGGTGTTGAAAGCGAAGGATCCGAGGCTCAACAGGAAGCTCACGGTGCCCGAATTCACGCTCGCTTTCGGCATGTTTAGAGACGTGCTGTGCTCAGCCTCCCCCGGCAGACGGGAAGAGCTGGACCTCTACCTCCATTTGATCGTAGACCTGGGCCACAAATACAGTGGCTCAGCGTTCTACGACTATCATCGGTCCTTCTCGGCCAAAGCCGCAGCCAGATTCGCACAGTTCCATTTGCCAACGGACTGGAGCGTAGTGGACACGGAATTGTTCTGCCGCCACTTCGCAGGCCTTCGCTCCCCGCTATGTGCTGTCTGTCAGTCAGCGTCCCACACCACGGTCTGGTGTGCCAACATAGCCTCTGTCCGTCCAATAGCTAGCACGGCTTCTGCCAGCACGAGCCAGGCTCAGCAGGCCCCGGTGCAAGGGCAAAAGGTGGACAAGTTGGGACGTCCGGTGCGGATGGTTGGGGGAGCCGCCATCTGCAACAATTTTAATTATGGCTCCTGCAATTTCAGCCAGTGCCGGCTCTTGCACGTTTGCACCCTATGCCAGAGGGCGCACCCCAGGATCCTGTGTGAGGTCAAACAGAAGAGACCATGACTAAGCCGGGTCAATGTCCTTTGGCTCGGCGTTTACCTGACCTCACACCCCACTCCGTCGCTCGCCAGCTACCTCATCCGAGGCTTCACGGATGGGTTTCATACCGGGCTCATCACCCTGCCCCACTCCACCCACGAATGTCCGAACCTACGCTCAGCAGCAACAGATGAGCCAGCGATTGACGTCCTTTTGCAGACGGAGTTGGATCGGGACTTCATGATAGGCCCGTTCTGTCAATCTCCCTTCAGCATCTGGAGGGTTAGCCCTATCGGGCTTGTGCAGGGAAAGTTTTCAAATAAAAAACGTCTGGTGTATGATCTGTCAGCGCCTCATTCTTCCGTCGTTCCCAGTCTCAACTCGCTCATCCCCTCCGAGGAGTTCTCGCTGAAGTACGCTTCGGTAGACATGGCTATCCAGGCCATTCTCAGGGCAGGGGTGGGTGCTTGGCTCTCGAAGGCAGACATATCGGACGCCTTCAAGCTGCTGCCCATCCATCCTTCCCTGTGGTGCTGGCACGGCATCAAGTGGAGGGAGCGATATTATTTCGCGACCAAATTGACCTTCGGGTCTAAAAGTAGTCCTTGGTTGTTTGACAAGTTCGCCGAGACCCTGGCGTGGATCCTTCTCCATGAGGCACAGTGCCACGAGGTCATCCATTAGTTGGATGACTTCCTTCTGATAGAGCCGCCCGGGGTTCCCCCAGGGGACCTTGGAAAGTTGAGGACGGTTTTCGACAATCTGAACGTCCCCGTAGCGGAGCACAAGGTTGACGGCCCGGCACACAAGATCACGTTCTTGGGCGTCGACCTTGACACGTTGGCCATGCAGGCCAGCCTTCCAGCAGATAAGTTGGACCGTATCAGGACGGTTCTGCGAGAATTCACCCGGGTGGGGGGGGATGTACTCAGAAGCAACTTCAGTCTCTCCTCGGGATGCTGAACTTTGCTGTGAAGATCATCCCCCAGGGCCGCTCCTTCGTGTCCCGGTTGCTGGTCTTCCTGTCCTACACGCAGGACCCAGACCAGGTCATCAGGCTGGATTCTGCAGCCAGAGCAGATCTGGCCATGTGGGAGCACTTTCTTAGTGATTGGAACGGTGTGTCCCTGTTTATCCCAGTCGTGTCCACGCAGTCACCACAGGTGGTGACCGACGCGGCGGCATCCACAGGATGCGCCGCCATTTTTTGGCCATTTGTGGTTCGCCGCCCCGTGGCCTCCTCAAGCACTAGCCACACCGGGCTTCACTACTACGTCAGCCCTCTTTGAGCTCTTCCCTATTGTAGCAGCCGCTCACCTATGGGGTCACCTTTGGTCTGGACGGACGGTGGCTTTCTCGACAGACAATCAAGCCACAGCCGAGATCATCAGCAAGGGCAGGTCTAAGTCCAGGCCCGTCATGTCCTTCCTCCGCAGACTGGTCCAGCTATCCCTACAGCATCAGTTCAATGTGTACTGCTCATTCATTCCAGGGAAGTTCAACGCAGCAGCGGACGCACTCTCCCGTTTTAACTTTATTTCTTTCTTTGAACAGGTGCCGGGAGCCTGCCGTCATTCAGCCACTATCCCGGATTGGTCACAACTGACCTTGGACTAGCCCCACACCTACGCTCAGCCACCGACATCATTAACGCCTCACTCGCCCGCAACACCCGTCGGGCTTACCAGACGGCCTGGAGGGCGTTTAACAAGTTCCTGCCCCAGCGGCCTCGCGAGTCTTCCAGCCTCAAGCAAGTCTTGGCGTTCATCGCCTACTGCCATTCACACCTAGCACTGTCACACAGCACGATACGCCAGTACGTGGCCGGGGTGCAGCACTATTTGTCACTTCAAGACCCCGCAAGGCCTTCGGTATTCTCCTGCCACGCGGTGAGGGCTCTACTACGTGGAGTTCAGAAACACCAGCCGCCAGTCAGCCCAAAGCGGCTGCCTATCACGGGGGAGATCTTCAAGGGGATGTCTGACATCCTGGATAGGTCCCCATTCGGTCTCCTCCTCAGCACCGTCCTACAGGCTGCGATTCACATGGCGTTTTACGGGTTTCTGCGGCCCAGCGAGTTCACTCGCAGCCACCCAGCCGGTCCAGTTTTGCATAGAAATAATCTCTATCGCCACCAGGATCACTACGTCCTTCACTTGACGACATCCAAAACTCAGCAGCGAGGTTCCGGAGTAGATATTCACCTGTACAGGACTCGCAACAACTGGTGCCCAGTTGCCGTGTTGGACCGCCTGACGGCACTGCTGTCCGACTGCCCAGGGGCCAGTCCACTGCTACCCTTTCCGGTAAAACCCCTTAACTCGTCGCAGTTCGTGGGACATGTCCGGGTCCTTCTCGGCCATCTTCAGTTGGACCCCAGCCAGTACTCCGGGCATTCGTTCCGGATCGGGGCGGCCACGACAGCCTCAAGACAGGGGGTTCCGGACCACGTGATCAAGAAACTGGGTCGGTGGAAATCGGCCTGCTTCTCTCGCTACATTCCTAACCCACAGTTAGAGATGGCTCAGGCCTTTGCTCGACTCGCTCAATGACATTACCTCTAATAAATAATTATCCCCTACCTGAAGGTTTTTGCCCCCTTATTTTGGCGTACCATACGGTAGACCAAGTGTCATCGTTACTCATGTCGTCCGTAGGGCTCTAGACCATAAACACAAATCTAAGTCAATATGTCTCAGATGAAATCTGAGACATAAAATCCAGATAAATCGATTGGATGCCAAAAAACACTTGAAGGTGGTATAAATGAGAGGTTGGGTACTCTTACCGAATGGGGACACATACCATACGGCAGTGGGTCAATCAATTTATCAGAATTTTATGTCTCAGATTTCATCTGGAGGCTGCTCCACTTCACTGCACTTGTTTGTTTGGACACTTATGCTTATTATTTTTTTATTATTTTTGTCATAGTGTTTGAACAACACTATTGACTTAGATTTGTGTTTATCATTTTTTGAATATACCATTCACATGTTATAGTGTGTTATTGTGTTACACATTCCATTGGTCCTTGTATTGTGATATAGTATCATTTATGAGACATAGTGGATTTATATTTGATCTTTTCTTTTTGGGTAAGCTCTAGATGTCTTCACACATCTAGTCACATTCTGTCTAGTGTTGCACTCATTTTTATTTTATTTCTGTAGATTTTGTATGAGTGCCAGCAGCTTATATTTGTAGTTCAGTATTTTTTGGTTTAGCGCAGTTTCTTCTCTTTTTTGCAGAGGACACGTGCCACAACGAAAGCCCAAAGTAAGTATATGGGTGATGCCACTCCTCATTTATTTCACAGGCGTTGTCGGCCGTGTTCTCTGCAGAGCTTCCGCCGCTGGAGATCGGGTCGGAGTGGCTTCAGAAAAGGTATGTTTACTGATTTCTTCTTTACAGGGCTAGATAGGTGAGTGTTAGAATGTGGATGTCTGTAGATACAGGGATTTTAGTTTTAGGGTGGACTTACAATTTAATACAGCTAACGGCTGTCACAGGCTCTCAAGAGATAAAGATACCTTGATTCATATTTACTTCAGTTGCCATAAAAGGGACTTTATTCTAACACATTAGACCCCAATTGTGGAATACATATGGTTTTAGCAGAATAAATCCTAAAAACACCTCATATTTGAGTTTTAAATGGTATCTGGCACATTGAATCACACTCAGGCATGTCCATTGAGGACTTCAGTAGAGAAATATTCTTACAAGATTCCCTAGCTTTGCCCAGTGGCTATTACAACTTCTTCCCTTATTGGATTCTTCATAATGTAGAAAAAACAAATAGTAGGAGGGATTATGTAGGAAGGGGGGGGGGGGGTAGCAGCTGGTCATGTCCTTCACGTGTCCCACTTTGTTGGGCACCAAGCAAGGGTCACAAAAGAGGCCTTCCCCAGCGTGGGTTCTTCTGGGCTATGCTAGACACTTTATATAGGGTCACTTGACTACACATAGGGTAACTTTACTGTTGTGCTGTACTCATCAATGCCCTGGGATAAGGCTGAGACTGCCATGGAGGAATACTCAATCTTAAGGCAGGCCTCTGCTTCTAGAGCTCAGCATATATCATGTGCACTTGCACTGTAACTGTTCTCCCATTAACACTGAGATTCCTGTGACAATGCACACCTTTTTCATAACTTGCATTTAGGGTGGACAAGCTGAGCCTTGTCCAAATTCATCTGTCCAGCGTATCACCACTACCTCACTCCCAGTAATGTTATGGGGTCTCAATGTGCACATAGCGTGGACTTCATGCGTGCACTCAACTTTACTTACCTCTTCTGTACCTGAGCACAGGCTGGAAAACCTCTGTGGAGCTAGTCTACTCCCATTGCTTTGGGAGACTGACCACTCACAGAGAGCTTGCTGACAGTAACTCCCTCTTACAAGAGGCTACCCCACCTATCTCAGGTGAACGCTTAACGACAGGCTGATTGGTAGACTTCCGTTACCCTAGGTAACCACTTGCTTGTACTCCTTACTGTATTAACTCTTGTGGAGCTGACTTTATACACCAATGCGTAAAATGACCCAAACCAAAGGCTATATGTGCCAGTTACTTGCATTACACCCCTTTCTGTAACTACAGCCTGGGCAAGGAAAGGCAAGGACAACATTTCAGAAAGGTTTACTTAGAAAAGTGTAAAAAGGCAAATACAAGTTCAACAATTAAAAACAGAATTCTTCTCTAAATCCCTAATCCTATCTACAGGCTGCCCTGACATACCTGCACAGAGAAAAAAAGAGAAGAGCAATCTAAGTGCAGTAGGTTAGAAGCATTATAATACAACAGCGCTGATAAAAACTTACAAGGTTGTAGAGAAAACAGGCTCATCACATATAAAAAAAAAAAACTCAGTTTTTCCTGTCCTGCGGAATACTCCTGCAGCAATGTAACAGCTGACAGCGGTGCACCGCAGAGTCAGGGACCCTGAAAGGGATCCCGGAAGGGTCTCAGACCAGCATGAGGCTCACACCGAGGTAGAGATGACATCGGTGACGGAATGGAATTGGCAGGCAACAACAGGCTACAACAACAGGCTACGTGCTCGGAACCGGACTGATCCTTCTACTAGAAGGAGCAGTCCGGCTCTGAGCGCATAGCCTGTTTTTGCTTATGTGGTTCTATTGTAGAGTTCGCTTACTCTTGGGACAGCTGTCACTATTGCTGAGGCTAATTTTAATTACATTGGACTTAAATGGACTTTATATTGCCCATGTATGAACTTTGATTATTTTTTTCTCTTTTTTTTTCCAATACCACCTGCATTTTTGACCCAACATACCTGCAAAGGTAGTGTCTGTTTGATACAGAGTTATTCAGAGGCATTCTTCCAGGGCTGGTGTCTTTGGGGTGAACCCCAAGTATTGATGACTTTATATCCAGGTAGTAGTGAGCGACATTCCTCTGCTCCTTAGGAGTGCCAACTGTTGACTATTTCAACCTGCTCACAACTACATGACAGTGACATTTTCATTGAAGCTATGTGGGAGACAGCTAATACACAATCTACTGCAGGGGAATCAGGGCACTGTAGGAATCCAACAGATGATATAGCTGATTAGTGTCCACTCATACCTGTCATAATACCTGGCTGGTTGCTATATACCTTTCCTAACTCAAGTATGAAAGGCCACATGCACACAGGCAAAAGTATACATATTAGTACAATACACATGCCTAAGGGAAGAGAATGATTAGATCACTCTTTAAAGTTTAACTACATTCTAATACTTGCATTAGGGTTCTACAGTATGTTAGATACCTACCTACCTACCCTATTTATGAAGTGGATCTTGGGCAGATCATCATAAATCACCTGGGCTGTGCCTAGGTTACAGTTCAATACCACTTTTGCTCAGATTCAAAATGAATGATGCTCAATTTTATCTTGATGCAAAGTGCATAGGAATATTCAGTCTACTGTAGGTGGCAAGCTCGGAATGATTTAATGTTTTACATATTTTCCTGTTAAATTTCTGAACTATGTTTGCTGTTTATTGTATTTACAGATGGCAATTATTATATTGGCTATCCTGCTGTTCTTGGCCGCAATGTTATTCATCTTCATGAATTGGTACTACCGAACTGTGTAAGTTCAGCATAAGTATGTACTACTGACACTTGTATAGGATAATATTGTTTAGCTGATCTATGGAGAACATCTATGCACTGTAAGTGATGCATTATACAATTACAAAACACAACGTTAGTTCACAAGCTTGGTAATATCACCAGAATTTGGTTCTTTGTAAGTAAGCTTTGCTTACAATCAGAGTTCCATATTACTTAGCAAGTACTTGGTGGGCTATGTATGCCCAAAATAACAATACCAAAGTACACAGAGTGTATTTAGCATGCCCTGTTCCCCCCACAACTCCTGCTTCTACCCCCCCCCCCTCCACTTCCCACCACTGACGGTTTTCCTGGCAATTCCTGGCTGTCAAAATTACATCTGGGACTTTCTGTGTGAAATCAGCAGCCAGCTCTAGCCACTGCTGTTGAAAATGGACATTTTGATCAGTGCTTAATTGTCCATATTTCACCCCATATTAAACCTTTAGTTAACCATAATCAGCCCTGATTACAGTGATTGCAAAGCTACAATTTACCCTACAATTTACGAAACATGTTACACTTACCTGCTCTATGCAATTGTTTTGCACAGAGCAGCCCCAATTCTCCTCCTCCCGGGTCTCCCATCGACACTCCTGGCTCCTCACCCCTGTTGAGTCCCCCCATAGAAATTCGCTTGCTATGGGGGCACTTGTGTAAGCTCAATCCCGAGCCGCGCTCTGTGTTTCCCCCGCCCTGCCCCTGGCTCCCTCCTGGCTCCCGCTGCTGTATCTGAGCCAATGAGGAGTGAGAGAGCCGCTGCTCTCGTGCACATCGCTGGATTGAGTTTGGGCTCTGTAAGTATAATGGGGTGCTGGGGGGGGGGGGGGGGTTATCTGCACAAGAAGTGTTTTTCTTTTTACCTTAATGCAGAGAATGCATTAAGGTAAAAACCCTTTAGAGACACCTTTTTCCTCTTAGCTATTATTTTTCTGCCTTTTTTTTTTCTATTTTTAAAGCGGGGTTCCACCCTAAAGTGGAACTTCTGCTCATGGGAACCCTCCCCCATTTCGGTGTCACATTTGGCACCTTTTAGGGGGGAGGGGGGTGGAGATACAGCTTTGTACCCACTTCCGGGCATAGACTCCCACAGGAGTCTATGCCTCTTCCTGTACCGCCGCACTGTCTGCTGGGACACACATGGGTCCCAGGGACAGCGCGGAGCATTCCTATTGCATTGCGTGACTCGCGCATGCGCAGTAGGGAACTGGAAAGTGAAGCCGTAAAAGGCTTCATTTCCTGATTCCCATACCCAAGATGGCCGCGGCAGCATCCGAGGACCGAGGGGCGGTTTGGCCTCGGGTGCCTACATCGCTGGTCCCTGTGACAGATGAGTGTCCTTATTTTAAAAGTCATCAGCTGCAGTATTTGTAGCTGCTGACTTAAAAAAAAAAAATTATTTCGCCAGACTCCCTCTTTAAACCATTATAATGTTGAACCTTTTTCATTTTTAATCTTTTTATTTTTTTTGTGTAGGAATAAGAAAACTATTGTAAAATTTGTATTTGTTGTAACTGACAATGAGTTATAAAATGTATTTGCAAATAATAAGATTTGTTTTGTGCTTTTTATTAATACTTTTAGACACAAGAGAAAGTTAAAAGCTATAGTGGCTGGCTCTACAGGTAAGTTCTGGCTACACTTTTGGAAAGTGATTTAAAAGGTCAAGTATCCAATAAAGCCAAAACAGCCTAACAGCCAAAACCATTATTCCGTACTCTTACTCTTAGATCTTTCTGCTGCCTTTGATACAGTTGACCACCCCCTCCTCCTCAAAAAACTAAATTTGCTTGGTCTCCATGGCTGTGCTCTCCGTTGGTTTGAATCTTACCTATCTCATCGCACCTTCAGTGTCACTTACAACTCCACTTTCTCCTCTCCAACTCCTCTTACTGTTGGGGTCCCCCAAGGTTCTGTCCTTGGACCTCTACTATTCTCAATCTACACATCCTCCCTGGGTCAGCTGATAGCCTCACATGGCTTCCACTACCATTCATATGCTGATGACACCCAGATCTATCTCTCTGCCCCTCAGCTCACCCCATCAATCTCCTCACGCATCACTGATTTACTAACAGACATATCAGCCTGGATGTCAAACCACTTCCTCAAACTTAATCTGTCTAAAACTGAGCTCTTAATATTTCCTCCTCCACGTGCCCCTTCCCCTGACTTCCCAGTCAAGATCAATGGCACATCTATCAGTCCGTCCCCACATGCCAGGGTGCTAGGGGTAATCCTAGACTCTGAACTGTCCTTTCAGACCCACATACAATCCCTGTCCAAATCATGCCGCCTTAGGCTCTGCAACATTTCCAGAATACGCCCCTTTTTAACGAACGACACCACCAAGCTTCTAACTCACTCCCTGGTTATCTCTCGCCTCGACTACTGCAACTCCCTCCTCATTGGACTACCTTTATATAGACTATCCCCCCTTCAGTCCATAATAAATGCCGCTGCAAGACTCATCCACCTTACCAACCATTCAGTGTCCTCCACCCCTCTCTGCCAATCCCTCCACTGGCTTCCACTCACCCAACGAATAAAATTCAAAGTACTAACAATAGTTTACAAAGCCATCCATAACTCTGCCCCCAGCTACATCACTAACCTAGTACCAAAATACCAACCAAGCCGCTCTCTTCGGTCCTCCCAAGACCTCCTGCTCTCTAGCTCCCTTGTCACCTCCTCCCATGCTCGCCTCCAAGATTTCTCCAGAGCTTCTCCCATCCTTTGGAACTCTGTACCCCAATCTGTCCGACTGTCCCCTAATTTATCCATCTTTAGACGATCCCTGAAAACCTTTCTCTTTAAAGAAGCCTATCCTGCTTCTAACTAACACTGTTTTACTTCCTCCATCAACTCATTCCCCACATCTATTACCTCTTGTATCAATTGACCCTTTCTTTTTAGATTGTAAGCTCTAACGAGCAGGGCCCTCTGATTCCTCTTGTACCAAATTGTTATGTAATTGTAATGTCTGCCTTTATTTTGTTAAGCGCTGCGCAAACTGTTGGCGCTATATAAATCCTGTATAATAATAATAAATAATAATAAAGGATATTTCACTTCATTTAGGCTGGGTTCACACTAGAGCATGGAGCTGCTCACAGAAGGGGGTCCAGTGTGTTTTCATTCACTGGTTCAGGTCCGATTTCAGCCCACATTTTTGGCTAAATTCAGACCTGAAACAAATCAAAAGACGTACAGGTCTCCTGTGCAATTCGCACCGGTGCCACTCCGGTAATGTGTGAACCGGCTCCATAGAGAGCTGGTCACATTCTCCTGCTATGTGAACTCCGGGGAAACCCGCATCCAATTTACAATAGTGTGAACCCAGCCTAAAGCTACACTGGTTAACAAAAAGGTCCATGCCTTCCTACTACACAGAAAGACTCACAGAAAGTACAAAGTGATCCCACATGCACAAACATGGAATTGCTAAAGTCATAATAACTAGACATGTGCGATTAGTTTCGTACGAATCAAAAATTCGGATGAATTTCCGTAAATTCGTACATTCTGGAGGATCCAAAATACGAATTGCTATGCTCCTGAATTTTGTACGAAATACTAAATTTAGTTTACGAATTTCGGATCCAAATTCCGTTACAACAAAAACGTTACTAGTGTTTTGTTGACCAATCAGAGGTTTTCTTCTGCTGCTGAGTGAGGGTCGGGAAAATTACCTTTTTTAATATGGGAGTGGGAGACTGAATCGGACAAAATAAGAATGTTTGTTAATTACGATTATTCGTTATGATGAAGTTAAAAACCCAGGAAGTCAGCACAGCACAGGGATGGTGGGAGCCCCTCATAATGATAAATTCATCATAACGAAGGCTCGTAATTGTTACGAAAAGTTAACAAACCTAACGAAAATTTGTATTTCGTACGAATCAAAATTGAATTTCAGACACGAATTACGAAATACGAATTAACGGCTAATACGAAACGGAACAAAACGAATTTATTGACTGCGCACATGTCTAATAATAACTGTTTTTATTATACATATTTTAACAAGCTGGCAGCTCCCACTTGCCTCCTATAGGAGGCCACCAGCGACTTGCTAGCTTTCATTCCAAGCTTGAGGGACTGGTTGGTTTTCCTAGCTGTGTTTCTGACTTTTGCCATATTTGTGATACTTTGTTTTTTTTTTATTTTTATTTCCAAAAGGGCTTTGTTTTACAGTGCTTATTGCTCTCATATTTCGATATGTCACACAGCTAATTTTCAGATGGTTAGCCCTATTATCAAGATAATGAAATTGATCTTAAATTCTGCTATTTTTTCAGGAAACAGAGGATTCATGGATATTCTTGATATGCCTAACACTAATAAATACTCATTTGAAGGGTAAGTTTACTAGAGCTCATTATGTGCCACACATGTTATTTTATAGTAAAAAGTTATATATGATTGGACCAGTGCCATTAGCATCATATGCATGGATGCTTAGATTGACCTACTTTCAATCTCAGGAGTATAGCTTTTGAAAACAATTTTCAAATTATTTAAATATTTATTGAATGTTAGATTTATATTATACATATTGTGCCCATTTAAAGACTGTTTTAGGTAGTATCATGGTAAGTGTTCCTTGATAGATATATTGACGGTTCAATTGTGTTCTCATCAGCCTTAAAAAGATAGTAGATTTTACTGGTATTTTTAGATAATAAAAAGTTTATTTTATGTAAATAAGTGACAATAATTGCAGTTACAGGGTTGCAGATTCCATGCTGAAAACTTCTAGCAGAAGTTTTTCCCATAGCATACACTAATGGGGCTATTGTCAGTAGTGTATTGTGTGGCAATACCAGTAGTAGGTCTGATGCCAGGGTAAATGGCCTGGGAGTTCAGGTTTGCCCCTGTACTGTAGCCTGTAGTGATCCTGTATCCTATAGATAACTAGACTAATTTTAATGGATTTTTACACTATGCAATTGCCCAGTTTACCAAACTATTCAATTTTGTGGTTGTTTGGTTACAGGTGTTTTTATTGTTGCTACCCTGTGGTCTCTGTATCTTGGGTACCAGTGTTTCTTTGTGTGTTTGTAGGGCAAATCCTGTATGGCTGGATCCTTTTTGCAGGAATTTGGAACTGGCGGCACAAGCGGAACACGAAGATGACTTGCCTGAGAACTTGAGTGACATCACTGATCTGTGGAACAGCCCAGCACGAACTCATGTAACTATTCTTTTATTACTCTAGTATGAATAAAGTTATGAATGATCATTTTTAGAATTTGGTCTGTCACTTTCCTTTATTTATTTAGGAAAATAAGATTTTTTTTCGGCAAGATCAATAGTTCTTTTTCATTACTTGCCGAAAATGTCCCTAGCCTAAAAATTCAAATGAATGCAACAACCACATCTAAAGATTGATAAACTTGCAATATTTTACCATTTTGTTCTTGGTTTAGATAGCCTTTAACCACTTGCCCATTGGACACCTAAACCCCCCTTCCTAACCAGACCAATTTTCAGCTTTTAGTGCTCTCACATTTTGAATGACAATTACTCAGTCGTGCAACACTGTACCCATATCAAAGTTTTGTCCTTTTTTTTTATACAAATAGAGCTTTCTTTTGGTGATATTTATTCACCACTGGATTTACATTTTTTGCGCTATAAATTAAAAAAGACCGAAAATTTTGTTTAAAAAAATGCATTTTTCTTCATTTCTGTTATAAAATTTTGCAAATTAGTAATTTTTCTTCATAAATTTTGGCCAGAATCTATACTGCTACATACCAAAATAAGTGTATATTATTTGGTCTTTGTGAAAGATATAGTGTCTACAAGCTATAGTTCCAATCACTGAAAATTGATCACACCTGATGTACTGATGGCTCATTTCTTGAGACACTAACAAGCCAGGAAAGTCCAAATACCCCCCAAATGACCCCTTTTTGGAAAGTAGACAGTCACTGTATTTAGTAAGAGGCATAGTGAGTTTTTTGAAGTTGTAATTTTTTTCCCACAATTCTTTACAAAATTAAGATTTATTTTTTTCTTTTTCTTTCCCACAAAATTGTCATATTAACAGGTTATTTCTCACACACAGCATATGCACAACACAAATGACACCCCAAAATACATTCTGCTACTCATCCTGAGTATGGCAATACCACATGTGTGAGACTTTTTTTTACAGCCTAGCCACATACAGAGGCCCAACATGCAGGGATCACCGTCAGGTGTTCTAGGGACATAAAATACACATTTAGTTCCTTGACTACCTCTAGCACTTTTGAAGGCCCTGAAGCACCAGGACAATTACCCCATTTTGGAAAGCAAACACCCTAACGTATATTCTGTGAGGCATAATGAGTCTTTTGAACATGTCATTTTTTTCCAGAAGTGTTTGGAAATTTGGAAAGAAAATGAAAACGCATTTTTTTTTTTTTTTTTTTTTTTTACACAAAGTTGTCAATTTATACAATATTTCTAACACATAGCATGTACAAAGCAAAAATGACACTAAAATAAATACATTCTGCTACTCCTCCTGAGTATAGTGATACCACATGCGTGAGACTTTTACACAGCCTGGCCACATAAAGAGGCCCAACATTCAGGGAGCACAATCAGATGTTCTAATGGCATACATTTCAAATCTAATTTGACTACCTATTACACTTTTGTGAGGCACTTTAGTGGCACTGATGTAGCACAGATGTGGCATGGGTGAGAACTGATGTGGCATGGATGTGGCATGGGTGAGAACTGATGTGGCATGGGTGAGAACTGATGTGGCATGGATGTGGCACAGATGAGTACTGATGTGGCACAGATGAGTACTGATGTGGCACAGATGAGTACTGATGTGGCATGGATGAGTACTGATGTGGCATGGATGTGGCACGGATGAGTACTGATGTGGCACGGATGTGGCACAGATGAGCACTGATGTGGCATGGATGAGCATAAATGAGCCTTGGATGGGGATTGACGAGCCTTGGATGAGGTTTGACGAGCGGATGAGCCATTGATGGGAATGGATGAGCCATGGATGAGCATTAATGAGCCAAGGATGGGGATGGATGAGCATGAATGAGGATGGATGAGGCAGGAATTGGCACAGATCAGCGATGTGGGCACTTCAGATCCAGCCTACAGTGCTGCTGCACTCAATCTCTCCTCTCTCCTTGCACACTGTTTCGATCGGTGCGGAGAGGGGAAGAGCTGAACCGGGCATGCGTTGGCTTTTTGACAACTGATCGCTCCATCATTGGACGGAGCGATCATTTGGTATAGGGTCGCTGTGATTAGCCCTTTACCGTGATCCGTGATGTGTGATTCTGGGAGGATGTTTTAGTACCCCCTCCCAGAATTACCCGACTACGCTGTAGCCATCATTCAGTTATGGCCCGGTCGGTAAGTGGTTAAAAGAGAATAGACAACAGTTACGGTATTCTCTCAAAGACCAACAGAGTCATTTGTTTTTTCTATTCCTTCTACACCATTTGCTCTATTACTTGCATAGAACAATAATTGTTACCTTGTGTGTATTTGAATATAGATATGTCTATCTTATGTTATCATGGGCCTAGGCCTGGCCAAGAAACCCTTAAAGCTGTTTATTCTATAGGGTACTTTTGGACGAGAACCAACTGCCACCAAACCAGAGGATGATCGTTACCTTCGTGCTGCAATTCAAGAGTACGACAACATTGCAAAGCTGGGGCAGATTATGCGTGAAGGTCCCATTAAGGTGAGGCTAAGAATTGTTGGTAAATTAAATTTATGTATACTCTTTTATTACATTGTAATCTAGCTCAAATGGTCAAAATTCTTTAAAATATGATAGGTTATTCTCTAACATACAACTAGCTAATAGTTTAACACACAGCTGTACATATACGTGAACTTTTTTTTTCATCTGCCAAATTTTTTGTAATGGTGTTAAGCTAGTCATGTGACACAGACACCCCTGCCAGGCAGTATGGCCACCATCATGTGTGTCTAAGTTGTATACTGGCCAGAATATACTGGCTGACCCTCAGGCACAGAACTTTTTAACTCTTTGTACTTGCTTATGAAATTCCATTATCAGGGTTTATATTTTGTTCTTTGTATGGCAGACTTACTTTGCATAATTTCTTATAACGGCAATCTGAGTGGTAGCGTAAGACCCCTAGTTCCAAGACCTTTCCATTCATACTTGATAGATGAAGTTAGAAGGCTTGATGTATATTTGACAAAACTGAGATCCTCTGAACTACTATTGACTTTACAGTGCAAATACTTTGTATATTAATGATTTTAAAAAGGACAGGTTCAGTGCTATCTCAGATACAAATGATGCACTGTGTATATTGGTTTCTCAATATCAGAGAATAGTTCAGGGCTAATTATCATTTTAAATCTTCATTGTTACTGAAAGTAAGCTGATTTTGACTTGGGCATCAGACATTCGTGTCCCACCTACAACGAAACAAAGTTTTAAAAAAATGGAGCACTTATTTGAGATGGCAATGAAAAACTGAACCTTCCAGCATATTAGAAAATTGCTTGTATGCATGTTTGTTTATTTCGATTTTATTTTAATAAAACGTCTTTAAATCGCTATTACCATCATCCACACACAGGGGTCACTGCTGAAAGTCGTACTGGATGATTATATGAGACTGAAAAAGTTATTAGCACAAAGAATGGTTAATAAGGCCACCACCAGCACTGGTGACCATTCCTCAGTCACAGAGGTATATCATCTTACATTGTGTGCAGGCTAAAAAGCCTGGTGTGTCTCTAAGGGTGCAGTGGGTCTGCATGGTGTGTTATTTATCTCTCTCCCTATCTCGCTATATCTTTCTGTATTGATTAACATTAATAATAGTCACTAGTATTTTTGGTAGGTAGATAGGTACAAAAATGTTTCTTTTTGTTAATACATAAGGTATAATCATAAAGGTAAGCATACTAAATCTTTAAGACCTTGTACACACGGGCTTATGAAAATATGCGTGTTTACGCATGTATGGTGTTTGAGCTTTAATGCATTCTACTGGCCAGAATTTTATGCACATGTTAACTCATTTTTTCAGCCCAATTTTTTCTGCTTCTAAACTCTCCTCTTCAAATACTCCTGTAAACACCTATGCGTGCATGGTCACATAGATTAGTATACAGGTTGTAAAAAAGAAAGCTGAACGCCTGTATAAGCAGCGTTTTAGTGCTCAGTGTACAAAGCTGAAAGTGCATGAAAGTACATATATTAGTGTGCTACTTCACCAACCACAATGCAGAAACTGGGCAGGATGGCCACACCAGGCCGTGGCATACACATAAATATGGGCTGATCTTATCTTATCGAAGTGCGGCTCATTGTTGGTTTTAGACACATTTTTAAAGCTAATTAGTGCAAGAGTATAACAAATAATGCGCCAGGTGTTTCTTATTTTAATTTAGATCCATTTTGCCTGTTCTTCCTTACATAGTACATTTTATATTATACTTCCCTTTTATAGCTGCATGGTACAAGATTTTCTATAGAAGAACTCTTTATTGTTTCTATAGAAGAAATGTTATTGATTGATTGTTTCTGATTCAGATTTACTGTAGCTAGTACAAAAAAACTCAAGATGGATTATGTTAGTTACACTAAACATATGGAAGCCAAAAATTAGGCCAGTTGAGACAGTGGTCTTAGGTTACAATCATGGAGGCACGGTAGGGGAGGCGCTGAAGGGGGAGTGTCCTGGCATGGATTTAAAGGGACTCCCCACGCCGAAAAAACGGCGTGGGGGTTCCCCCCAAATCCAAGTCAGACCCTCATCCGAGCACGCAGCCTGGCAGGCCAGGAAAGGGGTGGGGACGAACGAGCGCCCCCCCCCTTCTGAGCCGTACCAGGCCGCGTGCCCTCAACATGGGGGGTGCCCTGGGGAAAGGGGGGCCGTGCGGCCCCCCCACCCCAAAGCACCTTGTCCCCATGTTGATGAGGACAAGGGCCTCTTCCCGACAACCCTGGCCGTTGGTTGTCGGGGTCTGCGGGCGGGGGCTTATCGGAATCTGGGAACCCCCTTTAATAAGGGGGCCCCCAGATCCCGGCCCCCCACCCTATGTGAATGAGTATGGGGTACGATGTACCCCTACCCATTCACCTAAGGTGTAAAAATGTAAAGTAAAAAAAAAACACCCACACTTTTGAAAAAATAGTTTATTGCACTGCTCCGGGGGTCTTCTTCCGTCTTGGGGGTCTTCTCGCCGGACTCCCCCGCCATTTACCAAGCTCTTTTACCGAGCGGGGGAAGTCCGGCTACCTTCTTCGTCGTCGCCGCCGTCTGGGGGTCTCGATCCGCCTTCGGGGGTCTTCTTCCGTCTTGGGGGTCTTCTCGCCGGACTCCTCCGCTCTCTTCTGCTCTTTTACCTAGCTCTTTCACGAGGGGAGGAGTCCGGCTACCTTCTTCGTCGTCGCCGCCGTCGTCTGGGGGTCTCGATCCGCCTTCGGGGGTCTTCCGGGGGTCTCTTCTGTTCTTGCGGCGGTCGTCGTCTTCCGCGCCGCCGGCGCCTTCTTCTTCTTCTTGTCCTTCTTCTTGTCCTTCTTGTTCTTCTTCTTCTTCCGATGTTGACCCGACGCTCTCTCTGCCCGGAATGCCTGTGCCGATCTGCGCTCGGACTTATATAGGGGCATGGGGACAGGGTCACATGCACATGTCACATGGTGACCCCGCCCCCTTGTGTTGTCACAGTCCCGGAGGATGCTGGGACTGTGACATCGCAAGGGGGCGGGGTCACCATGTGACATGAACATGTGACCCTGTCCCCCATGTCCCTATATAAGTCCGAGCGCAGAGCGGCACAGGCATTCCGGGCAGAGAGAGCGTCGGGTCAACATCGGAAGAAGAAGAAGAACAAGAAGGACAAGAAGAAGAAGAAGGTGCCGGCGGCGCGGAAGACGACGACCGCCGCAAGAACAGAAGAGACCCCCGGAAGACCCCCGAAGGCGGATCGAGACCCCCAGACGACGGCGGCGACGACGAAGAAGGTAGCCGGACTCCTCCCCTCGTGAAAGAGCTAGGTAAAAGAGCAGAAGAGAGCGGAGGAGTCCGGCGAGAAGACCCCCAAGACGGAAGAAGACCCCCGGAGCAGTGCAATAAAATATTTTTTCAAAAGTGTGTGTGTTTTTGTACTTTACATTTTACACCTTAGGTGAATGGGTAGGGGTACATCGTAATCCTTGTAGAATACAGGCTTAGTATTACTTAGCTCCTTGCCTGCCCGCTGCACCTTTCACACAGGCGGATGCAGTAGTCGAAACTCTTCAATGATGCAAAGCCAGTTATATGTGCACGCTCAACGTCGCTGTACATTTTTTTTTTTTTTTTTAACAAGCTGAGCATCACTGAGCTTGACTGCCTTTGTGTGTGTGTGTGTGTTAGCAAGCACACAAGCAGCCCTACTTAATGTGGAATTCCAGTAAAAACCTAACACAAAGCAAAAAGCTCTATATATACCTTTTCTGCAGCCATTTCCGGTCCAGTCTCCAGTGGTGGATGCTGTGTGCAGGAGAGAACTGTCAATGGCTGGGAAATGCCTGGGAAGTGACATCACCCATAGACTTACTATGGGGCTTCCTTTGTCGGTTGCCTCTCCTGCAAATGCCTACACACTGAAGCCGCAGCTGACAGCTCAGACTGGGACCGAACTGGAGCATCTGCAGAAAACAGGTAAGTACAGCAATTTTTGCTTTACAGGGCTAGATAAATTAGGCTTTGAATGTGGCATAGAGTAGGTTTAGAGTTAGTTGACTTTAAGGTGGCCATCTTTGCTGTGAGGGAGCGGGTTTGAGCAGCAAAAATTTTCACCTTGTCTCAGCCATGTGAATCATGTACACATGTCTTTAGACCGTTAAAGGGGAACTGTCCAACATAGGCTGAAAAAATCTTGTTTTGTTGTGAAATTGCATAATATCCCCTTACCCCTTGCACCTGACTCCCCCTTTTTTTATACCTTGAACACAATCCAATCACTGTATTCTTCCTGAACTGAGGCTGCCACTTGGCAACTCCAGAGATGCAACCGTACATAGGGTTTGGGTTTATTTGTAGGTCATGTGGTGCATCAGGTGACCTACTGCAATACCTGCACTAAAAGTCCTTTCATCTGGGAAAGGGTCAAACAAAATAGAGTAAGGGTGTGTGTCGATGGGTGAATACAGCTTGTATTCAGGTACATTAATGCATGCCTTTGGAATCAGCTTGAGATGCATCTGAAATTATTGAGAGTACGTTGGCAGGTTCATATGACTTGCATTTAACCTTTTTCTTACCTGGATTTCTAATCCCCTTTTTAAGCTGCATCAACCTGCTTTAAGTTGCCTTTTATATCTACTGACGTGTATGGGGAGAGGAGTTCTAAAGCAAGTAAAATCACGTTGACATGCCCTAAAGAAGCTGTAGCCATGACTTCGAGCAACATTTTAAGAACTACTAAGTATACTGGGGGACGTTTCTCAATTCTATTGCACAGCAAGGCATTGCTAAACAGGAACATTGAGACAGATCATGTGACAGATTTATAAGGTTGTAAATGCCTGCCTTGGCCGCTCTAAAGTCGCACTGCAGCTGAATGTTAAACTGACCCACACAACTTCCTAATTATGACCCACACAACTTCCTAATTATGAGCTTGTTTAGATTTAGTAATAAAATCGGTTTCAGACCTTGCAAATCTGTCGCAGTGGGCTGCCTGGGAATTCAGACACACAAGTCGCGAATACACTGAAAACCTGTCACATAGACTCTGTTAGTGAGCGGCATCCTGATTTGCCCCTGTGCCACTAAGCCGCCTAATAAATGTCCTCCATTGTGTAGCTTTTAGATTAAAGTTCCACTTTGAGTGTTCAAGCAGAAAATGGTTATCAGTGGGAATTAGCCAGTTTGACTTGTTTGACAAATGACAAATAACATAGTCGAGGATGCTAATCAAACAAACAAACAATATCAATCATTCACAAGGTAATACCATCTTATTTTGTGTTTTAGTTGATTCAGAATGACTTGGATGAAGACGAGGATCAAAGCCCAAGACACGGATCTCTACGCTTCAAACACAAGCAGCCAATTGAATTGAAAGGACAAGATGGAATCCACATTGTTCATGGTAGCACAGGGACTCTCTTGAATTCTGACATCAACAGTTTACCAGAGGAAGATCAGAGAGTCCTAGGGCGTTCTCTGGAAACTCTTAGCACAGACAATTGTGTTTTTAATGACAGAAATGCCCGCACAGAATCTGCCAAGTCCACTCCGATGCACAAGTTGAGGGATACCATTGAGGAGAGCCCTCTGGAGATAACAGAATTATGACTAGAGGTGGCCTCATTGGTCTAGCAGTTAAGAAGAGCGTACTGAGCCACCGCTTCAGCATTGTGGCAAAAGAAAAAGGAAAGGGGGGCGGCTGATGTGAGCGCAGTTTAGGCTGCCAAGAGTCTGTATGCAAAATGACCAGCGCCCCACCATCCAGGGCAGATGAGAAGGCTATATGAAGAGAAAACTTTCCTTCCAAAAAAATCCAGAGATTATCTTCCACTGTGACTGGAGGGAGTGTACTCACACCATATCGCAGTGTTTCTGGTGGCTGTCAGACGTGAACGGACACCAATTGTGTCAACAGAGTTGGAAATAATGCTAAGAATGGCTTGGTACAAAGAATTCTTTTCTGCTGGCAGTGTTGTAAAACTTCCCTAGTGTTTAAAAAACATACCTAAAAGACCCCAACACTGGACAGAAACACTGCCACTAGGCCTGTGAGGTCATAACACACTCAGAACTTTAGGTGAATGTCTTTCAGTTGTGCTGACTTACCAAAACGACACAAGTTTTCGATCACCACTTCCAGGACTTCTGAAAGAGTTATAGTGTGTCATTTTAATTTATTTTTAAATGTATGTGGATTTTGTGTTTTATTTTTTCTCTTTTTTTTAAATGTTTGTTATGAAGAAAACAAAATGATGAATGAACAAAGTCTCGGTTATTTCAGCTAAAGGTGCTAATAAGCTTCAAGGTGAATGTGGCTATGTGGGTCCACAAAGTTTAAAGCTGAACTCCAACTTTCTTTTCAGTAGAACTGAATGGAATGATCAATCACAGCATAAATCATACCTCTGTACCATGTTGCTCTGTTGTCTGCAGATCCCCTGATATTCTGGGTTTAGTTGTGGCTATGTATCATGTGACACTCTGTATATTTTTCTAAAAGACACTGTCCACAGCTACTTCCTGCAGCAGCTAGAGGCTGTAACACTCTCTTTCAGACTCTGCAAATGATGTAACTTCCCTTGCAGCTCTGATGGTGGGTGGTATTGAAAAGAAGATGGAATCCACGTTGTTCATGGTAGCACAGGGACTCTCTTGATTTCTGACATTAACAGTTTACCAAAAGAAGATCAGAGAGTCCTAGGGCATTCTCTGGAAACTCTTAGCACAGACAATGGTTTTTTTAATGACAGAAATGCCTGCACAGAATCTGCCAAGTCCACTCCGATGCACAAGTTGAGGGATACCATCGAGGAGAGCCCTCTGGAGATAACAGGATTATGACTAGAGGTGGCCTCATTGGTCTAGCACAGGGGTCTCAAACTCAAATTACCTGAGGGCCACATGACAAGTTTTCATATCCCATGGGGGCCGCATGCAAACTTTTTCCTTACATGTCCCCCTCGGATCTACAGCGACTGCACTTCCAAATGCACTTGCAGTGTAAAGTGGATTTGCCTTTAGTAAATAACCCCCAATGTGTGTATATTTGTGTGCTGAGCTAACAGTTCCCCTTCTGAGAAATATTAACCCCCAGCACTGATGTCAGCAAAACGCATTATTGAACCCAGCACTGATGTCAGCAAAACACATTATTAAACCCAGCACTGATGTCAGCAAAACACATTATTAAACCCAGCACTGATGGCAGCCAACAAGGGGTATCACGGGGCCCCAGCACACAGGGAGGCCCGGACCACAGTGGGTTCGGAGCGGCGAGCGTGGGGAGCAATTACAGAGGAGGGGTTGCAAATACAGTGGAGGGGGCAATTACAGAGGAGAGGGGTGGCAAATACAGTGGAGGGAGGGACAATTACAGAGGAGGGAGGGACAATTACAGAGGAGCGGGGTGGCAAATACACAGCAGAGGGGTGGCAAATACACAGGAGGGGGTGGCAAATACACAGGAGGGGGTAAAAACACAGAAGGGTCAAAACATAAGGGAGAGAGAGGCGACAGGCAGCTGCTGGTGCAAAGTTTTTAATAAATTAAATGCTTAAAAACAAACAGTCCACTCACTCTCCATGTCAGAGCTGTATATGTCAGTTTGTGACGTCGGCTGTCCCATCCTCCCCTCCAATCCATGCTGCTCTTAACACTGAATCTGTGGAGGAAACAGAGAGCCGCGGGAAACTCATGTGAATTGTCAGCCTCTGATGATGGAGGCGTGGTTAAGCCTCCAGAGCGCTCCGATTGGTCACAGCATTCCAGGCTGACAGCTCACTGCAGTCTCCCCGCAGCTCTGTATTATTGGCTTCCTCCACAGATTCAGTTATAAGAGCAGCGTGGATCGGAGGGGAGGATGGGACAGCCAACGTCACAGACTGACATATACAGCTCTGACATGGAGAGTGAGTGGACTGTTTGTTTTTAAGCATTTATTTTATTAAAAACGTCTGCACCAGCAGCTGCCTGTCACCTCTCTCTCTCTCTCTCTCTCTCTGTTTTGATTGCTCTGTAATTGCTTCCCCCGCCCATCGCTCCGATCCCTCTGCTGTCCGGGTCCCCGTGTGCTGGGGATCGCCGCAGCGTGCTATTTATAACCAGTTCGGTACTTTGAGACCACTGGTCTAGCAGTTAAGAAGAGCATACTGAGCCACTGCTTCAGCACTGTGGCAAAAAATTGGCATTCAATCCCACCCAATAAGAACGTGTGGTACTGGCGCTGGTTAGTGTGTTCCAAAAATAAAAATAAAACTGGGAGTAAATAAAGTAAAATATTTTAGTGAGCTGCAGTTCCGTGCAATATAACCACCCGTAGGTGGCTATTCAGAATAAAGAAAGGGTTGAAGTGGAAACCGCGCTAATTAGTATTCAAAACACATGTGGGTTTCCCCCGCTAGTGTATGCTGTGCTGTGGTGTCCCCACAGACCTTCAATCTCAAATGTGCAGGTGCTAACCTATAGTGTATTAATACCTTGTTCAAATAAGGAAACAAAATACAAAAATGTGTCAGGTGCCTAGTGTTGGTTTTATGCCTTGTTGAGGCTATTTAAAGTGCTTAGTGCATGCGGATATCATAGGTTGCTATCCTGTAGTGTTTGGGCTTAATATGTGCTGGTTACAGGGTTTGGTGCTCTTTTTTAAAAAACAGATATGTTCCATCAGTAGCCCATCTTCACTCCCCCAAAAATAATAATACAACGGGGCATCTATAGCAAATATCTATTACATGTGGTCTAGGTTTTCTAATAGCGTAATCAATACCATAGTACCATCAGTTTAACCATATAGAAAACAATTATTCAATTTTCCAATATCATGCAGTATAATATAAACAAACACAAAAAACAGAGCTAGAAACTGTATAAAGAGTCCGTGCCAACACCGCTTGTGCTTAATAAAAGTATATAACTTGTGCAGATTTCTTGCTTAGTGACCGTCACCACCTATGGAATGGATCACTTACCAGAGCTTGGTAAGTGTAAGGCCTGCGGTTACTTTAGGATAACCAATCCCATCAGTGGCCTCCCTCTTTCTCTCACCTCCTGGTCAGGTATTGTATGGGTGTTTTGCAAACGGACTCCACAGCAGGTGTCCCCAAAAATGAAATAATAGACAGGGGGCTTCCAATAGTGAAGTATGTTGATCAAAGGGTGTTTATTAAAAGAAATAGTTTAAAAAGACTCACATGGTCCAGGTGCCGCAGCTGGCACCAAGCATATCCAGCCTTGTGTTTTAAAATTGCGTCCTGACTTCCCTTCCTGGTCTGAGGTCCCTCTCCCGGAAGTGATGCAAGCGCGTACGATTACCCAGCAGCCTCTACGCGTTTCGCAAAGGTTATTGCGTCATCAGGAAGCTGCTGGGTGTGTGGGTAATGTGGTTTATATAGCCCCAATCCTAAAATTCGCTGCCCCTTAATAGGGTGTCTTCCCTGTCCGTCCATATACACAGTGCTACCGCCGTACCGGAAGTGTCTGTGCCGCCATTTTGGGTCCGGTGACCGGAAGTGTGTGTGGCGCCATCTTTGTTATGGGATCCCCTGCCCTTTTTCCCTTTCTTATCATGCGCCCATATTGCATGAGATGCCCTTGTTATGTGTGGTTAGGTTAGATCGTTTGACTGTATTTCCAGAGTTTATGCTATGAGTTTACTTTGTATTCTGGCAGTTTTAGCTAATCCCTCTCTGTGACCGTTCCCCTCCACAAAGCTGGATTGCTTTCACAATTTGGTATATTGTCATCAATTTGAATACAGCTTCTGTTTTCTGTCAGTTTATGCAGGTACTATTTTCAATACATTGAGACCTTTGGTTCAACTACCATGTCCCCCTGTTCCCATTTTAGCATCGTCCCCAAACAGTGTGTTAACAAAGTACTATAATTATCATGTGATTAAATGATGTAAAACCATCCTATCAGTGATGCAAATATGTGTAAAGATATATGAGCATATAAATGAAAATGCAAATACAAATAAATACCACTAGGACTGAAAGTAAATAAAAGTGAAAATAAAAATAAATAAAAATAAAAATAAAAATAAATAAAAATAAAAATAAAAATAAATAAAAATAAAAATAAAAATAAAAAATTTAAAAAAATATATATGAAAAAAATTTTTATATATGAAAAAAATATGAAAAAATATTGAAAAAAATGAAAATATTAATAAAAATAAATATAAAAATAAAAATAAAAATAAAATAAAAAATAAATAAAAAATTTAAATGAAAATAAAAATAAAAATAAAAATAAAATAAAAAATAAATAAAAAATTTAAATGAAAATAAAAATAAAAATAAAAATAAAAATAAAAAATAAAAATAAAAATATAAATAAAATTAAAATAAAAAAAAATAAAAAATAAAACTAAAAGTGTAAAAATGTGAAAAGAAATGTGATAAAACACGTGAAAGATGTATAAAAATGTAAAAAATGTATAAGTAAGCAAAAAATTTGTATTTGGATGCAAATGGGAGCCTGGGGTCATGCTAGAAATCTTCTATATAACAATTTACGTCAAGCTCTACGTTCAACCCCTTTTTTCCCATCGTGTCTAACTTGTATATCCAATAGGTTTCATTCTTGGATATCTCCCTTTTCAGATGTATGTTCCTCCAGTTTTGCTCCACTCTATTGATACCACAAAATTTAAGATGTGTTGGGTCCCTATTGTGAACCTCCCTGAAATGTCTCGATAGGCTATGGTGTTTATGGCCCTTTTTTATATTTCTTATATGCTCTCCTATTCTTGTGGTAAGCGCCCTCGTGGTCCTACCCACATATTGCAATCCACACTTACACTCTATCAGATATGTGACATGAGTGCTCTGACAAGTGATCAATTTGTCTATTTTAAATTTTTGTTTGTTTGAGCGAGATTGAAATTCTGTCGTTTTCCTTGACTTGTCATTTGATGTTTTACATGATACACATTTTCCACATCTGAAGAATCCCTTTTGATTAAAGAATGTGCTCATTTTCTTGGGTGGGTCGGGTACATTTTTAACCAGCTGGTCTCTAATCCTTCTGGCTCTTCTGTAGATAAAGTTGGGTTTTTTTGGCAGTATGCTCCCTAGTTGTGGGTCGTTGCTAATAATTGGCCAGTGTTTGCTGACAATTCCTTCTAGGATTTTATACTGGCTATTGTAGCCTGTCAGGAAAGGTATGGTGTCAACCTGTGCCATCCTTTTGTTCGTTCTCTTCTTTGAAATAACAGAATCACGGTTTTTCTGTGCTATCTTATTTCTAGTTAGTTCTAGTGGTCCCTTCAGGTACCCTTTTTCTGTGAATCTGTCTATTAAGATGTCTGTTTGGTCATAATAGTCTTCCAGTTGGTCACAGTTCCTTCTTATTCTGGTGAACTGTCCCATGGGTATGGCTTTCTTCCACTTGGGGTGGTGGCAACTATTGTACGGAATGTATCCGTTTCTGTCCGTTTCTTTGAAGAAAGTTTTAGTTTCTAGATGGTGCTCATTTTTATAAATCTCCAGATCTAAAAAAATTACTTTTTGTGTGTGCATTTCTACTGTAAATTTGATATCATATTTGTTGTTACCAATGTGTTGGACAAAAGTTGCCAATTCTTCTCTTGTGCCCTCCCAAACGATCAGTATGTCATCAATGAACCGTTTGTAGGACACTATTTGTGGCCAACATTTTCCGAACACCTCCTCATGCTCCCATTTGTTGAGGAAAATGTTGGCCACACTGGGCGCATACTTGTTGCCCATGCCTACCCCTTTTATTTGTTTGTAGTATTTATGTTCATGCCAATAGAAGTTATGCCCCATGGCCAGTCTCAAACCCTCCAGTACGCCTTTGTTTCAGTTTTAGTTCCGAGAAGTTCTTCATGGCCCATGCTACTGCCCCTAACGCATCTGCCTGTTTGATGTTGGTGTATAATGATTCAACATCTATTGTCACCAATAGTGTCCCCTCATTCACTGTGAGTTCTTTCAGCAACCTAATGATATCCGTGCTGTCCTTGATAAATGCTTGGCCCTTCCCCGCTAGTGGTTGTAGGTATATATCAAGATACTCCCCCAGTCTGGAAAAAATGGAACCAATTCCACTTATTATCGGTCTACCTGGGGGTTTTGTCTTGTTCTTATGTACTTTGGGTACCTGATAAATTACCGGCACCCGTGGTGCTTCTGGTAACAGGTATCTACTTTCTTTTTTGTTTAGTATTTTGTCTACGACCCCCCTCTCTATCAATTGTTTTAATTTCTGTTTATACTCCTTGTTGGGATTCTTCTTTAGTTGTTGATAAGTGGTTATGTCATTTACCAGTCTATTCAATTCCGCTCTGTAGTCCTGTTTAGTCAAAATGACTAGTCCCCCTCCCTTGTCTGCCGGTCTTATCACTATGTTGTTCCGTTTTTCGATCTTTCTTATTCCTTGCCATATTCTGTCCCTTTTATTATTCATCTTTGGTTTGATGTTCCTTATTTCCCTTTCTACCATTCTTTTAAAGACTTCTATGTGTTGGTTGGTTGTGGACCTGGGATTAAAAGTGGATTTATTTCCCAGATTGGTGTGTAAAAATGTGGTAGGTTCCTGTTGTGTGGTGGATTTTTCTTTACCTATAAAGAATTTTTTAAGGTTTAATTTTCTGATAAATTTGTGTAAGTCTATAAATGCTTCAAATGGGTTGAATGCTTTACTCGGCGCATACTTTATTCCTTTGTCTAAAACCAACAGTTCTTCTTGTGTGAATTCTATATCCGTAAGATTAAATAATCCTTTTCCTAGCTGTCTCTTTTTCTTTTTAGTTCCCCCTCTGCACCCTCTCCTCCTTGGGGCTGTCGGTTTTGGGGCTGTGGTGTATTCTCCTGCGGGAATCGGTTCCAGCCCCCCCTGCTCGTTTGAAACACAGGCATAGGGGGTTTGTAAGGTTCCCTCCAGTCCCTCCATTCCCCCTGTCCCTGTTGGTATCCGTAGTTTTGATTGTAGTACCCCCTCCCTCTACCTCTGAAACCACCCCTCCATGGTCTTGGGTAGTACCCCATGGGAGGTTGGTAGGGTGGATGTTGTCCTTGGGGTCCTTGTTCCGTTCTGTTTTGTGTGTTCTTGTTTTGTGTGGTGGTGTTTGTAGCAGTTTTTTCCTTACTACTAGTGTTGGGCGTTTGTTTGGGGGTCCCCCTAGTTATTGGGTTAGGTTGTTCCGGACTCCACTCATCTACTTCTTCATTGAGGGATGTGTTATTGGAATTGGTGGCTATGGGGGGTTGGGGGTTGAACGTAGAGCTTGACGTAAATTGTTATATAGAAGATTTCTAGCATGACCCCAGGCTCCCATTTGCATCCAAATACAAATTTTTTGCTTACTTATACATTTTTTACATTTTTATACATCTTTCACGTGTTTTATCACATTTCTTTTCACATTTTTACACTTTTAGTTTTATTTTTATTTTATTTTTATTTTAATTTTATTTATATTTTTATTTTTATTTTTTATTTTTATTTTTATTTTTATTTTCATTTAAATTTTTAAAAAAATTTTTATTTTTTTTTTATTTTTTTATTTTTATTTTTATTTTTTATTTTTATTTTTATATTTATTTTTATTAATATTTTCATTTTTTTCATATTTTTTTCATATATAAAAATTTTTTTCATATATATTTTTTCATATATATTTTTTTATATTTTTTTATATTTTTTATTTTTATTTTTATTTTTATTTTTATTTTTATTTATTTTTATTTTTATTTATTTTTATTTTTATTTTTATTTTCACTTTTATTTACTTTCAGTCCTAGTGGTATTTATTTGTATTTGCATTTTCATTTATATGCTCATATATCTTTACACATATTTGCATCACTGATAGGATGGTTTTACATCATTTAATCACATGATAATTATAGTACTTTGTTAACACACTGTTTGGGGACGATGCTAAAATGGGAACAGGGGGACATGGTAGTTGAACCAAAGGTCTCAATGTATTGAAAATAGTACCTGCATAAACTGACAGAAAACAGAAGCTGTATTCAAATTGATGACAATATACCAAATTGTGAAAGCAATCCAGCTTTGTGGAGGGGAACGGTCACAGAGAGGGATTAGCTAAAACTGCCAGAATACAAAGTAAACTCATAGCATAAACTCTGGAAATACAGTCAAACGATCTAACCTAACCACACATAACAAGGGCATCTCATGCAATATGGGCGCATGATAAGAAAGGGAAAAAGGGCAGGGGATCCCATAACAAAGATGGCGCCACACACACTTCCGGTCACCGGACCCAAAATGGCGGCACAGACACTTCCGGTACGGCGGTAGCACTGTGTATATGGACGGACAGGGAAGACACCCTATTAAGGGGCAGCGAATTTTAGGATTGGGGCTATATAAACCACATTACCCACACACCCAGCAGCTTCCTGATGACGCAATAACCTTTGCGAAACGCGTAGAGGCTGCTGGGTAATCGTACGCGCTTGCATCACTTCCGGGAGAGGGACCTCAGACCAGGAAGGGAAGTCAGGACGCAATTTTAAAAACACAAGGCTGGATATGCTTGGTGCCAGCTGCGGCACCTGGACCATGTGAGTCTTTTTAAACTATTTCTTTTAATAAACACCCTTTGATCAACATACTTCACTATTGGAAGCCCCCTGTCTATTATTTCATTTTTGGGGACACCTGCTGTGGAGTCCGTTTGCAAAACACCCATACAATACCTGACCAGGAGGTGAGAGAAAGAGGGAGGCCACTGATGGGATTGGTTATCCTAAAGTAACCGCAGGCCTTACACTTACCAAGCTCTGGTAAGTGATCCATTCCATAGGTGGTGACGGTCACTAAGCAAGAAATCTGCACAAGTTATATACTTTTATTAAGCACAAGCGGTGTTGGCACGGACTCTTTATACAGTTTCTAGCTCTGTTTTTTGTGTTTGTTTATATTATACTGCATGATATTGGAAAATTGAATAATTGTTTTCTATATGGTTAAACTGATGGTACTATGGTATTGATTACGCTATTAGAAAACCTAGACCACATGTAATAGATATTTGCTATAGATGCCCCGTTGTATTATTATTTTTGGGGGAGTGAAGATGGGCTACTGATGGAACATATCTGTTTTTTAAAAAAGAGCACCAAACCCTGTAACCAGCACATATTAAGCCCAAACACTACAGGATAGCAACCTATGATATCCGCATGCACTAAGCACTTTAAATAGCCTCAACAAGGCATAAAACCAACACTAGGCACCTGACACATTTTTGTATTTTGTTTCCTTATTTGAACAAGGTATTAATACACTATAGGTTAGCACCTGCACATTTGAGATTGAAGGTCTGTGGGGACACCACAGCACAGCATACACTAGCGGGGGAAACCCACATGTGTTTTGAATACTAATTAGCGCGGTTTCCACTTCAACCCTTTCTTTATTCAATCCCACCCAGTCCAAACCTCCCAAGTCCCACCTCACAGATCACAGCATTCTTCAAGAAGGATATCCCTTCATACATAGCCTGTTCTGAAAGCTAGCTGTGCTGCTGCTGGGCAGGATTGAATGGCTCACTATTAAAAATGTAATCTTGCCCAGTTAAATATGCTGACCAGTGTGAACATGGAAAGTCTCACCCCTCAGATCCTGCTGTCCTCTCAAAGGCCTGCTTTCTGTGAAGTGATTAATTTATATATGACGGAAATACCTTCATAATAACCCCCCCCCCCCCCCAGCCCTTCCTCTAATGCCACGTACACACGGTCGGAATTTCCGATGGAAACAGTCCGATGGGAGCTTTTCATCGGATTTTCCCACCGTGTGTATGCCCATCTGTCTTTTTCTGTCGAAATTTCCGGCGGACTTTGGATTGAGAACCTGTTCTTAATTTTTCCGACGGAAAACCTATCGGATTTTACAATCGTGTGTATGCAATTCCGACACGCAAAATTCCGACGCATGCTCAGAAGCATTAAACTTCCCTTTTATAGTGCAGTCGAACGTTTTTTAAGGCGTGGTGTTATTGACCGTCGGAATTTGGTGTGACCGTGTGTAGGCAAAACAGTTTGAGCGAAATTACGTCGGAATTCCGGCGGGAAAACCATCAGAGCTTTTTCCGACGAGAATTCCGACCGTGTGTACGCGGCATTAGTCTTGCAGTAAGTCATTATTCTTCAGCGTGCTGCAAGACAGAAGTTGCTGAGGAGGAAGTATGACACATTTACACCTTTCACCACTTACATGAAGGCCCAGGGACACCCAGAGTAACCCTAGGACCCACCTACATCAACTCCCATAGCATGCCCTGAAGCTACAGAGGCTCATAGGATCTTAGGACATGTAGTATCAGGACTGGAAAAGGAAGGAAACAGGAACTCAAAGAACTTTGAAATTCAGCCAGGTGGAGGTGTGGCATCTGTGAAGTTTGGGGTTGTTTATCTCAAGTGTAGCACCTGCTAGCAAGTACAGTCCACACCAAACATTTCCATTTCAGGGCCTGTTGGGCCACCTTTATTTATGAAAGTTCAAACAAAGCTCCATTAAACATAGTCAAATAGTTTTCCCTCGCAGGGAGTTTTGTACCATCAATACCATAAAGTGGCAAGCCTCCTGGCTTATACATACAGCAGTGCTGCCCAGGCCTTCCACTTCAGGCTCTTGTCTGTCTCCCACAGACCATTTCCTTGCCAACACTGTCCATATAGATAGCGGCCCACTCGCTGCTCTGACCCTCAGGCTTGGGTCTCTGGTTTTCACAGTGCACACATGCACTCTCTGGCTTCTTCCTTGCAAGCCTGGACGCCTCAGGAGGGTGGAGTCCAGAAGCATGATCAGGTGTCTATCAATAGCCCAGCACACACTTGACCAGACTGTGAGCTGTCAATCAGGACCCAGGACTGGGGATTTCACCCCACCCAGATTGCTAGGAAAAAATCCCCAGGCTCCAGGTCCCAAAGTGGACTTTTCTAAGCAATGAGGAAACTGAAAAGCCAGTTTCCTCCCAAATAAGCAAACCCCCTGGAGCCACTCAACCTGCCTAGTTGAGAATACTGCGTCATCACCCTGGTGGGGTACCACACTGCCACACATCAAAGACACAGTTGCACATAAACTGACAGTGGGGTTTTGATTCATTTAGATGCACAATGCATCGGTTGTTTTGGGGAGGAAAAGTTGGAGTTCTTCTTTAATCTGACCTTACCTCACATAAGTAAGATATGAATGGCCCTAAAGCTCAACTTCAGCCAAAATGCGTATTTTCTTATGTTTGCTTTTGAGTGAGGATGAGTTAGAAGGCCTATCAGCTTTTTATTGTCACCCATGACCCCATTAAGGAAATTTTACCCCACTTCTTTTGGCGAAAAAAAGTGGAAGTAATGGGATCACCCTAGCAGGGCGTAAGCGAAAAAAAAAAAAACTGACAAAGGCTTTTATTGCACATTAAACAATATTTTATCGCTGTCTCATTTTACTTACTTCCTCTATCAGCGACCCCAAGATGTAAGGGGACAACTGCTGAAAGGCTTCCAAAAACAACTATAAAACCTGACACAGAATATATCCCTTCCCTACTCTGACAAATAAAATACTGCAATTGTGCTTTAGCCCCGGTTCACATTGCTGCAACTTCTCATGCAACTTGCTGCAACGTGTGACACAAAGTCGCATGACAATTCAAAACACATTAATTTCAAAGTGCTGCAACTGAAGTCGCACTGACAAAAAAAATTGTTCCTGTGCTACTTTTCAGCCTCTTCCTTGCAACATAAGTGCAAAAGACTGCAATGTTAAAATCACAAAAGTCACAAGTAAGTTGTTTTTTTTTGTCTTATCTTTGAGACTTTGGCTGCGACTTCAGAGGGTTTTTTTTTTTTTTAACCCTATACTCCACTCCTATTTTCTGCTGTATACCAGTGGCACAGCCCATCCCTGCAGTTTAAAATCCCCTCACAAGCATTGTCACCTCCCAAAGCATATTGTCCACCTATCAAGCACATTGTACAGCTGTGCAGGAAAGATGGCCTCCAAGAGGCTGCTCTCGACCATGAACAACTCATCCAACTTGTACGTGAGCGTCCTGCAATTTTTGATACAAGGGGCACTACCTATAAGGATCAAGGCAAGTATGACTGAGCATGGTTAGCGGTAGCAAGACTTTAAAATGAGGAGAGCTTTTCGGCCAACATCAAAAAAGTCATGCTGAAAGTCACACGACTTTGGTTCGCAGCAGTGGGAACCAAGCCTTATTGCATTTATGCTGTACAGTATGTAGTATCGGCACTAGAAATATAGGTATATACTGTATGCAGCAGTGTGTCAAAGGGTGCCTTTAATCCAATGCGTAGTCTGTATCTTTACACATGCATTCATGTCTGTAATAACCAAGGGATCCTCAGGACACAGCAACCAGTGACATAGCAGGTCTGCATATCAGTGGAGCATCACCGTGACACTTGTCACTGTAAATATTTCTAAAATACTTATATTTCTGGTCCTGATATTTTCACATTCAGTTAATTTTGTACGACTTTTCATATTTTACATGCATCTTCCACATGAGGAACAGAGGTTGTGGTGATGTCAAAGTTAGATGAGAAATATGGGCATTAAGATCACAGATTTTAGATTTCATATGGGGGAATCCTAATGCTGTCCATACATGCAACCAATATCTAGCAATTTCAACCACTTGAACCACTCAGATGCATCAAATGGTTTCCTTGTCGATTATATCAACATTTCTAGAGGTGTGCCAGAACATATTTTTCCCATCCTAGCTACTAAAAAAAAAATCGGATACCATTAAGGGGAGCCCTCTGGAGATCAAAGAATTATGACTAGAGGTGGTCTCATTGGTCTGGCAGTTAAGAAGCGCGTACTGAGCCACCGCTTCAGGATGGTGGCACAAAATGGAGAGAAGGTGGCTTGTGTTAGCACAGGCTGCATGTAAAATGACCAGTGCAATACCATCCAGAGAGGAGCAGAAGGTTATATGAAGACTTTCAAAAAATCCAAAGATTTTATTGCAACTGAGGGAGTGTATTCATACTATATCATAGTGGGGTGACTGTTGGACAAGAGCAGATATGGATTTGTGGCAACCGGGTGGAAAATAATGCTAACAATGGCTAGGTACAAGGAGTTTGTTTGTGCCGGCACTGTGGTAAAACGTTCCTGGTGTTCAAAAAACATACTCTTTTATTCAAAAGATACTACCACCAGACAAAAACACTTCCACTAGGCCTGTGAAGTCATACCATGCCCAGAACTTTGCTGTATGTCATTTAATTGTGCTGACTTACCAAAATGATAGTTTCTGATCACCACCACCAAGACTTCTGTCAGAGTTAGAGGTTGGCATTTTAATAATTTCCTAAATGAGTTTATTGTGTGTTTTCTTTTATTCCTTTTTGTTTATATGTTTTATTTATGATGAGGAAAACAAAATATAAAATTAACAAAGTCTCAGTTATTTAAGCTAAAGGTGCTAATAAGTGTAGCAATGGCCCCGACCCCTAGAGGCCCATTGGTGACCTCCAGAAGCAGGGAGAGCTGACATCCTTCTATGTAGAGTGGGTTACGAGTAGGGATGAGCTTCGAGTTCGAGTCGAACTCATGTTCGCTGCTCGCTGAACAGGCAATTTGGGGTGTTCGCAGCAAATTCGAAAAGCCGCGAGCACCCTGTAAAAGTCTATGGGAGAAATCTCAAGTGACCTCATGGGGAAAGCCATAGGGAAGTCCTCATGACGTCCCCGTGCAAAATCTCAACCTCTGACGTCATGGGGAAAGCCATAGGGAAGTCCCCATGACGTCCCTGTGCGTCAGAGGGGGGCGGGGTCACCAGGGGGCCCCGCCCTCCGTTATAAAAGAGCTGTCAGACGCAGCGAAGCCTCGCACAGCGGGAGCCTAGCATTGCAAGGAGCGGCCCAAGAAGAGACGCCGACGCCGTGGAAGAAGATGCCGGACGAGAAGACCAGAGCAAGAAGAAGCGGATCGGAGAAAGAAGAAGATGGAAGGAGATGGAAGAAGAAGATGAAGAAAAACCGAAGGATGAAGAAAGGAAGAAGGAAGACCAGAAGAAAAAAGATGAAAGAAAATTTTAATAAAGGACTTGTCAAAGACCGTCTCCTGTCATTTTTAAAATTTTTGTCACTTTTTTGGTGAAATGGTAGGGGTACTTTTGTACCCCCTTACCATTTCACACAGGGGGGGCAGGATCTGGGGGTCCCCTTGTTAAAGGGGGCTTCCAGTTTCCGATAAGCCCCCCGCCTGCAGACCCCCACAACCAATGGCCAGGGTTGTGGGGACGAGGCCCTTGTCCCCATCAACATGGGGACATGGTGCTTTGAGGGGTCACAGACCCCCAAAGCACCCTCCCAATGTTGAGGGCATGTGGCCTGGTACGGTTCAGGAGGGGGGGCGATAAGCCCCCCACCCGCAGACCCCCACAACCAATGGCCAGGGTTGTGGGGACGAGGCCCTTGTCCCCATCAACATGGGGACATGGTGCTTTGAGGGGTCACAGACCCCCAAAGCACCCTCCCAATGTTGAGGGCATGTGGCCTGGTACGGTTCAGGAGGGGGGGGGCGCTCTCATCCACTTACACTTTTATTGTTTCACTTGAAGCATTATTAAAATCACTGCTCCTGAACGTTTCTAAAAAAAAATTTGCATTGATACATGTCCCCTGGGGCAGGACCCAGGTCCCCAAACACTTTTTATGACAATAACTTGCATATAAGCCTTTAAAATTAGCACTTTTGATTTTGAGCGTTCGAGTCCTATAGACTTTAATAGGGTTCTAAAGTTCACACGAGCTTTAGGTCTGTTCGCAGGTTCTGGTGCGAACCGAACAGGGGGGTGTTCGGCTCATCTCTAGTTACGAGGCATGGTGGGTGTAGTGCAAAGTAGATTCATGGGCGCCAGACACTTCTTGAATGCAAAGAGATTTATTTTCTCTTAAACAGAACTGTGGGAGAGAGAGTTAGGGCCAGGACACCCTTTAGTAGTTGCAAAGTTAATTAGCAGACTCTTTTCTATAGGCAGATAGACATGTAGGAAAAGGCACCCAGCTGGACACCAAATCTGCATGTGTAGACACGCTGTCTCCTATCAAAATCAATTTACTGCAGCAGATCACGCAGCGATTGCAATTGGCTGCCAGAGGTCACAGCCTATCATTACTGCTCACCGACTTGTTGCTAGAGGTTACAACACATAATTTCTGCTTGCTGATTGGTTGCTAGAGGTTACTGCACATTATTACTGCTCACTGATTGGTTGCTAGAGGTTACAGCACATCATTACCTATCACTGAGCAGTGGAGCAATCCCAAATAATTAACGGGGCACAATAATACACATACTACAGGAGACGGTCAGAGACTGCGGACATACTACAGAAGATGGTCAGAGACCGCAGACACACTACAGGACATGTCAGAGACCGCAGACACACTACAGGACATGTCAGAGACCGCAGACACACTACAGGGGATGGTCAGAGTTTGCAGACACACTACAAGAGATGGCCAGAGACCACAGACATACTACAGGAGATGGTGAGAGACTTTGGCTATACTGCAGTAGACTGTCAGAGACTGTAGACAAACTGCAGGAGATAATCAGAGACTGCAAACGTACTACAGGAGACAGTGAGAGACTGGGGACATACTGCAGGACACGGTGAGAGACTGGGGATATACTGCAGGAGATGGTGAGAGACTGCAGACATACTACAGGAGACTGAGAGAGACTGCAGGGGACGATTAGAGACTGCAGACATACTACAGGGGGCGGTCAAAGACTGCAGACGCATATACGTTTTTACCGCGCTTTTGCTACAGAGCAGTGTGAAAGTACCCTTCCAGTTGGACAGCTAGGCAGTCTATGGGGAAAAGGACATACCTGGCCAGCTGAGCTCACCATTTCAGAGGTCCAGAGGTGAGGATCCCACTCAGATCTCAGCTCCTACTACAGCTGCTCCCTCCCGAGCATACAGGCTGTATAGGGTGGGGTTAGAGTGTCTCTGGAGCTCTTGTCTCGCCCCCTCTCTGCTGGCTGGGGTATACAGAGCTGCCTCCCGTGTCCCTGGCATGACACCTAAAATTTCCTGGCACAGTCAAGTTTTTACTGGCATTTCCAAAAGTTACAAAATTACAGTTTTAAGTGCAAATTTTAGTATTTAGGCTACAAACAAGTACAATATGCAATTAGAAATGTGATTTAAGGTAGATATTAGGGCAAAAAACATATTTCTTATTTTATTTTCAATATAGTAAGTAAGTAGCTCTGGGACAGGACTCGGGACAAGAAATTAGAATAGGAAGGCGCACACACACATGAATCGACTCTTGGTCCCTTCAGTCCACTCCAGTCTAAACAGCACTGACAGTCCCGCTCCCGACCTGTCCTGCTCCTGTCCTGCAGACCCACACACAAGGTTCTGGCCGCTCTGCTTGGCTCCCTTGCACCATGACATCACAGGACATACTCGGGCACTGCCTTCACCAGAGCTGCCCAAACACACTGTAGCAGGGACTCGGATGGTCACGGCCGGCTCTGGACCGAGCCGAACATCACAGCCATATTTATTACTGGCAGGAGAAAATTGCCTGTTTTTTACTGGCTGCCAATAAAAATACTGACGGTTGGTAACACTGGTCCCTGGTGCATTCTGCAATGCCATCACCAGGCCCCAATTTGTGGGCAGAGAGGGTCATGGGGTAGCTGCTTTGGGCCCCACAGCAAAGACTGGGCCCAGGGCAGCTGCTTTGATTTCCCCGCATTAAAGACGGCTCTGCTTTTGGTGAAGAAAAAGAAGAAAAAACTGACAAATGCTTTAATTATATTCCCTACTCTATCATTCTATTTAAAAAAAAAGTTTGTCTCTGTCCAATTTTGCTTTTTTCCCCCTTTATGACCACATGAGTAGAAAGGGAACATCTGCCCAAAGGCTACCAAAACAGCAATAAAAATATGACCTGGAATATATCCCTACCCTACTCTGACAAATAAAATATTGGCTGCAGTTGTGGATTAACTAGTATGTACTGTATGTAATGTCAGGACTAGAAATATAAGTATACTATGTAGCAGGGTGTCAAAAGGTGCTTTTATTAAGATGTGTGGAATCTGTATCTTCACCTGCCCCTCTGGTTTGGACACCCACCAGTGGCCATCTGCAGACCTCCACTCATGCCCATGATGAACAAAGGCTCCTGAGGACACAGCCAGTGACAGAGCAGACCTGCACACCAGTGAAGCATCATAGCGACACATCTCTAAATATAAAAAATATGTAAAAGATGTATATTTCTACTCACATTTCTACTCACATTCAGTTGAATTGTGTATGACTTTTCATATTGTATTTGTCTTCCACAAGAGGTACAGAGGTCCATTGATGGTTGTCAATTAGACAAGAAATGTGGGCATTAAGATCACAGATCTTAGCTTTTATGTGGGGGAACCCTAGTGCTGAACATATACACAAACAATGTTTCATGTCACCAATGGATAAAAAGTTGATTAGATGGGTTTCTCATAAATGATATCTAAATAGGTGTGCTAATACAGAGATTTCTGTCAGTTGTGCCAGAACATTTTTTTCTCTGTCCTAACTGATAAAAACACTGTGGACCTCATAAAATAAAATAAAAATAAACCTGTTCATGCTCACCTACAATTATTGTGCTATAAACCAAACTAGCTGCAGCACACCAAAGTAGCCAACGTTCTATAAACTATGTAAAATATCACACGCATCTTTAAGGGTCCATACATTAAGGTGAGCGGCCATCTTGTGAGTCTTCAGTTGGTTTTCATGCACACGTCTTAGATTTTTTGCTAAATTGGACATTGTTGTGACTATTAGAACATATTTATTTAAACACATCTGTCAGTCATTATAGTTTTTTATTCATTGTTGCATAAAAAAGTTTTTTTTTACACATTTTTATGTCCACTTTATTTTCTAGTTGTTTCAATGTATAATGTACATAAATATTATTGCATGAGTGCAGCACTTTGATTTTTACATCATGCCATAACTGTGGACAGGGTCGTCTTTAATATTGATAGGACCCTGGGCAAACATTTTCTTGGGCCCCTCCCTTCCATGCAATTTCGCTCTCCACATGTTTGAGACATATAATAAATAGCAGCTAGACTCAAAATTAAGTTACTAAATAAGATCGGGCAGAGATTTTGATTGGTTGCCAGAGGTTACAATGTACCATTATCGCTCACTGATTGGCTGCTAGAGGTTACAGCACACATTATGGCTCACTGATTATTTGCTAGAGGTTACAGCACATGTTTTCTGCTTGTTGATTGGTTGCTAGAGATTACTGTTCAATAATACTGCTCACTGATTGGTTGCTAGAGATTACTGGACATCCTTACCACTCACTAATTAGTTGCTAGAGGTTACTGCACATTATTACTGCTCACTGATTGGTTTCTAGAGGTTACTGCATATCCTTACCGCTCAATGATTGGCTGCAAGTGGGTAGCGCACATCATTACTGCTCACTGATGGTTGCTAAAGGTTATAGAACATCATCTCCTCACTGCCTGCGCACCATGGACTGGGGAGTTGAGGGGACCCATCAATAGACAGAAAACTCCTGGGATCAGCGGCAATGCTGGGGTGTTGATGGGATCAGTGGCAGTGGTGAGGGGGATTAGTTAGGAGGCAGTACACTGTGGCAAATTCTGAATCACGTAGGGCAAAGCTGGAAATCTTTGGCAAATATATAGTGGGGGATTTACACTGACCACCAATGTAAGGGGGACCTTCACACTGGCCACTAGTGTGAATGAAAGGATTGTACAGAAGATTTACACTGACCACCAATGTAAATGAGACATTTAGCCTGCGTTCACATTTGTGTGTGTCGGGAACACATACAAAATCGCTTTCCGGACACCACAGAAACGAGCTGCCCTTTAGCAGATACACAGCAGTGACATTAATTGTTAATGACACCCTCATGCATCTGCTGAGATGTGCGTATTCACATGCACCAAAATTCACGTTGCCTGAAAAAAGGTGCCACCTCAAATTTTCCTATCTTTGCAGAACAGGCTAATGTTAGGCTTAATGACCGCAGTTTTAGGCAGAACCTTCAAGCATGCCCCTTTACCTCCCCAGTGGGCAGCATTCAGCAGAGGTGATGGTGGATATGACCTCAGGGGGGCATGATATACATATTAATGCTGCCTCTATTTACATATTAATGTAGGTTATTTACATGTAAATACAGGGTCTGCAGGTGAGTCATCTGTATACAGCAATAGGGCAGAGCTGGGCAGCATTAGTAACAGAACTTCACACTGAGATATCGGGACACAGCATATGACTAAACTTTCAAGGGGCAAGGGAATTTAAACTGGGATAGCTGGCAAGTATGAGGCAGCTGCATTGGGCCCCACAACAACGATGGGGCCCAGGGCAGCTGCCCTTTTTTCCCTGCCTTAAAGACTGTCCTGACTGTGGATTCAAACAAAGGGATTGTAAAAATTAATAGCAAATAAGTAATGGAATTTCAAAAAGAACCAGATGATTTTTGTACTGCCTGGATATAGAAAAATGATACAGTACCACTGGGGATATTTTAAACTGACTGACTTATTTCCTTGTCTATGGCAAAATGTGTAACAATTTCACAGCAGGCCTGAGAGATCACATAACCGTTGATCAGTCAACTCTTGGTCTGCTTGCTATGGAAAGCAGTGGTTCAGTGACTGCTCCTCTATGTTTAATGGAGCGCCAGGTTGGCACAGACACAACAGGCTTTGGTTCTCAGCCATGCCCTTAAGCTGGGCACACATTATACAATTTTCTTGTTCCATTTCCTTTAGCTTTACCTTCAACTATGTAGTACATGGGCCTGTCTGACTGCATACAAATTAAAAGTGTTTAGGTTTGGCCTCATATTATATGGTTTTGGCAAATCTAAAGGAAAACTGTACAATATATTTATATAATGTATGGCCAGCTTAAAAGGCAGAGCTAGGTGTCATTGATTACTAAAACTGGAGAGTGCAAAATCTGGTGCAGCTCTGCAAAGAAACCAAATCTTAACCGCTTACTGACTGTATAACTTACATATACGGCGGCAAGGCAGCTCAGCTGTGCCAGACCACATACCTAGTAAGTGACTAGTAGATTTACCTTCACCTAGTAACTGATCTGATTATTACGGGTAGAGGGGGTGCCCGCGCGTGCTGCCGGGGGCGCTGAGATTAGACACACCACATGTCGATCACCGGGTGCCGGTCAATGGATTACTGCCAGCATGCACCAATCGTCATGAATTCACACAGAACAGAGCCCTGCCTGTGTAAACCAGGCAGAGCCCTGTCCTGTCAGCGGGGAAGTAATAGATTGTCTTTCCCTGCAAAGCATGAAATAAAGTAAGTGTGAAAAGTGTCAGTTAGTGTCTGAATATCCATCGCAATATCGCAGTCCTGCTATAAGTCACCATTACTAGTAAAAAAATAAATAAATACAAATCTCAGTATATATCCCATAGTTTGTAGGCACAAACCAATCAATATACACTTATTGGGATTTTGTTTACCAAAAATATGTAGCAGAATACATATTGGCCTACATTTATCAAGAAATTATTTATTTTTTATTTATTTTTTTGGATGTGTTTTATAACAGAAAGTAAAAAATCGTTTTTTTTTTCAAAATTGTTAGTCTTTTTTTTGTTTATAGCGCAAATTATAATTTTTTTTTTCATTGGTTGAACTAGATGGACTTTTTTCAATTCAATTAAATTTTTTGTGGAACATGCCCTTCACGGCAAGGTCCACTTTAGACCCCGTTCACATCAGAGTGATTTTACATGTGATTTGGCATGTCAAATCCCATGCCAAATGGCAGCCTATTGCCGGCAACTGCACTGTCCCAATCAGTACGACGCTGACTTTGCGGTGCCGTACAGATTTCCAAAAGTAGTTACTTTTGACGACTTTGGGGGCGATTTAAATAGACATCTGTGCATGAACCCACACAGATGTCTTTCAAAAATCGCCCCAGAACTTGCGCTGAAATGTTGGTTTGAAATCAAACTCGCCTTCTGTGTGAATGAGGGGTAAATCAGAGTTTACCTCCAATACTGGGACATTATTTACCAAAAATAGAATAGAGAAGGAGCCGTTTTTATCCTAATTAAAGCCCACCTGTAGTAGCCAGGCTACAGAGCAAGAAAAAAATATGGCCTTTTTTATTTACTATATTTGTATGCTTATGTGCTCCAAGCCGCCCTATGGAGTGGTACTGCTGCTTTCTCACACATCACAGGGGTGTGTATCTCCATATTCCTCCATCTTAATACTCCAGACGAGGGAGCACTTTGATTTGGAGTAATTATGTGTTTCAGACTAGAAACCTGACTTCTTGCTCTTGGTGAAGGCTGCAATTTTTGTCAGTTAATGAAAGCATCATAAAAAGGAAGAAAAAAAAAACATGGATGTGTTTAATTTAGAGTTCTAGGTAAAAGCTGTACTTTAAGTTGGGGAATATTACATTACACAGCATTCCCTTTTGAATACTGTGGTGATCCACACAAGTACAAGATGGATTCCAGGAGGGTCACATTCATTGGCTTGGCATGTGACTGCAGGTGGTGTAATCCTTGTGGTTATCTAGCATCACAAGCGCCTTGTGACTGATTGCTAATGTAAGGAGTTCCCAGGAGCAAAAAACGCACTGTAATCAGTCTGATTACCTCATGTGGCATTGCACAATACATCGATTGTGTAATAAAATGATTGTGTTCATCAGTGCAGGAAGAACAATTGTTTCACCTCTGCCTGTTGTAATGTATCTTTTAGGGTTTTACAAGTTCAGCTCCAAGAGTGATATGTACTGTATTTTCCTACAAAGTGAGAAAAGACCTCTGATATGTCTATATGCAGTATGTGTGTGTGATGGAAATGACAGACCTTGCTTCACACTGTACTGCTGGGCACTGAATAGTATTACAGGGACTTGTAGTTAGAGTTGCCACCTCATCTCTTTAAACCCAAACACATATTAATTACACAGGTTCTGAGGCAAATTTAATGTGGATAAGTGAGTTTAATTACCACCTTAATCTGCCTCAGAACCTGTGTAATAATTATGTGTTCGGGTTTAAAGGGATGAGGTGGCAACCCTACTTGCAGTGCATAGTATATATAAAAACCAGCATGTCTTCACTCCCCATCACCTCTACCTTTTCACTATGCTCACCTGATATTGACAATATTCAAGTGAGAAAAATCAGATGATTAGGGGAGGTTTTAAAGTAGAACTATAGGCAAAACTTTTTTTTTTTTTATTTAGGATACAAAAAGTAAGGGTTATAACCCCTGTCAGATTTTTTTTTTTTCACCATCTGTCTCCCTTTGTGGAATTTCCTTTCACTTCCTGCCCCATAGCCAAACCGGAAGTGAGAGGGAATCCCTTGGGGACCCCCAGCCATTAGAAAAGTTCCCTTCTATTAGGCCCCTTTCACACTGGGGCGGTTTGCAGGCACTATTGCGCTAAAAATAGCGCCTGCAAACCGACCCCAAACAGCTGTTGCTGTGTCTTCAGTGTGAAAGCCTGAGGGCTTTCACACTGAAGCGGTGCGCTTGCAGGACGCTGGAAAATGTCCTGCAAGCCGCATCTTTGGCTCACTATAGGAGCGGTATATTTACCGCTCCTATAGCGCCCGTTCCCATTGTAAACAATGGGGCAGCGCTCCGAACCCGCGCGCAAAACGCCGATGCAGCGGCGGTTTGCGGGCGGTATTGACCCTTTTTCGGCCGCTCGCGGGGGGTAAAACCACCCCGCTAGCGGCCGAAATGCGCCACTAAAACGCCGGTAATATAGCGCCGCTTTACCGCCAGCGTCCCCACCGCTCCAGTGTGAAAGTAGCCTTACTTTTCTGGGGACAATCCAAAATTTGGGATTTTCTTTTACCTTCACCTTTAATAATAATTGTAAACAGAACAAATAGAGAGGATGAATCTCCCCTAAGGCCTGATTCACACCTATGCATTTTTTGTGCTTTTTGCATTTTGCAGATTTGCACTACAGAACGTGTTCCATAGGAAACCATGTTAAAAGGACTGTAGTGCAAATCTGCATAATGCAAAAACCATTAAACATGCATATGCATACATGCATAAGTGTGAATCAGGCCTTAATGGTGGCACCGACAGCAATAAAAACTGACAGGTGTTCTAATACCTCTCCCCGCTATCCAAAACAAAAACAAAAAAGTTTTGCCTTTTAGTTATATTTTAAGTGCCGGTTCACATATATGCGATTCCAGTGCGGGTTCTTGCATTGCATGTCACCTGCCAGCGGTTCACACTGACATCTGCGAACCGCTGCTGGTGTCAATACAAAGTTAATGACACCCCCGGTTTGGTTCGCAGATCGCAGTGCGAATTGCCAAATGGTGCAGGAATTGGATCGCATAGGTGTGAACACCCGTGCGATGCGATTCCAGTGCGGACCAAAAAGAGGGTCCTGCACCATTTTGGTACAAATGCGATGCACATTCAGCCATACAATCTGTGTGGCTGAATTCCCATCGCACAGACATCGCATGTGTTCTGCACAGCAAGTGTGAACCCAGCCTAAATGTTATATCTTGTGTGTCATGTTTATATGATATACAACATCTTTCCTCTAAATGGGTATAGGAAGTCCTCCCAATCATACTATAGAGGCACACACAGCAGTCCATGTTTTGTTAATCAGTCTGTAAAAACCCCATTGCTGGGAATTAGATGACTCCACCTGTGCATGTCTGGGTTTCCAAGATTTGGAAGCACAGTACTAGAGTAGGAAGCCATACGATGTAGTTGACACATTGAAGCCCCCCGTCAGTGATGTTGGCATATTCCGATTTCATGGAACCTGCAGCAGAGGCACCATTGAAGCGATGGACATCGGTCATCTATAGGTAAGTGGCACCTGGCAGCAGCTCAGGGCTTATAGTTCTACTTTTATATTAGCACATGTGTTGCATTTAGATTGACTATTTGTTATAGGTAATGTAAATATAGGATTTTCTTTATGGACTACAAATTTTGTGTTTTAATTTTTGTTTTGCTGTTGAGTAATGTTGGAGATGAATTTTAAGGTTTGCTCTTTATATCAATTATGAGGATGTTTTCTGCCTCACTGCTGTTTATATCCACCAGATTACTGCCCAGACTAAGCAGGAAGGGTGTTGTAAGGTTGCCTTGTGGATGTCATGGTGCAAGGGAGCTAAGCAGAGTGGCCAGAGCCTTGTGTGTGGGTCTGCAGGGCAGGTCGGGAGTGGGACTGCCAGTGCTGTTTAGACTGGAGTGGACTGAAGAGTCCTGTGCCTGAGCTACTTACTATATTGAAAATAAATGTTTTTTTCCCTAATATCTACCTTAAATCACTTTGCTAATTGCATATTGTATTTGTTTGTAGCCTAAATACAAAAATTTGCACTTAAAACTGTATTTTTGTAACTTTTGGAAATGCCAGTGAAAACTTGGCTGCGCCAGTAAATTTTGGGTGTTGTGTCAGTAAATTTCAATCTGGTAGGTTGGCAACACTGGCCAGTTACCAGATACACTCCCTGCTGATAGTGACTATAAATGTAAGACGATTGTTGGCTGGTTGCAGATAAATTAGAAATTGTATAGTTATGGCTGTTACACATACATTGCAGTGGATCAAGCTTGGGGAGAAAACCGCTAATGCCGCGTACACACGAGCCGATTTTCCGTCTGAAAAATCTTGGATGGTTTTTCCGACGCAATTCCGCTCCAAGCTTGGCTTGCATACACACGGTCACACAAAAGTTTGCTGACCTTTCAACCGCCAAGAACACGGTGACGTACAACACTGTGACAAGCCGAGAAAATTGTTTCCGAGCATGCGTAGGAATTTTGTGCGTCGGAATTGGTACAGACGATTAGAATTTCCGATCAAAACTTTTTCCGACCGACAAAATTGAGAACCTGCTCTCAATCAATTCCACCAGCAAAAGCTCTCATTGGATTTTTGCTGGTGGAATTTCCGACCGTGTGTACCCAGCATAACGATCTAATTTTTGTGTCTATAATCTGGTGCAATGAGCTGGATACACACTATACAACTTTTGTTAGATTTACTAAAACCATGTAGTGCAAGCGCCTGCCTGATTGCATACAAATTGTTGACCTCATATTATATGGTTTTAGTAAATCTAAAGGAAAAAAATCTAAAGAAAATTGTATAGTGTGTATCCATCTTAAAAGTCAGATCATGTGGTTAGCAATGGATTAGTGTTGTTCATTTCTTGAAATACTTACTTCCGTTTTAATAAGTGCCTGTTCACACTGGGGCGACCTGTCTGGTGACTTAGCCGCCTAACAAGTTGCGCTCCATGCAGTGCAATGGAACCGTTCTAATGGGAGCAACTCAAGTCACTCTGACTTAGAAAAAGGTTCCTGTACTACTTGGGGGCGACTTCGGAGCGGCTTGCATTGACTTCTATTAAAAAAGTCAATTGCAAGCTGCGCTGAGGTTGTGCTGTGCGGGGCGGCTTCAGAGTCGGGCGACTTTGAAGCCGCCCCAGTGTGAACCGGCACTAACACAATCTACAGGAATATACCTATTCATTTTATGTGAGTTAATCATATGTAAATAAGGGTCTGATATTATTATCCTGGGTTAAGGCAGTGTTTATGAATAATTTCTTTATATAAAATTTTATTTCATGATTTACAAGGGATGACAATTTTATTTTTTACTTTTGTATTATCTACTTGACCTTGGGGATTGCAACATTATTAGCTGTTAAGTTTTGGATGTGTTATTTTTTTTTTCTTCCGTAGTAGTGTATATACCCACAATTCATATGTGTGTAGCAAAGTCCTGAGTCCCTTGAGGCCTAATGGTGACCTCCAGAGTAAGGGACAGCTGACATCCTTCTGTGCAGAGTGGCTTGCAAGGCATGGTGGGCGCCAGACACTTTTGGAATGCAGAGATTTATTGTTTCTTGAACAGAACTGTGGGAGTGAGGGTTAAAAAGATTGTAAAGGCTCGCTTTTTTTTTTTTTTTTTTAAATAACAAACATGTTATACTTGCCTCCTCTGTGCAGTTGGTTTTGCACAGAGCAGCCTGGATCCTCCTCTTTTCGGGTCCCTCTTTGCTGCTCCTAGCCCCTCCCGCCTTTGAGTGCCCCTCAGCCAGCAGCTTGCTATAGGTTGTCACCCAAGCCGAACCAGAGCTCTGTGTATCTATTCGGACACAGAGCCCCGACCTGGCCCCCTCTCTTCCCTGATTGGATGACTGACTTTGATAGCCGCGGGAACCAATAGCGCCACTGCTCTGTCTCAGCCAATCAGGAGGCATGTACTGGATGGCTGAGGGGATCGTGGACTTCGCTGGAGAGAGAAGGAGCTCAGGTAGGTAATTTGGGGGAGCTGCTACACACACACACAAGTTTTTTTTATTTTAATGCATTAAGATAAAAAACCTTCTGCCTTTACAACTCCTTTTAAGGCCAGGACACCCTTAAGTAGATGCTATGATAATTGTCAGACTCCGAGACTTATACAGGTGAAGGCCTCCAGCCAGACACCACTTCTGTATAAGTAGGACCACTGTCTCATATGGCAATAATCTTGTAGCAGTTACTAACTGTAGTTGTATTCAACTATTGGCAACACAAACAGTTATCTGCTTACTCCACAGTCACTCACTGTGGGTCTTTACTCAATGAACTCCCAGTCTTTCACTATACTTTGGATCCAATATCCACTGGATCCCCTGAGCTCTTCCACTTTTAGCACTCCGTATCTTCCCTGCTGGGTCCCTGGCTTGGCACTCACAGATACTCTTCAAGCGTCACCCCTGCTGACCCGCTAGGTCTCTGGCTTGGCACCCGCTGATGCTCCGCAAGCATCACCTGCTGTCCCGCTGGGTCCCTGGCTTGGCACTCCCTGAAGTTTTCCCACTTCTTCACCATCCCCAGCTGGTGAGAAGACTGCTCTGGTCTCCGGTAACAAGGTGGATGGTCCCTTAGTGGCGACAGCTTCCCCTTCTACCTCCGACCCCAGCTGGTTCCCCGTCCAGCTGAACCGCTACTTCTGGTTGGATTGCAAGCCAGCAGTCCCAATCCTACGCTGCTTCTGAATAGGCCCTCAGACAGCCTACCAGCCAGATGTCCCCGGGATAGGCCTCAGGCTTCCAGCCTACCAGCCCGGGGCAGTACAACACATGCCCACCCAGACAGCTGTCCAGGTGGCACATATCACCTGACTCCACCCCAATAAATAGGCTTTCCCAGCAGGCCAAGGGACCTAAGAACATCCCTACCCATTGGTTGAGACACCGAATTCATTCATGTCTGAGCTTGCAAAGCCCCTGTCTTATCTAATGTCACTAGCATAGTGCCACCTAGCGACAGAAGAAAAAGGGTGCAACAAGTCCAGATTTAGAGAGGAATCAATTGATCTGCTAACAATTGGCCAAGGCAACTATCGCCTGGCAACTAAATTTGATAGCAACCCTGCCTAAACATCAGGGTGCTACATGGGTTTGGGGGATTGGTCATTTATATTAAGCATTGGCACCTTTTACATTTTGGCATATGAACTCATTCTATGAAGAAGACTTGCTGTAAAACAAAAGCCATAGACAAATAAAGTGTTCACTTCAGTTTTAGAATTTGACACTTATTTTTCTGTCTGGTCCCCATTTTTTTGCAGACCTTAAACAGCCATGTTCATCTACAGTATGTGCTGCTGAGAAGGGGAACTTGGTTTGTGCTACTTGGGTAACCCACAGGTTCCATTTAATGTGCCTTTAAATAGAATTGGACTAAAGCGATCAGATTTTCCAATGATTTTTAGATTGTTTTTTGTTGCATGCTAGTCTCGTATCGAAAGGGAAAAGGTACTTAACATACGAAAATTTTCATAAGACCGAATACAACTTGAGAAGTGATGTAATATGTTGAATTGTTTTGTATGCATTCGATCGTTTCCGAGCATGCGTAGACTTGCTTTTACGATTTATTTTTCCGGACAAAAACTGTACTAATTAAATGAAAATCGGACATCGTGTTCACATACGATTAAAATCTCATAGCCTGCACATTCAGTTTGTCGTATGAAAATTCGGACTCGGCTGTCGAAAGCACCATATTAACGATCTGAAAATCGACAGATCACTCGGACGAAATGTAACTTCTGGTTTTCTTATCGTGTGTACAGGCCTTAAGTACTGAAAAAGGAGTTGGATCTCAAAAGCATTATGTACTTTTATCAGGGATGGATTTATGACTAGGACACTTAGGCTGTGGCATTGGGCACCATGTACATTATCAGTGTTTCTCAACCTTTTTTCCAGTTAGGGTGCCCTTGAAAATAATTTTTGTTCATTTTGCCTAATCTCAACTGCTTCCCCTTTAGCTGCAGAGGCAGCAGCCAGTGTGGTATCCATTGCTGTGGCTGTATACCACCAGGTGAATGGGGGCCACGCTATAACCTCCCTGCAACTGTGCGCATTGCTCACGGTTGCCACAGTGATGCTGCATTTAGGGGTTAAAACGTGTAGAGGGACAATGTTGCCTCTTCAGCACCTGTCAAATGCCTTCTGAAAAGCGATCCTAGCAGCTAGGCTTGTTTTCTGATGAGAGGCGGCCCTTGCCATTATGAACCACCCCTAAAAAAGCAGTTCTGCTCGTACAAGATTGGGGGTTAAGTTTAACCACTTCAGCCCCGGAAGGATTTACCCACTTCCCGACCAGGCCATTTTTTGCGATACGGCGCTTTAACTGACAATTGTGTGGTCATGTGACAATTGTGCTCACAAATGGAGCTTTCTTTTGGTGGTATTTGATCACCTGCACTACAAACAAAAAAGAGTGACAATTTTGAAAAAAAAAAAAAAACAAACAATATATTTTTTTACTTTTTGCTATAATATCCAAAAAAAATAAAAACTTCTTCATCAGTTTAGGCCAATATATATTCTTCTACATATTTTTGATAAAAAAAAATGCAATAAACGTATATTGATTGGCTTGCACAAATATTTCTTTTTTTTTTTTTTTTTTTTACCAGTAATGGGAGTGATCAGCAATTTTTAGCTGGACTGCGACATTGCAGCGTAAAGATTGGACATGTTTGACACTTGTGGGACCACTGACAGCGATCAGAGCTAAAAATAGCAACTGATTACTGTATAAATGTCACTGGCAGGGAAGGGGTTAAAGCTAGGGGGAGATCAAGGGGTTTAGTGTTTCCTAGGGAGGTGTTTATAACTGGGGGGAGGGGGGGGGGGGGTGTACTGACTGGGAGTAGAGAGAGATCGCTGTTTCTGATCACTAGGAACAGCAGATCTCTCTCTACTTCCCTGACAGAATGGGGATCTGTCTGTTCACATTGACAATTCTCACTCTCTGAGGAGCGATTTTGGGCGCACGCCCCCTATAGCTCTTAGGGTGTCCGATGTACACCTACAGTGATTTGCACAGCCGTGCCAACCTGCCGCAGTATAATGATGGCTGGTCAGCAAGCAGTTAAAAGTAACACACACACACACACACACACACACACACACACACACACACACACACACATCCTTTTAAAAAATTGCAGTACTGGCACTGCACTATAGGGGGAGATGGAGAGGTCAGGATTCAGGAAGACACCTCCTCCTTCCTCTGCTCTACATTCACTGTCCTGATCAAGCTCGCATCTGTGCCGATGTACAGTTCAGAGGAGCAGCAGGAGCTTGATCTGATCTGAATGCCTTCTTCAACTAGGATGCTTTGGTACCACTGACAACCTCAGACGGTACCCCGGTTGAGAGAGGCTGCACCAGACATCCAAATTACAGCCTACTCTCTTTGCTCCCAAAGATCTCACATGTTTCATATACTCCCACTGCCCTAGTCCATGTCGAAATTCTCTGGAGCCAACACCCCTCTATACTTGCTCCTGAAACTCTGGGCTGGCACTTTCATATATCATGGGGCATTTTCTAACACTTATAAATTGTTATTATATAACACCTGCCAATTACACTGGTACATTGGTAGATAGGTTTAATGTTATGTTAAACACTCCGTTTCAGCAGCTGATTTAATCATTTTAGCGTTTGCAGCGTCTTTTTTTTTAAGTTAGTGCTATTGTCTGCTGCCCCATATTTTATTGTTCAGAGTGGCTCCTTTCTCTTGCAGCATCCTTTTGGTGCCACCCTTGTATTCAGGGACTAGTTGTGTCTTGCTGCATTGTGTGCAAAAATCTTGTAGCCTAGGACGGTAAGGCACTCTACTGCTCCTTCCTCCCCCCCCCCCCCCCCACCCCACTCCCTTCATTCCTTCTTGAAGCTAAGGCTGGCCATACACTATACAACTTTCTTATTCAGTTCCTTTAGATTTACCTTCAACTGTGTAGTGCATGGGCCTGCCTGATTGCATACAAATTGAAAGGGTTTAGGTTTGACCTCATATTGTATGGTTTTGGTTAATCTGACGGAAAGCTGAACAAGAAAATTCTATAGCGCAATGATGGCCAACCTTGGCACCCCAGATGTTTTGGCACTAAATTTCCCATGATGTTCATGCACTCTGCAGTGTAGCTGAGAACAATGGGAAATGTAATTCCAAAATATCTTGGGTGCCCAGGTTTGCCATCACTGGTATAGTGTATGGCCAGCCTAACAGACATACTCCAGACTGCACTGTCAACTCTTTACTGTGAAGACTGGAAGTTTAGGGAAGCAGCATTGCTTGGGTAGGAATTTTAACAAATAATTTACTTTAAAATAGAACTATGTGCAAAACTTGATAGAGCAAGGGAGGGTTATAACCCTTGTCAGATTATTTTTTTTTTTTTCATTTTTTTCCATCTGTCCCACCGTGGAGATTTACCTTTTACTTCCTGTCCCATAGCCAAACAGGAAGTGAGAGGGAATCCCTCCAAATTAAATGAATTTCTTGGGGACCCCCAGGTCACCAGAACTAGTATCCCCATTAGAAGATTTTCCCTCTATTACTTTCATGGGGACAACGCAAAACCCGGGGTTTTCTTTACTTTTACTTTCAATGATAAACAGGACAAATAGAGAGGGTGGATCTCCCTAATGGGGATACAGACAGCAATAAAAACTGACAGATGTTTTAATCCCTCTCCACTCTATACAAAACTAAAAAAAAAAGTTTTGCCTTTTAGTTATACTTTAAAACAGAACTAAACCAGCCACGGCAGCTGGCATCTTGGCCTCTGTTAGATCTGCAGTTGCCAGGGTGCTGCCCATGTAATCAGTTATGACACCAGGCATTTGATGGCTTGACAGTTTGGTTGAGAGAAGAAGCAGCTGTGACAACTAGTTATCAATCACGGCACGGCTTGAATATAATAGTTTTGGGAACCATTAAATCGATGGGTTTAGTTCTGCTTTAACTGCTTGCCGACCAGACGCTGTCATTATAATGCGGCAAGGTGGCACGATCCCGCAAATCGCCGTAGGTGTACGTCGGCTTGGGGTGATCTCCATGTGTAAACAAGACAGATCTTCGTTCTGACAGGGGAGATCACACAGATTCTCTTTCTGCTGGATCTGTGTGCTTTCCCCAGTCACACAGTCCCCCCATACAGTTAGAAAGCACCTGCAGGGAACACCTTTTAACCTCTTGATCGCCCCTGATGTTAACCCCTTTCCTGACAGTCATTAGTACAATTACACTGCAGCCCCCTACTCCCCGCCCCCAACCGTCAACCCTTAGAGCGGAAGTTGTCATCCTGTTGATCACATGCCTGCCTTGTTGATCACATGCCTGCCTTGCTGATCGCAGTCCTAAACTGCTCCTCCCACACATGCAGAGCACTGCAGGGAAGGAACATACCTATTGCGCTGCGCTGATCCCTGCTGGTCCTTGTCTCACGTCCATCCCAGATGCTTGTATGGGACATCCCATGGGATAAACGTGAGAAAAGGACCTGGAGGGATCAGCGCACCACAAGAAGAAGAGATGTAGTGTGTAGCGGGCACTTCCCTACTCTGTGTGTAAGGCAAGTGTCTGCCTTGATGTGACTCCTTCCTCTGCTCTGCTGACCCCTATAATCTGCGCTACAATCTTCTGACACCTTGATTCTGCTCTATCTGGCACTGAACCCTGTACACAGCGCTATGTAATACTAACCTCTGTACACTGACTGCCCTACATCCTATAGCCAGGCCAGACCGCTCGGAACTCTAGTCAAGCAAGTCAGCCAGAAGTACCATTTGTTTTGCCTTCATGATTGTATCCTAGTGGGCATGCCCAATTAAACGCCAAACATGAAAAAATTGTGAAGTGAATACCAAGTTTCTTACTGAAGCTTTTAAGGTAGGTTAAGTTTATATTTTTACAGTGACTTCTCTTGTGTTTTTATTATAACCTTTCTACATGCCGTACTTGCTTTATATTGGGGGGCTTACTAGTTCATTTGTTTCTTGAATTTTATTTTTTTTTTTTTAAAAGGCACGGAACCCTGGTGATCTTTGATCTCTTCCTTGTGTTCAGGTAGCTGTTCAGCTCCCAAATGTTGCCTTCCTCTGCTTTTAGAGTGTACTAGATTGTATGTATGTATGTATGTATGTAAGATTTCCTGTCGCATCATGGCAACATACACTCTGGGTTGTGACTCCGCCTCCACAACCTGATAGGACCACATAACTATAAGATGACGATACGGCCCCCGCCCCTGTATTCTATAATTTTTCCTCACCTGTTGGGACCGCACGGATCATCACCCTCTTACCGCTTCGCCCCAGCCAGGTTCTAGCCTCTCCTGGTTTGGAAGTCCTTGCCGGTACAGCCTCTAAACGAAGCTAAATGGAAGGAACCCCACTCTGGTGATCTCAGGGGTATTGCTGCGCCTGCCTGCTGTAATAAAGCCTTAAACAGGTTTTTAAAAGTACTGCCATGGCTGCCTTAGGAAGCAAAGCCTTAAACAGGCTTAAAGGTATGTGGTTTTCCTTATATGTCTGAAAGCCTTAAACAGGCTTTGTACCTGGCAGTGGTCTCCTCTTTGATGTCACTTGCTTCTTTTAATTGTGCTGGGCATTCCTTTGCCGCTGATTATGGGGTTCTCCTGGGCCCTGTAGTTCCCCTGTCCCCCCTGTGTACTGTACATACCTTGACAAGTGGCGCCGAGCGTTCTGGCGCCTCCGCACATGTGCAGTATGACCGTTTGGGCGCCCTGTATCCCTTTTCCAGCATCCAAGATGGCGCAGACGGCCGCGGGGCGCTACTGCGCATGCGCGAGCGGCACGGCGCTCCCGGCGCCAAATTCAAAAGGGAAAAATCCCCTTTCCCATTCCCTGGATGTTTTTCCTACAGGAACCAACCCAGCTGTATCCCAGAACCATTCCAGCTCACCCCCAATAGGTAAGTGCTTGTTTTGCTTCCTCCCTCTCTCCCTCCCTGTGCATTCTGCAATGCTGCTCTCCCTTTTCTCCTTCTGCTTCTCTGCTCCCTTTTCCTTCCTTTACTATGCCTATTTTATCGTTGCTAGGCTGCCTTTCCTATCTCTATGGAGACCACTGCCCCAGCAGATCACCATCAACGTGATAGGTAAGAGGGAAGGATTGGGTAAGTAGAGAAGATCGAAAAAGAGTGCTGGACCCACTAACGCTGCCTAAACGGTTAGCCCCGCCAGGTCCTCAAGGTCATCCAAGTCTGGACGCAGGGAGACCTCTCGTGGAAGAAGCCGCTCGGGGCACAGAAGGAGCCACTCAAGCCGCAGCAGGAGAAGGAGCCGCTCAGGCCATAGAAGAAGCCACAGGAGTCGCTCCAGATCCTGCTCCCATAGCCACTACCACCGCAGAAGGTCACCGCGTAGACGTCACTCTCCAGCCCCCCCCTCCTCGACCGGCTGCCAACGCCTGCTGGATATGCGGGGCCATCGCCCTCCCGGACAAGCTCGCCTGTCGCAGGTGCTTCGAGGAGGCCACCAAGGAAAAAGATCAGGAGCCAAGGGAGCTTGCGGCTGCAGGCCCGCAGTCCACCCCAGACACAGAAATGTCCGTTAGAGGCACCTCTCCAGCCCCCCCCCCAGTACATCTAGAGAGCTAGACTCCCAGTCTGAGGAAGAGGAGCTGGAGGCCGCCACTGGCTTTGACTTCTCCCTTTATTGAGCCTTTTGTGAAGTCCGTCAAAGAGGTAATCAACTGGGAGGAACCCCAGGAAGCCCCCCAGAAGCGGAAAAAGTATTTCCCCAATCTTAAGAGGGATCCAGAGGCCTTCCCCTTCATCGAGGAACTGGATGACCTAAATTGAGGAGTGGCAGAAGCCTGATAAACTGAGCCTGAATAATAGGCTCACTAAGCTCTACCCACTAAAAGAACCTAAGGCTAAGCCCCTGGTTACCCCGCCGGTAGTGGATGCATCCCTTATGCGCCTGGCCAGGCACGTGACGCTCCCTATTGAGGACGCAGTAACCTTTAGGGATGTCCTAGACAGGAAAATAGATACAGACCTCAAGAGGGCCTACCTAGCAGCAGGAGGCGCTTGTAGGTCAGCCGTGGCACTGGCCGCCGCTGGCAAGGCCATCTCCAGCTGGTCAGCCTCCACGGAGAAACTCGTTACAGAAGGCGCAGACCAGGACAAAATAGTCAGGGCCCTGCAAGAACTTAGTCTCGCAGGGGATTTCGTGGCAGAGGCCTCAGTTGACACCATAAGGTCCACATCTAGGGCCATGCTGGCCTCGGTAATGGCCCGACGTGCGCTCTGGCTGAAACCTTGGGCAGCGGACCCAGCCTCCAAATCAAACTGGTGCCGTATCCCCTTCGACCGCGAGAACCTCTTTGGAGCAAAGCTGGATTCAGCGATCACGAAAGTGACCAGTGGAAAGTCTGGGCTTATTCCCTCAGATAGGAATCCGAGGCAGCAAAGGCCCCCTACTTTTAGGTGCAACCTGCCGGACAAGTATAGGGATGCTAAGGCCTACAGACCAGGCAGGGAATACCGGAGAAACTGGAGGAACCCCCAGGCGACTTTCTCCAAGTTCCAAAAGCCTAAGACTTCTGTGTCCGCCGACCAGAAGTCCTTTTGAAGGTGCGTCTGTCCAGCCAGCTGTAGTTGGGGTCAGGCTCTCAAAATTTCAGCTGGCTTGGGCGGATCTCATCAGGGACCCCTGGACGGTAGCTACCGTCCGTTTCGGGCACAGGTGGTCATTCCGGGGACGCCCCCCGGGGGACCACTTCTGTCCAACCAAGCTCCCAGCCTCGCGGGAAAAAAGGGCGTTGCTAATGGACTACAACCAGGAGTTGCTCCTAAAGGAGGCGATAGTGGAGGTGCCCCTATCCCAAAGAGGTCGGGGGTTTTACTCCCCTCTATTCCTGGTCAGGAAAAAGTCAGGGGACCTGCGCCCTGTACTAGACCTCAAACGGCTCAACCTCTCCATCCGGGTGGAGTCTTTCAAAATGGAAAGCCTACAATCCATCTTTCAGGCCATAAACCGAGAGGATTGGATGCTGTCCGTGGACCTCCAGGACGCATACCTTCACGTCCCAATCCATACCTTATTCCAAAGATTCCTCCGGTTCTCAATAAACCAGCGGCACTTTCAATTCCGGTGCCTCCCGTTCGGGATCTCTACGGCTCCCAGAACCTTCACAAAGGTCCTCCTCCCGGTAGTGGTAGTGGCCCTGAGAGAGAGGGGTCTAAGGGTCCACCACTGGGTTGTGGATAAATGCAGCGCTTATGAAGAAGTTTAGTACCTAAAGAAGTACTATATAAGTGAGATCAAATTAAATGATGGTGGTATGCAAGGAGAAGGGAAGAGGGTTTTTTAGCCAGGTGTGGCGTGATACCAGCCGCTACCTACCTTAGATATAAATGAATATAAAAGCATAAAACCTCATGACATGAGCAATATAAAAAACGTATTATATAATGAAAATTTTAAAAGTTATATTAAACAAATACTGAAAAAAAACAACTAAAAACACGTGATTAGTAATTAGTGAAAAAAGTCCTTGATTTGTTTAAGTGATAAATAAATTGTGACAGATATATAAAAAATGGATAAAAGTGACAATATGGGCTCAACAGTGGTTGAGGCAATTAGTGCTGGGTGAGAAACCTATACACTGAAGTGTATGGTAGTGAAGTCCATAAGGATGGTTGGTGGTCAAGTGAAATAGCACAATTTCCAGCAGGTGACTCTGTTCAATGTGTTACGTGGGGTGATGCTTGACTGATGGCTCTTAAGCCTAATGGAATAAGGCTTACCAAATGAAGTGGACTTGAAGGGGCATATGCCTCACAAGTCGCAAACGCTTATCATTAAAGGGTTGGCAGGTCTCTGCTCCACACAATGGCTCCAAGGTTCCTACAGGTACCGCATGGGTCAGTGGTCACAGGGAGATGTGTATCAGATGGAAATGTGGGTAACAACTCTCCATGTAGACAACCGTATTATGATATCATGGAAGGAAAAAGCTTACATAGCGTAATAACGTTTAAGAAGGTTTTTAATAATGTATGAACAGATTAAAAACACTCACATTTAGAATTAAAACAGGCCTGTTTGTAAAATAAAGATGGCGTGGTGCTGTCGCTCTGGTCCACCCAACGCGTTTCGTCCGCATAGACGTCGTCTGGGGTATGGACCACAAGAACCAGCAGCACGCTTATATAGGGAATGTGACCCCAAAGTGAAAAAATCGTGTATGTGGACCGGAAGTGACGTCACTTCGGGTCAGACGGAATTGTCATTAATTTATTTATAATAGATTGATTTATAGGGGTAATAAGTCCCAATATGGATCAGTTTAAATTGAGTCTGGAAATACCCATTTTTGGGCTTTAAAAAGGATGGCAATAGTAGCAAAAATGTGTGAAACATATATTGAATGCATTCCGGAAGTAAATGGCAGCGTCACTGACGCTCCGTCCACGTGACCGCCTTTTAACCAGGCCTCGCTGTGGATATACTGGGGCGGCAGTGTGTTGACGCTCTATTGAATGTGCCAGGCCTCGTTTTGAAATGGGGCCGGCGTGACGCGGTGACGTCATATCCCGGAAGTTGAGGCGGAACCAAGCCTCGTTTTGAGTCGGGCATGGTTTAATGTTGTGATCTACATCAGCGTCACATGGTGCGCTGTTGGGCATATTCTGATGACACTAGAGGCGGGGACAAGGGTCTCGGAGCCCATAGTGACGGTTAAATGTTATGTTAAAGTTATATGTGATGGCAGATGATAAATAATTTTGTGACAAATATATACATTTCTTTTGAACCGATGTTAACACTATGGGGTGACACCGCTATTCACATCATTTGTTATATGCATATAAATGGGGTTGTTATATGAATTGTACAATATCCACATTAAATTATTCTGCATATTATACTGTATGGGGCATTTATAAGATCGTAATAAATTATATGAAGATGTAAATAATTAAAAGCATAAAATGTTCTATATAATCATACAAAAAATTAAATGCAATAATATTCATATAAATTAAGTAGAAAAAAATTATAAAGATGAAAAAATAAAATTTCTTTATAAAAAATCTTGTATGTAATAAAAGGCACGTAAAACAGATTATATCTGGATGTTAATTATTAATGTGGTAAAAACCAAAAAATAATAATTAATCGATATAAAATGTAAAAAGCTCCATAAATATAAATGAATATAAATAAAATGGTTGGAGACGTGTCCTAAAAACTTATATAAATGCCCGCAGTTGATATAAAAAAATTGTTAAATGGTTACGATTATTGGTTAATAAAAATATGTATATATGGACGAAAATAGAGTTAAAAAGGGGAGTTAAAAATGGTAATGTGACTTAAATGGTGTATCATGCTTTGTTAATAAATGCATTAATATCCCAGTCTATGTTCATCCCTAATGGCGAATAGGACTGCAATTGGTATATCCAAAAAGTTTCTAGTTGTGAGACTCCTCTGGTTTTGGCTCCTCCCCTCCAAGGTGCTGTAAATGTATCTATGATTGTGAATTGAGTGCCTTTGGGGTCTCTGTTATGGACTTGGCAGTAATGCCTGGGTACCGTATGTTTGATACTTCCCCTTTTTATTTTGGAAATATGCTTGGAAACTCTTGTAGTAAAAGACCGTATGGTACGGCCAACATACTGTTTGGAACATGGACAGGTTATCAGATATACTACATGTGTGGTGGCACAAGGACAAAACTGTTTGATTGGGTATTTTATTTTGGTGACCGAAGATTCAAAATCTTTGATTGCACTCCTTCCTTTCACATGGAGGGTCCACCACTACCTGGATGACATTCTCCTCCTCTCTCACAGCCAGGAATCCCTTATCCAGCATCGGGAAATCCTAATTTCCACTCTTCAGGATCTAGGGTGGCTCATAAATTGGGGGAAGAGCAACCCCGAGCCCTCTCAGAGGATGGTCTTCCTGGGGGCTGTATTAGACACTCGGTCAAACACGATAGAGTTGCCTCCCGGGAAGGTTCCCCCTCTGACCCAGAAAGGCTCCCTATCGGCTACCATTCCAATGATACAATGGGCCCAATGGAACTCGAGGCCTCTACAAATCTCGTTCCTGCACCAATGGAATGGCTCGTCCATGTCTCAGCCCATCCACATCTCTCAGGAGGTCCAGCAGTCCTTGGGATGGTGGACTCGGCCGAGCAACTTGGACAGGTGCAGGCACATTGTCCCCCCCCCCCCCCTCAGGAGGTGGTCACCACGGACGCCAGCTTAGAGGGATGGGGAGCCCACTACTTACATCATGCAGTCCAGGGCCGCTGGCCATTCGAGGTTCGGGACACAGTTTCCAATGTTCTGGAAATGAGGGTGGCCTTCCAGGCCCTCCTGGCCTTCGGCCCTCTCCTGAGGGGCAAACAGGTCCTCCTGAGGTTGGACAACAAAGTCGCTGTCGCCTATATCAACCGCCAGGGAGGCACCAAGAGCTCCTTCATGATGCGGGAGGTTCTCCCCGTTATGGAATGGGCACAGCGGAACCTCCTGGACCTCAGAGCGGCCTACATTCCGGGTACCGAGAATCTCCTGGCCGGTTCCCTCAGCAGGAGATTTCTCTCAAACAACGACTGGTCCCTGAGTCCGCAGGCCTTCGCCCTGATCTCCAGAACATGGGGTCCCCCGGACATAGACCTGGCAGCGACCCCGGAGAACACGAAATGCCAGAGATTCCTGTCACGAGTCCCCTTCCCCTCAGCAGAAGGGACAGACTGTCTCCACCACCCCTGGGACTTTCACCTAAGGTACATCTTCCCCCCGACCCCCTTGATAGCGAGGTTTCTGCTGAGACTCAAGAGGTCATCAGCTCTGGTAGTAGCCATGATTCCCTTCTGGCCCAGGAGGCCGTGGTTTACCACCCTCCTACAGCTAAGCACAGCAGACCCGCTTCCCCTCCCACAGTCAGTCAACCTGCTTTCCCAAGGCCAACTGCTCCACCCAAGTCCGGAGAGGCTGCACCTAATGGCTTGGAGACTGAAAGGTCTAGATATCTAGAGCAGGGCTGCTCCGCGAGGGTGGTGGACACACTTCTCCAGGCCAGGAAGCCCACCACAAATACCTACTACCGGCGGGTTTGGGATAAGTTCACTTCCTTCGTTCAACAGCAGGGGTGGAACCTATCCTCTATATCAACTCCTCAGATACTAGAGTTTCTGCAGGCAGGTCTGGACAAAGGTCTCGGCTCCAGCACCCTGAAGGTGCAGGTGTCAGCCCTGTCCGCCCTGACCGGGACTAGGTGGGCTCACGACCCTCTTATCATTCAATTCCAGAGGGCCTGTCTCAAGCTGAGGCCTCCCAGAAAACCTTCGTTCCCGGCCTGGGACCTGTCGGTCATTCTGGAGGCCCTATCTAAAGAGCCCTTCTTTCCACTAGAAGGCATCTCCCTCTGGGACCTGACGCTGAAGGTAACGTTCCTGATTGCCATAACCTCTGCAAAAAGGGTCTCAGAAATGCAAGCCCTACTGGCCAGGGATCCATATCTGGTCGTTTACCCGGACAGGGTAGTACTAAAACCCTCAGACCGCTTCATCCCCAAAGTGTCATCCTCATTTCATTTTAACCAGGAGATCTATCTGCCGGCGCTCACTACAAACCAGGGCGACCCGCACCCCCTGGATGTCAGGAGTAACATCCTCAAATACCTCTCGGCCTCAGAGCCCATTAGGAAGTCAGAAATCCTCCTAATCATCCCTCACAGTTTCAGGAGAGGTCAATCGGGCATCGGCCCGCACCATCGCCTCATGGCTGGTGAAGACGATTAAGAAGGCCTACTCATTAAGCAACACGCAGATTCCAGACGGGCTCAAGGCACATTCCACCAGGGCAGTGGCGACCTCATGGGCAGCCTATTGTAGGGTCTCAGCCGAAACCATCTGCAGGGCGGCCACCTGGTCCTCCAGGAATACCTTTTATTTCCCACTCTAAAGTAGACTCTGCCCGCCTGTCTTCTGTAAATTTTGGAAAGTCCATTATCCAGGCCAACTCTGCCATTCCCTGTGAATAAAAACTACTATTGATGCATTACCCACCCTGTCTGCGAGTTACTCCCCAGAGTGTATGCTGCCATGATGCGACAGGAAAACGGAAAATTGTATACTTACCTTTCCGTAATTTTCCTTCCCTGTTGCATCTTCATGGCAGCATACAATATCCCACCCATTTTTAAAGGTGATTCATATACACTGGCAAAAATCAAGTTTGTTAGGTGATTTTTGGTTCATTTAAAATGTGTGTGCGTTTTTTATTTTATTTTTTCTTGCGAATCTAGTTCAAATCTAGATTAAATAACTAGAAACTAGATTAAATCTAGTTAAAATGCATCAGTTTATTAAAAAGTAAAAGTTGCACTCACAGAAGTTAATCAATACCAGGCAGTGGATAAACCGGGTGTCCTAATAGAATGGGCCCCCTGACACAGCCTGGAGGGCAGTGAAGGTGCCGGGTGCCGCTGTTTGAAGGTCCGGAACTCATCCGTACAACTGGAGAGGCTCTTCTGCAATGACCGGGATTGCCCGTTGAGGACATCGCACTTAAGGCTAGAGAACACAGCTGCTCACAGCAGGAGTCTGGTGCGTCTCCATTCACCGTTTCAGGTCCGATTTCAGCCCGAATTTTGGGTAGAATTCAGACCTGAAATGGACCAAAAGACACACAGGACTCCTCTGCAAAATCACAGCCGGTCACAATCAACTGCTGTGCTAATTGGATATGGGAAAACCGCATCCAATTTGCAGTAGTGTGAACCCAGCCTAAAACATGGACGGTCAGATACAAGATTCAAGGCGATTCTGCCTCTTCATCAGGGGGCACATTCCCTATGAGATCAGGCTTATCCACTGCCCTGTATTCATTAAGTCTTATGAGTGCAACTTTTACTTTGTAATAAATAGTTGTATTTTAACTACTACACTATGGTGGCTTTTGTGCCTTTTCTTTTTTTTTTCCCTTTTGCGTGCATTGCAGATGGAGCTTCCCCTCTCCCCGACCCATGGGCTAAAGCATCTACCTAGTTGTTTTAGTTGTCCTCGGTCTAATTCTGGCTACACACTCACTGCTTTGCTATTGTGTTAACCATTTCCTGTTTTTTCCATTTGATTGTGTTCATTTAACCCTTGGTGCCTCTTGGATTATTGTTACCCATCATACATCTTTGATTGCCCTATTGGGTTCATCCAGTGCGTTTGGTTCCACCAACCCATTCAGGAGCTTCATAGTTGAACGCTGTGCACTCTGTGGTCCCACTGAGCTTTTGTTTCAGTCTGCAACCAGTTAACCAGACTGTTTGACCTTGTGTTGTAATTGGTTGTAGAGAAATTAAGTTTTAGACATCAACACAAAGGCATTGCACTTTTCCCTCCACTGCCACACGAAAATCTTCAATGGAAAATGTCACTTTCTCTTGGCCAATATCTCCCATCCTATTTTGCAGCTGTGAATTGGCCAACCACTGCCCCTGTAACTCTTAATATCTCTTATAAAATGATTGTCCTCATCATACATCCTCTTCTCCATCCACCAACAGAGTGCTTGTGACGTTTTTTAACAGATTCATTACGTCAGTGTCTAGTACTGATGATGTCAATTGGCAGTTCATAAGGACTATCTTCCACTGTATCATAAAATTGATGTGCAGCAGTAACAATCATATTTTACAAAGTAATTCATATACACATAGTAATAAAAAAAAAACCTCAAATATAAAATGCACAAATGTGTGACTGTGACAATCAGTCTAAAGTTACAAGTGTAAGAAAACACACCAAAAATTAAACAAATGAAACATCCTAAAACATTTTTTTTTCTTTTCTCATTTTATTTATGAACATCTATATTTCTTTTTACAATGTACATGTACTTTTCTTTTCTTATAAGTGAGCTCCCCCTCAGCTTGTGTGTGTGTGTGTGTGTGTGTGTGTGTACACACACACACACACACACACACACTTTTTTTTATAGTTCAAGGCATTTTTATGTTTTTGATTGGAATTGCTGAGTCACTTCAGAACTATGAATTTAGTATTGCTGAATTTTGGCTTCATTCTTCTCGTGACTTTGCTATTAATATTCCTGGCTATGCTCTCTTTCGGAAAGACAGGGTTTAAAACAGAGGGGTGGTGGTGGTGTCTGTCTCTATGTGAGAAGTGAGCTCAAAACTAGTGTGAAAGAGGACCTACACTATCTCACAAAAGTGAGTATACCCCCTCCACATTTTTGTAAATATTTTATTATATCTTTTAATGTGACAACACTGAAGAAATTGTAACAAAGTGTAATGTAAAGTAGTGACCGTACAGCTTGTATAACAGTGTCAATTTTGCTGTCCCCTCAAAATAACTCAACGCACAGCCAATAATGTCTAAACTGCTGGCAACAAAGATGAGTACGCCCCTAAGTGAAAATTTCCAAATTGGGCCCAAAATGTCAATATTTTATGTGGCCACCATTATTTTCTAGCACTGCCTTAACCCTCTTGGGCATGGAGTTAACCAGAGCTTCACAGGTTGCCACTGGAGTCCTCTTCCACTCCTCCATGATGACATCACGGAGCTGGTGGATGTTGGAGACCTTGCACTCCTCCACCTTCCGTTTGAGGATGCCCCACAGATGCTCAATAGAGTTTAGGTCTGGAGACTTGCTTGGCCAGTCCATCACCTTTTACCATCAGCTTCTTTAGCAAGGCAGTGGTCAACTTGGAGGTGTGTTTGGGGTTGTTATCATGTTGGAATACTGCCCTGCAGCCCAGTCTCCAAAGGGATGGGATCATGCTCAGCTTCAGTATGTCACAGTACATGTTGGCATTCATGCATGTGTCTTGGTCTGGGGCTGCATGAGTGCTGGCAGCACTCATGCAGCCCCAGACCATGACACTCCCACCACCATGCTAGACTGTAGGCAAGACACACTTGTCTTTGTACTCCTCATCTGGATCCCGCCACACATGCTTGACCCCATCTGAACCAAATAAGCGTATTTAGGTCCATCAGACCACAGGACATGGTTCCAGTAATCCAGGGCTCAAAATTTCAAGTCCTGAGCTACTAGCCAGGCCTTAAGCGTTACTCGCCACCAGCAACTAATCCCGCCCCTATACACGACCTCAAAAAATTCTCATGAAATGACACTTAAGTGTTTTATGCAGAATTAAGTTACACAAATAAATATGAACAACAACTTTATCACCTGTGCCCATCAATGCAGCCTTACACATGTCCATCAACGCAGTGTGACCAGTGCCCACTAACGCAGCCTCACCTGTGTCCATCATTGCAGCCTCACCAGTGCAGCCTCACCCGTGTCCATCATTGCAGCCTCACCCATGTCCATCATTGCGGCATCACCTGTGTCCATCATGCATCTTCACATGTGCAGCCTCACCTGTGTCCATCATTGCAGCCTCAACCCGTGCAGCCTCACCTGTGTCCATCATTGCAGCCTCACCTGTGTCCATTGTGCAGCCTTACCCCATGCATAGAGGGTGGCCGGATCATTATAGCGTGGAGGAAGAGGAGAGCCGGCTTGTTCACATAGCGGGGTTTGCCCGCTGTATCGGCTTACATTACATTTGCAGTCCATGCACCGTCACACACAGCCCCGCCCTCCTGACCCCGCACCCGTGACAGACAGAATGCTGGTCCAATGCCAGGGTGCGTTCTGTCTGCTTGCCCACCCCCACTCCCAGGCAGCCCAGCTCCTTTTTTTCCACTCGCAAAATGCGAGGGCTGCAGTAATGCATGTCCTTTGCTTGTCTTCAGCAAACTGCGAGCCTTCTTGTGCATCATCTTTACAAAGAGGCTTCCTTCTGGGATGTCACCCATGCAGACCAATTTGATACAGTGTGTGGCGTATGGTATGAGCACTTACAGGCTGACCCCCCCCCCCCCCGCCCCTTCAACCTTTGCAGCACTATTTCTCAAAGACAACCTCTGAATATGACGCTGAGCACGTCATTTGGTCGACCATGGCGAGGCCTGTTCTGAGTGGTCTTGGCCATCTTCTTATAGCCTGGGACATCTTTTATGTAGAGCAACAATTCTTTTTTTTTTCAGATCTCCAGAGAGTTCTTTGCCATGAGGTGCCATGTTGAACTTCCAGTGACCAGTATGAGTGAGAGCAATAACACCAAATTTAACACACCTGCTCCCTATTCATACCTGAGACCTTGTAACACTAAGGGTCCTTTCACACGGGACGGATCAGTGCTGATCCGCCCCATGGATATCCGCTTGCTCAGCTGGGATCGCCAGAGCGATCTCCGCTGAGCAGGAAGATGACAGGACCTGTCAGAGCGCCGCTCTCCCCTATGGGAGATCGGGTGACGACGGACCGTAGAGTCCGTCGTCATCCAATCTGCTCTGCAGACGGATGAAAAAATAGGGTTTTCCTCCGTCTGCAGAAACGGACGAGATCGGGTGTCAGCGGATGCACCCGCTATCCCATAGGGATACATGTATGTCCATTTTTCATCCAAAAATGGAAGGATGAAAAACAGACATACGGACCGTCCGCGTGAAAGAGCCATAATGGGTCAAATGCCCCTGGGGAGGGAAAATGTCTAATTGGGCCCAATTTGGACATTTTCACTTAGGGGTGTACTCACTTTTGTTGCCAGCGGTTTAGACATTAATGGCTGTGTGTTCAGTTATTTTGAGGGGACAGCAAATTTACACTGTTATACAAGCTGTACACTCACTACTTTACATTGTAGCAAAGTGTCATTTCTACAGTGTTGTCACATGAAAAGATATAATAAAATATTTACAAAAATGTGAGGGGTGTACTCACTTTTGTGAGATACTGTAGTTGATGGAGAGTGTGATGAGTCTGAGACGGAGGCGGCTCTAGGCTTTGTGAGGCCTTAGGCGAAACTGACACATGAGGCCCCACTCACGCCCATAATAGGAAAAACAATACAAGCACAGAAAAGAGGGTGAGATAAAGAGGGGGGAGAGAGAGAGAATCAGTGTTTGAGCACAGACAAATTAGGAGGCCGCGAGGCCCCTGTGAGTGCCAGGCCTTAGGCGACCGCCTTATTTGCCTAATTAGAGAGCCGCCTCTGCTAAAGCATTATGGGTGGAACTGTACATGGGTGTGCGTATGACAAAGGTTATCATTGGAGTTTGTTATAGACCTCCCAGGGTTGATGAGGAGGTGGAGACTCAGCTTCTTGCACAGATGGAAAGGGCTGGGACAGTGAACATAATGGGGGATTTTAACTACCCAGAAATTGACTGGAGTAATGGCACTGCTGGGACAGTTAAAGGCCAAAAGTTTATAAACCTATTGCAAGACAATTTTTATGGCCCCGACTAGGAATGACGCTCTGCTGGACCTGGTAATCTCAAACAATGCAGCGCTTATGATTACATTTAATGTTAGCTGTAAGCAACAAACACATATGGGTAAGATATAAAAATACCTAACTTTAAGAGGGCAAATATTTTCTAAGGATGAGGGCAGCTCTCCAGGACTTAGACTAGGAGGGAATATTGGCATCAGTGGACACCGAACAGAAATGGGAATTCTTCAAAGTGACTGTATGTAAACCCACTGCAAAGCATCTTCCCATGGGCAATACGTTTAAAAGGCTAAAAATAAAACCTATGTGGCTCACAGCCAAAGTTTTATAATGACTATAAATTCATTTAAAAAAAAAAAAGGATATAATCTGATAATGAAGGAACGCTTTCATCGTTTAACCACTTGCCGACTGGCTCACGCTGATATACGGCGGCAGAATGGCACCTGTACAAACTGACGTACTTGTACATCAGTCCGCAAAAGCAGGATAGCGGGTGTACGAGTGTGCCCGCGGGCTTGATGTCTGCCGGCGGCCCTCGATCACAGCGAGGAGTGGCAGAAAGGGGAACTGCCAATGTAAAGAAGGCGTTTCCCTCTTCAGCCTAGTACCATGACAAATCTTCTCTTCCCTGTCATCAGGAACATCAATCTTTATCATGGCAGTGGTAGCCCATTTCCCCCTACAGTTAGAACACGCTGAGGGAACACACTTAACTCCTTGATTGCCCCCTAGTGTTTAACCCTATCCCTGCCAGTGACATTTATACAGTAATCAGTGGCTATTTTGATAAATATCAGCAGATCACCGCCATTACTAATAAATAAATAACATTTTTATTTTCACCTACCAGCATGTCTTTGGAGTGTGGGAGGAAACCAGAGTACCCGGAGGAAACCCACGCAGGCACAGGGAGAACATGCAAACTCCAGGCAGAAGGTGTCGTGGACAGGATTTGAACCAGCGACCCTATTGCTGCTAGGTGAAAGTGCTAACCACTACACCACTGTGCTGCCCTCCAGAAATATTTAGACAGAATAAAGGTGGATAAAGCACCTGGACCTGATGGCATCCACCCACGGATCCTAAAAGAATTGAGATCCGTCATTTCAAGGCCATTTGTTTCTAATATTTAGGGACTCAATAATGACTGGAATGGTACTACTGGATTGGCGTAGAGCCAATGTGGTGCCCATATTTAAAAAGGGATCAAAGTCTTTACCAAGTAACTATAGACCTGTTATTTTAACTTCTATAATCGGGAAGATGCTGAAAAGTTTAATAAAAGACCACATAGACAAGTTCTTGCTGGAAAAAAATATTTTAACTGCTTGGCCGCCGGCAACATGGCTCGGCTGCGCGAATCACCGTCATGTTACGTCGGCTACTGTTTTGTCCACTAGGGGCGCACGCACCCCCTGCTCGCCCACGAAGCTGATGCGAGTGCCCGGCGGTCGCAATCACTGCCGGGCTCCCACAATCGCTCAGGGCACACGGAGAACCAGGATGTGTGTGTGTGTGTGTGTACAGATCCTGGTTCTCTGAGGGGAGAAGTGACAGATCATCTGTTCATGCAGAGTATAAACAGCGATCTATCTCTTCCCCCTACACTGTCCACTCCCCCCTTCAGTTAGAACACACACACACACTAGGGAACACATTAACCCCTTCACTGCCCTTAGTGTTTAACCCCTTCACTGCCAGTGACATTTTTACAGTAACAATGCATTTTTATTGCACTGATCGCTGTATTAATGTCAATGGTCCCAAAAATGTGTCACAATTGTCCGTGTCTGCCATAATGATGCAGTCCCGATTAAAAATCGCAGATTGCCGCCATTACTTTTAAAAAAATTAATTAATAATAAAAATTTCTCCTTCTTCCTTCTTTCTTCCTTCCAAGATGTCTCCGACCTCAATGCACTAATTGGCAAATCAGGTTTAATGTTGATAAATGTAAAGTTATGCACTTGGGGGTTAAGAATCTGCATGTATCATACAAATTAGGGGGATTACAACTGGGGGGATCCATAGTGGAGAAGGATCTGGGGGTTTTGGTAGATCATAAGCTCAATAATGGCATGCAATGTTAAGCTGCGGTTTCCAAAGCGAGCAAAGTCCTTTCCTTTCTTGTAGTGAGAGGTATGGACTCGAGAGATATAATTTTTCCCTTCTACAAATCATTAGTAAGACCTCATATGGAATATGCAGTTCAGCTTTGTGCACCAGGTATCAAAAAGGATATCGGGGAACTGGAGAAAGTGCAACCAAACTGATAAGAGGCATGGAGGAGCTCAGCTATGAGCAAAGATAGGGGGAACTGAATCTATTCCCTCTTGAGAAGAGGAGATTAAGGGGGGATAAGATCAACATGTGCATATGCATAAGTGGTCCACATTGTGAACTTGGTCTTGAGTTATTCACTTTAAGGTCATCACAGGGGACAAGGGGGCACTCTTTACCTCTAGAGGAAAAAAAAGATTTAATCTCCAAATATGGAAAGGTTTCTTCACAGTAAGAGCTGTGAAAATGTGGAATAGACTCCCTCCAGAGGTGGTTCTGGCCAGCTCAGTAGATTGCTTTAAAAAAAGGCCTGGATTATTTCTTAAATTTACATAATATAACTGGATACTAACATTTCTAGGTATAGTTGATCCAGGGAAAATCCAATTGCCTCTCGTGGGATCAGGAAGGATTTTTTGTCCCCTGCTGTAGCAAATTGGAGCATGCTTTGCTGGGGTTTTTCACCTTCCTCTGGATCAACTGTGGGTGAAGGTTTGTGTATATGGGATTGTTTGTTTGTTTTTTTTGTTTTTTTTGTTTTTTGGTTGAACAAGATGGACATGTCTTTTTTTCAAGCTAACTATGTACTATAACTATGTATTCACAGCTCTTCACCTTTTCCACATTTTGTTATGTTACATCCTTATTCCAAAATGGATTATATTCATTATTTTCCTTTAAAATTCTACAAACAATACCCATAATGACATCATGAAAGAAGTTTTGTTTTAAAATGTTTTAAAAATAAAAACCGAAAAAATAACATGTACATAAGTATTCAAAGCTTTGCCTTGACACTCCAAAATTGAGCTTGGGTGCATCCTGTTGCACTAATCATCCTTGAGATGTTTCTACAACTTGATTGGGGTCCACCTGTGGTAAATTCATTTATTTGGACATGATTTTGAAAGGCACACGCCTGTCTATATAAGGTCCCACAGTTAACAGTGCATGTTGGAGCACAAACCAAGCCATGAAGTCCAAGGAATTGTGTGTAGACCGCAGAGACAGGATTGTATTGAGGCGCAGATCTGGGGAAGGGTACAGAAACATTTCTGCAGCATTGAAGGTCCCAACGAGCACAGTAGCCTCTATCATCCGTAAATGGAGGAAGAAGTTTGGAACCACCAGGACTCTTCCTAGAGTGGGCTGCTTGGCCAAACTGAGCAATCCGGGGAGGAGGACCAAGAACCTGATGGTCACTCTGAGAGAGCTCCAGAGTTTCTCTGTGGAGAGAAGAGAAACTTCCAGAAGAACAACCATCTCTGCAGCACTCCACCAATCAGGCCTGTAGGGTAGACTGGCCAGACGGAAGCCACTGATTAGTAAAGGGCACATGACAGCCTGCTTAGAGTTTGCCAAAGAAACCTAAAGGACTCCCAGACCATGGAAAACAAAATTCTCTGGTCTGAGGAAACAAAGATTGAACTCTTTGGCCTGAATGGCAAACGTCATGTCTGGAGGAAACCAGGCACTGCTCATCACCTGGAAAATACCATCCCTACAGCGAAGCATTGTGGTGGCAGCATAATGCTGTGGGAAGTTTTTCAGCACCAGGAACTGGGAGACTAGTCGGGGTCAATGGAAAGATGAATGCAGCAATGTACAGAGACATCCCTTGATGTATGCAAGACCTGCTCCAGAGCACTCTAGACCTCAGACTGGGGCGAAGGTTCATCTTCCAACAGGACAATGACCCTAAGCACACAGCCAAAATAACAAAGGAGTGGCTATGGGACAACTTTGTGAATGTCCTTGCGTGGCCCAGCCACAGCCCAGACTTGAACCCGATTTGAACATCTCTGGAGAGATCTGAAAATGCTGTGCACCGATACTCCCCCATCCAACCTGATGGAGCTTGAGAGGTCCTGCAAAGGATAAACTGCTCAAAAAAAAAAAAAAAAAAAATATCTGTGCTAAGCTTGTAGCATCATACTCAAAAAGACTTGAGGCTGTAATTGGTGCCAAAGGTGCTTCAACCAAGTATTGAGCAAAGGCTTTGAATACTTGTGTACATGGGATTTTTTTTCCTTGGTTAACAGAGGACTTGGTGTCACCCATATTTGGAAAGGGGTACCACTTGTATGTGGACTATTACACAAGCGTGCCACTTGTTTGATCAAATTGGCGCACGTGGCACCGTGCGTTCTAATCGCCGGGGCTTTTCCCAGAGGCTTGTAGATTCCCGTTTTAGGCTGGGGTAAAGAGCCTGCTTAAGATGTAGTAATTTGCTCGCTGTGAAGTGGAGGGATAATAAGGATGTTTTTCGTTCTTTCCATCCTTCATGCAGACACGACAGTCCTAATTCCTCCGGCGACTGGTGTTGTGGAGAAACCTCTCTGTTCACGAATATAACCTCAATGACCAGTCGTTGGCACCGTACCCAATTGCCTGTAAGGCCATACGCTGGTATATAAAAAAAAAAAAAAAAAAAAAAGTGTCTGTATACTTATTTTTACATTGGCTTTGCTGAATGCTCATGTGCTAAACAGAGCTTCAGGATGAACTGGATCCTTCCTTAAATTCCAGGAAAATATCATCAGAGCCCTTCTGTTTGCAGACGGTGCTCTGGCCCAGCTTGCAAATGCAGTAAGCTGGCTGCATGAGTCATTTTCCACATGTCCTCTCTGGTACCCCTACCCAAAGAACATGTCTGTAGAAAGCGCAGATTTAGGCTTGACGCATACTTTTATTGTCCCTCCTGTCCTGACATTGGTGACTGTTTCCAACGCTATCACACACTAGTTGAGTATTAGTGTAAAGTACAGCACCACAGTCATAGGCACATGTACGCAGGTGTTTGGAAAGAAGTGATGGCCATCCCATTTTGAGAGACCCTAATCTGCACCGTTCAGTTTTTTACATTTTTAATAAAAGTGAAGAAAAAAAAGTTATATTTCTCTTATATTCACCGACCGACACAGCTCCTCTCTTAGCCATTGGGTTGTTATGCCACCTTTAGGAGAATACTAGGCATTACTTGTTATGTAACACACAGAACTTTCCAGTTCTGCCCAGGGGGCGGTCCCTTGGGTAACAACCCCCCAGCCTGCCCTGCAGCCATCAGTTTTTTTTTTGCCTAGTAAGGAGAAAAGACCTAGGAACCCTGGCGGGCCCATCGGTCCGTCTATTTTTCCGCAGAAGCTTGGTTTTTGCGCAAGATGAAAGATCCTATGATTTACTATCAACAGCCTGCTGGGTGACAGGCTGGATACCCTTATCGTCTCCCCAGTCCGGCCATCGAGCGTGTGCAGGTTGCAGCTACGACTCGGCAGGCCATGACGAAACCTCAGCTCCAGAGGTGGTCGTGAGCTTTTATGTTCCGGGGCATACATATGACCGGGCTACTGATGTCTGAATCACAGTTTTGCCGAGACCAGCAGCTACGTCTGTACCGATCAGAGTGTAGATCTGCAATGGACTGTCTCCCAGCTCTTCAGGACTGGTAAGTACAGCTCTCCCTGCCTCGGTGGGCGGAGCAGCTGGGCATTCCCTGGTAGGTCGATTCGATGCCTGTGAAGTGTTTGTCTCCTCATGTTTTCACATTCGGCGGCCATCTTGGGTGTGGGCATAGGCTTCGGTGGCCATCTTGGGTGTGGGCATGGGCTTCGGTGGCCATTTTCCCTGTGTTTTTGTCAGCGGCCATTTTCCAGAAGCCTGAAACACGTTTTTTCACTGTGCTCTAGCTGCAGCATGTGCTCCTGTGTTCTGGCGGCCATTTTCCCTGGGTTTTAAGTCCTTACACTGGAGGCCGGGCGGCCATTTTCTTTGAGCCTGAGCACACTACAGGACTGTTTCAGTGCCACTAGCAGCTGCTTCACCAACACAGAGCTAACAGGGACTACCTGCTGAATAGCGCAGAACTCTTCAGGGTGGTGAGTCTTGCGGGAAAGGGCCCCTCAGCCGGCAGCAGTAAGGATGGTGGGACTGTCACTGTCCTAAGTCCCCTTTGGGTGGCAGACAGGGTAGGGTCAGCATGACTTCAGAAACTGGTGTTTCTTCCCCCAAAATCCAGGCAATTGCAACCGGGTCGCCTGCAGACGGCGCAGTAGCAGTCCCTTTTGGGTCCCGTAAACCAGCCCGTTCACATAGGGTGTTCCCGTATCTGACTTATTTTGACAAGTTCATTTACAAGGAATGGGGTCGACCGCAACAGACCTTTACGGTCCCCAAATACATGGCGGTGCGTTCCCCTTTTGAGGAGAGCCTTCTCAAAAAGTGGTCGGCTCCTCCGGTCGTGGACCCCCCCAGTATCCAGGTTAAACAAAGTAACCACGATCCCTGTAGAAGGGACTCCTGCCTTTAAGGATCCCACGGACAGGAAATCCGAGGCAGTAGCTCGTTCCTTGTTTAGGGTGGTGGGGTCAGCCGTGCGACCAGTACTGGCATCCGTACTGGTGTCGCAGACACTAACTGAGTGGGCGAAACTGTTGCACCGCGAATTGGGTGAACAACAGGCTTCTTCGGTCTGCGTGGAACTAGCAGACCAACTAGTGCAAGGCCTTAAATACGTTTGACGCGGCCCTGGATACTCTCCCCCTGTTATCCAGGGCTTCAGTGTCAGCAGTGGTGCTGAAGCGCTTGATTTGGTTAAAATGCTGGTCGGCTGACCAGGCATCCAAGAAAGCCCTGACGGATCTTCCCTTCCTTGGCGACTGGCTCTTTGGAGCCTCTTTAGATGACATTATTAAGAATGCCACAGGTGGTAAGAGTACTCTACTCCCACAGGCCAGGAAGGCTAAGGAGCCACGCCGTAGGCAGTGGCCCTCTTTTTCAGCTCATAAACTGCTTTTTCGTCTGCCCGGAGCTTCGGCCAAATGTCCCCAGTCCGACAGGACGACCACGGAAGGAATGAAACGTCCCTGGAACCGCAAGCCTGCGAACAAAGGTGCTACCGCATGAAGGTTTTCCCCCCACCCATGTCTCGGGTGGGGGGACGCCTTCGGGAGTTTGCAGCCCGGTGGTCCGCCCGATTATCCGATCAATGGGTCTGTGATCCGATTTCCTGCGGCTACAAAATAGAGTTCCTCTCCTGGCCGCAGAACAGATTCTTGCCCTCCAGCATACCAGTTTCCCCGGGAGGCCCTCTTGGGGGGCAGTAAGGGACCTGTTGAATCGTGGGGTGATTGTGCCTGTTCCGGAATTGGAACATTTCCAGGGGTTCTACTCGAATCTGTTTGTAGTTCCCAAGAAGGGAGGGGTACGTCCAATATTGGACCTGAAAGCGCTCAACCACTTTGAAGGTGCAGAGGTTCAGAATGGAATCCGTTCGCTCGGTAGTCGCGGCACTCCATCAAGGAGACTTTCTGGCGTCCTTGGACATCCAGGATGCGTAACTGCACATACCCATATGCCTCCGGCATCAAAAGTTTCTGCGGTTTGAGGTCAGGGAAGCCCACTATCAGTTTGTGGCTTTCCCTTTTGGTTTGGCTTCAGCCCCCAGAGTCTTTACCAAAGTATTGGCTCCAGTTTTGGCGTTGCTGCGGCAACGTGGGATCGCGATCGTGGGATACTTAGACGATCTCCTCCTGAGAGCATCTTCCGCCTCAGAGTTAGAGGAGGATGTTGCGATCACCGTACAGACCCTGCAAGAGTTTGGGTGGCTGTTAAACCTAAAGAAGTCGGTGGTAGTACCGACCCAGCGTTTGGAGTACCTAGGCTTGCTACTGGACTCCAGGGAAGCAAGAGTTTTTCTCCCTTCAGACAAGCTGCAGACTCTGAGTTGCAGTAAAACGGCTGATGGACCGCAAGCGGTCGTCGCTTTGCTTCTGTATGCGAGTTCTGGGTCTCATGGTGGCCTCTTTCGAGGCAGTGCCGTATGCCCAGTTCCACACCAGAGTTCTACAGAAGGAGATTTTATCACAACGGGACAAATCTCAGTGAGCCAGCTAGTCAGAAATTCACTAGTCTGGTGGCTGAGGTCCCCGGTGCTTCAATCCAGGAAGTCGTTCCTTCCTCTGAAATGGACGGTGATCACTACGGATGACGGTCTATCCGGCTGGGGTGATGGGGGTTCAGTCGGCTCAGGGCCTCTGGTCGACGGAGGAATCCAAATTGCTGATCAATCTGCTCGAGCTGAGGGCGATCAGGCTATGCCTCTCCACATGGTCAGTGAGACTACAGGGGCGTCCGATCAGGATCCAGTCGGACAACGCCACTGCGGTGGCGTATGTGAATCACCAAGGAGGAACAAGAAGCTCAGCCGCACAGGAGGTCGCTCACATACGTCGGTGGGCAGAGCGACATGTACCGGCCCTGTCGGCCATTTACATCCCAGGAGTGGAGAACTGGCAGGCGGACTTTCTGAGTCGCCAAATGCTGGACCCAGGAGAATGGGCGTTGCATCCGGAGGTGTTCAGGTTACTGTGCCTGCGGTGGGGCACACCAGCGGTGGATCTTCTGGCCTCCCGTCTCAATCGGAAGGTGCCAAGATTCATGTCCAGGACAAGAGATCCTTGGGCAGACGCGATGGTAGCTCCGTGGGGGTCAGTATCAGCTGATCTATGCTTTTCCTCCGTTGAAGCTGCTACCACGTCTGCTCCGCAGAGTAGGAGTCGAGGGGATTCCAGTGAGTCTGGTTGCCCCAGATTGGCCTCTGCGACCTTGGTACGCAGACCTAGTGCGCCTGGTGGCAGATGCCCCGTGGCGACTGCCATTAAGGTAGGATCTTTTGTCTCAAGGTCCAATTCTCCATCCTGCCTTAACGGCATGGCTGTTGAGAGCCAGGTACTGAGGGACCGGGACTGTCGGACTCGGTGATCCCCACTATGTTGGGAGCACGGAAATCTTCTTCTCGGAAGATATATCATCGCACCTGGAAGGCTTACATCTCCATGTGTGAAGAGAAAGGGTGGCATCCGGGGGGGGAAATGTGTTACCCAAGGGAACTGGAAAGTTGAAAGTTCTGTGTGTTACATAACAAGTAATGCCTAGTATTCTCCTAAAGGTGGCATAACAACCCAATGGCTAAGAGAGGAGCTGTGTCGGTCGGTGAATTACAGAGAAAAGGATTTTACGCTTAGTACAAAAATCCTTTTTTTTCTCTACTGTTCTATGTGTATAGGTCTGTTTTATTGTATTTGCTTTGCAGGTATGGTAGTTTTATTGTTCACCATTGTTTGCTTAGCAGGTACGCCATCTTAAACAGCGTTCGTTCCCACAATACACAAAGTGGTGACTCCACCACAGTTAAAAACAAAAATGGTGCATGTATGCCCATCATTAGAAGTGGGTGGATGAAAGGAGGTATTCAATAGTGGGCATACCCATTAATCTTTCTTTCTGCCCACAGATTCCATGGAAGAAAATAAATAAATTACAATATATGCCCAACAAGGACCATCAACATACTGGCATGTTGCTGGACTTTGAGTTGTTATACCAGAATGATGCCTGCGGGTTTAGGTATCATTCTCGGTTAGCTTTCATGTAAAAGCAATCCTAGCAGCTAATTAGCCTCTAAACTAAGCAGTGGGAGGGAATGTTCCCCCAAATGACCCCATTTTGGAAAGTAGACACCCCAAGCTATTTGATGAGAAGTATGGCGAGTATTTTTCAGACCTCGCTTTCAGTTTTGAAAATATATATATATTTTTTTTATTATTTTCAAAAACAAATTGGAGCTGCAAAATACTCACCTCTCAGCAAATAGCTTGGGTTGTCTACTTTCCAAAATGGGGTTATTTGGGGGGGGGGGGGGCTCTGTGTCATCTGGGCTTTAGATGGCATTGGAAACTGATAGGCAGTGAGGAGTGAAATCAAAAATTTACACCCTTAGAAAGTCTCAAGGCGGTGATTGTTTTCAGGGCCCCCTAAGCGGCCAGGCTCCCAAAAAGTCCCACACATGTGGTATCCCCGTACTCAGGAGAAGCAGCAAAATTTTTATGGTGCAATTCCACATAAAACCATGACATGTGTGAGAAATATATAATTTAGTGACAACTTTTTGTAAAAGGTTTTTTGTCATTCAATCACTTGGGACAAAATAAAATATTCAATGGGTTCAACATGCCTCTCAGCAATTTGCTTGGGGCGTCTACTTTTCAAAATAGTAATGGGGGGCGGGCGGCGGGTGTACTGCCCTGCCATTTTAGCACCCCAAGAAATAGGCAGTCATAAAACTAAAAGCTGTGTAAATTTTTGAAAATGTACCCTAGCTTGTAGACGCTATAAAACTTTTGCGAAAGCCAATAAATATACACTTGACTTTTTTTTTTTTACCAAAGACATGTGGGCTGAATACATTTTAGGCCTAAATGTATGTTATAAGAAAAACCCAATAAACTCAATTTTAGTCAAAGTAGAAAACACTTTTCAAAATATTTGGTCTTTGTTTATATCACAAAATTAAAAATCAGAGGCAATCAATATCAAAAGAAAGCTCTATTTGTGGGGAAATTAAGACGCAAATTTTGTTTAGGTACAACATTGCATGACCACGCAATTACCAGTTAAAGCAGTGCCGAATTGTAAAAAGTCCTCTGGTCTTTAGACAGCCAAATGGGTCAGGGCTTAAGTGGTTAGAGTCCCTAAGAATTTAGAAATGGCTTTGAAATGAGAGCTCAAGTCTTTTAGAATCCGTGGGTGGATGCCATTTGGTACAGGTGCTTTATCCTTTCTAAACCATACATATTTTAAGCTTTTGGGGTTGTGTCAATACCATCCCCATTATGGACTCTCCCCCATGCTTCTTTGTATACACAGAGCTGAAGGAGGAATTTAATACATTGTGCCTTCTTTGTCCCCACTCAAGATTTTGTAAAGGGCCTACATGCTCAGACCTGACCTTTTTACTAATATATTGCAAAAGATAGGACAAACCCCCAAAAATGCTTCAATCTGGTTAGCTTTGAACCCTTGATTTCCTTTTTTTTTTAAATGTTACTTGTACATGCAAGGATAGTGTTCTTTTCAATTGTTTCATTCTGTTAAATTTTTTTTTGGTCTTGGATAGCAGCCCTCAGCCTTGGAAAATTTACCCTCCTGAACTTTTTACAATATGGAGCTTTTTGCTTACAGCCAACCTTTATAATCATCTTATGGTCACTGCTACCCAGATGTTTTTATATGGACATTAAAGAGGAAGTAAACCCTCTTAGAAAAAACTGAAAAAAAAAAACCTGCAAGACAAAGGCATAATTAGCTAGTATGCATAGCATACTAGCTAATTATGTATCACTTACCTGAGATCGAAGCACCGGCATCGGTCCTCTTCTCCCCCTCCGACATCTTCTCCCGGAGTGACTTCCGGGTATCGCGGCTCCGGTGCTGTGATGACATTGCGCGCACGAAAGCGGCATAGTAACAACGGAAGCATCGGCATATAGCGCCGTTGCTTCAGTTGTCGCAAGTGTGCATGTGCCGCAGGACGTCGGCACATGCAAATACAGGTATATCTACTAAACTGCAGGTTTAGGAGATATCCTTGTTAGCTACAGGTAAGGCTTACCTGTAAGCTAAAATTGTAAAAGGATTTACTTCCTCTTTAATAAGCTCTGCATGATTTGATATTACCAGGTCCAGCAGAGCATTATTCCTAGTCAGGGGCTTTATGAACTATACCATACATTACATCCAATTTATGGACTACTCATCACATTTTTAGAGGTCCTGGAGTACCAGGACAGTAGTAACACCCACAAAATTATCCCATTTTAGAAGGCAAACATTCCAAGGTATTTTCTGAAAGGCACAGCGGAGTCTTTTGAAGATGTGCTTTCCAATATTTCCCATATTGCACTGCTTTAGTGACCATGTTACCATGGAGGGCAATCAGGATTTATTTCTAAAGGCCAGATTTGTGGAGTGCACAACTAATAGTTGTACTGTGGACAGATTCTCCCATCCTAGCTGTGAATCTCTGCAGCTCCTCCAGAGTTACCATGGGCCTCTTTGGCTGCTTCTGAATAATGCTCTCCTTGGGGAGCCATGCCTTGGTAGCTTTGCAGTTCCATAATCTTTTCATTTTCAGATGGCTAGACCAAGTCCCCCGTGAGATGTTTAAAGCTTAGGGTTTTTTTTTTTTTGTTTTTTTTTAATAAATATAACCTAACCCTGCTTTACTATTCTCAAACTTTATCACTGGTGTGTGTCCCTTGGGCTTCATGATGCCGTCTGTTCACCAAGGTTCTCTAACAAACCTCTGAGGGCTTCACAAAACAGCTGTATTTATACTGAGATTACACACAAGTGGACTTTACCAATTAGGTGACTTCTGAAGGCAATAGGTCCCACTAGATTTTAGTTAAGCGTATCAGAATAAAGTCGGCTGAATACAAATGCATGCCACATTTTTCAGATATTTGTAAAAAAATAAAAATTTGAAGGCCATTTATCCTTTTCACTTCAGAATTTTGTGCCACTTTGTTTATCACATAATACATTAAAATTTTTAGCTGTAATATGACAATGTGGAAAAGGGGCATGAATACTCTTTCAAGGCACTAACAAAGTAGGCATTATCCTAATAGTGGAAATACAAAGTGACCCCCTTTGCCTTACCCACACAGGGCAAGATAAAATTCACTTTACTCCTTCCTCAGCGTCTACTCACCTTATCCCTCACCACCACTCACTTTGGGAGCAAAGTAAAATACATAGCACTTCTGAGTACGGGTGTACATGCACCATACTGTCCCTCTGCATGTGGCGCATGGGGGGGTAGAATACATACTTAAACATAATAAATGTTTTAATTTCAAAGTGTACTACTGTGCATACAATACATATCTACATCATTTTAGTAAAGATACTAAAGAAAACAAATTTTTGGACATGGTCTTTATTGGTGGCTTTTTCAAAGTCAAATTTTCGCTGTCAGTAATTTAAAGTCTAGCCAGTTTAGTACATTAGGTTCTTTGATCATAAAAAGAAAAAACCTAGTAACATGTTTAACACATTTAAACTAAAGAAGGCAAATAAAAACAGTGTTGTGTCAACCCTCAACTGTTCATTCGTGCAACTTCTAAACTCCAAGAGGCCCAATTATAAAGCGTGAACAAACCCTCCATTCCCCTTTTTTGTCTAAGAAACGATTAGTGGATTGATTTTAATGCCTTCTCACTATGAAATAGTTTGCCAATGATCTCTGGCTGCTGTAAGCCAGGGCAAACTCATTCCCTTGAAATGTTTCAAAGGAGGTTAAATATCAGTTCACAGGTCATGGTTTAACTCCTTGGTGCTGACAGTATGCATACATGTCCTCATTGGGGGAAGGGCCTTAAAAGCAGAGCAGCCGCATAAATGCAGCCCTGTGTAAACTTAACTTGAGTGCGCTCCCTGTATGTTGGCCAGCAGGAGATGGGTAAGCTCACAATGCATACTTGTGAGCTTACCCATCATGTGACCACTGACAGCCTTTTCAGGATGTCTAAAATCTGAGCATTAAGGTCATGACTGCCAAGAGGAAGTCGGCACCAAGGGGTTAAAATTTGTCTCCCTCTTCAGTTAACAATTTCACACAAGCAGGGAAAAAAGGCTAAGGTATAGGCTAGCCCCCCTTATTTTAGAAGCTCATTTGGCAGGGGACACAGTACACTTGCACATTAAAATGAAAACTGTATTCATTCCAAAAGTAAAGAGTCCTGAAGACACTGAATTCAGTTAAAATAAAAATTAACCATGGCTTGGCAACTGGCCGGAGAGCCAGAAACATTTTAGCAAAAAGTTACAGAAATTGATTTTAAGTCATTGTACATAATACATCCCTCCAGGATTAAGCACATTTTTCAAAATAAAGCTTAGGGAAAAAAAAAAAATCATGTAACTTTGTGCAGAACATTTCTCTACAGAACAAAAATATGTACAACCTATTCATACAGAAAATATTCTCTCCGGGTTAGAGTAGTAAGATCTTAAGGGGGAGCCATTCATTCTGTGCAGTCCATCGTACCTCCAAGTATAAGTAGTTTTTAGTTCCAAACATGATGTTTGCAATGCTCAATCGCCTAAAAACAGGGAAAAAAAAAAAAACCACCACATCTTTAGTCAGCAAGTCTTACTACGGATACAGCAGCAGGTTGTATTTGACATTTTAGCTACCCTTGAAGTAAATTTACAATGCCGTGATGAATTCTGGTGGATGTCTTTTTTTAAAGTAGCGCTTTCTCCTGCCCCTTAAACAGGTCAAATACTTCTGACATGCAGGGCAGGCCCCTCTTGTTATAATAGGTCTGTATCATAAGTCAGTCAAATGGGAAAAAAAAAAAAAAAAAACAACACAGGCTCACATAGTTGTCCCTTCATTTCCACACACCTGTCATTCTATAATATACAAGAGTGGATACCCAATATAGCACTGAAAATAAGGGCTAAGGTCCCAAGGAAAGCACGTATAAAGTGATACCAGACTGTATGCAAATAAACTACATTTTATTGGACCAATACGAATATACCCATCAACCAAAATAACATTGTTATCATAAAAGCAAGTACACTTGCCCCGCCCCCCCCCCACACACACACTTGTCATATCATAATCTCAATCAAGCACATCACCCGATCTATCAAATGTGTAATACATAATACCCGGGTTGGGGACAGCAATCTCTCTATATTAATAAATTGAGTTCTCACATCCAATTACTTGAGTTGGAAATAAGCGAGAAAAAAAAAAACACTGCTGAATGGAGCCAAGGTTTACTTTTGGATAATTAAAAAATAAATAAATCTGTGCAATCATAGTACACTAGTTAGTTGCCAGTGTCAACAAATTTTTAATACAGCACACCAAGCAGGTTCATAACTGGGTGTACATTGGTAAATTTGCAAAAGCCTTGGCTGTTAGTTTTGGGTTCACATCATTGGGTAAGGTTTTTCCAGGAAATTAGATGGCTTTGGAGCACCATTTGTGGGGTATCGATGTGTATCACGTCGATACCAACAAGGACCCTCTCAAGTATATGTTGGAGTTTCCTGAGTATATCTGCCATATCCTTAACAGAAGTTGGGTAACCATTATCTAAATGAGATCAAGGCATTTCCCCACTCTCCCCAAAGGGCCTCCCCACTGCCGACACTATAGGTATTCCAGGGGGTTTAGGGTTTGTGTGGATTTTGGGACAGATGTAGAACACAGGAGTGTTAAATGTTTCAACCTTTAGATAGTAAAGTTCTTTCTTGGAGATAAGCCCAGCTTCTTCTGAGTGTACTAGTTTATAGTAGAGTTGAGATATTAGGTCAAGGGAGGGGTTTGTCCCATCCCCAAGTTGTCGCTCAGCTTCTGCTGTATAGTCACATGACTATACCACATTCCCCCTTTGTCACTATTCTTAATTACAGGGAAATTTAATTCATTGAGGGCTATACGTTCTTCAGTCAGATTATCTATAGGTTATCTGTACGCACCAGATCCAAAAATAGACTCACCCTTTACTGCGCAAGGACGGCACCTTGGTTGATCTCATCTTGAGGTCATTATCCCTCTTCCACTTCTTACTGACAGGGCCATGACGGCACGGACGACTACTGGGACTGCTTTGATCACCAATATGATATGACCCATCAAATCGTGAGTGTCCCTAAAATGGTGCCATCGTCACCATCATTTATCGTGGATGACTTGTGATCTGATGCTAGACTGGGTGAGCGAACACTATAAGACACTGGATTATCTTGCTCACATTTCTGCTCATGTGCATATGAAACTCAGTGACCCATGGAAGCATCCAAGGCTTTTGCAAACTTACCAATGTACACAGTTATGAACCTGCATAGGAGTGCTATATTAGGGATCTGTTGGAACTGACCACTAACTAGTATACTAGGATTGCACAGATGTTCTTTATTTTAAGGGAAACCTTAGCGCCAATTTAGCAGTGTTTACATTTTCAACACAACTACATGTGGAACCCCCCCCCCCCCCCCCTTACATTTTTTTTGTAGAGGAAGATTGCTGTCACCACCCCAATTCGGTATTTAGACAAGTCTTACACATTTGATATATCCATTGATGCGATCGTTCAAGATGACATAAACCCAATTCCGTGTTGACTCTGCACCCCCTCGACTAGGTGTGCAATTGGGCCCAGTGTACTTTCTTTGATAACGTTTTTGGCGATCTGTTCAATATTTTTGCTCGATGAGTATTTTTGTATTAGTCCAACAACATTTGTATTTAATTTGCATATTGTCTAGGATCACTTTATACCTTTCCTTGGGACCTTAGCCCCACTTGTCATTTTTCCCTCCTACTGTCGCAATTGGGAAACACCTTGAGGTGTGAAATGCAGCCATATGTGACATGCATGCATTTAGACAGGAAGTGGCTGCAGGAAATCAGCAGCAATGAGGTACAACTAAAAGGTGGAAAAAAGAAAAACAAATCTAATGTCTTTCATGCTGGGTTCACTTCTATTCTAATTTTAAACAAAAATGTCCACCTGTGTCACCTTAAGATGGACTGAAGCAGCACTCCACAGACCTCAGCAGTTAATGACACCTTGACAGCCATTCGTCACCATGAAATTGCTTATATACACACCATTACAACTTTCAAAGCAACAGTGAGGGGGAACTCTTTCAAGGAAGAGACCTGTTCAACTTAAAGCAGTGTTCCACCCATTTAAAAGTCAACAGCTACAAAAAGTGTAGCTGCTGACTTAATAATCACTCGCCTGTTCCAGGGTCCATCGATGTGGCAGTACGAAGCCCCGCTCCTCTCCGCTGGCATCCTGTGGGCGCCCGGCTGTGGCTTCACAGCCAGGCGCGCGCAAACATGAGCCGCAATGAATGTTGTAAATGCCCGGGCAATCTTCTGGGATTTGTGACGTGTCCCAGAAGATTGCAGGGGCGGCGCAAGGTGAACTTCCTTCCAGCGCCAGGGGGGTAAGTGGGAGACTCTAAAAACAGGGTACCTGCTCCCCCCAAAAAATGCCATGCCAAATGTGGCATTTCAGGGGTTCACCTGCACTTAAAGCGAAAGTTGCATTTTTGGGTGGCACTCCACTTTAATGTGGGGATTTCACATCTTTCCTCCAGAGCAACAAAGTGAAAGTAAATCTTTAGAAATGGGAACCAATCAGCAATTGAAACTTTAAATCCATTGTTTCTTTAATACAATTGTAACTTTACAGACATCCACTTACATTACAACGTCCTGCAGTTTCCAAGTCTTTGCACCAGTAGCTTGGGCCCCACATACATTTCTCGGTTCCTAAAAGATGTTTCTGGACACCTGGGCACACATTTAGTTCCTGTGTTGGGGTAAAAGTATCAAAAGTTACACTTGCACAGAGAGGGCCTTAAAATTAAAACCACCTTATTTTAGCAGCATGTATATTACACATGCCTACCTGCATCAATTGACCACTACATACCAGATGGCATCCCCCCCCCCCCCCCCCCAAAGTCATCTACATTCCACAGGTTGCTTAAAGCAGCAAACTTTCATTAAAACATTTTTTTTTTTTAAATTGCCCTTTGCAGCTTTGTCAGAATGTACCAGTACTGAAAGTAAATTATAGGCAGACTTAACTGTCAAACGCCCCCCTCCCACGCTGCAGTGTCAGCTCTTGGCTGTCACGGGTGCAGCCATCTTCTCACAGGTCTTCATTCTGGGTTTGGACTCTTCAGCCGCTTGACTGGTCAGGCCATGATGCCATTATACTTGCACATGTACACAAGAGTCACAGCACAAGACGTGCATGCGCGCAAAAGAAATCAAAGTTTAAAATCTGAACATTTTTCCTTACCACACAAACTGTGCCTGGATCCATTTTTTGAAGCAGCAATTCCAATATCATAGACCCATACAAGGTTATCACAGTGTGGCACTGCAAATAGAAGACATGAACAATTTCAGCAATAAAAATAACTTTAATCAGATTTCTATAAATTCCTCTTTAAAAAAAAAAAAAAAAAAAAACTTTTCACTTAGTACCACCATAATTAATGACCCATTTCTGCTCCAAATGTTTTACTGTTTGCATATGGTATGTAGATACTGCCAAATTATAGAATCCTTCACCAAGTAGTCCTGCACAAACACCTGCAGCTATGACACACTACTATAGGACTCACCCCATTATTCTGAGGTAAGCTTTTCATTTCTAAAGCTTATATTGAAATAGGAACCTGAGGAAAGAAATATGGAAGTGACACTGCTGTAATACTGATCTCTATGTGGACTAAATATTAGAAAGGTCAGGGATGCATTTTTTCATAAATTTTTTTGTCCCTAAATGGCCACTTTTACTAACTGCCTGCGAAAAGAGCAGGAGTAAAGAGGGAAGGGACTCTTCCAAAAGGGAGTGAGGTAGAAGTTATTTATAATCACTGGCAGTAAATGAATGCAGCTTCCTATATTGTAGCTTTCCTAGGCACAGTGCATAAGGACACTGCAGCAGAATCTGTGTTGGCCTAGCTTTTCCAACTTTAAATACTCCTTAGTGGTAGCCAATCTAGCAGGCAGACGGCGACATCACTGGTGCATGAGCTCTTAACGGCATACCTGTATTGTTCCTTCAGGCCAAGACTCAAGTACAGTTCTTAGGTGGGATAGGCTTCTGTGAATAAATTAGTTCAAGGATCGCCTAAACGGACAGGGTAGAAGCTGACCAGACATACTAAGGAGTTCCAGAGAATGGGAGAGGCTCTGGAGAAGTCCTGGAGGCCAGTGGGAGGTGCCAACAAGAGCTGGTTTTGTATGTTGCGTTTAGGATTTAGAATTTTATACGTTGGGCTACTGGAAGCCAGTGAAAAAATTGGCAGAGACGGATACTACAAAACAAGTTTCTGCAGTTCAACAACCCCCACTCTTATTCAATACAGCAAGTTAATTTTACAAATGTTAGGTCTTTAACAGCACATACAGCTGTGGCCAAAAGTTGAGTGACAAATCTTAATTTTGAAAGTGTTGCTTCAGGCCCCTTTCATGCTTGTGCGACTTGTCCTGCATCTTGGGACTGCAAAGTTGCATGACTAGTCGTTCCATGATAACCATTCATTTCTGTGCGACTTCAAAATAGTCCCTGTATTACTTTGGTCTGACTTTGATGCGAGTTTACACGGCATAACCTGAAATCACCTCAAAATCGCACAACTTTGAGTTTGCAGTAGTGTGAAAGGGGCCTCAGTGTTTAGATTTGTCAAATGTTACTATGGTATATGCAGTATACTTACAAGCATTTCATAAGTGTCAAAGGCTTTGACAATTAAAATTAAGTTTATGCAAAGAGTCAATATTTGAAGTGTTGTCTTTTTTCAAGACCTCTGCAATTCACCCTGGCATGCTGTCAAAGTCTGGGCCACATTCTGAAGGCAGCCCATTCTTGCATAATCAATGCTTGGAGGTTGTCAGAATTAGTTTCTTTTCCACCTGCCTCTTGAGGATTGACCACAAGTTCTCAATGGAATTAGGGTGTGGGGAGTTTCCTAGCCATGAACCCCTAATGTTTTGATCCCCAAGCTACTTAGTTATCACTTTTGCCTTATGGCAAGGTGCTCCATCATGCTGGAAAAAGGCATTGTTCGTCAAACTGTTCTTGGATGGTTGTGAGAAGTTGCTCTCGGAGGATGTTTTTGTTCGATTCTTATTCACGGCTGTGTTTAGGCAAAAATTGTGAGTGAGCCCACTCCCTTGGCTGAGAAGGAACCCCACACATGAATGGTCTCAGGATTCTTTACTGTTGGTATGACACAGGACTGATGGTAGGGGCTCACCTTTTCTTCCCACGAACGAGGCTTTTTCCGGATGCCCCAAACAATGGGAAAGGGGATTCAGAGAAAACGATTTTACCTCGTCGTCAGCTGTCCAATACCTGTATCTTTTGAAGAATATCAGTCTGTGCCCAATTTTCCTGGAGAGACGTGGCTTCTTTGCTTTCCTTCTTGACACCAGGCCATCCTCCAAAAGTCTTCACTTCACTGTGCGTGCAGATGCACTCACACCTGTCTGCTGCCATTCCCGCGCAAGCTCTGCACTGGTGGTGCCCCAATCCCACAGCTGAATTGACTGTAGGAGATGGTCCTGGTGCTTGCTGGACTTTCTTGGGCACCCTGAAGCCTTCTTCACAAATGTAGTGGAAATGTTTATGGGAGCAAGTTAACTTTCATGGCAAAGACAGACATTACAATTCATTCGATCACTCTTCATAACATTCTGGAGTATCTGCAAACTGCCATCATAAAAACTGAGGCAGCAGACTGAAATACAATTTGTACAATGTTTGCCCACAGCTGTACACAGTGCTTAGCTATAAATATACAGAAAAGTTATACCTGATCTTGCATGGCTGATGGAAGGAAATTGCAGATCTTCTGTAACCCATCCTCAATTTTCTCCTTAGTGGCATTTTGTCCCAGTATACTATCCAAATATGTCATAATCATCTTGCAGACTTCACAGCTTTCAGAATTGAGTTTTACTGTTTAAAAAGCACAACTACAGTGAGTAATTTTGACATTGTAAACTGTAAGAATAGTGACATTAGGAGGTTTCATGTAAAGAGCCTATCATTTAACAAATTTGTATAACGTTAACTCTATACAGGGATTACCCAAGACTCCCATGTGTCACACTCACTTCCATCCCAATATGGTACGTAATCTTCAGTCCACAAAATATAAAAACCCATCTATTCCAATTTAACCCTCTGACTGCCAGAGCTGTCCTACATGTCAAAGTGTTAAAAGCTTTAAGCCTCCCCCTGCTTCTGTTTGGAGCCCAGGGCCACAAGTGTCAGGATGCCAAGTAACAAAAAAAAAAAAAAAAAAAAAATATTCCCCCATTAAACTGAAAGTGCTCTGCTCTGAGCACTTCCAAGTTTACCTTTTGTGCAAGGGAAAAAAAGTGTTTCTGCAGGGGGGAAAAAATTATAAAAAAAAAAAGCACTGCAGCCTGTTAAGCAACCATTGATGGTGTATAAACAAAGAAACGGCGCTGGAATAGACGTGTGCAATATTGAACGAGAAAAAGAAAACACAAAAAATGTGCAGCTGCTGATAAGAAAGTGCTATAACCTTCAAAAAATGCTCAAACCAATAAAACAGCGCTGGCAAACAAAAATTGTGACAAAATAATAAATGATCCCACAAAATTGACAAACATCAATAATGTGTGTGAAGTGGTTACATGTCTGACACAAACCAATCCCATAAAAAATAAACTAGCATCAAATAATATGTGTGATAAATTATTACATAAGTGACATGATTGAATAATAACCATAAAATTATTTCATAGATACCAAAATTGAATAAGTGATCAATGTGGTAAGAAAATATATAAAAAAAAAAAATAAAAAATAAAAAATAAAAATAAAATAATGTGAGTAAGTCCAGTTATTGTCCCAAAAAAACAAGAACCAAAATAAATGTACATATGAGCTCCTTCTTGGAATAGACTCACCGGGCTAGCAGACAGACAGAGCAGCAAAGCAGAGGGCAGATATGCAGACAAACCATTGATGGTGGGTGCAATGTCCAGTTCCTGCAGACTCAGTATAGCTGTCCTCCCATATAGGCAGATAGTGAATTGCAGGAAGAATTAATGCCCTTGCAGTTCATTGGGAACTACAAGCCGTCTGTTGTGGCAGATGGTACTTTTAGTTCATTCACAGATCTGTGTGAACGAATAATGCGGCTGTGGGTGCCCCACACAGCCTCACTAGTCTTAATTACTTGAGCTCGAGGATTTTACCCTCTTCATGACCAAGCCATTTTTTGCTATACTGCATTCATTGTGTTACCTGGTAATTGCGTGGTCATGCAACACTGTACCCAAACAATTTATTTTTCACACAAATAAAGCTCCTTTGGCGATTTGATTTTTTTGCAGCCTGGCAGGTGGTGTGTATCCTAGAGAACACACCTGTTGACTACTGATATAGTTCTACAGTGTCAACTTTATTTTATGGATGTTTTCCTGTGTGTGGCCTTTTGCACTGTAATCTCCAGACTATTTAGTATCAATCCCTGTGTTTTGATGCAACATTGTCTGCCTACCGCTGAACACTTTAGTCTTCACACCCTCCTGCTGCCCACAGATTCAGATTGCCTTGGTGCCCCTATGCCTGCCCCCCCCCCCCCCAGGCTTTGCCACTTGGTTTTATGATCAACAGTGTTTGTCCAACGTGGCAGACATGTTCACCAGAAGCATAGTTGTCCCTGATGTCAATCTACTGATATGAACTGTACCCATTAGTCTTCCTGTACCTCAAGGAGTTTTTTGGAACATATTCATGTGGATGGTTTGGTGGCTGATATGCCTGTCTTTACTCTTTATTATTCATGAATTAAGATGTTTTATAATTGTCTGATAGCCAATGTTGAGCCTTTAAAGTCAATTTACGCGAGACTTGGGTTTTCCAACCACACACTTTTTTGCATTCTCCATTTTGATGTGGCTGTTTAGTCATATTTAGATTTTTGGGGGATTTATATCACAAAAAACCCAGTGGTGATCAAAGAAGATCCGAATAAGTGTTTTAATACTAATGGCAGTGATCAACTTATAATGGGACTGCGGCAGGCAATCTGACGCTGGCAGAATTGCCTGCCACTGACATCAATACAGTGATCTGTGATACTATACACTGTCAGTCACTGTACTAATGACACTGGCTGGGAAGAGGTCAACATCTATGTCAATCAACGGGTTACATGTCTAACTATATGTAATGTGTGCTACTTTCATTAATTAATCTCCAAGTTTCTCATCCGAGATCATTCATTCTGTAGAGCTGTGTTGAATGTCAACAAAGAGCTCTGGGCGGCGATTGCACACAGCAGATCCCAGCCATGAATCATTGGCTGGGACTTGCTGAAAGGCTCCTGTGGTCTAAATCCAGACAGGCATCGTAGTATACAGCGGCCGCAATACATTGCAGGTGGTTTACAAGTGGTTAAAATTGCAACAGCGGGTATGGGGGAAGGATTACTCGCCCGCTGACTCCATGGGGACTCGGGGGGGGGGGGGGGGGGTGCAGGGACTGGAGCACAGTAAAAATGTTCCAAGAGGAACCCTATCCTTTCATTGCTGTCTGATGCCAGCCAATAGTGGCAGTGTTGGGAGTAAATTGGGGATGGTGGCAAGAGACAATAGGGATGGAACAGACACCCGATAACCACGTAGAGACCCTCTCGCTGAATACAAATACTAGTTTGTCACTTTGAAATAAGCTAAAAGGCCATCTAAAAAAAAAAAAAAATGCACCCATTTTGCAGCAAAAAATTTGCAGATTTTAAATGACAACCTAGCCTTAAACTCTGCCCTCCACAACCTCAAATGCTCCCCCCCAGGACACACGAGCCTATATAAAAAATGTCAACTCCATACATTAGGAGTTATTGCACATAGAGCGAGGAACTACTCCTCAAACTATGAGCTGAAAGAAGCAGCAATGTGCAATTTGGGGTGAAATTGCTTCTCAGGTGCCAAAAAAAATAAAAATTGAGCTCTTTTTACAAATGATAGAGCTGGACTTGGGCCTCATCTAAATGATGCATACAATGCGAATAGAAATAACTGGACACCCCCTCCCTCCCCCCAATATCCTACAATGACGGCCTAGATCAGCCACAAAAAAAAAAAAAAAAAAAAAAAAAAGAAGGACATTGGATAAAAACAATTTAGCAAACCATTTAAAAAATTTGATTGAGTCCCCCCCCCACAGGAGAATGGGTATAAAACAAAACATAAGTTAGATAAACATGGTCCATATAGTGGTATATGGTGTTGTCTGTTTGTGCATCAAGACTTTCATTTATTGTGAAAAATATAGATTTGAAAATATAAACTGTTGTGCATATTTCATGGAATGCAAAAAACGTGTAATTAATGGGAAAAAAATGCATCTGCCAGTAAAATGGTTCGTTTTTATTTACTTACCAATTTGTAGTTTTCTTGAACTGCAACATCCCATGGCCATGCAAATTAATCTGGGATCCGCTTCTGCTTCCATTAGTGAAATGATCAAATCAGCATACACGTTAACAAAATCTTCACATTTTTTGGCATATTTGGAAGGCAAAAGATCACACACTTTATCCAGAGCTTCTTTAATGTGTTCCTATTGGGGAAAAAAATACAAGACTGAGCAGATCTACACAAGACCTATTTGCTTTTACAAACCCTTCCATACCCGTATACATTTGATACACACCCGTGACCGGTTACTGTCCAAAAACGTTTCCACTTTCTGCACCACCAGTTGACATATTTCACAGAAAGGACCATTTTCTGAGGCTTCACGCTCTGCAACCTAAAAAGACAAATCATTTAGTGTCCCCCGAAGAATATAAAAAAAATAAAAAATTTGGACACACTGCCATTACCAAAACAAACTAATACATTTGCAAAATCAACTGCATATAAGTGTTTTGTACAGCCAAAAAATGTTTTAGATAGCAGCAAAAGGTTAGAACCTCCAATTGTAAATGATTCCTTTGTCCTGGTGATCGCCGTCACCCAGAATAGTGAGGGGGAATTACTTTCACATCTACAGGACTAGACGTGTAGGGATATATCCAAAAAAAAGGTATGCAGATAAAACGGACAGGTGTTTTAACACTTACTCTAGCCAAAACTACAAATATTTTGGCTACACAGTAATGACCGAATAGGTTAATCATCTGATATAGCACAAAATGGTAACTGTTGCTTACTTTTATTGCTGGCTGCAGTTTCATTGCTGGAACAATTACTTTGGCGGGGATCAGATCCTGACGAGGGGAAGCCTGTGTGCACATACCAGCACCACTACATATTTCATTTGCTGTCTGAAAAAAGCACATAGAGTTCATGCAAAAAAAAAAAAAATACATAAATGGCTTTATTTTAGAAAGCAATCATGAAACTGGATATCCATTCAAACAGGGGCATATTAATACATTTGTCAGCATGTGTTAGGTTACTAAAGCAGCAGCCCTGTTCAACCCCCTGATTCCTCATTGTAGCACTTTTTAAAAAACAGCAAAGCCACGAGGGGCTCTGCCCACACAGCCATGCAATTTATTCACAGCCATTTGAATGAACTAGAAGTCCCGTTTTCCACTGCAGCAGACTGCTTGTAGTTCACAAACTGAAGGCACTTTAGTTCATTCTTCCTGCTCTTTAGTAACTGACTGCCGGTACAGGCTGACAGCTGTACTGCGAGTTTGCAGCCCGACATTGCATCTATAAACTGCTGATTGAGGGTGCAATGTTCTGTAGGCTCCCAAGAAAATAAATGCACTTTACCTTTAAAAAAAAAAAAAAAAAAAAAAAAAAAAAAAGCACTTTTTGCAGGTAAACTTATCCTTAAACAGAACCCCCAGATGTTTTAGAGCATTATCCTGCACCATACATAGGAACTGCTGCTCTATGACAGAGCTCTGTATCCCTTAATTAAAATGACTGGTGTTTGTATTACCTTAAATAGGTTTTGCCTAACAGCTGTTGTCTAAACAAAATGTTTAAAGGAAAAACAAGCAGCTACCATTGGGTAGTCGGTTATCCTTGAGGCCTTATGCACACTGGACGTTTTTACAGCAGCCGTTTGGCAATAGAAGTTCTTCTACAGTCATTAAGCTCTCCATCATGTTATCCTATGTGTCCATGCACACAAAGGCTGTTAGCAGTTTTGGGCAGTGGCGTTTTTGAGCAGTGTAAAAAAAAAAAAAAAACTAGTGGGTTCTAAGGTATTTTTCAGCTATAAAAAACGCTCCAATGCTGATAAATGCTCAAACGTTTTTTGATCCATTAAAAAAAATAAAAATAAAAACTGATAACACTAAAAGCGCTATTGCAAAAATGTTGAAAGAAAGCTGAAAAAATGTGAAAGTTGAAACTCACTGCAAAGCTACTGGCGTTTATATAACATAACGCCCAGTGTGCATGAGGCCTTAAGGTCATTGATGGATGTGGGACTACAGACTTAACTGGCTGCTTCCACTGACAAATCCCACACATAACCACTAGGGGAAATGCATATTAAAATCCTGGCATAACAGACTACAACAGTTAAAGTGGGGTACACTAAGAAATTTGGCAAGTTTGTTTAATTTCATAGCAAATGGGAATAAAATTCTAACAATTATCTCATACGACAAAGGCTTTTTTGTTTTCTGATCATGCGCAGTCTTTTCTGATTTTCTTGCACAAAAATGGTACACATTAAAAACAAAAATAGTTTGTTCTTTTCCCGTACGAGTAAAATCTTTGGAGTTTGTCCCTTCTGGAATTTTCGTATGAAAAATTGGCTGTCGAAAGTGGTGTACACACTCCGAAAATTCTTTGGACGAAAAAGTTTGCCCAATTGTCTTAGCGTGTATGAGATTTAAAAGATATAGTTAGAGAATCTATAGTATTTTTGCAGTAAATTTATAGTACCCATGGATATAACAGCACAAGGGACCAAACTTGCAGGTAAGGTTGAGAAATTAGAGTACTTAGGCAATGATAATTAAAAGCAGAATCAAGTCCAGAGATTTAGTTTCCTAAAACGAATCTTCCACAAGGCATGTCATGAATGATAACCAACCAGCTTTTGCTCACAACCAAATTGTAATACCATCACATGGCTGGTGTCATAACTAATCACCTGTGCAGCACCATGGCAACTGCAGATCAGAGAGGCTAAGATGGCAGTGTTGGTTTCTGCAGACTTTAGGTCCCAATATCTGCTGAGTGAAGTTTAGCAGATTGGGAGAGAGAAGTATTTAATAATTTGCAGGTACCATATACACGCGAGTAAAGTCAGTTTTTCAGCACATTTTTTTTGTGCTGAAAATGCCCCTCAGCTTATACCCAAGCAGCATTTTTCTGCTGCAGAGAATGACATTTTCCAAACAGACTTTGGGGCCCCGTATCTCGGGCCACTTGCTGCTAGGAACCCCAAATTGGTGTGCAAACCCAGTGGAACTAGCACTACAACATATCCAAATGGGGTTCCTAGCACCAAGTGGGCCCGAGATACAGGGCCCCAAAGTTGGTCAACTGTGTCCATCTGCAGCAATGGAGTTTCGGGACCCTTTGGGTTCAGAGACCCCAAATTTTGGCTACAGCTAGGGGGCATCTAGGAACCCTTAACTACCGAGTTTGAAGTTCGGGGGACCTATGGCTGCAAATGGGCATTGTTGACCTCTTTTCCACTTACAATAGCGGCACATTTCTCACCCTAGGCTTATACTAGAGTTAATACGTTTTCCCAGTTTTTTGTGGTAAAATTTGGTGCCTCAGTTTATATTCGGTTCGGCTTCGAGTATATTCGGTACACCTTCCATCCTGTAATTTTTGCATCTGTCACTACAAGCACAGAGGCTGAAACACCCATCTAAGATGATCACTGCTGAATGTTCCGACAGCAGCTATGTGACATTCTCATTTAGGCGCTGTAAAGCTAGCCACACAGAAAAGCTTTCCCCTATCCATGCTAAACATGAATGGAGGAATATCCATTGACTGCTAATGTACTCAACCAGCAGCCCACAGATGTTTGGAAATCTACATTTGTAGGTGGCCCTTGCACTCATGACTCAAATTTTGGCTAATTCAGCAGGAATTGTCTGACATCTGAGCCATGTATGACCAGTTTAAGACCCACAATAGAAAGGGCCCTAGGATACATGCAGAAAATTCTGGCCCATAAAGACGGCTGCAGGAAGGATGGACAGCTAGAAGGCCTTATGATTTTGCCAGGCTTCTGGACTTCTCATTGACTGCTTTATATTATATTTTAACATGCAAGTCTGGAAGGCAGTAAAGCAATATCCAAAAAATGTAATGTGCACAACTAGTGCAGTGAGTCTGGCTTAGTAATTTCACACTGATTAAACACTTCACTCAGGCTAGGTTCACACCTGTGTGGCCTGCGGTTTGTGGGCATGAGAGACCATTTATTTGAATGGGCTGCCGTGCCCCGCAGGAAAGAAGTCCCTGTACCATTTTAGAAATCGCAGCCTGCACAGGAACTGGGGTTCTCAGCACGGGTGCCATTTGGTTTAATAGTGCCGCATTTGTGTGGGGGGTTGCAGCTGCCAGTATTTGTGCAGTCCCGCAGTGGTACCACCTGCACAGATGTGAACCCTAGCCTGTTAAACACCAAGTAAACAGGTTATCAATGGCAAACAAATTGGCAAATACAGATTAGCACTAAAGAAAGAATTTGTGTCTTAATCTCAGCTCATGGGTGGGGGCAGGAGAATGTATATCTAGCTCTCTATCATATATTAGCAATATTACTTTAATGTACAACTGCTTTGCCACATTTAAAATGCAAATGAAATTTAGTGCAAGATGAATTTCCATCTATCTGGTATAGGTCAGCCCTCAAATTTTCCACTCGCCTACTCGAATTTTGCGAGTGGAAAATGGTTTCTGGCGAGGAGCTGGGCTGCTGGGGGGTGCGGGGGCGAGTACAGCAGGCATGCGTGGTTGTTCGGGAGCCGTTCTCCCATCGATCGCCCCCAGGGGAAGAGAGCATGCAGCAAGAGAAAAGCTGCGGGATTACAGAGCAGATAGTCCGCTGTTACAGCTGAGTTTACATCACAAGCGTCTCCCCTCCGCTCGTGGTACACAGCCCCGCACCTGTGATAGACAGAAAACGTCCCAGCATTGGACTGGCGTTCTGTCCATCACAGGTGTGGAGTCAGGGGGCGGGGCTGTGTACCACGAGCGGAGGGGAGACTTGTGATGTAAACTCAGCTGTAATAGCGGGCTATCCGCTCTGTAATCCCATGGCTTTTCTCTTGCTCTTGTGATGATCCTCTGGCACAGGTGAGCTGAAGCTGCAATGGCGGGCACAGGTGAGGCTGCACTGATAAAGTGGTTAATATTTATTTTTTTAACTTTAATTCTGTATAAAACATTTAAGTATCATTTCATGATAATTTACCAGGGCATGTTTAGGGGGGAATTAGTGGCGGTGCAGGGTAGGGATCGGTTGGGGCACCTTTAGGTCCTGGCTAGTAACTCAGGATTTGAAATTTTGAGCCCTGGTATAGGTAATCTATACAATTCTTAGGATATGCATGGATCTAGACTTGTGCCTTGCTTGATCATTATAGCCTTGAGATTTGCAATGCAGAAGTCATGAGTCCTACACAGGCCGAGAATACTAGTTCTTGGCTGCAGTTTTAAGTCAGATGTTAGTAGATTAAGCAAAATTATTTGCACAGCAATAAAAGAAAAGTCACACCACATACCTGATGCTGAACAGAGACAAAAAGGTGTAGCACCAAAGAGAAAGAGGTGGATTTCAGAAGGCAAGGAATTACCATTAATCATTTTACAAAACCTAATCACCAAAAATGCAAAGTGCCACTAAGCGAACAGTGACCCACACGGTCACTAGTTTTGTTTACCAAAAGGATAATCAGAATGAGTGTTAGTTCTGCTGTGTTTTGGGGCTGTAGGCAGTTGTCAGTGCCAGCCTATTGGGGTTGCTTTATTTGGCGACAGATAATCTCAATGAGCTGGACAGTGAGTGCGATTGTGCAATTCTCCACACATTTCACAGATTCATGCCCCTTCCCAACCTCTAAATTCATATTTGAAGGAAAACATCTATCAATGTATATAAAATCTGTCTCTGGCTGACCAAGTCCATTGGTAAAGAATTTGGTTACTACACAATGGAGCTGAGAAATACTGTATTTATGCTTAGGTTCACACTGAATCCGGGTTAATTAAAAAAAAAAAAAAAAAAAAAAAAGTAAAGTTAGCCTAATTTTTTTGTATAGTGTGAAAGATGTTACACTGCGAGACTTGCGAGACTCATGATCTTTATTCCAAGCAAAAAAATTAAAATTTTTCTAATTTTAGCCAGAATCATGCAGCGCTAACAGATGTCTATTGAACTCGCCCCGAAGTTGCCAAAAGTAGTGCAGGAACTACTTTTGGGAATCAGTGCAGCGTTGCACAGATTTGGACAGTCCTGGCAATAGGCCCCGTTTTGACATGTCAAATCAGCCCGATGTGAACAGGGCTAAGTGGAACTTCTCCCCATCTCAATAGTTTTAATCCTCATGCTGCTAGCATTAGTAAATGGACAGTTTCCTGTTATTTTTTTTTTTATTAAAGTTACTTTCTGGTTTCTATGCCTAGGAAAATATACATCCCAGGAGTCTTCAGGGAGGGGCTCTCAGCTAAGCACTCCCCTGAGCTAGGGGGAGATGGATTCTAGGAAGTAAATGCTACATTAATCATTTGCCCTTACTCAAGATGGCCAAGGCCAGAAATACTAGGGGGTGTTTTTCAAAGTGATTTCTAAAAATGAAACACATGGATAGATGGAGTTTGCTTTAAATATTTAAAATAGAGCCTTTGGTTTGTGGTGTTCAAATGCAGCAAAGATCCACTTTAAAGATCCAAAGTGCAAATCTACCTCATACTAGGAGAAAAAGATAGAAGTGGAAAGATAAACCACCAAGCCAACCAAAAGTCTTAGTCCCAAGCTTTACTGTATAGCAAATTTTGCAAAACACTGCCAGGTATGTAAACAGTACCGCTCTAATGCTCCAGAAGGTGAATGCATAGTAGCGCACTTTAGTGTATAAGCCCATTTTAGAATGCATGGTGTCAGTCTTTGTAATCTGCAATATTTCACAATCCCATTAATGATGAATAAGAGTGCACATTGTACTATACACACACACACACACACACACACACACACACACTAGCTCTGGCATTAAATTCAGGTTATGAAATTCAATTTTCATTGCTTAACAGTGTTAAGGCTCAGCAGCTCCATCCCTGAGATCATAAGGGGCACACACTGAGCACCCACCAAATGTTTCAATCTCTAGTTTAGTACAACTGGGTAGAAATACATATTGTATCATTTTGCATGCAACAAGGAAAAACTGAAAAATTCAAGTTGCTATATAGTAAGGTCTTTAGGATTAAAAAAAAAAAAAAAAAAAAAAAAAAAAAAAAACTTTAGACTATTAATATAATGGTAATATGCACATTAACATACACAATTTGGCTTACCATTTGTATCGCCATTTGCAAAGCCAGTTCTGCATATTGATTAACGTAGGTCTTGCACTAGTAACAAAGCACATTATTAGTATTGTTTCTACATAGTACATTTGAAAAGAAAAATGTATAATCCGACCGTTGCATTTTGGAAATGTAAACTATTGAGGCTCAGTTCACACAGGGAATGTGGCACGTGTGCCTGTGTGGTGGTTTTTAACAGCTCATTAATTTTAATGGGCTGCAAAATGCACCTGACCTCAGAAAGAGTAGTGGTCGCACTACACCAAACCACATGGTACTGCGGTAACATGCAATTTGGTGTCTGCAAACACACTGTTTGCGATCCGTCTTTGGAGTGGCATAATATATTGGCACCTGCATGCAGATCACAGACAGTGCATTCACCTGCATTGTGGGAAATGAGCCTCACATTCTGATGTGAACCAGCCGGAATGCAATTTATCTTAGTTTAGGAATGAGGGATACTCTCCATGTATACACTTCAGCCAATCTCATCAGAATTTGTTGCCTTATTAGATATATAAATATGTGATAAAAAAAATAAAAAATAAAAAAGTGTTCAACCAGTCTTGTGATGCAGTCAATCTGTCAGGTTGTAGTATAGGTGATCCTTATCTCCCAGTTTAGCAAACAAGGTATATGAATGATACCAGCATGACTAGATATTAGAGCAGCAGCGTGCTGATTAGGACATCTTGTGCCCTCTTCTGGAAGCCTGTTTAGTGGTCAATTGATGGCACAGTGCAAAGCAAGAGACTCTGGACTTGCTCCCAGTCTAATATTTTAACCCCCTTGTACAGATTACACCACTTATGCCATTTGTACATAAAATACATTGAATTAAAAAATTCAAAATGTACTCCCCATTATGTAGGAATATATCTATAGTTTACAAGCTGTAAACTTGTTTAGCACCATACATAGTAAGTGGCGCCCTGGTATACCAAAGTCCACAGGTGAAAATGTGGGGGGGGGGGGGGGGGGGGGAGGAGACCATAATAGACAGAACTTTGCAAGTTTAAAAAGTCAGGGTATCAAAAAAAAAAAAATGTACTCAAATTAGTTGCCTCACGCACATTTTAAATTGAAGCAGTCTACTTTATAGACTGCAATGGTCAGACTACCAGGTTAGAAAAGTTTTATGACCAAGGGTGGTACTACCATCAAAAATGCAGCTCCCCATACTAAGCGTCACAGTAGAGGAACCTACATTATCCATTACATTAAACAGCCCCTGAACTACTTTAGTTTGTAACACTATGGAATGCTAACAGTATTTTAGGTACAAAAGGTTTTTACCATTTCAGAAAGTCCACCACCAAGCTGGTCACATTCTTGCAGTATATGCTCAATCAACTTTTTGGAGAAAGAGGAGTTGCTTTTCAGTTGGTCTTGAATATCACCAATGAGCTGAAGACAGTCCTGGCAGACATCCTTGTTCTTAAAAGAAATGTAGTCATGTTACAATACAACATGCATTATATTCCTGCATTCAGCGCTTTAGTGTGTTTTCTGAATGCACAGCATGCAATAGCAGTCTAAGGCAAAGTGAAGGTAACCCGCATAAAAACCATGGGTTCATCACACCTCAGTGTGAAAGCGCTCAGAGCATGCACCTTTAAACATTTAGCAATGGTAGTATCTGTATACCCTTCCCTCACAATCCCCGATCTCCTGCAATTCCCACAATACCCATTGTTCCGGTTATCTACCCCTACACTACAAATATAATTACTTAAACATTTTACTGCAATTCACAGATACAAATTTTGCTTACCAACACATACAAGAAAGCTGAATATTCAAAATATAACTGGGGCCATAGTATTCTGCAATAGGTTTACAGCAACAAGAACAGGGTATGAGAATGAAGCACTTAGGTCAGCTTAAATGGCTCTGCCCCTGTGAGTCTAGGATCCAACACTGCTCCTGGCCTTTGTTCCAACAGGACTAGCACCAAGCACACACACCTTTATACAACCAGAATGATTTGCATGTTAAATGGCACAGAAGAGTTCTGCTTTGGAATTTGACTCTTGCTAATATTTAGATCTTACCTTAGGTGTTAGGTCAGTCTTCTCTTGGGGTTTAAAAATAATGGAGAGGTCGGGGAGATTAGCCATGAATGGAGGCACCATCTTGGAGACATCCACATCTGGAATCTCATTTGTTGCAAGCTGAACAGATTTCAGGCTTGCCAAGTATTGTTGTAAAGATTTGCACAGACCAAGAGCACAGCAAGGCACACTTGGGTTGCTCTGTAAAAAAAGAAGTTACTCATGTAAAATAATGGGTCTAGATGAAACCATGAACTGCCACACAGCCATAAAGTAAATGTCAAGTCATACATAAATCAGCATGAAGCACAAAACATGAGAAAAAAACCCACATGTGCCATTTCTGACCTCTGCCACCAAAATGCTTTTTCTGACTTATGATCCAATGGAGTAAACAGTTTTTACACATGCCTGAACTGAAACAATTATGCGTAGAGTCCACTCCATAGAAATTTATTTTTCTTAAACATTTGAACAAGCAAACCATTGGTTTGTCAGTCAAACTGCTTACGAATATTTAAACAAAAATGTGCCCTTCTAATAATTTATTCAAAAAATTTATAGATTTAATGTACTGTGGAACATGGTACACATCTGGCCTCAGAAGCCGGCATTGCCTCCTTTGGCCTTAAAGTGGTTGTAAACCTACATTTTCAATTCGTATCAGGTAAGCATGATGGGTTTTACTTTTGTTCTCTGCAAAGTAATAGCATAATGGGCTAGTATGCATCGCACACTAGCCCATTATGTGGCACTTACTGGCAAATGCCAGAAGCACCTAAAAGCATGTGCAATACATGACTTTGGATGCGTTTAAGCAGCTTTTCTGCCAGGAGTTCTGGTATTCAGAGAGGCTTGTTCAGACACCCAATGTGCATGAGGCCTTATTCTTGAAATGGAAAAGCAGCTAGAAAGCATTTATAAACCAGTCTTTAAAAATTATGAGGTTCCTTAAAAAAAAAAAAAAAAAAAAAACTCACCTGGGTGAATGCAGAATTGGTCCCTGCTACGTCAAAGATTGAGAACTGAGCAATCAAAGGCCGATCACAGACTGTCAGTCACCAGCTCTGCCCCTTCAAAGCTCTGGGCTTTGGAGGGGCAAGAGTGGATGGCTCAGTCTACCAGCAGCTCATTAAGAGAGTCAGTCAGCTGCCGATCCAGGCATCTAGGTGGAGCCTGACTTTAAAAGTCAAGTTCTTTGCAGGGCCTGCAGTGAGCGGCATTAACCATTTGAAACCAGGTCACAGGAGACCAGAATGAAGTGCACTCCTGTGATCTGGAGAAGTAAAAAAAAAAAAATCCGAAAAGCTTTGGCCATACCTCTCCTTTAAAGAGAAACTACTGCTAAAACTGATATACGTTTTGATTCAGGAAGGATTGGTATTGCCATCCATGTATGTGCTGCTCCAAGGTTTTCACCTTTGCCCCTTATGTGGTCACTGGGACAGAAAGGAAGTGTGTGATGGGGACAGAAAAAAGCCAATTCTCTAAACAGTTCTTAACTTTCTTTAGAAGACTATTCAGCATGGTGTACAATCTCCAGTATGCAAAACTCCCAATAAAGCTTTTAATCTATTTTATATATAAAAACACAAACTTACAAGTTCTTGCTCAATTATGTTTAGAACCAATGGGTAGTATTCTGTGATCAGCTGCTTGCATTCCGAAACCAATGAAGGATCCCTAAGAAGCTCACAGGCTTTATTCAAGAGTGTCAGGGTTTCAGTCTGTAAAGGGAATCAAATACATGTCTATTAAGTTAATACAAGGTGTACTACAGATTTAATATACAAATTAGAGCAGCATCTTGGATCAGTACCCGTGTACAGAAGTCTGTTCGCTACAAGAAAAAAAAAAAAAAAAAAAAAAAACTGCTTTGAGGTTACTGAGTCTCACTCCTCCCAATTCCTTTTAAATGGTGGAAACCCCACCAAAAAGGTTCTCAGTTACCTAGACAAGGCAATTCCTAAAAATCCAAACCGTCTTGCCATTATGCAGTAAACATATCACATCTGACGAAAGTGTTACTTCATGTCAGATTTTGGTGCAAACATTCTACTCTTGACAAAGAAGAAAATAATTTACATCCACAGAATACATACCTGAGTAATATTGTCTTTTAAGAAGTTTCCCACTACTGTAACAACTTCCTTGCATATTTCACACGGGGTAGAACTCTGGAAAAGACAAAATAGGTTTGCAAGCATAAATTTTCAAACCCAGTATTAACAGTGATTCAGCAATCTGTTGATTCCTGTGTACCCAAAGGGCCAAGCTATAAAACAAAATATCTTGCATATATTTTGCAATATTTATTGTTCCTTGTGGTTTAGGAAAATAAATGAATGTTTAATGGGCTTCCAGACTGCAATAGTTTTAGGTTTAAAACCTAGTAGTAAGACCTTTCCCAAGGACAGAAGATCCAACAAGGGCTTTGATCAGCCAGCAATTAGGGTTACACCTATACCACTTTAAGACCAAGTACAAGCACCGATTCTCTCTGTACGCCAAAACCCGTACTTTTTTAAACATGCTGTACCAATTTACGATATCTAAAAAGTAGTCTGTAAGCAATGTGATCAAGATTTTAAATTGAAAAAAAACTCTGCACATGCGCCAAGCATTAGGCACAGATTGTACTTACAATTACTAGCCAAATAGCTTAGCCCCTCGGCACCGAGTGCATGCAAACATGTGACTGGGCCTTGGTGTCCAGCGGCCGCATGTGTGCGCAACATCGGTGATAGATCTGTGCCTAGAGCATGCACCCTGCACCCTCACAGCACTTAACTGAAAGCTCCAGTTCACTGCTTGCAGCCAATAACATAACCAGCCAGCAGTTGTTGGCTGTAAGGGGTTAAAATAAATCTTGTGGATGAGCTTTTATTCACTTCAGATGGTTTTGAAACTCAATGCAAAGCTACAGGTATGCAAAATCTGTTCAAAGCAGCAGAGACGCAGGTCAGGTGTACCCATCAATGGATGATTTCAGAAGTGTCTCAAACTAATGCAATCCACACAAGACCAAAGCCCATTGACAGGGGCACTATGATTTTCCAAACCAGCAACTAAGTACTGAAGTTCAGCATAACCAGGCAACTAGCATTTTCAGAAGGAGAACAAGAATTTTATACAAGTGTTCACACCTGAATAACTTACCATTACTGGTTTGTTCCATACAGTTTGCTGGCAATGAGTGACTGCGCTGCACTGTTTAGCGGTTCGGATATTCACACACCACACGCCTGGGCCATTGGCACACTGCTCAGTGCCCAACAAGGGGGTTGCTGTTACTGCAAGATAAAAAAAACGTATATATTAAGCATCACTGTAGAGTAAGGCTGTCAGTCAGGGCAGCAATTTACAAAGACTGTTATACTACTGTAGTGTCCTTTATATTAGAATCTTAAAAGCAGTAGTAAAACCAAATCTAGCCTACCGATTCTTCGATGCGATGGCTGTGTTAGGCTTTCCCATTTTCATCAGGTGACCCTGCCAGGAAGTGTTTAACAGAAATGCTCTGCCAGTTACAGGGATGAGATCGACCATTTAACACTGATGGGTGTGCTTAAAATTATCAGCTTTTATGTAAACCGTTATCCCAAAAAGGACATTTTTTTATGGATTACATATTAGCTGGAATTCAGCTTTAATTTGTTACTGTATTTAAATATGCTAGTATTTCTAACATTCCCCAGACTGACAATGGGGTAGTCCAAATCTGCCCCCTCTGCTCCTTCATCCAGAGTAGTGTCTGGTCAGTAACACTGTATTATATAGATTATATAGATTACCAGGGAACGAGGGAAGAAGTCTAAGAAAATAATGCAGCCACCACATCCAAGGACTGGTAAACTGCAATATGACATTTTCGGTTTTGGGTTTAATACCGCTTGAAGTATTCAAAGTCAACTCAAAATAGCAACCTAACCTTATAGATATACCTGGGGACCTCCAGGTTTAGATAACCATTTTTTTTAAAAAGGTGGCTGCACATCAAACAGTTGCTGCAGTATGCAGATAGCCCTACAATTACTACAAGGAATACCCACATAGCAGCTGACAAGGTAATGGATGTAGCCCACAAAATGTTCATCTTATAATGCAATCTCCCCTTTACAGAAAACCTGTAAGGTGACAGTACACTGGACCCCATCCAGCTGTACTGTAGTCCCGCGGTCAGGGAGAGGAATGGCGCTTCATTGGTCCAGGGATCCTAGCGGCTTCTCTTCTTGCAGCGCTGACAGGACAGGTTCTGATCAGTCAGCACTGTCCATGTGACGGTGCTGACCAATTAGAAAGCCTCTTGGCTGTAGAGGCACACCTAGCGATTTGTTGTGGGAGGGCTTTGTACAGAGCAACCTTGTAAATTAAAATGTGTACATTAGGCATCAGATTGGCGAGGAGACTGGTATAAGAAGGTAACAGAAGGAACGTTACGACTGCTACATTTGATAGAAATACATGTTTGTTTTAGCTCAAAAATCCGCAATAGTGTGAACCCAGCCTAAGAGTATGCCGTTCCTTCAGAGCACATGCACTGGTGACGTCACCGGCTGCCAATCAAGCAAATAGCTCCTAAACGGTGCAGGTTTAGGAGATATTACTTTTACTTGCAGGTAAGCTGCATAAGCTTACCTGTAGGGAAAAAAAACACAAAGCAGAGTTTACTACCACCTTAAAGAGGTTGTAAGCCTTGGGAACAAAATAAACCCTGCTAGACAAAGGCATAATGAGCTAGTATGCATTGCATACTAGCTCATTATGAAACACTTACCTTAGAACGATACCCTGGATCGGTGTCGGCCTGCTGAGTACAGCGGACATCTTCCCCCGTAGTTAGTTTGCGCTGGCACCACCAGTCACGGCATGACTGCAACAGCAGCCCATTTCTTCAGTGCACCGATGACGTCGGCAGCAGCACATATACTGAATATCTACTAAACTCTGCAGGTTTAGGAGATATTCAAGGTACCTACAGGTAAGCCTTGTTATAGACTTACCTGTAGGTAATTGTGGTGTAACAGGGGTTGCAACCACTTTAAATACTTCTTGCACACTGCTGCCTGAAAACAGTTTTAAGGCACATGGGATTTTGTATTTTTTTGTAACTGATCTAAACTGTTTTCAATGTGCCTGTACACATAGGAGGATAAACACTACCTATAGATCAGTAAAACAGAAATCTGAGTCGACTTTATTTTTGTATGTATACACACAAAATGTGCATATGCCACACTTCCCTAAAATAAAGCTAGAATTGGGTGTACACGGTTTTTTTTTCTGCCAGGAATATCTGCTGTTCTTACATCAGTCCAGTGTATAAGAGGCCTTTAAAAAGGGGAGTTTCCTTAACAGGGACACAGCAATGCAAATCCTCACAGCTTCAAATATAAAAAAAGTTTTTCCCTTTGTTATACTTTGATGTCTTAACGCAGTGTAAAGAAAATCTGCAATACGCAAGCAGCTTCTCTACATGTGAGCATTCTAGTCATAGGTTTGTCTTTCTATAAAGCCAGCCCTTTGTACAGTGACGTGATGAGAATTGGGAAATGCTGACCGATTGCAAACAAGGAAATAAATCAATTGAATTTTACTATAATCTCTTGAGGGTGAAATGTATACAAGGTCTTATTTCAGTGAGCACTGGTTTGCTTAATACATGAACATTACAACTCCTGTATACAGATCAGAACAAGCCCAAATCACTTGGCATTTACCTAAAGGATGAGCAAAGTCCTACAAGACAACCAGATGTTTGTTTTGTCACGCATTTTTAACTTTTTTTTATTCTAAAAATAAGGTGCAATTTTTTGGGCACCTGTAAAGCATTGCACCAGCAAATCACTGGTGCCATGCAGATCTCTCAGCGTGCCCAGGCACACAGATACACTGACATGGAGAGAATGACCTACCATGGCACAGCACAGCAGTAGTTCATTGAAAAATACAAGCAGACGTCTGCAGAGGCTGCCAGACCTTGTAGTTTTCCCATTCGCAGGACACTGAACGAGTGATGTGGCAGGGTGGGCAGTGGGCATTGTGCTAGCCGGCAGGGGAAAGATCCCTGCTAGCCATCGGATCAGGGAGCTGCAGTGCATGTCTAACATGTTATACCCTGAATATGGTTACGAATAGTGAAGTTATCCTTCACGTTCACACTTGCCCATTCTCTGCACAGCAATATGTGGTGGATTGTTGTGTGGCCAGGCAGCCACTGCCAGACTGTTCAGAAAGGCGATTCTGCTACCTCCTGAATGTCTTACAGCAAACACGGGACTGATGAATTGCACCCACGAGTCGTGGCGCAGCCCTATCAACTTGAAGGGACACGTTTGACAAGAGCTGCCACCTCTCAACTTTACATGTCTCATTAAATTCTACATTCCAGCACCTTAAAATGAGCCTGTGAGGTGCAACGATACCTGCAAACAGATTACATCTGTAAAAGCCACAGAACAAACAAACAATCAGCACCTCAATTCATAACAGGATCCAGTCCTCCAATTGTGTTCTGCACATCATGGACTTCTGTACTGTATTGGGGAATTGTCCTTTATTCTGCCTCCGGTACAGAACTGCAATTCATGTGTGAAGGATGCTGGATATTGGGCATCGCGCCATTGCCAAGTACTGTCAACTTACTCTAGCCTCTCTTCAGATGTACTAAGTGTCAAAGAGTACTTGTCCTCTCTACACCTGTACTTAAGGAAACCATGTACAAGCACTAGACCTTTCCTTGTATTACAGGCCAGCATAGAGCACTGTGGCAGGTTATGATCCGAACAAAACCAGCGCGCTACAACAAATATCAGGAGGTAGCGCAGACAACTAAAGGCCTCCTTCACACTGCACATGTCAGATATGTTTGACTTTTTCTGCCCCTAAATACCCCACTATGTAATGCCAGCCATACATGGGTCCAATCCCAAACAAATTCTTTCAAAAATTGCAGTCAACAATTTTTGTTTGTATTTCGCACTATTTGTGGGCCACAACAATGGCTGATTTTCCTGCGGCCATTGAGTGAGTGATCGGGCATGTTAGGAATTTTTTGAAAAACAAATTCCCAATGATGAGAGAATCCAGGCATTTACAGGCAGAAATCTGAATGCACCAAAATCGTACAGGACGGGAGCTTTTGGACAAAAAACACCCAACACATCTAAACTCTAGGCATGTTTAGCATTTCAGCGTTCATTTCAATAAATCTGGTCAATGAAACGCATAAACACCCAAAAGCTTCACGGGACTAAATGCATTTAAAACGCAATTTTAGGCACATATTTAATGCTGCTTTTCTCATGTTAAGAAAAGCATTAAGAGCCTAGTGTGCACGAGGCCGAAACTGGACCGAGATTAGAACCTTTTACACTATTCAAAACTAAAACGGTTTTGTCTGGAGCCATTTAACAGCTTCCCATCCAGCAATGTACCAAAACATTGCTGGATAGTAGGGGTGATATCTTGGCTATCGCTGCAGCAATGACCAAGGTATAAATTTTCTTTGCCAACAATTGTGTCTTGAAGGTAATCGAAGCAGCTAAAGAGCCGCCTTCCTTACCAGGCTCTCCCATTACAATCAGGGAGCCTGGTAAGATGCATCTGGCGGCATCCTCTTCATGAGAATGGATGTCATTCCTCCCACTGAGATGTCAAAAAACAGAAGTGACAAGGATTTTGCCACTTTCGGTTTACTGGCCATTGGCAGCTTAGGAAAGCTTCAAATAAAAGCAGAGTTTGATTATTATAATATGTCAAGGGCAGAGGAGACATCTTGGGTCCAATTTATTTTTTACTAGACCCCAGATGTCTCAGTAAAGAGGACCAGTCACTGCTTGTAATCACAAGATTTAAATTTCTTGTGATAGCAAAAAAAAAAATCAAAAATGTTTAACTATTTCACGCAAACATAGCTGTAAATCAGTATTTTGACGTTAAATACCGGGGTTATGGCAGCAGCTAGCTGCCATAACCCTGGTATTTTCAGGAAAGGCGTGCGGTTCTCTTTGAAATAAGTGGTCTCTGCTTCACTATAGAGAACCCCCTTCCATTCCTGTCCTGCTGACAATGCTTTATCATACGGGAGGGGAACTATCCTCCAACAGCCACAGAATATAAATTCTTCTTCTTTTCAGTATAGTAGGGAAGGTTATAAACACTGACCGATGTGTTTGTATATGTAGATCACTTCCTGTCTGGTGACATTTTTGCAGAGGAAAGGAAGTTGGGGATACACCTCCTGATCGCAGTAAAAACCCAACAGGCGTTCTGCCTGAGTGCAGGAAGTGTAATGAAGGCTGCTATTGGCGGTCAATGGAAGTGAAAATTGGAAGTGATCCAAGTGGTGACCCACACGTCCTGAGATACAACCATTTGTATCCCAGTATTTTTTTTATATATTTTTCTGGAATCTTTTAAGCAACACTTTTATGATTGCACACAGACCTGCATTAGATTCAGCAGCCAAGATGCGCACAATGCTGAAATCTAAAATCGCACATCACATTCTAAGTGTCCAACAAAACAAGTCATGCTATGCCAAATCCATACTGAAGTAATAAAGACGCTTCCTGATCAGGAATGCACCTAGTTGTGGGTCTTCAGAGTCCCAAGTTTACTTAGGGGAGATTCAAAAGCGACCAGAATGGATTTTCCGGCAATTCACATTAGTGTCCCTGCCCCCTCCGCACCCCTCTGTGGCTGTTCACAAAGCCATTCCTGGGACATGTTAAGTGCTGCAAGTTGTGTTTTTACATCAAATGTAGTCCTGTCTGAGATTAGTCCCACCAGGAAGCAGGCACTGAAGTCAGTCATTACCTACATTGGCTAGAAAACCCTCCTGTGCTCCCCGTCTATAGTAGATGGCGCTTGGGGGGTGCATAGGGCTTACCTATGAAATCAGGAATCTTGCCTCTTTACTAACTACTCTACAATAAGTTTAAGCGACAAGAGGGCTTTCCTTGGGCAGAGGCTGACCCTTGACTTTGAAGTGGGCACACCCTGGATGCCCCCTTACCAAAGCAAAAGTCCTCCCAATCAGTTTTTCTTCTTGCCCCATCCTCATGGGGTGACCTCTGTATAGTCAACTCTGCTGCCATTAACTTCAAAACCGAACACCCAATGTCTCTGCTGAGAGTCCAGCCCCATTCCAGTCTATGGTGAATCACTGTACAGGCACACTAGAGAAGATCTCAGGCCAGAAGCTGAAACATTGGAGGTCACCATCATGCCCTAAAGCTGGCCATACATTATACAAGTTTCTTTAGATTCACCTTCAATTAAAGCGGGATTGTACTGAAAAAAAAAAATTTAAAAGCCAGCAGCTACAAATACTGCAGCTGCTGACTTTTAAAAAATGGACACTTACCTGTTCCAGGGTCCAGCGGTGTCGGCAGCAGAGGCCGATCGATCGCTCGGCTCCCTGCTGTAGCCGGCGCCATTCTCGGTGAGGGAATCAGGAAGTGGCTTCACTTCCCGATTCCCTACTGCGCATGCGCGAGTCGCGCGGCGCAATGAGAATCTTCAGCGCCGTCTGCCGGGTCACGTGTGTGTCCCGGCAGACAGCGCGCCGGGACAGGAGGTGACGTAAACTCCCGTGGGAGTTTATGCCCGGAAGTGGGTGCAGATACCTGTCTTAGACAGGTATCTGCACCCCCCTCCCCCCCTGAAAGGTGCCAAATGTGACACCGGAGGGGGGAGGGGTTCCGAAAAGCGGGAGTTCCACTTTAGGGTGGAATCCCCCTTTAAGAAGTGCAAGGGCCTGCCTGATTGCATACAAACTGAAAGTGTTGAGGTTTGACCTCATTCTATGGTTTTAACAAGTCTACAGGAAAATTGTATAAACGTATGGCCAGCCTAATAGCGATTATAGAACATCCTTTTCCCACCCGCTGCTCTTCTACAGCACATTCCGTCCCTGTAGTCACAAGCTAGTTGTCTTTCACTTTCTTGTAGTTAGCGCCCCGATTGGGTGCTGCAAGATGGATGAAAATGTTGATGAATGGGGGGAAAGCCAAAGTCTGGGATACGTGACATCAGTATCCCAGCTGGAGTCACATCAATATTGCTTAGACAAGACTGGAGGCAGAATACAGTTTGACAATGGGAAGGTAAAAAAAGATAAAATGTGTTGTGTACACACCTTTGCATGCATCTTTTAGCCTGGATGTGTCAGGTAACAAGCTCCAGTGTACATTTCAAGCTTTAAAGTGGAGTGCCAGGAGTGCCAACAAAAAAAAAAAAAAATTAAAAGTCAGCAGCTACAAATACTGCAGCTGCTGACTTTTAAGAATCGGACACTTACCTGTCCCGGGGTCCAGCGATGCGGGGGAACGAGACCCCCCCTCGTTCCCTGCTCCGGTCGCGGCGCCGGCATTCTTAATGTGGGAACCCGGCTGTGGCTTCACAGCCGGGCACCCACTGCGCATGCGCGAGCGGCGCCGTGATTCGACACTCACTCATCTGGGACACATGACAGGTCCCAGATGACTGTGCGGCGCCTACAGGAAGTGACGTTTAGCCCGGGAAATGAAGGTGGCAGACTATGAGGGACCCCCTAGCAACAGGCATTTAGAGGTAGAACGCTGCAAACTTGTTTCTGGGTGAAGACCCTTTTAAGCTCTGTTCACATGTGCAAGAGTCAGGAACATGTTTACAATTGTGCACGTTTCCAACCCACATAGAAACATGCTGCTCTTTGGCTGCAGTGTTGTTGAAGTGTTTTCGTCCCACAGTTTTAAAAAAAAGGTTGAAGACTTTTCCTGTGTAAATGCACATAAATGAGCCTAGGCCAAGTAAGCTTTAATGCCTGGGAGGTGGTGACTGCTGTGACTGGCTCTCAATATTGTGAATCCATACCCCTGGATGACAATCAAGCATAGATTGGGCAAGTTTAAAGTGGTTGTGTAAAGGCAGAATTTTTTTAGCTCCTTGGGTTCCATCCATGAAGGTAAAAAACCTGTGCGCTCAGAAGAGAACGCATGCGCAAGTCAGGCATGCATATGTAAATGGTGTTTGCACCACATGTGAGGCATTGCAACGAACGTTAGAGCAATAATGCTAGTAGGGCAGGTGAAATTATTCGTTGCATCGCGATTCGGGTGTCCCCGATGCGGCATCGATGCATACAACTGTAAAAATCTATTGCCGGGTGACACCATCCCGACTTGCCCCGCACCTCTCAGGAGAGCGCTCCAAGCATATTGTTAAAATAACTGTTTTAATAAATCCTGTGTTGTGTGTAAAATACATTCTGCTCATGCGACTGCCCAGCCCACCTCACGACTCTCCTGTCAGCGGAAAATTCTTCGCTGACATCAGGAGACATGAGAGGAGAGAGGCGGGCCGGGCAGTCACATGAGTGGCATGTATTGTACATGAAATGAGGTATGAAGCTGCATATTTTTTAAAAAGCACATACAGCGGGGCACTTGATTCTAACAGGATTTATTAAAACGGTTATTTTAACAGTTAGGCTGCTTTCACACTGGGGCGGTGCGGGGCGGCGACGGTAAAGCAGCGCTATATTTAGCGCTGCTTTACCATAGTTTTACCCGCGGTGTGCGGCTGCTAGCGGGGTGGTTTTAATCCCCGCTAGCGGCCGAAAAAGGGTTAAAAACCTCTGTAGCGGCGCTTTGCGGGCGGTATCCCCGCGGTCTCCCATTGAACACACCGCTCCTTCACCGCTCCAAAGATGCAGCTAGCAGGACTTTTTTACCGTCCTGCTAGCGCACCGCTCCAGTGTGAAAGCCCTCAGGGCTTTCACACTGGAGACACAGCAGCAGCTGTTTCGGGTGGGTTTGTAGGCGCTATTTTTAGTGCAATAGCGCCTACAAACCGCCCCAGTGTCAAAGCAGCCTAAGTAAATGTGTTTGAACTCCACTTCTTACACTCCATGTTAACAGTTCCCTGGCTTCCCCATTTGCACATTCCACTGTTAACTCCTAGTGTGCCGGAAGGTGCAAATGGGGAAGCCCAGGGAACTGTCAGCACAGAGATAGTACAGGGAACTTCACAGGGCTGTTTGTCAGCTGTGTATTGTAATCCCTCCTGATAGCAGTGTGTGAGTGTATGCCTGTACCCTGTAGTGCACTGGATTTGTGCACTTTAAGGCCCCTTTCACACGAGGCGGATTTCACTTGCACGGAGTCCGCCGGCTCAGCGGGAGATCTCTCCATTGATCTCCGCTGAACCGGCGGATGACAAGTCCCTCTCTGCTCACTGAGTGGGGAGGGGCTTGCGAGCACCGCTGGTCACAATGGAGAGATCGGATGAAAACGGACAGTGTGTCCGTTTTTATCAGATCTCACCCAATCCGATCGTGACGGATCTGGACTTAGAGCCATCCGTCTGCTTTTGGCAGATCGGACCGGGTCGGATGTCAGCGGACATGTCTCCGCTGACATCCGATGCTCCATAGACTAACATGGAGCGCCCGTTTAGATCCGCCGTCAAAACTGACAGGTGGATCTGAACGGTCCGATCGTGTGAAAGGGGCCTAAGGCAGTGAAGTTATTTTTAATTCAAAGTGTTCCAATCAATTTTTTGTTTATTGAAAGTCAGCAACTACAAAAAAAGTGCATCTTCTGACTTTAAAAAAAAGACTCTCCTGTCCCACAATGCAGCGCCGTGGCCACCCAAACCATCCTTTTTCTCCCCCGCCTGTCCACGCCACTGGCAATACTACTGTGGGCATCCGGCTGTGACAGCTTGCAGCTTCACAGCCAGGTGCGCATGTTTCACTGCGCGGTCCTGAATGGCCGGGCTGCCTAGGCGGCCAAGCGGAAGTGGGAGCTCGTTTTGCAACCGTGATACATCAAATCGTTGAAAAGATAAATCGTAATAGAATGACCAGTGTAGATGCGCACCGCTAAGTGCTAGATCTCCTTGGTATCTCTAAACTGGTAACCTGTAAACATTTTCAAAGTGTCGTCTATGGGGGATTTTATTTTTAGGTATGGTAGTCTGTCGCCATTCCACGAGTGTGCGCAGTTTTAAAGTGTGACATGTTCGGTATCCATTTACTCTGCATCTTACATTTTACAAAAATGATTGGGTTATATACTGTTTTTTGCATCAAAATGCAAAAAAGCGTATTAAAAAAAATAGTTAAACCTCTGCGCAAATATCGTGTGACAAAAAAATTGCAACGACTACCGTTATGTTCTCTAGGGTCTCTGGAAAAAATAAATAAAATATATCTATTTGGAGTTTTAAATAGGTTTTTAGATTTAAACTTGCGTATACAAAGGGCCAGAAAAGGCCTGGCCAGCAAGTGATTAAAACATGTTTGTGAATATAAAAAAAATACGCACTCAAATTCACAAGATTAAAAAGCATCCGTTGGCTCTTCCTGATTTCAAGCACCTTCCATCACATCTATCCAGAGGGGGCTTGCTGATCATTGACCTGCTGGAGACTTCCTGATATGCATTTTAACATCTCGTAAATGTGAGCGCGCATTTATATTTTTATTTCATAATTAGGTAGTGGCGGTTTTCTCTTTTTACAAAGTGAATGGGGCTGAGGGTCCAACAACCCAACAAAGGTGTGCAATGCATGCGGTTGCAGCACTGCAGCCTTTCAAGGGTTAAGGGGGGCCTTCCAGAGGCAGCAAACCACCACCATGGTCAACCTTTGTCCCTTCCGATGGTACTCGCCCACCTGCAGATCACACGGAGCCTTTACCCACTTTAGATCTAGAACGTTCACCTTTGGCTATATGCAACCACCAAGATCTTCCCCCGCAAAGGCTCCGCCTGGGACTTCTACAGCCACTGTGACAGCTCTCCTACACATCACGACCCCCAGATACAGGACCAAGACTGCAGAGACATCCATTTTCACAGTTGAGTTGTTTCACGGTCCTTTGATTTCAAATTTCCATAGCTACCCTCCAGGCTGCCTGCTAAGTGCCTCTATATAGCATTGTAGCCACAGATCGCTTTTCCAGTGAGCAGTGATGAATGCTGCAAGTGTAAACAAGGCCCTAGACAGGTAGATGATCCGGAACCTTCTACCGGGTGTGTCCATTGTCTTGACACTGGCATGCCGGACCAAAATCAAGACAAATCTCTCCAGTCTGATCCCACCGAACCCCCCCGGGGGCCACACAGCACCAAACTGAGGGGGATGACTAGGGAAAGTGGAACTGGACCTTCATAGAGATGTTTACACAGCATAGAGGTCATGTATGAGCACACTGCATGGAATGTGATGACTCATGGGTGACACCATAACAAGGAGATCATAGGAAGCCCCCCCAAATCCCTCTATGGGGGTCAGAGGGACAACAATGAGCCCTCACAGAAGGAAGTCACCCCACCCCAGTTTACTTCCCTCTAGAACAATGCACACACACCAATGACTAGACACCAGGAAGTGCCCATAGGAATGAAGCACCCAGGATAAGCGCCCACACCGGGCACTGCCAGGACACAGGTGCGGATAAGACGGAAGAAATAGACATGCGCGCGGCGCCCCTCACTGTCCCAAGTAGAACACAGCGTGGAAACTTGTTCCTACAACACACACCTGTATCTGACCTCCCGCATAGCTCCGGCTACTTTACAATACGTGACCCAATAAATCTTACCAGCTGCGAGCGCACACGCCAACACTAATATCGTCTTCATGGTGAATCCTGCTGGACGCCAAACACCAGAATAGCCAACCGACCTCACACAATGTCCTGATAACAGCTCTCCGGACACGCCCACAGTCAGCTGACCTCGGAGATCCCCTCGCAGGCGCCGCCACGCCCAGGAACGCCTCCAGTCAGCTGATTATTACTCAACAGCTTCTACAGGAAAACGGAAAGGGGTGGTGGTAAACAGGAAGTGGAGGAGAGGCCATGTTGTTTTAGGGCAGCTTGTTTGATGAGGGATGGAAAAAACATGTTTAGTAAGGGCAAATTATATATAGACGTCATGGGAAAGTTGTAGACTTTGGATGGCTTCCAAGCATGTGACTTTAGGTGTTCTATAACTTGGGGAGTGTATGAGCTATGTATGCGGGCTCTGACCTAGAAGGCTTAGTAATACTTTTTCCTGAAGTTTTGCTGTAAGAAACAGTGAGCAGGCTGGCTTTTATAGCAGAAGAGAATGCAATGTCTGCAATAAAATGCCCCTATCTGCCTGCTTGCTGTCTTCCCCGGCAATGTAAACTGAGCTGTGCATGCGTGGCTCAGCTTACAGCACATGCCCAGGCTCTGTTTCCTGGAATGACAGCCTCTTACACAGAAGTGACATCATCCCCGATTAGCCAATGAAGACAGCCGAACACCAGCACACAGAAGATGCTGGCAGCTACCTACGTGTTTCACACCATTATAGCAGGTGCTTATTCATAGATATGAATAACGGTGTGAAACGCGTCAGTGTTTTCATCCTTGCTGCATGGATTTATTATAACAATAAAGAAATCGTTTTCAATGTAGTGCGGCCATCCGGACCTTTTTGGTCAATTTTTGCATATTGAGCTGCACCCACGCCTGGAGAGGGGAGAGATCATTAGGAAGTAGACACCTGGAGCGGGTTCTTCTTTCTGGCAGCTACCTACCTTGTTCTGTATACCTGACTGTAGCGCCATTATACTAACGTGACTAGTTTCACTGTGACTATTGTTCCAGCTGATATACTGTAGGTGTATATTGTTTTACATGTAATATCGCTCTCTTCATACCTCCCAACTTTTTGAGATAGGAACCAGGAACATCTATAAGGCTCCTTTCACACTGGGGCGGTGCGGGCGCCGGTGGTAAAATGGCGCTATTTTTTAGCGCCGATTTACCGTCGTCTTATCGGCGCTATTTGGCCGCTAGTGGGGCGGTTTTAACCACCCGCTGCTGTAGCCCATTGATTTCAATGAGCAGGAGCGGTATACACACCGCTCCTTCACCGCTCCAAAGATGCTGCTAGAAGGACTTTTTTTACCGTCCTGCTAACGCACCACTCCAGTGTGATAGCCCTCTGGACTTTCACACTGGAGGCTCTTTCAGGGCGCATTGCAGGCGCTATTTTTAGCGCTGTAGCGCCTGCAAAGCACCCCAGTTAGCAAAAGTATGTAGGCATAGGACACACCCCCTGCTACACCCCCTTAAAGGACAATTGTACAAAAACAAATTATTAGTTTAAACCCACAAGTGTTTTTTTTGCCACTACTATTCCTTTATATTGGCTTTAAAATTTACAAATGCTGCAATTTAGAATTTGGATTAGCACTGGGAAACACTTTACATACATTGCATTTTTACCTACAACTTTATACACTCACTGGACACTTTATTAGGTACACCTTGCTAGTACCGGGTTGGACCACTTTTGCCCTCAGAACTGCCTTTATTCTTTGTGACATAGATTCAACAAGGTGCTGGAAACATTCCTCAGAGATTTTGGTCCATATTGACATGATGTCATCACACAGTTGCTGCAGATTTGTTGGCTGCACATCCATGATGCGAATCTCTACCACATCCCAAAGGTGCTCTATTGGATGAGATCTGGTGACTGTGGAGGCCATTGGAGTACAGAGACCTCATTGTCATGTTTAAGAAACCAGCGGTGAGATGATTTGAGCTTTGTGACATGGGGCATTATCCTGCTGGAAGGAGCCATCAGAAGATGGTACACTGTAGTCATAAAGGGATGGACATGGTCAGCAACAATACTCAGGTAGGCCGTGGTGTTTAAACAATGCTCAGTTGGTACTAAAGGTTATTGGAGTTACTGTTACCTTTCTATCATCTCGAACCAGTCTACCCATTCTCCTCACACATCAACAAGGCATATTTTCTCTTTTTCAAACCATTCTCTGTAAACCCTAGAGATGATTGTGCGTGAAAATCCCAGTAGATCAGCAGTTTTTTTAAATACTCAGACCAGCTTGTCTGGCACCAACAACCATTCTAAGTCACTTAAATCCCCTTTCTTCCCCATTCTGATGCTCGGTTTGAACTTCAGCAAGTCGTCATCACCACGTCTAGATGGCTAAATGCATTGAGTTGCTGCCATGTGATTGGCCTATTAGCAATTTGTGTTACCAAACCATTGAATAGGTGTACCTAATGTAATGGCCGGTGAGTGTAGATCAGGCCAAAATGAGGGACAAATGGGGAGGAAAGAGGGACAGAGGGACTTTATTACAAATAAGAAACAGTCCCTCGAAATCTGAGACAGTCCCACAAAATCAGAGACAGTTGGGAGCTATGTCTCTTGCCTGTGAGGTTTACCTGAGTTACTGTTAGGGGGCTTTTTTGTCATCTGTTTATGTTGAGCGGGGGATGCCCAGAAGCTCTGTTTTGTAATTTGTTTTTCATAACACTTTAATAAACACAATTTATAAAAAAAAACAAAAGACGCTGGCATTGGCAAGGGACAGGACCGTTCGAAGAAATTTAAGTTTTGGCTTCCTTTAGTTTCACTTTAAGGGCATCTAAAGCCACATTTTTTTTTTAGTTTTGAATAGTACCCACTGTCTTCGATGCTGAAAGTGAGGGAAAATGCAACATTTTTAATTGTCACCAGAGAAGGAATAGAGGGGAAATCTTCCAATGGGGACACCTAAAAGAAGATTTCCCTCACTATGAAGTAAAGTTACCTTTCACTTACTGTTGTACATAAAGCTTGGGTTCAAATATACTTTGAAGCCCTTCTCCAGGATAACGGCAGTGACCCCCCCATCCAACCCCCCAAACTGCTCACACAAGGGGCAGGCTCTCCAGGTGATGTCATGCCCCATGGCTATATAAGCAATGCCACACAGCGGGCCACAACACAATGGAGGAAGACAGCCACATAAGAAGCACAGATTTTTTTGCTGGTTGTTGTGGCGTGCTGACAAAGCTTTTCCACATTTCGGCCATGCTAACCCTGCCTTCTGAGGTGCTGGCGGTGCCCCGGCTGCGTTGGCGACCTCTTCCTTCTCCTCTGCCTACCCATTATGCTTCCACCGTACCCCCGCTGTCAGGTGGGAATGCCACCAGCAGAGTGTCTACCACCGTGCGCAGCGTAGCCACTTGTGAATGTCTGCCCTGAAAGCCTTGGAAATGATCCCTCTTCCTCCTCCTCCTCCTCCTCCTGTGCCATATCCTCTTCCATCATCGCCTGAAGCGTTTTTTCAAGGAGACATAGAACTGGGAAAGTAGCAATGAGAACGGCGTCATCAACACTGGCCATGTTGGTGGAGTACTCGAAACAGCGCAACAAGGCACACAGGTCTCGCATGAAGGCCCAGTTATTGGTGGTGAAGTGGTGCTGTTCCGCAGAGCGACTCATGCGTGCGTGCTGCAGCTGAGACTCCACTATCGCCTGCTGCTGCTCGCACAGTCTGGCAAGCATGTGCAAGGTGGAGTTCCACCTTGTGGGCACGTCACATATGAGGCGGTGAGCGGGAAGGCCGAAGTTACCCTGCAGCGCTGACAGGCGAGCAGCAGCAGGGTGAGAACGCCGAAACTGCACACAGACGGCCCGCACTTTCTGCAGCAGCTCTGGCATATCGGGGTCATTTTTAAGGAACCTCTGGACCACCAAGTTCAGCACATGCGCCAGGCAAGGGATGTGCGTCAAACCGGCTAGGCCCAGAGCTGCTACGAGATTTCGCCCATTATCGCACACCACCATGCCGGGCTTGAGGCTCACTGCCACCAACCACTCATCGGTCTGTTGTTCCATGTCCCTCCACAACTCCTGCGCGGTGTGGGGTTTTTCCCCCAAACAGGAAAGTTTTAAAACTGCCTGCTGTCGTTTACCCATGGCTGTGCTGAAGTTGGTGGTGAAGGTGTTACGCTGACCGGATGAGGATGCGGTAGAGCATGAGGAGGCGGAGTAGGAGGAATTAGCAGCAGGAGGCAAACTGGAGCGCCCTGCAATCCTCGGTGGTGGAAGGACATGCGCCAAACTGCTATCCGCCTCAGGCCCAGCCGCCACTACATTTACCCAGTGTGCTGTTAGGGAGATATAACGTCCCTGACCGTGCTTATTGGTCCATGCATCCGTAGTTAGGTGGACCTTGCCACAGATGGCGTTGCGCACACCTGATTTTGTCCCCCACTTGGTTGTGCAGGGAAGGGATCGCTCGCCTGGAAAAGTAGTGGCTGCTGGGCACAGGGTACTGTGGGACAGCCAATGCCATCAGCCTTTTAAAACTCTGCGTCTCCACCAGACGGAATGTCAGCATTTCAAAGGCGAGGAATTTTGAAATGCTGGCATTCAGGGCCAGGGATTGTGGGTGGCTAGGGGGGTACTTCCTCTTCCGCTCCAGACATTGTGGAGATGGTTGGTGACCCAGGTGGTAGTGTTGCTGGCAGATCCTCTGTTTGCGGGTTGGCAGGTCCCACTGTCAATACAGAGGTGGATGAAGAGGCCGAGGCTGCAGCAGAAGAGGAAGCAGGAGGAGCCAGAGACCTTTCTTGGTTTTTGAGGTGTCTACTCCACTGCATCTCGTGCTTTGCACTTAGATGCCTGGTCATGCAGGTTGTGCTCAGGTTGAGAACGTTTATGCCTCGCTTCAGGCTCTGATTGCACAGCGTGCAAACCACTCGTGTCTTGTCATCAGCACAAGGACCTCATCGTCCTCCACATCATCTTCCACCCAGTCTTCACCCCTGCCCTCCTTGTCGGTCTGCACAATTGCGAAAGCAGCAGCAGTTGGCACCTGTGTTTCGTCATCATCCGAGACGTGCTGCGATGGTCCTCCCATGTACTCATCATGAAACATAAGTGGTTGGGCATCGGTGCACACAATCTCTTCCACTTCTGGGGCAGGGCTAGGTGGATGGCCCTGGGAAACCCTGCTAACAGAGTCATCAAAAAGCAGAAGAGACTGCTGCATGATTTGGGGCTCAGACTGCTTGGCTGATTTGCAAGGGGGTGAGGTGAAAGACTGATGGACATCGGCTGCAGGTGCCAACTCTGAACTTTCATCAGGAGACTGGGTGGGAGACAATGTGAAGGAACCGGAGGCACTGTCAGCAACCCAATCTACTATCGCCTGTACTTGTCCTGGCCTCAACATTCGTACAGCCTCATTAGGTGCGCCGAAATACCGCTGCAGGCTCTGTCGCCTACTCGCACCTGAGGAAGGTGTTTTACTTGTGCGTGTATCTGGCACAGATCGACCACATCCTCTCCCTGCAACAGGAGCTCCACCAGCAGCACCACGACCCGGGCCACGTCCCCTTTTTGAAGTTCTCCTCATAATTTTAAAATGTATGATCTTGCCCTAAATGGGTGTTTTTGCAATAGCAAAATCACACCTATAGAAATGCAGAAAATGCTATTCAAATAAAATGTTTTTGCCCTAAAAAATGTTTATTTGAATAGCACAATAGAAGAAAGATATATAAATTGGGTATGTCACTCCTGCACATATACAGAAAACACTGCAAAATTGTATTTTTTTGCAATGTTTTTGCAATAGCAGAATACAACCACAGTATGTACAGGGTGTATCTCAAAACCTGCAAAACTGCATAAAATGCTATGAAAAAAAAAAATTTCACTCAAATTTTATTTTTGGAATAGCACAATAGAAGAAAAATAGATCAATTGAATATGTCACTCCTGCACATATGCAGAAAACACTGCAACATTTTATTTTTTTGCAATGTTTTTGCAATAGCAGAATACAACCACAGTATGTACAGGGTGTATCTCAAAACCTGCAAAACTGCAGAAAATGCTATGAAAAAAAAAATTGCACTCAAATTTTATTTTTGGAATAGCACAATAGAAGAAAAATAGATCAATTGAATATGTCACTCCTGCACATATGCAGAAAACACTGCAACATTTAATTTTTTTGCAATGTTTTTGCAATAGCAGAATACAACCACAGTATGTACAGGGTGTATCTCAAAGCCTGCGAAACTGCAGAAAATGCTATGAAAACACTGCAACATTTAATTTTTTTGCAATAGCAGAATAGAACCACAGTATGTACAGGGTGTATCTTAAAACCTGCAAAACTGCAGAAAATGGTATGAAAAAAAAAATTCACTCAAATTTTATTTTTGGAATAGCACAATAGAAGAAAAATAGATCAATTGAATATGTTACTCCTGCACATATGCAGAAAACACTGCAACATTTTATTTTTTTGCAATAGCAGAATACAACCACAGTATGTACAGGGTGTATCTCAAAACCTGCAAAACTGCAGAAAATGCTATGAAAAAAAAATGTTTCACTCAAATTTTATTTTTGGAATAGCACAATAGAAGAAAAATAGATCAATTGAATATGTCAATATGCAGAAAACACTGCAAAATGTTATTTTTTTGCAATAGCAGAATACACCCACAGTATGTACAGGGTGTATCTCACAGTAACATATGCAGTGCTGGTGCACTGAGCTGGCAGATAAAAGTTATATTTTGTCTGGCACTGGGCTCGTGGCAGTGTAAAAAGACTGTGCACTGCAACCCAACCAGGTAAATCTATTTAGATCGCTGACTTATTAGAATTGATTTCTGAATCTGGACTCCTATATAATTCTCTCTCCCTCAAAGCAGACACAGGAACCTTGCCCTACACTCTATATCTATGTAGATCGCTGACTAATTAGAAGATATTTCATGAATCTGGACTGAATCCTAGCATGTAATTCTCTCCCTCACAGCAGCCAGGTACCTTTCCCTACACTGTGTAAAGCAGAGTGACGTGCTGTGCTGTGTGCCTCTAGCTTATATAGAGGCTGGGTCACAGGCTGCACTGGCCAATCACAGCCATGCCATTAGTAGGCATGGCTGTGATGGCTTCTAAGGGCACACCAGTGAAACTAATGTTGATTGGCTGCCCTTCAGCTTTTAAAAATGCCCATTACATCGCAGACCCGAACCCGAACATACAGTCAATTGTTCAGGTCTGGGACCCGGACACCCAAAAGTCCGGTACGGACACGAACTTTACAGTTTGGGTTCGCTCAACCCTAATCTTGAACACTTTCTTAAATTTTTATGAAACACTATACCAAACCCAAACCAATCATACAGAACAGGAATTTACTTCTTACCTGGCAGATCTGGATCTACCCTTACTATGCCCTGAGGATAGTGCAGCTCTGGAAGGCTCCATTACACAAGAGGAGATATCCCAGGCCGTGGCCTCTTTCAGACCAGGCAAATCGCCTGGCTTGGATGGGTTCCCAGCAGACTAGACTACATAAAGAAAAATTAACACCTCACCTACAGAAAGTATTTGTGGCTGCTGAAAGAGAGGGCATACTCCCAGAGTCTATGAGGGAAGCTTTAATTGTCTTAATCCCCAAACCCGGGAAGGATCCACTAGAATGCGAATCTTATAGGCCGATATCTTTGATTAACTCGGATGTCAAGATATTGGCCAAAGTACTGGCCGGTAGACTGAACTCGGTTATTTTGAAACAAATAAATTCTGACCAAACGGGATTCATCCCGGGCCGGTGCACTCAAATGAACCTTAGAAGATTATATGTCAACATGCAGGTCGAACACACAAATACGGGCAAAAGAGCAATAGCGTCATTGGACACCAAAAAGGCGTTCGATTCAGTTGAATGGGACTACCTTTTTCCCCTCCTTAGGAAATTAGGATTCGGACCCCGATTTGTATCCTGGGTAAGACTCCTATACACAGACCCTCGAGCAAGTATTAGAGTTAATGGCCTTATCTCAAGTACCTTTCAGATCCACAGGGGACTGAGACAGGGGTGTCCCTTATCCCCTCTCCTGTTCGCCCTAGCCATAGAGCCCCTAGCTGCTAAAATTAGACAGCACAAGATCGTTAAGGGACTGTGGTTTGGGGGTCTGGAGGAACGTGTGTCTTTATACGCAGATGACATGCTCCTGTATCTGGAAGATCCTGATGATTTCCTGTCGGCAGCGGTCTCCTTGATCCGGGAGTTCGGTGATTACTCGGGCTTCAGGATCAACTGGACCAAATCGATTCTCTTTCCTCTGGATCCACAACCGAATTTGACTCTGCCCACCGGCTGCCCGCTAAAGCTAGTGACACAATTCAAATACCTAGGGATACTGATATAGTCCCCTGTAGACTCCTTTAATGAGACGAATCTAACGCCAATAATCAAATCATTCCAGGATAAGATACAAAAATGGAAAGACCTGCCACTCACGCTAATGGGTAGGGCTAATTTGTTTAAAATTATTTTTTTGCCTAAATTTCTGTACATACTGTCCAATGCCCCAACCTACATACCAAAACGGACTTCAGATACATTAACTCTTTGTTAACAACATTTCTTTGGGGTAAAAAATAAGATAGAGTATCCTTGGAACTCTTACAACTGCCGGTGAGGAGGGGTGGCCTAGCGGTCCTTGACCTTAGACTGTACTATTTAGCTTCACAAATTGTACCTATACATTGGCGAATGTTCCCACAGCTGAATAACGCCGCTACTGCGATTGAAACTTCGTATGAAACATTACTAAATTTCTTTTTTAGGGGCACAGTTCCCACAACGAATGGTAGGGTCATACTTAAGATGCCAAAAAAAACACTTGAGATATGCCTGAACCACATAGCAGACAGCCCCCTCCACTTATCACCGAATGCACCACTATGGTACAACCCATGCCTAAGGGAGTTTCACGAGAAAACTGCTAAAAATAGTGTTTTATTTTGTTAGAAAGCTGATTATCCTTAACTGGATTAAAAGAGATTACCTCACGTTGACTGCGTGGAAGAACCTAGTTAATGATAATGTAACACTATATAAGATGACCTATGAAGCAAGAGGGTGTCCTAAGAAGTTCCACAAAGTATGGGGAATATGGATTAACTCTAAAGAAACAGTGTAATCTGTCACTGGAAACGAGGGAGGGTGACATCCAGGGCAGGACTTAGGGTGGTGGGGGCCCTGGGCTTAAGTAAATTTCGGGCCCTACCTTCTATACATTACTGTATTTATCGGCATATAACGTGTCGGCGTATAACACGCACCCCAAGTTTAGGAGGGAATTTTAAGGAAAAAACTTTTAGGAGGGAAGTTTAAGGAAAAAACTTTTAGGAGGGAAGTTTAAGGAAAAAACTTTTAGGAGGGAAGTTTAAGGAAAAAAATTACATTTAAATGCCCATCAATGCAGCCTTATCAGTGTCCATCTGCAGCCTTGCCCATCCATCTGCAGCCTTGTCCAGTGTCATTGCAGCCTTGTCATTGCAGCCTTGTCAGTGTAGCCTTGTCATTTGCAGCCTTGCCCCAGTGCCATTTGCAGCCTTGTCATTGCATTCTTGAAGTTTAAAAATGGCGCCGCCGAGATACAGAGTCCTGTGTATCTCGGCGGCTCTTGGGTCCTCTCGGCGGCTCTCGGGTCCTCTTGGGTCCTGTCACAGTCCCGAGCGGAGCCAAGAGTAGCCGAGTGTACTCGGCTCGGCTCACAGTCATGCCCAGTCCCTGTGTTATATCCATCATAGGGCTGGTCTGGGCATGACTGTGACCTTAATGCAGAGAATGCATTAAGGTAAAGAGCCTTTTGCAGGCACATGAGTGCCTAAAATGAGTGGGCTGTGCTAAACATGACAGGAAAATTACCAACAGGCCATCACCATTGCATGAATGAACTAACTCATAGTAAGCCAAAACATTTTAAGAAGTAGCCGAATTCCTGGAGTTCAGCTTTAAAGTGGTTCCTAAGCTAGAAGATTTTTTACCTAAATGCATTCCATGTATTAAGGAAAAAACCTTCTGGGTGCAGCCCCCCCTCCTTATACTTACCTGAGCCCCATATCGATCCACTCGGCAGGGGGGAAGAGCCAGGACAGAGCAGGTAAGTACATAATAACATACTTGTTTTGTTTTTTATTTGAACCTTTAGAACCACTTTAATATCTTTGAGCAAACTCATGAAATATTAAAGCGGTAGTAAATGCAATGCAATGCTGTGAGTGAGGCACAGCAGCAGGATGAATGGACTGACAGCACACTAAGCGTGCCATCAATGGAGGCCAAAATGCGCATGCACTGGTGAGGTCATTGCAGTAAACATCAGGTGATTTCTCCTAGAGGGAGCAGGTTGAGACGCTATAAAAGACTCCAATACGGAAGTTAATTCAGACTGCTTTACATGGGGAAAACTATTGAAGGAGAGTTTACTATCGCTTTAAGTCCTGGATTTCAGATAAAATGTTATAGACCCTCACAAAGTGGCATATGAAATGTAAATCTTGATAAAACAGAGCAAAAGTCAACCAATATAAGCTTTGTCTTTTTTTTTTTTAGCTGGAACTAACCTTTTGCAATTAGAGCAGAATAAAAGTAAATGTATAAATTAGGTACTAAAAAGGCTAATTGCCATTTAAATATGCCAGGCACCATTATGAATGAGGCATACTGAACTGTGGACTAAAGATTCCCTAAAGTTGATCTAATTTACCTCCTTTTGATGGTATCAGTTAGCATGTGACTGCACAGTCACATTCAGGCCAGAGTGTTTAACCCTTTAGCCTACTACATTCTTACAGCTTGCAAAACAGAAGCTATGTGCATTAGTCAACAAATTCACATACTTCTTGCGCAAGAAATTAACTTGGTTCCTATACTTCTATTTTGCGGATAACAGAAATCCAAATGTATATCTGCCATAGGTGTGAGCAGCCTATTGCATTAGGGTGTGCACCCCAAAGATCAAACACACGTGCGTGTGTATGTATGTACAGTATATACATATATGTATATAGAGAGATATATATGTGTAGACACACTCTTAGAAATAAATGTAAATAACATTTTAAAATGTATTAAAACATAAATGGTTTTAGTAGGGCAGTGGAGGTGTCAGTAGGGTGGAGGTTGGTGTCAGTAGGGCAGTGGACAATGTCAGTAGGGCAGAGGTTGGTGTCAGTAGGGCAGAGGTTGGTGTCAGTAGGGCAGTGGACGGTGTCAGTAGTTTTTTATTATTATTTTTTTTTATTGATGATTCATTTTCTTTTAGGAGCCCTGTTGGGGGGCTTCGGTGCAAAATCAGCAGGGGGAATCTGCGCAGCATGGAGTGACTAAGGTGTGCCTAGGCACATCCTGTGCACACCTATGATATCTTCATTTATTTCCGGTACAAACTCAGACACATAACTGGACAAATTACAAGAAAACAGCAAATCCCTTTGAGAAAGTCGTCTTACCGACAAAACGGCTTTAGGGAGTGATATTGCTAGGCCAGCGGAAGTGAGCGGTTTCCATCAGCAGTGATCGTGATGTGAGAGCGGCCACTATTAGATCCGACACACTGGCAGCTGCTTGGGAGGATTGCTATAATGCTGCTTCGTGATGGGCTATGTTTATTGTTTTTTATGTGAGTGCAATATTTTAATAAAATTTTAAAAGCTTTTTACAGTATCACGCTATTGTGGCATTTTTGTATTTTTTGGGGAATTCTTCATGATGAGCCTGTGAGTAGCTAAAGTGGTGAGACACTTGGAGGAAAATTACAAGGTGCACACCCTGTGTGATTTGAAGCTTGGAGGAGGATATGCTGAGAGGCTTGGTCTGGCTCATCCATCCATTTGGGATCTCTTGCTGTTTGAGCCTAAAATTACATTTTTCGGGCAACCTAAGTGGTGAGTGCAAATCCTTCAGTTGGTTGGGAGTTGCACTGTCACAGTGGTGAATATAAATACAAATATATGAAGATGGTCTGAGGCTTATACATCAAGAGTTAAAGATTCTGTGGGTTATGTTTGGCTAAATGGACACTGTAATATTTTATCTGCACTGGGGCAGTTACTTTTAGTAATATTTTCACACTGAATGGCTTTTGGGATGTTTTTATATGCTGATATATTGAATTATTTGTTCATTTGTTTTTTCACACTTATCTAAAAGGCATTATAATATTATTTTATCCAATAACTGGGATAGCAATGCAATACAGGATGCAGATTCATGCACTGATGGGTGTCTAGTAGATTTGTATGTGCCAACCTCACTTGGTTTGCGTGGTATTTTAGTAGTTTTAGTATTTTTTTACATGTATGTTTCTTTATATACTTTTGGTTTTATTTAAGTGATTTAGCACCGTAAGAATAAGGAATAGCTTTAAACATGTCATCTGGTGAAGAGTTGTTATTACAACAGCTTTCATGCTATATATAATAATTGAATTTGGCCCTTTTTCACTATTTAGCGCAAAGTGGGGGTTTACATGATCTGTGTAAGGCCCTTTTCACACAGGCTTTCCGATCAGGTCCGCCTGTCAGTTTTTCAGGTGGACCTGATCGGAGGCTCCATTCAGCTCTATGGACCGGCGGATGTCAGCGGTGATATGTCCTCTGATACCCGTTGCTATCCGGTACGATCCTGTCCGCCAAATCCCTATTTTCCATCTGTCTGGAGGATCGGATTGGATGGGATCAGATGAAAAACGAAATGCGGTCTGTTTTCTTCTGATCTCCCCATAGAGGAGAGCGGGGGGCTCTATAAGGTCCGTCTCCGCTGAGCAAAGTGGAGTCTATCGGGTAGAGCGCATGTGTTAAAGAGCCCTAAAATAAAAACAAGGGGATGTTCACTAACTTTGAAAAAGTATCAGTTGAGCTGGTGTGAACCTGGACTTGATTTACTTTGATTAATAGGCATAAGGCCCCTTTCACACGTGCGGACCGTATGTCCGTTTTTCATCCATCCGTTTTCGGATGAAAAACGGACATACATGCACTCCTATGGGATAGCGGGTGTCAGCGGATGAGCATCCGCTGACACCCGCTATCGTCCGCCTCCGCTATTGTCCGATTCTGCAGACGGAGGAAAAACCTATTTTTCCATCCGTCTGCAGAGCGGATCGGATGAACACGGACAGACGGTCGGTGTTCATCCGATCCCCCATAGAGGAGAGCGGAGAACTGACACGGCGGTCCCTGCACAGTGTGCAGGGACCGCCCTGTAATCCGCCGGCTCAGCGGGGATCAGCTGAGCGATCCCCGCTGAGCAGTGGATCTTCACGGGGTGGATCAATACAGATCCGTCCCATGTGAAAGGGGCCTTAAGGGAGGTGAAGGGGATGTATGAAGTAGACCTGTGTTTAGGAGGTTACATTTACTTTGGGCAGTGTTAAGCAGCCCATACATTGATGATTTTTTTTCATGAATCCAGTGGGTTAAACGAAAAAAATTAATAATCTGTTTCCTTCCGCCATCCACACATTCGAGGTGAATGGGGGAATCACTCCCGCTGTGCTATTGTATTCTGATGTCGGGGAGCCTTTCCCACCATCAGAACACAAATAGTTATGCTGGCTACAGCTAGCGGCACTAATCATTCTGGGAAAAAACCCAACAGGGTGGTTGTAAGTCAATGGATAGATTGACTTCTGTACAACCAGGGTGCCCAAGCATAGATCGAAATTCAGCCAGTCTCTGCTGAACCAGACGGATTTTGATCCATGTATGGCTGGCTTTAGTGTGAGGGTTGGTGTTGGCATTAGAGAGAGGTGTAGTGTAAGGCAGGTCATAGATTATGTGTTTTTCTTTCCTTCAACCACAGTTTTCAGGAAAGAAAATCGCTTTATTTCCCCATCAACACAGTCAGTGTTGGTAGAGGACTCCTTCCTGTAGAGCTATTGTGTTCTCCCAACAGGGGGGCGTGGAGAGCCATCCCTGCCGGGAAAACACAGTGATTATTGCTAACAGCTATAGCCACTGGCAATAGTTGCTTGTAAAAAATCCAACAGGCTTATCGATGGATCGACTTGGGTACAATCAGTCTGCCTATAGATAGACATAGATCTCAGCTGCTCCCTGCTAAACCGGTCGAGATTCAAACCAACTATAGCCGGCTTTAGGGAAGGGTTACGGTTAGAGGGGAGGATTAGTGTTGGTTAGTGTTAAGCTGGCTATAGATGAGTAGATGGGTAGAATTTCATGCAAAAATTCTTAAGAAAAGAATGTTCTAAGAAAATTAGTTTGTTTTTCTAATCATTAGTGGGGTCAGATTGATGTTCATTTTTGAACACAGATATAAAGAAAATTAATTTGGGACTTTAAATGAAACTAATGTCATTGTGAAAGAAATCAATGGAAAAAAACTATTTAATAACTTGCAAATGGGAAAATACCTATCAACGGTACAAAACAAGTAAGAAGTATGAGTCACGTGTATAACACGAATACATGAGTATAAGTCAACTTGGTAAAACATGGTGATAAAATACGTAAGTAAATGAATACTGAAGATTCATACATGTACAAACATCATGGGGCGGCATATTGCAATAAAGTAAGTAATGTAGAAAAGTATGAACTGAAGTGGTTGATGGTGCAGGTGTATGTCTGCATACATTTCTTGGTTAACTAGCCACTTTTTTCTTTCAACTTTTCTTGGTGATCTGGGACTGTTTCTGATGCATTTGCATATTCTCTTTCACATCATTACTCTTGCAAACTGGATCGTTTTACTTACCATCACGTGCACTGTTTCTTTATCATTCCCACTTGGTCACCTCTACTCTTACCCTATAATTTTTCACCAATCCTTCAGCATAATGATACCCTATTCATTCACTTTCTTATAGTCACTCTCCCATTCATAATTTGGATCTATGGAAAGGATTGTCTACCAGTGTCTTGGGGGCTATGTGTGTGCGCCCTGCTGTCATGTGGCTTTTAATTGCCTCAGCTCCCAGGACAGACTACCTTTTTGGCCCAAGCTCCATACTCCCCGTACTCTATCTCAATGAAGCATTTGTAAGTATTCAGGACTGGCTTTTTTTTACCTTTCCTGTTATGTATAGTATTACATCAGTCTAATCATATCTATCCTTTTTAGACATTCTTTAACCTTTGCCCTGATGAGTGTTTTTACACAAAACGCATCGGAAAACCCTAGGATGCAGACATACACCTGCACCAGCAACCACTTCAGTCCATAATTTACAACCAATCACATCTATACTATTCTACATTACTTACTTTATTGCAATATGCCGCCTCATGATGTTTGTACATTTATGAATTTTCAGTATTCATTTACTTACCTATTTTATCACCAGGTTTTACCAAGTTGACTTATACTCATGTATTCTTGATGTTTAGTGTACATGCAGATGTACATGTTACACACGTGACTCATACTTCTTACTTGTTTTGTACCGTTGATATGTATTTTACAATTTGCATGTCATTTAAATATTTTTTTTACATTGATTTTTTTTTACAATGTCATTAGCTTCATTTAAAGTCCCAAATTCCTTTTCTTTATATTACATGAACCCAGGATGGAGGCACATTATACATGTGCCTCATTTAAAGTCCCCAAATTTTCCCCTTTTTAATTATCATTTTTGAACACAGTGACAAGAAAATTTAAAGAAGCAGGATGGAAACATTTTCTTGAATGAACGAATTTCTAGTGTACAGTATATGTGATATTCATTCAGTAAAGTCCATTCATTCCAAAATCAAATGTTAAAAGCAAACAAAATCTTTCAAATAACATTTGAGTGTTCTGAGAATTTTTATACGCATTTTCCTAAGAATTTTCTTTTGAAATTCTATCCATCTTTGACCACTCACATAGACCCGTCCGAGTATACACTGCAGAAGCTAGTCGGATGTACCCTCTTCACAGACACGACCTGCACTTTTTGTGCTAAATGCCTATTGACCCTTTACCCTTGTGACTACCCTAATCTACATGTGCATTAAAACTTTCTAATTTACTACACTCAGATTTGCGCCTGTTCTTTCTCCTCACCTATCCATCTTTGACCAGATGTAGGGTATAACAGAGCTCAAAAATATTTGAAATAAAAAAAGAAATTAAAAAAAACATTTGTTGCATGAAAACTAATTTATAAGCAGTGTGTAAATAAGTTAGCTGATCTGCATAATTAATTAATGCGTTTCTGTGCCTACACAGAAGGTCTGGATGTAGGGAGTCTATCTCAGCACGGAGTACAGAATTCATTGTATCCTGTACCAGGAAAAAGCCAGACACCTTGGCACAGACAATTTGGGGGAGGTCAAAGTACTATGTAACAACATTTAACAGAGAAAAGTGTCAGAGTGTTCAGAGTTTACTTCTGTGATGGACAGAGAGGAGCTCAAAGCTGGAGGTCTACTTAGAAGGAGACTAGAAGATGCTTAGAACTGCTGAGACTGATAGTTCGGTATGGGCTGTGCTTTGCTTTCTAGACACTGGACTGCTAGGACTTTTAGTTTAATATTGTCTGTGCTGCTTTTTAGATACTGGAACTCCCCCTTTTTTCTATGGGAGCCACTTGCTTCTAGAATCTGTGGGAGGCCCAAGACTGCAGCTGGTCCTCCAGGATCCTCCCCTCTGCCTGCCTTGACCAAGGATCATCTTTCCCAGTGCCATGTGGCCCTCCTCATCCTTTGCCCTGCTTTGATTTACCCTGCTACTTGGTGAACCTGATGTTGTGGCAAGGTCACCCCAGACCTTAACCTTTGCCTGGACCCAGAAACTTACCCTGGCAGGACTCTTGTCCTTTTCTGCTCTTTGTCTTCTGTCCCTCATGCTGCCCCCCTGTCTGTGTTTTTGTCGAGCTGTGGCTGGATGCACAGGACCTGTCCTCTCTGCTTCTCTGAATTCAGGATACTCTGGTGCACATTCTGACCCTTCACCTGCTATGGAACGCTCCACGATTATTGAAAGCCACCAATGTGACTCCCTGTGATCCCTGCCCTGTGAACCATTTGCTTTGGATTTCTGCGTTCCTCTGCACTTTAGTAAACCAGGGGTAGATTGTCAGGCTTTCCTCCTCCCCTTCAAGCTCTTTGGACAGTTGAAGTCTGTACAGGAAGATTTAACAACCTGTTGGTCAGGCAGGGGACAGACAGATACCTTCCTGCCTCGCCTTGTTGGGGAGATATCAACACATCTATGGTTAACTGGTTGTATTATCGGATACACAGCCACTAGAAGCCAAATCTTTATATAAAATATGGTCAAGAAAATGTTTCTAAAAAAGCATTTAAAATGGCGAGAGCCATGTCCAAAACATTCAGGTAAACATAGTTACATAGTTAGTCAGGTTGAAAAAAGACACAAGTCCATCCAGTTCAACCACAGAAAAAAAAAACATACTGTAGGTGTGTGCACAGAGTGTCCAAGGTGTGCCTGGACACACCCTAATCACCATGTGTGACACAGTTTCCCCCTGTTTAGACCGCTGATATTTTACCGAAAAGCCCCCTAATGGGGCTCCTAAAAAAAAATTGTTAAAAAAATGTATTAAAAAAATAAAATTAAAAACTAATGACAGCTTCCACTGCCCTACTGACACCAATCTCTGCCCTAATGACACCATCCACTGCTCTACTGACACCGTCAGTATATATTGACATGAACACACACATATGTGTTTGAGTTTTGGGGTGCACACCCTAATGCAATAGGCTGTGCACACATATGCAGGTAAATGTTACAATTCTAGTTGAAGTGTGCACACACATTAATATTCTGTAGTTTCCCTTTAAAGATTACTTATATTGAAAACGGATGTAAGTAAATATAAAACTGAAGTACAGGAAAGTCCCTCATTTATAAATAAAACTAAAAAATAGAATGATATATTTTTCAAGAACCAAAGAGCAGAGATTCATAGCATAGCAGCCAGTCTGTCAGCATCTTTCATTATGGTGACTGCCCCAAACCATAATCTTATTGGTTTCTATTGGATGCTACATTTTCAAAATATATGTGTACCAACTCATTAAAGTAAAGGATATGGGCTGTTTCATACTTAAGCATATGAAGTAATGTGTCCCATAGTTTAATGCATTATTGTGTCCTTTGTTACTTTTTTTTCTTTGCACTAACATACAATTTTGAGGACAAGCTTTTGGGGTGTGTCCCCCTCTTCAAGGTCCCAGCAGTACTCAATACGGCTACAATCACCTCAAGCGTGTACTTTTTTGAAAAGGCATTAAAGCTGAACTTAATTTTTATTTTTTGCTATGCAAAAATGAAGTGTGTCCCAGGTCTGGCTGGCTGCTACATAGGATAGAAATCTCCCCAATGTACTTGGGTCCTCCCACGGTGCTTAAATTCCAATGCAGCTACTGTGAGTGTGAAAGAATTGCCAAGCTCACCTGCCTCTTCCATTCATATAACTTGTAAAATTCTTTCCCGGAATGCAAAGTATTCTATAATTGGAGGAGGCGGAAACTGTCATTCATCTGCACATACCCCATTAGAGGTAAGTTATGTCCCTGGTGCTGCTTTAAGCTGCAGTACTTAGTAAAGGGAAGTTTACCTAAAATGCATTTTGATGCAACCAAATGCATGCACTTTTCTGCAGGAAAATGGACAAAGGTGAACTATGCTGCATATGAAGGAACATTGGGGCCAATGTAAATACCAAACGTTTGAACTATACTATCTGTACTTGTAATATTTCTTTAGATTAATTCCCCTGCCTATACAAATTACCTGAAACTGCAAATAAGAATGATGTGCTTCCCCTCCCCGCATTCTTTAACCATACCAGGCCACAAACCTTCAACATTGGAAGGGTACCTCCCCCTGAAAGGCATCTTGTTGTTGGGGACAGGGGCCTCATCCCCACATTCCTCAGTCAGTGAACATGGGGGTCTGCAGGGGGGACTTATTAGAATTTGGAAACCTCTTTAAAACAAGGTGCCCTCAGATATCCAGGCCTGAAGTTCCACCTATGTTTATGAATAAGGGGTACATAGTACTCTTATTACTCATGCCCCCTCAAAAAAAAAAAAAAACTGTAGTCAATAGAATCATAGACTATGAAAAAGTTCTTTGTTAAAAATTGATAAACAATGTCCCCTGTCTTCTCAACAAGTTAACAGAACAACCCTCCAACACACACCAGGATAATCTTCTCCTGCCGCTACCCCATTGCAAATGACAGCTCCCTGGTTGGCTGCTGACTGTCAACAAACCGTTCAGTGATCCTTGGTGACGTCATTGATCAAATATAGTCATGTAAATGAATGTACACAAATTAACTGTGTAGTCATACCCCGTAGGGGATGCTGAATGTTGTGGTTCACCTGTCACCCTGCCCAGCACCGACATCCATCTCTCAGGCACTCAAAAACACAGACCATTCCATAAGCTTTGTTTTTTTTTTTTGTATTTTATTGAGGGGATTAAACTTGGATGGGAATGGGAAATTATGGGGTGTCCAGAAAGATTCAGCGCAAACTTGCATGGGACTACTATATACACTCCTGTATATGCACTTCAGTCTTCTCTCCAGACTGAGGTCTTAAGCACAACTCTTGCTTAAAACCTCCTTTCCTTTCACTCCTCCAGCACTTTACTTGCTGCAGACCATTACTCCTCCAGCACTTCACTTGCTGTAGACTGTCACTCCTCCAGCCTAGCTAGCACCACATAGTTAGGCCTGACACTAACTCAGTCAGGCCTCAGTGAATTGCCCTTTGCAGGCAGGGACCGTGGGCCCCTATAGCAGGGGTAGGGAACCTTTTTGACTGAGAGAGCCATGAACGCCACATATTTTAAAATGTAATTCCGTGAGAGCCATACAATATGTTTAAAGCCCCATACACACGCGCGGATTATCCGAGGACCAGGTCCGTCAGACCATGTCCGTCATACTTTGTCTGATGTTGGTTTTGCGTACACACGGTCGGACAAAGTTGTCGGAAAATCCGATCATTCTGAACGTGGTGACGTTTGTTGCCTACGACGGGACTACGTAGAGGCTAGTAGCCAATAGCTTTGGTCTTGTAATGTGATCTGAGCATGCGTAGCACTTTGTCCGGTCGGAATTCGCTACACACGATCGGATTTGGTGTGATCGGACTTTGTTGTCAAAAAATCTATCCAGCAGGAGATAGGACTTTGTCCGTCAGACAATCTGATGGAAACTGTCCGATGGTGCCTACACACGGTCTGATTTTCCGACAACATTGTCCGATAGGACAGAATCCATCGGAAAATCCTACCGTGTGTATGGGGCTTAAAACTAAATACAAGTAAATGTGTTCATTTTATGTAAGACCAACAATTTTAAAGCACAATAAGTCTCTGAATTAAACAACCAGGTGTTCTTTATTAAGCGATAAATCACAGTACAAAGAAATACGGCAAAGTTGCCGAACATGACATGACCTCTGAATTCTTTTTAATAACGTTGTTATGCTGTTGCTAACCAATGATGAATAAAGTACTTCTTACCATTAATGCGACTTCTGGTGCTGCATGGTTTTGCTGATGGCTTTGTAGTCTGGTTGATACGTGGTGAGGTTAAGCTTCATGCAGGTGTTGACTTCCATCCGTTAAACGTGATCGTAGGTTGGTCTTAATGTTTTTTTTTTAAATCGATTAATCGACTAATTTTGATTAATTATAACTGTAATGTTGTCATCTCCCCCCCCACTGTAATATCCACATCTCCCCCCACTGTAATGTCCACGCCATCTCCCCCCACTGTAATATCCATGCCATCTCCCCCCACTGTAATATCCACGCCATCTCCCCCCACTGTAATATCCACATCTCCCCCACTGTAATATCCACATCTCCCCCACTGTAATATCCACGTCATCTCCCCCACTGTAATATCCACGTCATCTTCCCCACTGTAATATCCACGTCATCTCCCCCACTGTAATATCCACATCATCTCCCCCACTGTAATATCCACATCATCTCCCCCACTGTAATATCCACGTCATCTCCCCCACTGTAATATCCACATCATCTCCCCCACTGTAATATCCACATCATCTCCCCCACTGTAATATACACGTCATCTCCCCCACAGTAATATCCACGTCATCTCCCCCACTGTAATATCTACGTCATCTCCCCCACTGTAATATCCACGTCATCTCCCCCACTGTAATATCCACGTCATCTCCCCCACTGTAATATCTACGTCATCACCCCCATTGTAATATCCACATCTCCCCCACTGTAATATCCATGTCATCTCCCCCCACTGTAATGTCCACATCTCCCCCCACTGTAATATCCACGCCATCTCCCCCACTGAAATATCCACGTCATCTCCCCCACTGTAATATCCACATCATCTCCCCCACTGTAATATCCACATCATCTCCCCTCACTGTAATATCCATGTCATCTCCCCCCCTGAAATATCCACGTCATCTCCCCCACTGAAATATCCACGTCACCTCCCCCACTGTAATATACATCTCCCCCCACTGTAATATCCACATCTCCCCCACTGTAATATCCACATCATCTCCCCCCACTGAATTATGCACATCTCCCCCACTGTAATATGCACATCTCCCCCACTGTAATATGTACATCTCCCCCACTGTAATATCCACATCTCCCCCACTGTAATATTCACATCTCCCCCACTGCAATATGCACATCTCCCCCACTGTAATATGCACATCTCCCCCACTGTAATATGCACATCTTCCCCCATTGTAATATGCACTTCTCCCTATGTCTGACTCTGCTTGCTTACCACTAGCAGGCAGATCCAGGAGCAGATGAGGCGGGCGGTGATGATGACGTCAGCGCGCCGCTCACCTAGGCCGCCGCCGGTTGTACCAAGATGGCCGTGGCTCCGGAGCTAGGCCGAAGCCGCGGCCTTTTCTATGGGCTCAATCCGCGGACCTGCAAACCACACGATCCGCGGATTGAGAGGCGAGAGCCAGATGCAGCCATCAAAAGAGCGACATCTGGCTCGCGAGCCATAGGTTCCCAACCCCTGCCCTATAGTGTAGCAAATAGAAAGTTCTTTGTACTAACTGTCCTCTTCCCAGCTACTGATCCCAGATAGCTTTCTTCAGGCCTTGCCAGTCAGCCTGGCTGCAATGACCTCTCTCCACTGCCCTTCCCACGGTCCACTCCTCTGGTTCTGCACCCATCTCAAACTGCAAACTCCCAGTTCTCTCAGGCGTACCTCCCCAGTCCTCCCGACTGTGTTTCACTCACCAGCCCTCCAGGCTATGACCAGTTGTCCTTCTCTTCATGTGCCTCTCTCCCAGGATCTCTTCTCTCCTCTTGGATGCACCCGAGCCCCGGCCCAAGGTCACCCTCCCCCCAGACTGGAGAGCTCCCAGCCTCCACATTCACTCCAGCTCTTCCACCCGACAACTCCTCCCCAGCTGGGCTGACCCCAGGTATTTAAGGAGGCCTGCCACCTGCCAATCCAAGATGGGGATTGGTCAAGGCTCCTCAGAATACCCCCGGCAGCTCCACCTCTCTTCCTCTTTTTATAGCACCTTCTAGTAAGAAGAGGGAGGATATAGTGATGCTACCTGTGAGTCACCCAGCCCTGCCCTGAGCCACTCCCAGCCCAGAATGAAAACAAACATGCCTAGCCACCAGCTAAGGCCTGCCTAAATTTTCCTACCCTATAGAAAAATCCTCACTCTAGCACCTACCTAACTAGAGGGTGCTCAAACTGGATACTAACATTAAGGGTACTTTCACGGGGCGGGGGTCCGTTAGCGGTAAAGCGCAGCTAGTTTTAGCGACGCTTTACCGTTGTTTTAGCGTCACTTTTCGGCCGATATCGCGGTGCTTTTAACCCCTGCTAGCGCCCGAAAAGAGGGTTAAAAGCACTGTGGCGCTGCCGAATCGTTTGCAGGCGCTTCGGCAGCACTGCCCATTCATTTCAATGGGCAGGGCGTTTTGGGAGCGGTGTATACACAGCTCCAAAGATGCTGCTTGCAGGACTTTTCAGAACGTCCCGCAATCGCACCGCCCCAGTTTGAAAGCACTCTGGCTTTCACACTGGGGAAACATGAGAGGCACTTTTCAGGCACTATTCTTAGTGCTAAGACGCCTGAAAAGCGCCTCAGTGTGAAATGGGTCTTATAGGTAAAGTTGATCCAGGGAAACTCTAAATGCCTCTCAGGGGATCAGGAAGGAATTTTTCCCCAGCTAGAGCAAATTGGATCATGCTTTGCTGGGTTTTTTGCCTTCCTCTGGATCACCTGTGGGTATAAGATTGTGTATATAGGATTGTATGACCCCCCCCTTTATTGGTTGAACTGGATGGACTAGACTTTTATCAACTAGACTAGACTAACTATGTAACTATGAGTAGCAGTCAGAGAAGAGGCAGGTGTAGCGGCAGGTCATCGTGACGTCAGTGCATCGTTCATCATGATTGAAAAAAAAGGCTTGGTTCCCAACCCAAATCTTTTGGTTGCCCGGGAGAGGGGACAGCGAGCAAGTACACACATTCCTGAACTATACCAGGCCACACACCCTCAACATTGTGTAGCACCCTCTACTTAGGTAGGTGGTAGAAGTGAGATTTTTGGTGAGTGGGGGTAAATTTAGGCAGGCCTAGCTGAAAGCTAGGCCTGTTTGTTTTGATCTGTGTGGGCTGGGAGTGGCTCAGAGTAGGCTGGTGACTCACAGATAGCATTACTTCTTGGTTACCTCCCTTTAGCTTCTAGAGGATTCTAGAAGAGAGGAGGGGAAGCAAGATGGTGCTACCTGGGGTGTTCTAAGAAGCCCTGACCAATCCCCAACTTGGATTGGCAGGGGGCAGGTCTTCTTTAATACCTAGAGTCAGCCCAGCTGGGGAGGAGTTGTCGGGTGGAAGAACTGAGGATGGAGTGCCCAGCTGTCGGGGCCTTTGAGGGCACTTCTCATTCTTGGGGGGTGACCTTGGGCTTGGGACTCGGGTGCAGGAAGGGTCCCTTCGAGAACGCATGAAGGATCTGTACAGGAGGCACAAAGAGGAGTCAGAGAATACAGCAGGAGCTAGTACTGCCAGGCAAGTCTTCAGGAGGGAACCACTGGAATTTGTGCAGCCGGGAGGGCTGGTGAGTGACATGTGCTATCGGGAGGACTGGAGAGGCATGCTAGAGAGGACTGAGAGGAAACAGTCAGAGCTGGGTGTGGAGCAAGTGAGGATTGCAATGTCACAGGCAGTGAAGTCAGGCAACTGCAGCCAGGAGGGCTGGCAGGGCCTGAAGAGGGATTGCTGGGAGCAGTAGTCCACCGTAGGTCAGCTAGCACTAAGAGACTTCCTATTCTATTTTTGCTACACTAAAAGGGACCCGCAGTCCCTGCCTACAAATGGCAATTTCTGGGGCCTGACTGAGTCAGTGCTGGGCCTAACCATGTGCTAGCTGTACCTGGATGTGAAGTGTTGTGCAGGAGAGAGGAAGCAAGTTTTGTGCTGGAGCTGTAAAGTATATATATAGTTGTCCCAACTGATTGAGATACAATCAACCAATTGTTCGTTCTACAGGACATCCCATATATTTCCATCCCTATCCAAGTTCAAATCCCTCAATAAAAATACAAAAACAAGCTCATGGACTGTTCATTCTCTCCAAGGTTATTGGCAAGTGAATGCCGGGCTGGGCAGGGTGACAGGTGGACCACAACTTTCAGCAGCCCCTACGGGGTACCACTACAATAGGGACTGAACTTTGCAGGTTTGGGCTAATTGGAATCTGAATATTTATAATAGGGGGGCCTTTAGAATAAGGGGGCCTCCAGATATAAAACCAACACCAATCATATCATCCAGTGAGGTAGATCTAACACTGGCCATGAGGAAAGATGCCCAAAGAAGACAACAAAATGTGCCTTGACGATCTTCTCCCATCAAAAAAGACAGATCCCTGGCCAGATGCTAAATGTCATGGCTCCCAAGCTCCATGCTCCTTTGGGCTAATATCCTCCGTATTGCACATAATATTATGCTTCAGATAGTGTTGTTTAATCTTTACTATCTTTATTTTGCTCCTATAGGTTGCATGTGACACCGCATATTAAAATGTTATTTACTACAATGGTGCTATTGTAATTCCATGCTTTAATGCATGTATCACTATTTGGAAAATACAACCAAATGTTATTACTTTATACTTTAAAAATTGCTTGATTTAAAGTGTTACTAAATCCACAACAGTAAAATCAGTCTGTATATGTAGTAAAGGATGCTTGTTATACTCACTGTGGAACCTAAGGGGTTAATACACTGCATTGTGTAAAAAGACTGTTTGATCTTGTATGCACAGATCCTCCTCTTCTTGCATTGTCGCCATAACATACCCGGATAAGACTGCTTACTGGAGTCAGGCTGCACATGCTCAGTTTAGTGTGTATTGCTAGTGAGTTTTTTTTTTCTTAGGAGAGTGCATGTGATCACCACAGTGCCAATAAGCACTGTCCAGACAGAGGGTCAGGAGCCTTGCAGCCTCATAGGACAGCTCAGTGCAGTATGAAAACTCCTCCTACAAGCTTCACCAGAAACTGATAGGAATCACAAGACTGCTATATACTGCTGATGAGAAAAGATATTTAGCAGTTTATATTTACTTAAATAATTGCATTTCCATGTTCTGTGTACTGTGGGAAACCAGATATAGTGAATGCAGGGTCCTGGGTTTTTGTAACACTTTAAAAAGAGAATGAGATCTCTGGAAACAAGTGTAATGCCCTGTACACACAATAGGATTTTCCGACAACAAAATCCATGGGATTTTTTCCGACGGATGTTGGCTGAAACTTATCTTGCATACACACGGTCACACAAAGTTGGTCGGAAATTCTGAATGTCAAGAACGCGGTGACGTACAACACATATGACGAGCCGAGAAAAATTAAGTTCAATAGCCAGTGCTGCTCTTCTGTTTGATTCCGAGCATGCGTGGCACTTTGTGCGTCGGAATTGTGTACACACGATCGGAATTTCCGACAATTTCCGAATTTTGTTTTTGGAAAATTTGAGAACCAGATCTCAAATTTTGTGTGACGGAAATTCCTATAGAATATGTGTGATGGAGCCTACACACGGTCGGAATTTCCGACAATTTCCGAATTTTGTTTTTGGAAAATTTGAGAACCAGATCTCAAATTTTGTGTGACGGAAATTCCTATAGAATATGTGTGATGGAGCCTACACACGGTCGGAATTTCCGACAACAAGGTCCTATCACACATTTTCCATCGGAAAATCCTATCGTGTGTACAGGGCATAAAGGTTACGTTTTTTTGTTCAGTGGTAAAAGCACACCAATTCCAAAAGTCTACAATGGTGTTATTTCACAAAGGACGAGGAAAATTCTCCTAACTGTCAAGACTACAAGAGATCATTCTATAAACTAGGGCTTGACAGGGGTGGAGAGCGGATGTGTGTCCACTCTCCTCCCTCCTGTCTTCCCGATGGCACCTGCTATGCCATTCAGGGCCCACAAATGGACAAGTGGAGCCCAGTATACATAGCGGGGGGACACGCACAGGGTGTGTGGAAGCATTTGTGCCGCAGCCCAGTCACCAGGATGCAATTTCTTGTCGCCATGATGAGCTGGCTCCTGGGATTTGTTGAGCACTGCTACAAACTATGAAATTTCCATGCGCCAAGGTAAAAGCTGTATCAGGTATACAGACATGTGAGTAGTAAAAGTTTAAGAACAATGGACAGGTCCTAGCAGTGGTGTATAAACAGGGAAAACTAGTTCCAGAGTCGCAATGTAACAATAAACAACCAAGTATGGGTATGAGTCATGCATACCACAGGTCATAGCACAGAGCATAACAAACCAGTTTTTTTTCTGCCAGAGGCATTCACAGAAATAGCATGCTGTTGGTGAAAATCTTGACACTGCTATATTTCTATAGATTAGATAATTAATCCAAAAAACAAATAAATAATTTATTGTTCTTGCTGAATCTGCTATAGAAGATTGTTTATCTGCAACATTAAAGTGCACCTGTACCCAGTCTATGGACAATAAGCTATTTATATAATCTTAGAACTTTACTCATAACAGTTTGATAACAATTAATGTTTTTTAACAAAGGAACATACATTTTACATCAATAATTATGCTACCAAAATTAGTGTGCGCTGTACATTGCTCTGGTTTCTTTTTGCTTGAGGCTGCCACTTTGTTGAAGCCCAGAGCAGTCACTTCTTTATTGGAAACGCACCCCTTCTCCTTGGTCTCAAAAACGATGTCACTTTCTTCAATTAAAATATGTCCATTTCCAGCCTTGATTAGATGTCTTGGCTTAGCTAGAGAGGAAGGCTGACAGAAGCTTTTACAGTGCTGAAATTTATAGATTGCCATCAGGGAGAAGGGAGAGACTATCAGGGAGCTAAGACAAGTCAATAAACAATTAATAGTCTGTGTGTCACTGACAATTGTGATATGTATTTGTGTTTTCAAAAATACATATTGGGGATCATATTGATCCAGTGAGCGGCTAACTATGTGGTGGTGGTCACATGTGCATGGTGGAATTCCTAATATTCTTCACGTGTTGAGGGCACCACTTCTTTTGAGAAGATATGGACTAGTGTCTCACCTGTTTTTGAACACATATATGTGTAGCACCCTCTAGTGTTCTAGAAGAGTAGTACATTTGTTTTTGATGTAGCGCTACCCTCGGAGGAGCTGCTTAAAATGGTGTTTCCACCAACAAAAAAAAAATAGCTTAAGATTCCTTAAAAAATAAATAATTGGAAATCTTTTTTTTTTAACTCGCCTCTGAATGCTTGTTGCTAGGGGGTCCCTCGTAGTCTGCCTCCTTCAGTACCCGGGCTGGTGACATCACTTCCCCCCTCAGTGCAGTCAGGCATCTGGGACACGTGACAGGTTCCAGATGACTGCGCGGCGTATCAACGTGTGTGACGCTGCTCGCGCATGCGCATGCCCACAGTTGCAATGCCGGCGCCGCCGAGCGGATCGGGGGGCGAGCGGAGCTTCGACCCCCCGCATCGCTGGACCTTGGAACAGGTAAGTGTCCGATTATTAAAAGTCAGCAGCTGCAGTATTTGTAGCTGCTGACTTTTTTTTTTTTTACGGTAACACCTCTTAAAGTATATTTTGTTTCTTACACACCTGGCAATAGTGTAAGTGCAAGGACCAATGAGAAACACACATGTAGCGGTCACACTTTAACGAGAAATGTAGTTTTTCCCTCAGAACAGTAATGGGGTTCTGAGGGTTAATTGTACAGGTTTACTTTGGCATCAGTTTGGCTGGGCTGTACTAGGGTTCTGCCTGGTCATAGGTGCAGTGACAGGTTGAGAACCAGGCCTGGTTTGACGTGTTGGGTACCAATCTTTCCTGGAGCCAATCAGTGGGCGCGTCTGGCCCCACTGTGTAGTCTGGGGAGGGGTATTTAAGGTGCTGAAGTCACGTGTTCGGCCGCAGTCTTGGTTCCTGGTTCTGGACCAGGGTAGCCCCGCGAGGGGTCCCGGGCCTAGGAGCGTTTGCTGTCCCGCAAACATGGTCAGTCTTACCAGCCACACAGACCCGCATGGTCTGGGGTGGTGATCCGTCTGTTCCCGAGTCTCGGAGCTGGTTAGCCCGAGACCCAGTAACTGAAGGAGGATTCAAGGCGTCCCAGTGTGCTCTCTGTATTGGAGGGACACAGCAACTCGTACAAGTGACCAGGGGAGGACTCTTCGGAGGAGGGCCAACAAGCTGGCATCTCAGTAAGAGCCTGGAAGCTGAGTTGTATGGACACTAAAGAATCCACACTTCCGCAGTACTGCCAAAGAGACAGAGAAAGTTCCAGGTACTGTGAGAAAGGTCCCTACTATCTTCGGTTACAAGTTTGTGTGTCAGAGACTTTTGCAAGTTTTCCGGATCACATTGTTGGCTGCTAGACCTCTGGCTAGAGGTCTATCTGGCATTGAAGCGCCCAGCTGCAAGTGGCTACTCTCTGGGTTGATTAGAGTCATTCAGTGGATGTCAGCAGTTCAAGGTGCCTGAGTTTCTTCACCCATGCCCTCTATTCCTATCTGAGACTGTGTTATGTTGGATGTTACCACTGCAGAATAAAAACCTTAAAAAGGACTTTTATGTGTCAGCATCCAAAGTTGTTGGGTACTAACCCTGGGAAACCCCTGGACATTCACCGACAAGCCACGAGGAGGTAACTGGAGGTAATATGGCAACCTGTACCAGATTGGTTACCTTTACTCAAATCTGGCTCTATGAGTCCAGGCAGGAGGAGAGCAGAAGACTGACCCTCTTTATGTCAGACCTGTCTCTTCTGTCTCCTAGCACCACAGGCTGAACTACAAACACTGTATTCAAATCATTTTTTAATGGCTTAGCTTCCCAGAAAGCCTATATGGCACTAGTAACTTCAGTTAGAAGAATGATGATGCTTTGTATCTTCAGATAGCCAATAGAGAATGGAGGATCTTCCTCAGCAAGGTGAAAGGACAATCGTGTCTGCATACCTCCCAACTTTTTCAGATGGGAATGTGGGACACCTATCAGCAAAAGTATACAGGCATAGGACACACCCCTGTCCACGCCCCTTAAAGGAGAATTGTACAAAAAACAAGGTTGGTTAAAGCAACAAGTGCTTTTTTTACCACTACTATTCCTTTATATTGGCTTTTGGAATTTGCAAATGCAGCAATTTAGAAATCAGATGAAAGGTTTAGTGCTGGAAAACACTTTTTGATAGATAAAAAGTGAATTTTATACACAGCTATATAGATCAGACTAAAATGAGTGACAAAGGAGGAAGAATGAGGGACAGAGGCTCCGAATCAGGGACAGTTGGGAGCTATGTGTCTGTATACAGTGTCTCTGTGACTGGGTGGCATTATCCTTTAGTCCTGTGGCACTACAAGTGTCAGCAAGATGACTAACAACAATGATGTTTGTATACAGTGTCCATTTAACTCTGTCTGTGTGCAGTGCCCTTGTTTCCTGCTAATGGGCAAATCCCTCTCACCTAATCCTGGTCAAGGCCCAAACAAACATCCTGGAACTGGCAGGTTCTTCTAGTGACCCGACTGGTCACCTCACACTGGAACGCTTCAAACCATCAGTACAGATGCACCTGGAATCCCCCTCTCTCAGGCTGGATGTCCTGACTAGCTATGGATGCCTGAAATCCTGCTGTGGACTGACCTGGGTGACAGCACCTCTTCCTTTGCCTCGTGTAATCTAAGAAATCTCCTCAGATCAGCATGATGGAGTCTCTAGTTCCTTTGCCCCCAGAGCAGACTGGCTATTGTAGTTCTGTCTCCATAGAAAGCTATGGCACAGTTTTAGATGGGGACTACATATACCAGTGTAGCACCCTGATGTTTAGGCAGGGTTGCTAGTAAATTTACCTGCCAGGTATAGTTGCCTTGGCCAATTGATAGGAGATAAATTGATTCCACCCTAATTCTGGAATTGCTGCACTTCTCTCTTCTGTCACTAAGAAATAGATGGGTTATCTTAGCCAATGGGCAGGGATCTTCTTTGGTCCCTTGCCTGCTGGTAGAGCCTATTTATTTGTGTGAGGTCAGGTGATCAGGGTTCTGTGCCACCTGGACGGCTGTCTGGGTTGATGCGTGTTGTGCTGCCCCGGGCTGCTAGGCCAGCGTCTGAGGCCTATCCCGGGGACATCTAGCTGCTGGGCTGTCTGAGGGCCTATCCAGAAGCAAGAGAGCAGCGTAGGATTGGGACTGCGGCTTGCAGTCCAACCAGAAGTAGCGGTTCTGCCAGCTAAAGAACCTGTCATGGTCGAAGGTAGAAGGGAAGCTGATTTGCCCCAGTAATCGCTCCTGTAATTGTCTCTCCTCCTCCTGCCAATAGGTAGGGACATAGGCGAGGGTGCAGAGTGAGCAGCTGTGTGTGTGTGTCAGTGAAGAGAAAAATGGGAGGGGGAAATTCCCCCGCAGAAACTGACAGGCACTTTCCCCCTTCACAGAAAAATCTCAGCCAGCTTGGCCATCCCACAATATATTGCGGGGTAGTACCCACTACATTGAGAACAGGTAAATTTCTATCAGCCAAGCCTGGGTGCGTTTTTGTGATCTGGGTTGAGAGTGACCTAGAATAGAGCTGGGTGACTCACAGGTGGTGTGACTAGGACCTCCCACTTCCCTCCAGAATCTTCTGGTGCTTTCTGGAAAGAGAGGTGGAGAGGGGAAGTGGATCCAACTGGGTTATTCTGAGGAGCCCTGACCAATCCCCAATCTGGATTGGCAGAGGGCAGGCCTCCTTAAATACTCAGGGTCAGCCCAGCTGGGGAGGAGTTGACTGGGTGGAAGATGGAGTGTTAGGCTGTCGGGCCTTTGATGGAGCTCCCCAGTCTGGGGGGGTGACATTGGGCCTGGGCTTGGGTGCGGACGAGACAATCTTACAACCCACAGAGGTGTCCTGGCCAGGAGGCACAGGAGGAGCAAGAGAGGACAGCGGGAGAACACTGCCGGGCAAGTCTCCAGGAGTTACACAGAGGCAGCCAAGAGGACTGGTTAGTGTTCACACAGTTGGGAAGACTGGGAGGCACGCCTGAGAGGACTGAGATGCAACAGTCTGGGATGGGTGCAGAGCCAGTCTGGAGGATGGTGGTGGCAAAGGCAGAGGAAAGGGGCAGCTGCAGCTAGGAGGGCTGGCAGTACCTGAAGAGGTGTTGCTGCGAGCAGTGGCCACAGGGACAGCTAGCACTGGAACTTTCTATTTTGTGACACCATAGGGGCCCACGGTCCCCGTCTGTAAAGGGCATCTGCTTTAGGCCTGGCTGAGCCAGTGTCAGGCCTACAGTGCTAGCTAGTCCAGGAAATGCAGCAATGATGTGCTGGAGGAGTGATATTCTGCAAGCAAGGAAGTGCAGGAGGAGAAGAGGAAATTGTATATACCGTGGTGTATATAGTTTGGTCCCATACTCACTGTCGATTACCTGGGCATCTCATAAGTTCCCCAACCCTATCCAAGTTGAATTCCCCTCGATAAAACATAAAAAACAAGTGCAAGGACTGCTTTCATATCTCTGAGCAAGTGCAAAGTGTGTGCCTGGCTGGGCAGGGTGACAGACGGACTACTACATTTGGCAGCTCCTACAGGGGTACCGCTACATGTCACAATTGTCAGTGACACATGGACTATTAATTGTGTGTGTGTTTTAAAACAATTTTAGGGTATTCAGATGGTATATGGGTGCAGCTCTTGTGGAATATTATGACACTTTAGCGCAAAATGATTTATCTTTTTTCTGTGGTAGATAAGATAAGTCACTATCCTTGTAAGTTTAAATATTTTGTGTCTCCCTGGCAGCAACGTTTTTTCTCTCATCTTTCCAGCTTTTCTTTTCTTCCTCCCTTTGTTCCCTTAGCACAATCTTTTTAATTCATGTTGCTTTATTCCCCCTTCAGCAACAGTAAATATTAAACCTGACAGCAGATTTGCCTCTAGTGGCTCTAAGTTTGGGTACAGTGCCAAGAATATAGACCAACTGAGCATGTGCAGAGCAGGGTGAGATAGTGCCTTACCTAACTTAGATTTTAAGTATAGGCACTCATTTTTAATATTTGACATAGCTATACCTGCAAAAGGAGCCAGCATGAAGTGATCTATCAGGACTTTATTTTCTGACTAAGGATCCAATTTAAAGATGAAGTAAACCCTGATGGGTTTTACTTCCTCTTTGTTTCCCTGCAAAGGTAAAGCATAATGGGCTACTATGCATCGCATAGTAGCCCATTATGTGTCACTTACCTGACACAGGATCCTGCGATGTCACTGATGTCCCCTCTTCCACGGAGCGTCCATCTTCTTTCCGGGTATCGTGGCTCCGGCGATGTGATTGGCCGGAGCCGCAATGACGCCAATCCCTGCATGCGCGCGGGAGCCGCCACTAACGATGCTCAGTGCGCCTGCGGTGCCTGTCTTTTTGCAAATATCTCCTAAACCATGTAGGTTTAGGAGATATTTCTTTGGACCTACAGGGAGCCTTAATCTAGGCTTACCTGTAGGTCAAAGTGGTCTGTAAGGGTTTACAACCACTTTAACAAGCTGTAAAAGAACGTGAAAACAAGCCATCCCTGACCTCTCTAGATACTTTTAAAGTGGTTCTAAAGGCAGAAGTTTTTTTATACCTTAAAGGGGTTGTAAAGGCAGAAGGTTTTTTTTATCTTAATGCATTCTATGCATTAAGATAAAAAGCCTTCTGTGCGCAGAAGCCCCCCCGAAGACTTACCTGGGGTCCCTCTCTGTCCAGCGATGTCCACAAGTCCCTCTGCCGTCCAAGATTCTCCTTCCTGATTGGCTGAGACACAGCAGCGGCACCATTGGCTCCTGCTGCTGTCAATCAAAGTCAGCTAGCCAATCAGAGGAGAGAGGGTGCGGGACGGGTCGGGGCTGAATGGACACAGGGAGCTGTGACTCAGCTTGGGTGCCTACATAGCAAGCAGATTGCTGTGGAGAAACTGAACAGGAGGGAGGGGCCAGGAGAGCAGACGAGGGACCCGAGAAGAGGAGGATCCGGTCTGCTCTATGCAAATCCACTGCAACAAGGCAGGTGAGTATAAAATGTTTATTATTTTTATGGAAAAAAAAACAAGCCTTTACAATCACTTTAATGCATTCTAAAAAACGTTTTGGCTGCAGTCCCCCACGCCCCCCTCCCCCAGCCCCTCCTAATACTTACCTGAGCCCAATTTCGATCCAGCGATGTGCATGAGAGCAGCGGCTCTCCTGGGTCTCTTCCTCCTCATTGGCTTAGACAGCATCAGGAGCCATTAGCTCCCGCTACTGTTAATTACAGCCAGTGAGCCAATGAGGAGAGAGCTGGGGGCAAAGCCGAGGTATGCGCTGTGTGTGCGCTGTCCATTCATAGGAGCGTGGCTCGGGAATGAGTGCCCCCATAGCAAGAGGTTTGCCGTGGGTGGACCCAAAAAGAATAGGATTGGGGCTGCTCTGCACAAACAATTTCAGAGCGGGTACAGTGCATTGAAAAAGTATTCATACCCCTTGAAATTTTCCACATATTGTCATGTTACAACCTAAGACACAAAATTGGGATTTTATGTGATAGACTAACACAAAGTGGCACATAATTGTGAAGTGGAAGGAAAATTATAAATGGTTTTCAATTTTACAAAAAAATATCTAAGAAATGTGGCATGCATTTGTATTCAGCCCCCTTTACTCTGATACCCCTAACTAATAACTAGTTAAACCAATTGTCTTCAGAAGTCCCCTAATTATTAAATAGAGTCCACCTGTGTGTAATATAATCTCAGTATAAATACAGCTGTTCTGTGAAGCCCTCAGAGGTTTGTTGGAGGACCTTGGTGAACAAACAGCATCATGAAGGCCAAGGAACACACCAGACAGGTCAGGGATAAAGTTGTGAAGAAGTTTAAAGCAGGGTTAGGTTATAAAAAAATATCCCAAGCTTTGAATATCTCACAGAGCACTGTTCAATCCATCATCTGAAAATGGAAAGAGTATGGCACAACTGCAAACCTACCAAGACATTGCCATCCACCTAAACTGACAGGCCGGGCAAGGAGAGCATTAATCAGAGAAGCAGCCAAGATGCCCATGGTAACTCTGAAGGAGCTGCAGAGATTAACAGCTCAGGTGGGGGAATCTGTCCACAGGAAAACTATTAGTCGTGAACTCCACAAATCTGGCCTTTATGGAAGAGTGGCACGAAGAAAACCAATGTTGAAAGAAAGCCATAAGAAGTCCCATTTGCAGTTTGCGAGAAGCCATGTGAGGGACACAGCAAACATGTGGAAGAAGGTGCTCTGGTCTGATGAGTCCCAAATTGAACTTTTTGTTCAAACTTTTTGGCAAATTAGGTCCTTGCTGCAGTTGTTTTTCGGCTATAGCACAGACGGGAAGTGGTTAAAACAGTGTGTCTGCTGCCACAGATAATGCAGTGAGTTCAAGAAAGAGTTGTCCTAATCCATTGTGAATAGTTTCAGTTGGAGTATCCCACTCCATCCCTTCTCCCATCCAAGTTACAAATAAAATACAAAAACTCAAATACCCTCAACTGGTCATTGAGTAACGAGCAAGCGGGAGTAAGCGTGGGGCAGTGGAAGCCCCTAGCAACAGAAGTGTGAAATCCTCAGCAACCAAGCGGGAACCCTTAGCAACACAGTGGGAAACCCTCATCAAATAAGTAGGAACCCCCTGCACCTAAGTGTGAATCCTCAGCAACTAAACGGGAACCATTGGCAACCAGCCTCAGGTAACCAGAGAGGGGCCTATGAAGTAAACACTCAGCAAGCCCTAGGGGACAGTGCTACATAGGTAATGGTAAAATCCCCCACTACTAACACAGGGAGCAGAGGGAGATCTGGAATAAAACGGGTCAGGAGATGAAGGACCTCTAGGGAATAAGGAGAGGGCAAGTAGACGCTGGCTATCACAAACTCTGAGTCAAACATTCTACAATGCAAGAAAACAAATTTACCCTTGATGTCTGTTTCGGTCTGCCAATAGGAGAATACAGCACCACAATAAACTAACACTGAGTTGCCACTGGCATACAGTATGATGAGTAGTGTGAGTAATACACCACTTGAATAAATCTCCTCTCAAGTGCTGTAAGTCTTCTGCAAGTAGATCAAAACAGGATGAGGAGACATTACATAGTCAAAAACGCACTGACATTTAAGGGAGTAATTCAGGCTGTTTGGGCAAACAAAAGAAAAGAAACCAGAGAAAAAGAGGGAACCATAAAACTGTTAAGGCACAAAAGAAAAGGCAGTCAAACCGCATATGGGCCGAATGCACATGAAACCTCCAATGGCCCAAAAGAGCCCAGGACAAACGAAAAACAGGCTTCCAAAAAAATAGGGGGAAATGAGTTCCAGGCAGTCAGTGTTAGCTCATAGTCACTCGAGAAAATGTGGATCCATCTACTGGAGTGTTAAGTGGAGGTGGATTTGACAAGAGAGACATGACAAGAGGTATTCCAATTTCAGCACAACCTACCATGGATGTACAGCAACTCAGCGAAAGTCCTTGAGAGAAGCAAACAGGAAATGTCTGACCAGGGCCATTTGAAGGAATTTTGGGGCCCCAAGCAAAATGGACATGGAGGCCCCCCAACCACCCCCCCCCCCCCGCGCATGCACGCATGCATGCAAAGCCTACAGGAATCACAGCATAGCGATACAGTTTAAAGTGGTTGTAAAGTCTAAATTTTGACTTTTACCTACAGGCAAGCCTATAATGAGGCTTACCTGTAGGTAAAAAAAAAATATCTCCTAAACCTGTACGGTTTAGGAGATATTCCCCGTGCAATGCGCCGCTGACTGCAGCGGCGCATGCGCACGGGGGATTCTCGGCTGAAAGGCCGGCAGAATCCGAACCCTGCCGGGATGAAGTCTCCCGTGCGCATGCGCGGGAGTGACGACATCGCGGCTCCAGCCACTCACAGCGCTGGAGTCGCGATACCCGGAAGACACGCCGAGGCAACATGTCAGCGACCTCGGCGTGGACCAGGTAAGTTACCGATGCCTCGTTCTAAGGTAAGTATTTCATAATGAGCTAGTATGCGGTGCATACTAGCTCATTATGCCTTTTCCCTTACAGGTGTATATAAAATAAAAAAAATGTCAGCGGGTTTACTTCCGCTTTAAGTTCACCAACACTTTATATAAATAAAAAAGGATTACAGTGCAAATACTGCTGTTGCATATAATGTGCATAAAATTTGAACATTTTCAACAATTGAACATTTGCAAAAATTTATAAATATTACCTGATTCAAAAAAGAAGCAATAAGATGGAAATGGGATGGTAAAAAAAGAAAATGGAACGAAAGCTATGGTAATTGTTTTTATTATGGTCAGCAAGCTACCATATTTTTATTACTAAACGGGTCTTGATGACTGACTTCCCCCCTTACTACTCCCCCGTGTTCTTTTTAACCCCCCTCCCTACCGCGTACCGCATGGCAGGAGATTCAGTTTTCTGTTCCTGGCCAGCCAGACTGAAAGGAAGTGAGCACTCAGTGTGTGCACTTCCTGTCAGTCCGACCGGAAACAGGAAACTGAATCTCCTGTACCGCGTGGACTGCAGGAGGAAGGAAGAGGAGCTCGGCCACGCTACAGGCTGCAGCTTACAGGAAGCAGCGGCCAGCGGTGCGGCTGGGGCCCCAAGCAATTGCTTGTTTGGGGAAAAACACACTGCCAACTTAGACATTCAAGGTACGCGGTATAAATAATGGTATAAAACTGTTTCACCAATGCTAGTGGGCGGGCATTCTTCTCCACCTGACAATGCTGCAGTTTGGTAACAGATATTTTGTGTACATAGTAAGTGTAGCCTGAGTACTCTGGGGGCCTTAAGAGGCTTGGGCAAAGTGCTCCAGGTGCGCTGCGGCTGCCTCCCCAGCTCTCTCCCTGGCCCAGGACGAGGAGTCTGCATGCTGTAGAAGCCATCTTGGGAGCTGTGCTCAGCAATTCTGGCTCCCTCTTTTCATCTGGTCGTGTTCGCTGGAGCCTGGTAATGCAGGCAGGGGTGAGAGTGCAGGGATCAAGAGCTCTTGGTCTGATGGCAGCAGTGGGTCCTGTGACAGGATTTATCAGGATTTCATGCAGGAGTATACGTCCACTTACATGCAACAGCCAGCCAGGCCTATGACATCATTTTGGCCTAGGCAAAAAAAACAGGAAGAAATTGAAGAAATGTAAAAAAAGTTTAAAACTAGTAAATATAATACACCTTCCTATCTATTTACTAATGCTAGCAGCATAAGGAATTAAAAATAGTTAATGTTGATTGAGAGAATTTAGTTCTTCTTTCATTAGCAGAACTTAGATATGGTTTAAGGAACAGGAAAAAATACATTTTATTGGCAGACCAGAAAAGAATTTATAAAAAAGAAGTAATACCATGTATCTGCTTCCCTGTTTGGTTTTTCCACTTCTGTCTCGCCTTTACCACTTACATATAAACTTACGTGATGTGATTTTTAAATAAACAAGATGCCAAACAATAAAAATCATGAGTGGTGGGTAAATCTGCCCCTTTCACAAGTGAATAACCAAACTTCATGATGACGTGTTGATCATGAAATGCATGCGCGCTCGCCTATGCTGACATCATTTCCAGTACAGCTGGTTCCGGTTTTTGCTGTGGTGGAACGCATGCTGAGACGTGAGGAAACGGTGTCTCTGTACCTGTTGGTGCTAACACATTATCACCTTATAATGTAAGTGAGCACTTTACCACTATTGGCACCTGGTTTACATTAAAGCATATTGCGCTATGTGAATCTATTTGCTTTAACCAAGCCATACTGTCCTATGAGCACAAGGATATATCAAGGGATGCATTATACCTTCCAAATGATTTGTGCATATGAAGTCTCCCATGTCTTAGCAATCTGGTGAGTCTGTATTTCTCCCACCAGAGTGAAGGTGAAGCACTGCTAATTAAGTGTACCTGTCATTAGACAGACTTTTTCTTTGGCGTTTGGTTTTCTTTTGAGGACTTTTCATTTATAGATTTTTGTTTTTGTGTGGTTATTTTTAATGCACTAAATGTTTAAGTTATATTTATATTTGAGTTATCGCCAGCTTTTTATATATCTCCATATAAACATACATTTATAACATGCTCACCTCTGTCCAAGAAATACCTTGACACTTTTACACACGCTTAGATTTTCGGACGACCGAGCATCCTTTTTTTTGTGGCATGCTAGCCTCATGTCGAAAGTGAAGAGGCTACTCACTATACGAAAATTTCCGTACGACAGAATACAACGTCAGAAGTGATGTAGTGTGTTGAATAATTTTGTATGTATTCTTTTGTTTCTGAGCATGCGTAGTTTTGCGCTTACGTTTTTTTTTTTCGCCCGAAAACCTTACTAATGTAACGAAAATTGGACGTTGAGTTCACATCTGACAAAAATGTTATAGTCTGCACATCCAGCTTTTGTCTGACGAAAAGCAAAATCATCTGTCAAAAGCACCTTACTAACGATCTGAAAATTCGCAGACAGCTCGTCGTATAACAAATTTTTCCATCCGATTTTCGTATTGTATGTACGGGCCTTTAAGCCCCATACACGCTATTAGATTTTCTGCATATTTTTGTCTTCAGATTTACCAAAACCATGTAGTGCAAGGGCCTGCCTTTGAAACTCTTAAGGTTTGACCTCATATTATATGTTCTTAGTAAATCTGAAGACAAAAATCTGCAGAAAATCTAGTGTAATGGGGTCTTGAGCCTCGTACACATGGTTCAATTTGTTGGAAGGGGATTGTCTGTTGACAGACTGTTGTCCTAAATTCTCACCGTTAGTACGCTCCTTTTGACAATTGTCCAATTTTCGGCCAACAAATATTGGATGGCAGGCTAGTAAATTTTTGTCGGATAACGGCTCCACGTCTGATATTCGTATGGTCAGTAAACAAATCTGTCACACAAAAGTCTAAAGTACAAACACGCATGCTCGGAATCAATGCTCACCAAACACGAAATTAGCAGAAGGGGCCCAAAGGGTGGTGCTCAAGAGCTGAAATTCCTTGTATTATGTCACTACGTTTGTGTTTGTGGCACGACAATTGTGTAACATTAGTATGCAAGACAAGATCCTGGCACACGCCCTTTTGACAAAAATCTGACGCTCGGTTGGCCAACAATCGTACCGTGTGCACGAGGCTTCAGTCTCAGCCCGTGCAGACATTTTCCTGCTGAAAGGCAACAATATAAGCGCCAACAGACTGGTGCAGGTTAAAAAGCAAAATCGGCTGTCGAAAGCACAGTACTAACGACCCGAATATCGCCAGACAGCTCGTCGTATGAATTTTTCCATCCGATTTTCGGATCATGTGTACAGGTCTTTAGTTTTAGCCTGTGCAGACATTTCCCTGCTGCAAGACAACAATATAGAAGCACCAACATACTGGTGCAGGTTAACTGAGTATTAAACTCTAGCCACTACCATGTGTTTAAATGGAAATGGGCACCACTGACAGCATCTGCTTTTCCAATTCTGATTTTTAACCACTTGAGTCCCAGCTGTTGCTTAAAAATGGCACAGAGATAGCAGCTAATTATCCCAGAATTGTTTTAAATGGTGCTAAAAATCAGTCACTCAGATCTATGTGCTGGTGCAGACTGGAACCGCTGACTTTCAGTGACAACTGGCATCCAGCACTGAGCACACGACCTATAATGATCAACTTTCATATCCTGCTAAACAGCATTCCATAGAAGCTCTTGAAGCACAACACTCAAAAGACAATGCTTCAACATTGTGCTTACGTTAGAGGTGTAGTGACATGACATCACTTTCTTCCAGTAGAGAGGCTTGGGCAGAGTTGTTGAAGCTCTGTCCAGCATCTCCCTGCAGCAAGGTGGGCTTTATCTGTAATTCATCATATTATGGTGTCCAGCAGGACACAAATCAGTCAACTGCTCAGAAATTGCTTAAAAATGTTACTAAAATGCTCAAGATTGTTCTAACCTACACTCTAAAAAAAACGATTTGTTGGATTTACCTAAAAACAAATAAGGAACCATTCAGCTTTTTTGGTGTCTGTAATGAAACTTCCCACACTCCACTTGAGTGCTTTCGTCATATACCGCTTCCTCCCAGTCTAAATATACAGTGGGGAGAACAAGTATTTGATACACTGCCAATTTTGCAGGTTTTCCTACTTACAAAGCATGCCTGTCATTTTTATCATAGGTACTCTTCAACTGTGAGACACTAAAACAAAAATCCAGAAAATCACATATGATTTTTAAATAATTAATTAGTATTTTATTGCATGACATAAGTATTTGATCACCTACCAACCAGTAAAAATTCTGGCTCTCACAGACCTGTTTTTTTTTTTCTTTAACCACTTCCCGACCGCCCCATGTACATATACGTCGGCAGAATGGCACGTACAGGCAGAATCACGTACCTGTACGTGCCATTCTTCAGGCGCGTGGGGGGTCCGATCGGACCCCCCCCCGCCGGCGGGGACGGTCGGGATCGCTTCAGGAGCGATCCGGGATGAGGGGACGGCCAGTGGTTTCTGGCCACCCCCTCGCGATCGCTCCTGGCGAATCAGATGCTTCCTCTGTCTGTGTCAATCAAAACACAGGCAGAGGAAGTGATGTCACGCTCGGTGCGCCGGTCTATGTGACCGGAACGCCGAGCTGTCAACATGTACAGGTTAGTGCACCAACAGTACACTGACACCAGTACACATAGGCACACAAAACACCCCCCTGTCACCCCCAGATCACCCCCAGATCACCCCCCCTCCCCCCCCCCCCCCAGTCACAGTGTCACTAATTGCAGTGATCATTTATTTACTGATCACTGCATTTAGTGTCAGTGTGACTGTAATAACTGTCAGTGCAGTTAGTTTTAGGTCCAAGGTAGCCCCCTACCCCCCCTAATAAAGGTTTAACCCCTTGATTGCCCCCCAGGTAACCCTTTCACCCCCTTTTGCCAGTGTCACTAAGCGATCGTTTTTCTGATCGCTGTATTAGTGTCACTGCTGTCGCTAGGTAACCATTTTTTTTTTTTTTTAGGTAACCGCCATGTTTATATAGGTTCATAAATAGGTTTATAGGTCAGGTACCCCCATATTACAACCTAAATAAAGGTTTTAACCCCTGATTGCCCCTAGAGTTAACCCTTTCACCAGTGATCACTGTATAACTGTCACTGGTGACGCTGGTTAGCCAGTTAGTTATTTCGTTATTTAGGTTCCCCGTCAGGTTTTTATATAGCGTCAGGTACCCCCATATATTACCTAATAAAGGTTTAACCCCCCTGATTGCCCCTAGTTAACCCTTTCACCCCCTTTTGCCAGTGTCACTAAGCGCTCGTTTTTCTGATCGCTGCATTAGTGTCGATAGGTAACCAGTTTTTTTTTGTATTACTGTTACGGGTGACGCTGGTTAGTTAGCTTGTTTTTTATACTGTCAGGGCACCCGCCATTTATTACCCAATAACGGTTTAACCCCCTGATCGCCCGGCGGGTGATATCAATTAGGTTTTAGGGTCAAATAAGGTCTGCGTCGCCCCAGGTTAGTGCCAGTACCGCAAACACCCACGCGCAAAGCATATACCTCCCTTAGTGGCACAGTATCTGAACAGATCAATATCTGATCTGATCAGATCTATACTAGCGTCCCAGCAGTTTAGGGTTCCAAAAAAAACCGCATTGTTAGCGGGATCAGCCCAGATACCTGCTAGCACCTGCGTTTTCCCCCTCCGCCCAGCCCAGCCCACCCAAGTGCAGTATCGATCGATCACTGTCACTTACAAAAACACTAAGCACACATAACTGCAGCGTTCGCAGAGTCAGGCCTGATCCCTGCGATCGCTAACATTTTTTTTGTGGTAGCGTTTTGATTCAGTCGCTTCAGTCAGGAGCTTTTTTACCTGTGAATCTCAAAAAAATAAAAAAAAAAAAAATAGTTGTCGTTTTATTGTTCTCTCTCTCACTCTATTCTCTCTCTATTGTTGCTCTTTTTTTACTCCATTCTATTCTGCAATGTTTTATTATGTTTTATCATGTTTTATCATGCTTGCTTTTCAGGTATGTAATTTTGTTTTACTGTGTTTTAGTGTTAAGCATTTTTTTGTTTTCAGGTGCGCCATTCAGTTGCAACGCGGATTTATTTATCTTGACAGCAACAGCGTTTGCTCCCACGATACATAAAGCCGCGACTCCAACGCTGTAGGAGGTGATTTCACCACCACAGTTAAAAAAAAAGAGCATATATGCCGAAGCATGGGGGCAGCAGGGGGCGGGGAGGAGCGATTGGCTCCTAATGCCACGTACATACGGTCGAAATTCCGACCGTGTGTACACGGCATAACTTTTGCGGGAGGATGCCCCCATGCATCGGCATATATAAATGGTGCATGTATGCCCATCATTAGAAGTGGGTGGATGAAGGGAGGTATTCTAATGGTGGGCATACCCACCAATCAATCTCTTTTTTTCGTTCAGCCAAGAGGCTGCATGAAAAAAAAAAGATTACAATATATGTCCAGTATGTTGCTGGACTTTGAATGGTTATACCAGAATGATGCCTGCAGGTTTAGGTATCATCTTGGTATCATTCTTTTCAGCCAGTGATCGGCTTTCATGTAAAAGCAATTCTAGCGGGTAATTAGCCTCTAGACTGCTTTTACAAGCAGTGGGAGGGAATGTCCCCCCTCCCGGATATAAACCGCGCCATTGGGAAATTGGGAAAGCATTTTATCACACCAATCTTGGTGTGGTCAGATGCTTTGAGGGCAGAGGAAAGATCTAGGGTCTAATAGACCCCAATTTTTTCAAAAAAAGAGTACCTGTCACTGCCTATTGCTATCATAGGGGATATTTACATTCCCTGAGATAACAATAAAAATCATAACAAAGAAAAAAAAATGGAAGGAACATTTTAAAAATAAAAAAAAAAAGCTAAATAAATAAAAAAAAAACCAAAAAAAAAAAAAAAAAAGCACCCCTGCCCCCCCTTCTCTTGCGCAAAGGCGTACACAAGCGTTGGTCTGGCGTCATATGTAAACAGCAATTGCACCATGCATGTGAGGTATCACCGCGAAGGTCAGATCGAGGGCAGTAATTTTAGCAGTAGACCTCCTCCGTGAATCTAATGTGGTATCATGTAAAGGCTTTTAAAGGCTTTTAAAAATGTATGTAGTTTGTCGCCACTGCGTGTTTGTGCGCAATTTTAAAGCATGTCGTGTTTGGTATCCATGTACTCGGCCTAAGATCATATTTTTTATTTCATCAAAAATTTGAGCAATATAGTGTGTTTTAGTGCATTAAAATAAAAAAAAGTGTATTTTTTCCACAAAAAAATGCGTTTGAAAAATCGCTGCGCAAATACTGTGTGGAAAAAAAAAAATGCAACACCCACCATTTTAATCTGTAGGGCCTTTGCTTTAACATTATATATAGTGTTTGGGGGTTCAACGTAATTTTCTTGCAAAAAAAAATATGTTTTCATGTAAACAAAAAGTGTCAGAAAGGGATTTGTCTACAAGTGGTTAGAAGAGTGGGTGACGTGTGACATAGGCTTCTAAATGTTGTGCATAAAATGCCAGGACAGTTCAAACCCCCCCCCCAAATGACCCCATTTTGGAAAGTAGACACCCCAAGCTATTTGATGAGAGCAATGTTGAGCCCATTAAATATTTTTTTTTTTTGTCCCAAGAGATTGAATAATGAAAAAAAAAAATATATATATATTTTTTTTACAAAAAGTTGTCACTAAATTATATATTGCTCAAACATGTCATGGGCATATGTGGAAATACACCCCAAAATACATTCTGTTGCTTCTCCTGAGTACGGGGATACCACATGTGTGGGACTTTTTGGGAGCCTAGCTGCGTACGGAACCCCAAAAACCAATCACCGCCTTCAGGCTTTCTAAGGGTGTAATTTTTTTATTTCACTTCTCACTGCCAATCACAGTTTCGGAGGCCATGGAATGCCCAGATGGCATAAAATCCCCCAAAATGACCCCATTTTGGAAAGTAGACACCCAAGCTATTTGCTGAGAGGTATGGTGAGTATTTTGCAGATCTCGCTTTTTGTCACAAAGTTTTGAAAATTGAAAAAAAAAAAAAAAAAAATGTTTTTTTCTTTACTTTCTTCATTTTCAAAAACAAATGAGAGCTGTAAAATACTCACCATGCCTCTCAACAAATAGCTTGGGGTGTCTACTTTCCAAAATGGGGTCATTTGGGGGGGTTTTGTGCTATTTTGGCATTTTATGGCCTTCGAAACGGTGATAGGTAGTGAGGAGTGAAATCAAAAATTTGCACCCTTAGAAATCCTGAAGGCGGTGCTTGGGTTTCGGGGCCCCGTACGCGGCTAGGCTCCCAAAAAGTCCCACACATGTGGTATCCCCATACTCAGGAGAAGCAGCAAAATGTATTTTGGGGTGCAATTCCACATATAACTATGGCATGTGTGAGCAATATATCATTTAGTGACAACTTTTTGAAAAAAAAAAAAATCTTTTTTATTTTTGTCTTTATTCAATCACTTGGGACTAAAAAAAAAAATATTCAATGGGCTCAACATGCCTCTCAGCAAATAGCTTGAGGTGTCTACTTTCCAAAATGGGGTCATTTGGGGGGGTTTTGTACTTCTCTGCCATTTTAGCACCTCAAGAAATGAAATAGGCAGTCATAAATTAAAAGCGGTGTAAATTCCAGAAAATGTACTCTAGTTTGTAGACGCTATAACTTTTGCGCAAACCAATAAATATACGCTTATTGGCATTTTTTTTACTAAAGACATGTGGCTGAATACATTTTGGCCCAAATGTTTGACTAAAATTGAGTTTATTAGATTTTTTTTTATAACAAAAAGTAGAAAATCTCTTTTTTTTTCAAAATTTTCGCTCTTTTTCCGTTTATATCGCAAAAAATAAAAATCACAGAGGCAATCAAATACCATCAAAAGAAAGCTCTATTTGTGGGAAGAAAAGGACGCAAATTTCGTTTGGTTACAAAATTGCATGACCGCGCAATTACCAGTTAAAGTAGTGCAGTGCGAAATTGAAAAAAGACCTCTGGTCCTTTGGCTGCCAAATGGTCCGGGGCTGAAGTGGTTAAGAAGCCCTCCTGTTCTCCACTCATTACCTGTATTAACTGCACCTGTTTGAACTCGTTACCTGTATAAAAGACACATGTCCACACACTCAATCAAACAGACTCCAACCTCTCCACAATGGCCAAGACCAGAGAGCTGTGTAAGGACATCAGGAATAAAATTGTAGACCTGCACAAGGCTGGGATGGGCTACAGGACAATAGGCAAGCAGCTTGGTGAGAAGGCAACTGTTGGTGCAATTATTAGAAAATGGAAGAAGTTCAAGATGGCGGTCAACTACCCTCGGTCTGGGGCTCCATGCAAGATCTCACCTCGTGGGGCATCAATGATAATGAGGAAGGTGAGGGATCAGCCCAGAACAACAAGGCAGGACCTGGTCAATGACCTGAAGAGAGCTGGGACCACAGTCTCAAAGAAAACCATTAGTAACACACTACGCCATCATGGATTAAAATCCTGCAGCACACGCAAGGTCCCCCTGCTGAAGTCAGCGCATGTCCAGGCCCGTCTGAAGTTTGCCAATGACCATCTGGATGATCCAGAGGAGGAATGGGAGAAGGTCATGTGGTCTGATGAGACAAAAATAGAGCTAAACTCCACCCACCGTGTTTGGAGGAAGAAGAAGGATGAGTACAACCCCAAGAACACCATCCCAACTGTGAAGCATGGAGGTGGAAACATCATTCTTTGGGGCTGTTTTTCTGCAAAGGGGACCAGACAACTGCACTGTATTGAGGGGAGGATGGATGGGGCCATGTATCGCAAGATCATGGCCAACAACCACCTTCCCTCAGTAAGAACAAGATGGGTCGCGGCTGGGTCTTCCAGCATGACCACGACCCAAAAGACACAGCCAGGGCAACTAAGGAGTGGCTCCGTAAGCACAACACAGAACTCATTCACACAATAGCAGGGTTACAGTGCCTTGCAAAAGTATTCACCCCCTTGGCTTTTTACCTATTTTGTTACATTACAGCCTTTAGTTCAATGTTTTTTTAATCTGAATTATATGTGATGGATCAGAACACAACAGTCTAAGTTGATGAAGTAAAATTAGAAAAATATATACATAAAACTATTTTTCAGAAATAAAAAATGGATAATTGGCATGTGCGTATGTATTCACCCAATTTGTTATGAAGCCCGTAAAAAGCTCTGGTGCAACCAATTAACTTCATAAGTCACATAATTAGTGAAATTATGTCCACCTGTGTGCAAGCTAAGTGTCACATGATTTGTCATTACATACACACACCCCAGGGGCTGCAAAACTTAGGCAAGAGGCACCACTAACCAAACACTGCCATGAAGACCAAGGAACTCTCCAAACAAGTAAGGGACAATGTTGTTGAGAAGTACATGTCAGAGTTAGGTTATAAAAAAAATATCAAAATCTTTGATGATTTCTAGGAGCACCATCAAATCTATCATAACCAAATGGAAAGAATATGGCACAATAGCAATACTGCCAAGAGACAGCCACACACCAAAACTCACGGACCAGGCAAGGAGGGCATTAATCAGAGAGGCAGCACAGAGACCTAAGGTAACCCTGGAGGAGCTGCAGAGTTCCACAGCAGAGACTGAAGTATCTGTACCTAGGACAACAATAAGCTGTACGCTCCATATAGTTGGGCTTTATGGCAGAGTGGCCAGAAGAAAGCCAACACGTTCTGCAAAAAACAAAATGGCACATTTTGAGTTTGCGAAAAAGTCATGTGGGAGTCTCCCAAAAAGTATGGAGGAAGGTTCTCTGGTCTGATGAGACTAAAATTTAACTTTTTGGCCATCAAAGAAAACGCTATGTCTGGCGCAAACACATCACATCACCCAAAGAACACCATCCCCACAGTGAAACATGGTGGTGGCAGCATCATGATGTGGGGATGTTTTTCAGCAGTCGGGACTGGGAAACTGGTCAGAGTTGAGGGAAAGATGGGTGGTGCTAAATACAGGAAAATTCTTGAGCAAAACCTGTACCACTCTGTGTGTGATTTGAGGCTAGGACAGAGGTTTACCTTCCAGCAGGACAATGACCCCAAACACACTGCTAAAGCAACACTTGAGTGGTTTAAGGGGAAACACGTAAATGTGTTGGAATGGCCTAGTCAAAGCCCAGACCTCAATCCAATAGAAAATCTGTAGTCAGACTTAAAGATTGCTGTTCACAAGCGCAAACCATGCAACTTGAAGGAGCTGGAGCAGTTTTGCAAGGAGGAATGGGCAAAAATCCCAGTGGTAAGATGTGGAAAGCTCATAGAGACTTATCCAAAGCGACTTGGAGCTGTGATAGCCGCAAAAGGTGTCTCTACAAAGTATTGACTTTAAGGGGGGTGAATAGTTTCTGTTATTTTGTCCTATTTGTTGTTTGCTTTACAATAATTAAAAAAAAAAGTTGTGGGCATGTTCTCTAAATTAAATGATGCAAATCCTCAAACAATCCATGTTAATTCCAGGTTGTGAGTCAACAAAACATGAAAAATGCCAAGGGGGGTAAATACTTTTGCAAGGCACTGTAATTAGCACAAACAACAATGGGTGAAAGACTCTTAGAAGCCACACTAGACTTATTTACATTATAGCAGACAACAGACAGACAGGTGGCTGTATGGGCAGGGTGAATGTACCAAGTTGATCGATAGATCAACTTGGGTACAACCAGCCTGCTGGATTTTTCTTGAGATTATCGCAAGCGGCTGCTATATCCACTAACAATAATCACTGTCTTCTCCCAGCATGCCTCGCCCCCCTGCCAGTAAAAAAAGAAAATATCTTGGCAGGAGGGATTCCTCTGTCAGCGCTGTCTGTCTTGATGGGGAAATCGTGCAAATATTTTTCCTACAAACTATGGTTGCAGGAAAAAAATTCACACCCTCTACAGCAGGGGTATTCAACCTTAAAGTGTTTGTAAACCTAGTTACACCACTTTTACCTACAGGTAAGTCTATAATAAGGCTTACCTGTAGGTACTGGAAATAGCTCCTAAACCTGCACGGTTTGCGCATGCGCGGGATTGAGGTCACGTGACTCTGGCCAGTACAGAGCCGGAGTCCACGGCCCCAGGAGAGGGGTGAAGATGGATGCGGCCACCAGTGGGGACATCGCAGGCTTCTTTTGCAGGTAAGTGCAACATAATGGGATAGTATGCGATGCATACTTACCCATTATTCTTTTACTTTGCAGGGGAAAAAAGAGGAAGTAAAACCCATCAGGGTTTACTTCCTCTTTAACCACCTCCAATACATGGCACTTACACCCCCTTCCTGCCCAGGCTATTTTTTAGCTTTCCGCAAAAAAAAAAAAAGTTTTTCTTAGTTTCTGTCAGCAAATTTTGAAAATAAGTAATTTTTATCTTTCACTGATGGGCACTGATAGGCTGCACTGATGGGCACTGATGAGGTGGCACTTATGGGCACTGATGAGGCGGCACTTATGGGCACTGATTAGGTGGCACTGATGAGGAGGCACGAATATGCTGCACTTATGGGCACTGATGAGCACTGATAGGTGACACTAATGGGTGGCACTGGTGGGCACTGGGCACAGATAGGTGGCACTGGTGGGCACGGATAAGCGGCACTGATGGGCATTGATGGGTTGCATTGATGAGCAGCAGTGATGAGCATTGATGGGCAGCAGTTTTGGGCATTGATGGGCAGTACGGATAGCCAGCACTGACTGGCATCACTAATGGCCACTGATTGCTGGCACTTGAGGGCACTGATTGCTGGCACTTGGCACAAATTTGTGGCAATTGTGGGCACAGATTGGCACTGCTGGCAGTGGTGGGCACACTGTTCTGCCACTGGTGGCACTTAATTGTAATCAGGGCACTGATTACATTCCTAGATGTCCTCTGTGAGGAGATGCCACTGATTGGCTCTCCTCTTCTCACACTCTGTCAGTGTGAAGCGAGGATTGCCGATTACTGGTATCTCCGTGTTTACATTGGACACAGCCGATCACATGGTTAAAGAGCCGCGGCCGCGGCTCTTTACACAGATCGGGGTCACACCGCGCCCCAGCAACACGGCGCGGCTGCGATTGCCCCGCTGTGCGCCCCCGGGGGCACGCAAGATCGGTCGTTCTGGGCAGCCGTCCAATGACGTCCACCCAGAACGAGAGCCGCACCGCCCAGCCCTCATTTGACAGGAAGAGGTTAAAGAGGTGGAGATCTACCTAAATGACATGGGAGATGTCAAAGATCACTGGGCACAATGTCGCCTCCTCACACCAGTTTTAAACCTGTAATTGCCATACTACCGTGTCACAATTGAGTGCAGTGTACTGCAATCATGGGTTTAAATCAAGTGGTGAGGAGGCAACATATCACCTCCAGAATTCAAACTGAGGCCCCACTGCTGCAAGGCCACTTAGTCTTAACTTTAATTCTAGCACTTCTAATATGTAATGTAATGTGCATGCAGGAAAATGTTTTTGACAGAACTGTATTGTTACACCAAAAAAATATTTCTTTATTACCATATATAGGCACATTTACGCAATAACATTTCATGACTATTAAATTGTATACAATGTGGCTAGAAAGGGCTGAAATTTCATTCCATAGGAAAAAAAAAAGAATTTACATTAAAGAATTAATGAAGGTAACTTAAATTGTACTTTTTTTTTATCTATCTTGATGTAAATATATTCATGCTAGTGATTAATCTTTATTGTTAATGTAAAATTATATGGTAATAAATAACTTTTACGTGTAGCAATACAGTTCTGTCAGTTCACATTACTTTAACCTCTTCGCGCCCGCGCTATAGCCGAAAGACGGCTGCAGCCCGGACGCTCCCTGCCGGGAGGATGTCCCTGGACGTCCTCTTGTTTACTTCCCTAATGCGCGCTCCTGAGAGCGCGCATCGGGGAAGTTCTGTGCTGGCCGTGTCCGTCGGACACAGCCGGTCACAGATCGCTGTAAACGGCCAATCACAGCGGCCGTTTACAGCGAGATCGGCGTGTCCAATGAGAGATGATCTCATATGGAAACATATGAGATCATCTGTCAGCGCCGCTCTCTCTCCTCACACAGACAGCATGTGGGGAGAGAGAGATCAACGGCTGCAGCAGCCGTAAGTAAAAAAATGAAATGTGCGATCTGTGTCCCCATCCATCTGTCCCCACCTGTGTCCCCATCCATGTGTCCCCATCCATGTGTCCTCATCTGTGTCCCCACCTGTGTCCCATCCATCTGTCCTCATCCATATGTCCCCATCTGTCCCCATCTGTGTCCCCATCCATCTGTCCCCATCTGTGTCCCCAGTGCACCTGTCCCCAGTGCCATCTGCCAGTGCCACCTGTACCCAGTGCCACGTATAAGTGCCATCTGTCATCAGTGCCACGTGTCATCAGTGCCACGTCAGTGCCATCTGTCATCAGTGCCATATCAGTGTCACGTGTCATCAGTGCCACATATTAGTGCCATCTGTCATCAGTGCCACGTATCAGTGCCATCTGTCATCAGTGCCACCTGTCAGTGTCACATGCCATCTGTTATCAGTGTCACGTGTCATCAATGCCACGTATCAGTGCCATCTGTCATCAGTGTCACGTGTCATCAATGCCACGTATCAGTGCCATCTGTCATCAGTGTCACGTGTCATCAGTGCCACGTGTCGGTGCCATCTCTCATCAGTGCCACATATTAGTGCCATCTCTCATTAGTGCCATCTGTCACCAGTGCCACATATTAGTGCCATCTGTCAGTGTCACGTGTCATCAGTGCTCCATACTAGTGCCATCTGTCACAGTGCCACATCAGTGTCACGTGTCATCAGTGCCACGTATCAGTGCCACCTGTCATCAGTGTCACGTGTCATTGTCCTGGTGCTCCAGGGCCTTCAAAAGTGTAATAGGTAGTCAACAAGTTAGATGTGTAATTTATGCTCCTAGAACACGTGATGGCGCTCCCTGCATGTTGGGCCTCTCTAAGTGGCCAGGCTGTGTAAAAGTCCCACATATGTGGTATCGTAATACTCAGGAGGAGTAGCAGAATTTATTTTGGGGTGTCATTTGTGGTATACACATTCCATGTGAGAGAAATAACCTATTACAATGACAATTTTGTGGAAAAAAATAAAAAAATAATTCATTTTGCAAAGAATTGTGGGAAAAAAATGACAACATCAAAAAGCTCACCATGCCTCTTACTAAATACCTTGGAATGTCTACTTTCAAAAAAGGGGTCATTTGGGGGGTATTTGTACTTTCCTGGCTTGTTCGGGTCACAAGAAATTAGATAGGCCACCAGTACATCAGATGTGATCAATTTTGTATGATTCGCACCACAGTTTTGTAGAGTCTGTAACTTTCACAAAGACCAAATAATATCCACTAATTTGGGTTATTTTTTACCAAAGATATGTGGCAGTATAAATTGTGGCCAAAATTTATGAAGAAAAATTAATAATTTGCTAAATTTTATCACAGAAACAAAGAAAAATTTGTTTTTTTTCAAAATTTTCTGTCTTTTTTCATTTATAGCGCAAAAAATAAAAAACCCAAAGGTAATCAAATACCACCAAAAGAAAGCTGTATTTGTGGGGAAAAAAGGACAAAAAAAATCATTTGGGTACAGTATTGCATGACTGAGTAATTGTCATTCAAAGTGTAAGAGCACCGAAAGCTGAAAATTGGTCTGGGCAGGAAGGGTGTTTAAGTGCCCAGTAAGCAAGTGGTTAAACATTTGAAGTGGTAAGAAGAACTAAGGCTAAGTGGCTTAGTGGTTAGGGTTTACAGCAGTGGGTCTTCAGTTTGAATCCTGGACAAGACATTATCTGCATGGAGTCCCTGTGCTTCCTTTGGTTTCCTTCCACACTCCAAAGACCTTACTTGTAGGTTAATTGGTATGTGAACTAGGATTCTTATATTGTAAGCTAGTGGAGGGCATGGAATAATGTGAAAGTACGTAAGGAGCTGCAAAAAAATGTCAGCAATATATAAATGACTTTAATAAATAAGAAAGCAGTTTGCTAACAAGACATACAATTCTAAATTGGTATGACTCATTTAATTTAGGGTTTTTTAACTATTTTTTTTTACTTAACCACTTGCCGACCGCCCCCTGTATATATACGTCGGCAGAATGGCACGTACAGGCAGAATCACGTACCTGTACGTGACATTCTTCCGGCGGTTGGGGGGTCCGATCGGACCCCCCTCCGCCGGCGGGGACGGTCGGGATCGCTTCAGGAGCGATCCGGGACGAGGGGACGGCCAGTGGTTTCTGGCCACCCCCCTCGCGATCGCTCCTGGCCAATGAGAAACTTCCCCTTCCTGTCTATTGTATAGACAGGAAGGCGGAAGTGATGTCACGCTCGGTGCGCCGGTCTATGTGACCGGAGACGCCGAGCGGCGAACATGTTAAGGTTAGTGCACAAACAGTACACTGACACCAGTACAGTTAGGCACATATTCCACCCCCCTGTCACCCCCTGATCACCCCCCAGATCACCCCCTCCCCCCCCAGTCACAGTGTCACTAATTGCAGTGATCATTTTTTTACTGATCACTGCATTTAGTGTCAGTGTGACTGTAATAACTGTCAGGGCAGTTAGTTTTAGGTCCAAGGTAGCCCCCTACCCCCCCCTAATAAAGGTTTAACCCCTTGATTGCCCCCCAGGTAACCCTTTCACCCCCTTTTGCCAGTGTCACTAAGCGATCGTTTTTCTGATCGCTGTATTAGTGTCACTGCTGTCGCTAGGTAACCATTTTTTTTTTTTTAGGTAACCGCCATGTTTATATAGGTTCATAAATAGTTTTATAGGTCAGGTACCCCCATATTACAACCTAAATAAAGGTTTTAACCCCTTGATTGCCCCTAGAGTTAACCCTTTCACCAGTGATCACTGTATAACTGTCACTGGTGACGCTGGTTAGCCAGTTAGTTATTTCGTTATTTAGGTTCCCCGTCAGGTTTTTATATAGCGTCAGGTACCCCCATATATTACCTAATAAAGGTTTTAACCCCCTGATTGCCCCTAGTTAACCCTTTCACCCCCTTTTGCCAGTGTCACTAAGCGATCGTTTTTCTGATCGCTGCATTAGTGTCGCTAGGTAACCATTTTTTTTTTTTAGGTAACCGCCATGTTTATATAGGTTCATAAATAGGTTTATAGGTCAGGTACCCCCATATTACAACCTAAATAAAGGTTTTAACCCCCTGATTGCCCCTAGAGTTAACCCTTTCACCAGTGATCACTGTATAACTGTCACTGGTGACGCTGGTTAGCCAGTTAGTTATTTCGTTATTTAGGTTCCCCGTCAGGTTTTTATATAGCGTCAGGTACCCCCATATATTACCTAATAAAGGTTTAACCCCCTGATTGCCCCTAGTTAACCCTTTCACCCCCTTTTGCCAGTGTCACTAAGCGATCGTTTTTCTGATCGCTGCATTAGTGTCGATAGGTAACCAGTTTTTTTTTTTGTATTACTGTTACGGGTGACGCTGGTTAGTTAGCTTGTTTTTTATACTGTCAGGGCACCCGCCATTTATTACCCAATAACGGTTTAACCCCCTGATCGCCCGGCGGGTGATATCAATTAGGTTTTAGGGTCAAATAAGGTCTGCGTCGCCCCAGGTTAGTGCCAGTACCGCAAACACCCACGCACAAAGCATACACCTCCCTTAGTGGCACAGTATCTGAACAGATCAATATCTGATCTGATCAGATCTATACTAGCGTCCCAGCAGTTTAGGGTTCCAAAAAAAAAACGCATTGTTAGCGGGATCAGCCCAGATACCTGCTAGCACCTGCGTTTTTCCCCCTCCGCCCAGCCCAGCCCACCCAAGTGCAGTATCGATCGATCACTGTCACTTACAAAACACTAAGCACACATAACTGCAGCGTTCGCAGAGTCAGGCCTGATCCCTGCGATCGCTAACATTTTTTTTGTGGTAGCGTTTTGATTCAGTCGCTTCAGTCAGGAGCTTTTTTACCTGTGAATCTCAAAAAAATAAAAAAAAAAAAAAATAGTTGTCGTTTTATTGTTCTCTCTCTCACTCTATTCTCTCTCTATTGTTGCTCTTTTTTTACTCCATTCTATTCTGCAATGTTTTATTATGTTTTATCATGTTTTATCATGCTTGCTTTTCAGGTATGTAATTTTGTTTACTGTGTTTTAGTGTTAAGCATTTTTTTGTTTTCAGGTGCGCCATTCAGTTGCAACGCGGATTTATTTATCTTGACAGCAACAGCGTTTGCTCCCACGATACATAAAGACGCGACTCCAACACTGTAGGAGGTGATTTCACCACCACAGTTAAAAAAAAGAGCATATATGCCGCCGCCTGGGGGCCGCCGGGGGGGGAGGAGCGATTGGCTCCTAATGCCACGTACATACGGTCGAAATTCCGACCGTGTGTACACGGCATAACTTTTGCGGGAGGATGCCCCCATGCATC